>JAPDVR010000013.1:28152830-29352830 GCA_026230005.1 Gila orcuttii | reverse complement strand
ATTTTGGCCAGGTCTCTCTTGAAAAAGAGATTCTATCTCAGTGTGACTAACCTGGTTAAATAAAGGTTAAATAAAAAAGATGTAAAAATAAAAATAGAACAAATTTTTTTAGTGGCTGTAAAGTAATTCCTTTTTCAAAATAAGTAGCCTACTTACTCTCAAGAGAGTATGCAAAAAAAAGAGGACGCTGAAATGTGTGAGAGTTGGCAGCCCTGTACCAGTCATTAGGCACTATCAGTAGACTGTCTGCTTAAAATCATATCTTTGCAGCTACATGTCAACTTATTTTACTAACCCGAACCCTTACCTATAGTCTAATATGACTACTCTAATGAGAGTTAGTTGACATGAAGTTGCAAAGTTTCTTATAGAAGTAATGTTTAAAGTGGACCATCGAAATAAAGGGTAGGCCTAACCTAGGCTAGCCCTACATATAGCCTAACATAATTCGATCTATGAATTAAATAAGCCTGTTGTAGCTAGCCTAATGTTATGAGGTTAGGTAGCTTTATATTTGTTTAACGAAATGGAAACGGTTGTTTGTATGTTAAAATAACGTTTGTGAAGGTTGAGTTTGCAGCGGGTGGACGGACAACGGGTCATGTGACCCATCAGTACGAATTGACTGTCGCTCTCCTCTCATTGCTGTCACTGCTCGAGCACTGCGGCCACGAGACTGGAAACCAACACGAACGAAAGAGAGAGAGAGAGAGAGAGAGAGAGAGAGAGAGAGAGAGAGAGAGAGAGAGAGAGAGAGAGAGAGAGAGAGAGAGAGAGAGAGACCCGGGATACTGAAGAGTCCAGTTACACCAAAAACTTACGCTCAGAAGTCGAATATCACAAGTTACCCATCAAATAAGAGAATAACGGTTAAATTATGAATCAGATGGAGCTTTCAGTGCCATATGATAATGGATATGAACCGGAGGACTACATGTTGCAGGAGGATGAATGGGACCGGGATTTACTGCTGGACCCAGCATGGGAAAAACAGCAACGAAAGGTAAGATAAAGTTTGGTCCCAAAACACCACAGAATAGTAAAAGCATGCACTTTCCTATTAGCCTATTATTATTATTAGCCTATTATTATTATTATTATTATTATTATTATTATTATTATTATTATTATTATTATTATGCTTTACAGATAGGCTACTTAGTTAAAAATATCACCAAACTAATTCTACATTGAAGTTTTTAAACATCACAACTTTGATGATTTCATTTTGAGATTATTATTGTTAATAATTTAATTAATATATTTTATATATTTATTTGTCATTTAAAACGGCGAGTTAACAGTTCTCTGCAAAGGAATGCCGTCCCGCTATGGGATGTGGTCTGTTAGCTACGGAGGGGTCTGGTCGTCGCGAGCGCGCGCCAGGATGGATGCAGCGGGTAGCCTACCGATTACCGAACTAACAATAGCGGCCCTGTATGTCTGTTGCTGATACGATTGGAATGCGGACTGTCAACAGATGCTTCCAACACAGGATGACGTCCTTGGGATTAGAATGGATGCAGAGGCTAATTTTAACTCCACGACCAAAAGGCATTATAGTAGCCTAATCCGGTGGCCTTGGAGGGGAATTATTTAGGCCTATTTAAACAGCACCTTTTCCATTTTGTAGACTATAGTGTTTTTCAGATAGCCTATATTCTGAATTGACGTGGACAGATAGGCTACTTTTTGACAGGTATAGCCTAATAGAGTTCATATCATGTTTTAGATTTGGCCTATAGCCTACGTGGTGTATAGGCTATGAGATTATTTTGACAGTATTGATGGTCAGGATTGTAAACACAAGGGGGTTTCTTATGTGGGATTTAGTTTTTTAGGGTCTCGGTGTCTTAAGCAGGTGATCTTAAACCCTCTGCTTTATCTGAACAATCCACAGTTTTAATTCTTTTATAGACTAGATCCACATGTGGAATTGCCTAGATGAATTATTCATTCATTCAAGAAAAAAATGTAGGCTATACGTTGATTGTCATGGCTGAACACTTTCTGAATAAATTTAGTCAGTTTATAAGTGTTTCATCTGTAATGTTTTTTTTATTTTGAATCAAACATGTTTGGTGATTGAAAAATTATTCAATTCAACAAAATATCAGACAAACCCAGATATACAGTATTTACAACAATTTTATTGTAGCAAAAATATAACAGTGCCTCAGTGTTCTTTTTTATACATTTAAATCCTCAGTTTAACTTGGCTGGTTTAATAAAATGTTGTTGCTTGTCCAGGCATAGTTGGATGATAATAAAATTCATTTAGGCCTAAAATGGAACCTCATTCACTTAGCAGATCCTTTCTTGTTAAATCAACGTAGATATATATTAATTCTGAAGCTTAAATGTTAGATGGAGACTGTCTAATCACTCTTTCTTATTCTTCCAGAGATCATCATTCCACAGGCATGTTACTGTGGACTCACCCTACAGTTTTACAGAATGAGTGAAATTCTTTCCTCTCCGATTAGATGAAGCGGCAATGCGATAAACACATGTGTTATATGCAACGCATTCTCACTCGTATCTCTCATCTCAGTGTGAGCTACTTCATCAGGTCCCTTATCAGAAATGGACTCTGTAGAGAGCTAAATTTACACTAATACCTAGCAGGAATGCACTCTAGAGTCCAGTAAAGCTTTCATTGGCTCAGCAATGACTGTGACAGGACAGAGCATGCTTTCAGGGATTAAAAATATGCCTTTTGAGTCCAAAAAAATGACCAAAGGGTTTCTTTCCAGCATAAATTTTTGCATAATAGCATTGAGTGTCACAACATTTGTCATTTATATTTTCCATATGCCCATAATTCGAATGCAGTATGCAGGATCAAAAATGAACTCTTTGTTAATTTGAAATGAGAAAAAGTTTATTTATATTTCATCCCTATGACAATTCGGGATTATTATAGCTACATATTTAAATATTTGGCAAGCATCACAGCTCATTGTGTAACCTGAGATTAACCAGACTCCATCTCTTTATGAAACTACACCTGTCACAAATATGTAAAGACCCATTTTAAAAGTGTTCCTTGTATTTTTGTCTTTTATTTCCCTATTTTTACTCTCATTTATCGATTGATGATTGTTAATTTCTGACCCTGGCAGAATAGGGTTGAGTATTATAATATGCGTCTTTTTCTGTGGCTCTACATATATAGGCCTGGTTTCACAGACAAGGCTCAGATTAAGGCCTTAGTTCAATTACGACATTTAAGTAGCTTTTATGGACATGACATGTCTTAGAAAAAAACAAACATTACTGGTGTGCATCTTGAGACAAAACAATGGCATTGACAGATTTTAAGGTATATCAGTGCAAGTGGCTTTCAGTTAAAACAGTTCAAACATGCATTTTAGTCTGGGACTAGGTTTAAGCCTTGTCTGTGAAACCGGGGTATAGTAGTAAAAGGCCTGAAGCAGATATTCTGAAGTCATTGTGCGCAATAGTAAATGATACTTATAAGGGTCTGTTGGTCCAAAAATATTTCCTTTGGCCTGAGTAGACAAAGGGTTATTCACTCTGGAATTAAGGTACTGATGTGATGTCCTGAATGTTAAGTGTCCAAATCCTTTAAAAGTGGTTCTGGAAAGCAGGATGATACAGAGGATGATAGCAGCTGGCAGTTTTTAGCTATGTAGCTTATTGTACATGTAGTTAAGTGCTGGTTATTTCTGGAGGATGAACTCATCAGTACAACTCAAGTGTAGATACAGTGCAAGTGTGTGTTGGGGAATTTTATAATGCCATTGTTTTTCTGTTGTCTTGTTGATTGGTATGAGTACACTTCCTGTTCATAATTAATGTCTTTCAAAGATTATTGATAACAGAATAACAGAATCTCTTTACAGTGTTTTCGTTTCCCTCACATATTTTTTATATAGAGTTTGAGAACTAATTGAAGAACTACCTACTACCTCATTTCTTGGCATAGACGAGTAGTTTCATTGGCACTGTCCTTTAGTCACCAATGCAGTGAGGTTTTGACCTGAAAGTGGTGTCATTGAAAGGCTTTTATTGTATCACAACAAACCTGGTAAGACTTAACAGTCTTATGATCAAATCTGGTTTACTGCCACACATTTATCTTAGTGACACTATTCAAAGTGTGGTTTTGTGCAAGGATTCTGTTAAAGGTAGCATTTAACTGCATAAATGTTGAGTGTAGAATACATATGCTATGCCAAAAATGGAGAGGATGTGTGTGTGAGTCTACATGTTTGTCTGGTAAGAGTTTCTTTGTGAATTTAGAGGATTGTATGTTAAATTACATTGTACTTGTTTCCTAGACGTTCACGGCCTGGTGTAACTCTCACCTGAGAAAAGCTGGGACACAGATCGAGAACATAGAGGAAGACTTCAGGAATGGCCTCAAACTAATGCTGCTGCTTGAAGTCATCTCAGGTGAATTTAATTTAATTCAAGTTAATTTTTACTGCGTTTTTACTTATTGTTTAAAAGCAGCTTCACAGAAAATGCTATCAATCAGAGATTGGTGTATCAAAGTAATGAAATTGGTTAAGCAGACAGACACAATGAACATGTTAGACAATGATTACAGCATGTGACTGTAATGATTACAATATAATATTTGACAGGTTTTTATATATATCGAACCAAAGTAAATATGCTGAACCAAATAGTGATATCCATTATATATATAGGTCCTTCTAAAAAAATTAGCATATTGTGATAAAGTTCATTATTTTCCATAATGTAATGATAAAAATTAAACTTTCATATATTTTAGATTCATTGCACACCAACTGAAATATTTCAGGTCTTTTATTGTTGTAATACTGATGATTTTGGCATACAGCTCATGAAAACCCAAAATTCCTATCTCAAAAAATTAGCATATCATGAAAAGATTCTCTAAACGAGCTATTAACCTAATCATCTGAATCAACTAATTAACTCTAAACACCTGCAAAAGATTCCTGAGGCTTTTAAAAACTCCCAGCCTGTTTTATTACTCAAAACCACAATCATGGGTAAGACTGCCGACCTGACTGCTGTCCAGAAGGCCATCATTGACACCCTCAAGCAAGAGGGTAAGACACAGAAAGAAATTTCTGAACAAATAGGCTTTTCCCAGAGTGCTGTATCAAGGCACCTCAGTGGGAAGTCTGTGGGAAGGAAAAAGTGTGGCAAAAAACGCTGCACAACGAGAAGAGGTGACCGGACCCTGAGGAAGATTGTGGAGAAGGACCGATTCCAGACCTTGGGGGACCTGCGGAAGCAGTGGACTGAGTCTGGAGTAGAAACATCCAGAGCCACCGTGCACAGGCGTGTGCAGGAAATGGGCTACAGGTGCCGCATTCCCCAGGTCAAGCCACTTTTGAACCAGAAACAGCTGCAGAAGCGCCTGACCTGGGCTACAGAGAAGCAGCACTGCACTGTTGCTCAATGGTCCAAAGTACTTTTTTCGGATGAAAGCAAATTTTGCATGTCATTCGGAAATCAAGGTGCCAGAGTCTGGAGGAAGACTGGGGAGAAGGAAATGCCAAAATGCCTGAAGTCCAGTGTCAAGTACCCACAGTCAGTGATGGTCTGGGGTGCCATGTCAGCTGCTGGT
Organism: Gila orcuttii; assembly: GCA_026230005.1. Classification (NCBI taxonomy): domain Eukaryota; kingdom Metazoa; phylum Chordata; class Actinopteri; order Cypriniformes; family Leuciscidae; genus Gila; species Gila orcuttii. Next base: position 29,347,234 of record JAPDVR010000013.1, on the reverse strand, counting down.
GTTGGTCCACTGTGTTTTATCAAGGGCAGGGTCAATGCAGCTAGCTATCAGGAGATTTTGGAGCACTTCATGCTTCCATCTGCTGAAAAGCTTTATGGAGATGAAGATTTCATTTTTCAGCACGACCTGGCACCTGCTCACAGTGCTAAAACCACTGGTAAATGGTTTACTGACCATGGTATTACTGTGCTCAATTGGCCTGCCAACTCTCCTGACCTGAACCCCATAGAGAATCTGTGGGATATTGTGAAGAGAAAGTTGAGAGACGCAAGACCCAACACTCTGGATGAGCTTAAGGCCACTATCGAAGCATCCTGGGCCTCCATAACACCTCAGCAGTGCCACAGGCTGATTGCCTCCATGCCACGCCGCATTGAAGCAGTCATTTCTGCAAAAGGATTCCCGACCAAGTATTGAGTGCATAACTGAACATAATTATTTGAAGGTTGACTTTTTTTTGTATTAAAAACACTTACTTTATTGGTCGGATGAAATATGCTAATTTTTTGAGATAGGAATTTTGGGTTTTCATGAGCTGTATGCCAAAATCATCAGTATTAAAACAATAAAAGACCTGAAATATTTCAGTTGGTGTGCAATGAATCTAAAATATATGAAAGTTTAATTTTTATCATTACATTATGGAAAATAATGAACTTTATCACAATGTGCTAATTTTTTTAGAAGGACCTGTATATATATATACCAACATTTTTTTATACCAAGCTGTATTTTGTCAGGTGAGAGGTTACCCAAGCCTGACAGAGGGAAGATGCGTTTTCACAAGATAGCCAATGTTAACAAAGCCCTTGAATTCATCACCAGTAAAGGTGTGAAACTGGTCTCCATTGGAGCAGAAGGTATGCTTTATTTTTAACTTGATTGCTGATATTTTTGTAGTAAAGTTATTAGGAGATGCGGGTTATTAATTCTGAACGTCAAATACATATGTCCTATATTTTTTAAAATACGAAATTTATGTAATTTTAACTTACCCAGCCCTTTATATATTTAAGGAGTAATTTTTCTGTCACATTTTTGCAGAAATTGTGGATGGGAATGTGAAAATGACTCTTGGTATGATTTGGACCATCATCCTTCGCTTTGCCATTCAGGATATATCTGTTGAAGGTAAAGAAAATAAATCACAATCATGAAACGACAACATCTGCACAAACAACAGCGGTAATACTTTAGTATGGGGAACACATATTCACTATTAAATATGACGTTTGCCTCAATAAACTCCTAATTTACTGCTTATTAATATTTAGCAAAGTAGGTATTGGGTTAAGGGATGTAGATTAGAATATGGTCATGTAGAATGAGGCATTAATATGTGCTTTATAAGTTCTAATAAACAGCCATTATTCTAGTAATATGCATGCTAATAAGCAACTAGTTAATAGTGAGAATTGTACCCTAAAATAAAGTTACCACAACAGCAAAACATTATTATTATTATTATATGTGGCACAATTTACAAAATCATGAATGTTTAAATCAGTTTGTCAAAGAATAATCATTTGATTTATTACATAAGGTGCATACAGAAAATTCCAATTCCACATCTAAATGCCTAATTAACAATTTATGGAAAACATTGTATTAAAAATCATAGGATGATTGTGCTATAGTGAATTTAATAACCGTATTTAGTTTAGAAATTTAATTAGCAAAACAGATGTTATTCATATGTTTATGATATAATGATTCCCTAATAATCTTTCAGAAACCTCGGCCAAAGAAGGACTTCTACTTTGGTGTCAGAGGAAGACTGCCCCCTACAGGAATGTCAATGTTCAAAACTTTCATGTCAGGTGAGGCACTTTTTTGGGTGCAAAAATGTTGTTAGGCCATATAAATGTTTTGTATTTTAATATGAGTATCTGATTTGTTCCATTAGATGAAAAAACAGACACTATTATTTTCAGTTATATGTTTTCAGTTTTTATGTTAATTCCAACTTGACCCTGATTCTCTCTTTGGTGAAGCTGGAAGGATGGATTGGCGCTGTGCGCTCTCATCCACAGGCACAGGCCTGATCTCATTGACTACGCCAAGCTCAACAAGGTCTCAAGTGTGTCCCCAGATTAACATTTGACCCTCTGGGACATTTAGTCTAACAGTCCAATCACAGTAGTAAAATAACATGTCTGCCACAATATCCCTATGTTCCCCGTCAATGATATTACTGCACAGATCTGTCTAACATGTTTTTTGGAGGATGAGTGTGCGTGATGACTTTTGTCTGTTCTTCATTCTCACCTAATTTATGGCATGCATGATCAGAAATCCACTGTTTCTTTTGCTTTTGTGGCGTCCAATAGTTGGAGAGATGGACTGGCCTTCTGTGCCCTTATTCACAGGCACAGACCAGAACTGATTGACTTTCAGAACTTGGAGGTATCATACGTGGTTTATAGTATTGTTGGATGTGGTTTTCTGTAACAATATGAATTTAATAGATTAGACATGCTCAATCCTGCTGGACATCTAAATTCCTGCAGTTTAGTTCTAACCAAGGAGCTGTAATGTACCTGGACAAAGCTGTATGTTAGCATTCCTATTCATTTCAGTGGCAGTTGATCTGGTTGCGTCTAAAAAAGCACTCTATAAGTTGAGAGAAATGTTGATAATCCTTTTTAACTCCTAGTAGTATCCTAATTGTCCATTTGTGTGTGTGCTATACTGGCTTCTTTTTGTGCTTGTTAGAGTATCAAGTTGTTAGCTTAGCTACATGCTAACTCTATTAGAATCTGTGATAGTTTAGCACTTCACATGAAGAGTGCCATCTGTGTACTTGTGTGATTCTTTAAAAGTTGCTGTCTATCTAGAATGTTTTTCTATTTCCTTCGGATGATTATAATGATTTGGACAGTTTTTGATTAGCTGGTTCAGGTGTGTTTTCTGGTTGAAGTTAAACTGCAGAAATTTAGGAGCAGGACTGAGATTTTGAGATTGAAACATGGAGATGTTCTGTTGATAGTAAGAGCAAATTTGTGTAGTTATTTATTTATTTATTTATTTATTTTAGCTGTAATTAGAAAGTAGCTTGTGTTAGCTTAGTTTACTTAGACATAACATACCGTTTAAAAGTTTGAGGTCTGTAAGATTTATGTTTTTGAAAGAAGTTTCTTACGGTCAGCAAGGCTTCATTTGTTAGATCAAAAACAGTAATACTGTGAAATATTATTACAATTTGAAATAACTGTTTAAATTGTTAAACTGTTTTAACTTTTCTAATATATTTTAAAATGTAATATATTCCTGTGATGACAAAGCTGAACTTTCAGCTGCTATTACTCTAATATTCAGTGTCACATCCTTCAGAAATCATTCTAATATGCTGATTTGGTGCTCAATAAATATTTATTTTTATTATTGATGAAGAAAACAGTTGTGCTGCTTAATATTTAATGGAAACCGTGATACATTTCCCCCCTAAGTTTCTTTGATTCACCCTTGCTGAACAAGATAATTCATTTCTTTAAAGAAAATCTTACTGACCTCAAACTTTTGAATGGTAGTGTGGATACAACTCTTTAGTTGCTATGGTACTCAAGAGGCAATTGGATAAAGCCATTCCATAACTTTTTTCTCAGAGGCCTGTTTGGATTTACAATAATCCTGACCCAGAATAGAAGTTGGGAAAGTAATCCACATACCACTAGCACCAGAGCTGTGGTTCTAGTAGCATGTTAGTACAGTAATAGGCTAGGTTTGATTTCTTCACTATCAGCTTAGAACTGGGTGTGAGGTAAAAGCAGGATATGGGACATTTTTTCTACAAGTCTGTGTGAATGAGTGGATGTATACTATGGTTTTAATTAGTTGGATCGGACCACTGAAGATTAAGGATTTATTTAGCTTGTCAGGGCCCGTCAGTTCAACAGTGCGTGACTAAAAGTCCCCTCACACACACAGACATGCCTATCCCTTTCAGCTGTCACTGATGGCTCCAGGTGAGCTTGAATGGGGTAATCCAGTGTTTAGCATGGACCCAGTTTGGACACGAGCATCAGGAGAGTCCAGGACTCTCTGGATCCCCTGCAGCTGCTGATGTCTATGCAATGCAGCTTTTTATTGACACAGAGAACAAAAGCTTGATCTCCAGACCTCTAGTGCAGGACAGCATTGCATTGCTCAGAAAATCTGACCCTTTCCTTTTGCACAGATATTTTTGCACATATTTTGCTGCATTTGTTTTTGAAGGAAGTTTCATATGTTCACCAAGGCTGCATTTATTTGATCAAAAATACAGTAAAAACAGCAATATTGTGAGATATTGTTATACCATTTTAAATGGTATTGTTTTCTATTTCAATATTTTTTATTATGTAATAAATTCTTGCGATGGCAAAGCTGAATTTTAAGCATTATTACTCTGATCTTTAGTGCCAAATGATCCTTCAGAAATCAGATTCTTTAATGAATAGAAAGTTCAAAAGAACAGCATTTATTTGAAATGAGTGAGTCTTTTGTAACAAATGTTTTTACTGTCACTTTGGTAGTATAGATTTTTCTTACTGACTCCAAATGTTTGAATTATAGTGTAGCTATTGTAATTTAAAGGCATTTGTATATTTAAAATTAAACCAGTATTATAGTATTGTCTATTTTGTGCTTAATTATTTTTCAGATACATTTGAACTAATTTATCTAATATTACTAATTTATTTGAAATATTTTTAATGTTTTCCCTCTCCTCTGGTGGCACTTGAATACTGACCCTCACTTTCGCATGGAAAAGGATTTTGATTTATGTTGACTTGATTTAGTTTTTAAGTGATGTCTTATTTCTTATGTTTTTTGGTCAAGAATTATGCCCTTTCTCTCCTTTTGTCTTTCTGTAGGATGATCCACTTGGTAATCTGAATCTGGCATTTGACATTGCAGAAAAATATCTGGATATCCCCAAAATGCTGGATGCAGAGGGTAAACGAATATTCATCAGTACTCCATATTAGAGCTGCACGATTAATCGTTAAAAGTTAGCGATATCGATTCAAACACCCACATGATCACATTCCTAATTGACAACAACTCACCTGTGTCTATTAAACCTTTGACAAAATCACACTGGAACATTCAGATCTGCATCGGCACTGCCGCTGACACAGAGAGAGCTGTTGTCATGAATAGGTATGAAACAGTCTTTTCAACCACACAGTTTCATTATTTCTGTGTTAGAAATATTCATATTAATCACAGAAGTACTGGGATACAAGTTTATTGTTTGGATATAAACACTGATTTCTACAGAAGCGATCAATCAAAATAGAGCAAGTAACTTGAGCTTCAAATGACGATTACATCGTTACGCCACCTGTTGGCGACAAGTGATTCATTTATTTGTCATTGAATCATTCATTAAAGATATTTGTTCAAAAACGCTGATTCATCCAGTAAAGTATTTATTTTATCAGTGAGTCATTGAATCATTCATTCAAACTTTTTTTTAAATAATTAATTCAGACATTAAACATTTTAAATAGACTGCAGCAAATAACATTTTGTCAGAACCTCTAGTAAATTACGTTATTTTGTTTAGTTGTCTGTTCAGAATCGAGGGAGAATCGTGATCTCAAAAAAAAAAATTCATGATTCTCAATTTATCCACAATCGTGCAGCTCTACTCCATACCATTCCAGCTCAATGTAGAGCTTTCAGCCTGTGAACATTGAAAATATCTTTCACAAAAATGTTATGCTGTCAAAAAATTGTGACATAAGACATTTGACACTACTTAAATAGTATGAAACACTATGAAAATATATGACATCTATTCTGAATAAGGTATATTCGTCACAGTTGACTGTGGCAAGGAAAAACTACCTAACATTTTTTTTGTAAGGAAACCTTGGGTGCAAATTCTAAATAAGCAACAAGCAACAATTTGCCTACCTGTAACTTTAAAATATTACCAAATTTGGCTTTTGCTCTACAGTCCTAGTTAGCAGTGACAGGCCAGATGAGAGGACAGTCATGACGTATATCTCCAGTTACTATCACACGTTTGCAGAGGCTCAGAAGGTACATCTGATCCCTGAGCTTATTCTAGAAATATTAGTTACACCTGAGTGTATGGTCCCTTTAGTCCATATAGGCCTATCCTCATTTTTAGCAGATAAACACGAGTTGTGTTTCCTTGTAGTATTTAAATTTTCCTCCGTCGCACACTATTGCCACCGTCACTTCATGTAGTTGTTCCTTAGCTCCTCTCCTCTCCCTGCAGACATCCTGAGCACCCCTAAGCCCGATGAAAGAGCTATTATGACATATGTGTCCTGCTTCTACCATGCGTTTGCTGGAGCTGAACAGGTATTGAGTTTTGTGTTTGCTAGAATGAGAGAATCAGCTATCTTTTCACCCATCTCGCCCTCCGTTCTTACTGTGCTTCTCTCCCTCAGGCTGAAACTGCTGCTAACAGGATCTGTAAGATCCTAGGAGTGAATCAGGAAAATGAGAAGTTGATGGAGGACTATGAAAGACTGGCTAGTGAGGTTAGGAGACATATCTGATACACACCACACTGCCCACAGACACACATTTCTCTCCTCTCCTCAATATTCCTCTACTCTCCAGCTGTTGGAGTGGATCAGACGAACTATTCCCTGGCTGGAGAATCGTGTAGCGGAGAAGACCATGGTAGAGATGCAGCGGAAGCTGGAAGATTTCCGAGATTACCGAAGGATGCACAAACCTGCCAAAGTGCAGGAGAAGTGTCAGCTAGAGATCAGCTTCAACACCCTGCAGACTAAACTTCGCATCAGCAACCGACCTGCATTTATGCCCTCTGAGGGCAAGATGGTGTCGGTGAGAGTTTGACCACACACACATACACACACGCATGTTGGGTTTTTGTGTTTTATGGTGACTTTCCATAGACGTAATGATTTTTTATACTGTACAAACTTTACATTCTATACCCTTATCCTAATCCTACCCTTAAACCTAAACCTTACTTAAAACATTCTGCATTTTTACATTAGAAAAAAATATTTAGTTTTGGTTTATAAGCTCTTTTCCTCATGGGGACTGAAATTTTGTCCCCACTTCACAAATATCAGGTTTAACTATCCTTGTGGGGACAATTGTTCTCCGCAGCGTACACACACGCGTTTACTAACTTTTAATATTTATTTATTATTTATTTGAATATGTATTGATTTATTTATTTTTTATATTAATTGATTTATTTTCTTTTTCAATTGTAATATGTATTTTATATTTATTTTATGTTCATGTCTGTTATATATTTTTGTATATTTTAACATTTATTTATTTAAATATTTATTACTTTAATTATTTATTATTTTATTTGAAGTTTATTTGATGTTTATGTTTGTTATTTTTCATTGTATTTTATATATGTTTTAAAATCTAAGTAGCTAGCTTTGGAGGGAATTTTTTCAAGCAAATAATACAAGCACATACACATAAAACTGGGTGTTTGTCTATGTAGGACATAGCGAGTGCATGGCAGGGACTGGAACAGGCAGAGAAGGGCTATGAGGAATGGTTGCTTACTGAGATCAGGAGACTGGAAAGATTGGACCATCTAGCAGAGAAATTCAGACAGAAAGCTACAAACCATGAGACCTGGGCTTCCGGTAAGTCCTAGACATGAAGTGCTGTCATCAATGAAATATCATCATTCTGTACTGTAAACCACTTTGGATAAAAAATTGTCCACTAAATGATGCTTGATATATGTTTTATGTGCGTTTTGCAATAGGTAAGGAGGAGATATTGAGCCGGAAGGACTACGAGTCAGCATCTTTAATGGAAGTTCGAGCTTTGCTGCGGAAACATGAGGCATTTGAGAGTAACCTTTCTGCCCACCAAGACAGAGTCGAGCAGATCGCTGCTATTGCTCAGGAACTCAAGTCTGACTTTTTAGTCTTTTATCCTCTTCTGGATAAACTGTTCATTTTAATGTATAATTTAATCTGTACACTACCATTCATAGGTTTGGGGTCAGTATTATTTTTAAGAAATTAATACTTTGATTCAGCAAGGCTGCATTAAATTGATCAAAAGGAACAGACTTTTACATTAAACATTATTTCATATAAATGTTATTCTTTTGAACTTTCTATTTATCAAAGAATCGTAACAAAAGGGATTATGCTTTTCACAAAAGTGGCACAACTATTTTAAATATTGATAATAAAAAGAAATGTTTCTCACTGAAGACTGCAGTAATGATGCTGAAAATTCAGCTTTTCATCACAGGAATAAAGTACATTTGAAACATATTTGAAAATAGAAAACAGTTATTTTAAATTGTTATTAAATAGCACAATATTACTGTTTTTACTGTATTTTTGATTACATAAATGGAGCCTCGCTGAACATAATAGACAAATCTTACCGACCTCAAACTTTTGAAAGGTAGTGTACAAGTACTTTGTTCCTATAACTAATCTGTCACATTCAGTTTCTCATCACTTTACAGTGTCTGGATAGCTTCATGTCTCTCACACTGCTTATCCATAGCTAGAGACCCATATAGACGCACCACGCTTTCAGCATACTTTGATCTCTGAATCACTGGCTTTCTATTTTAGCATTCATTATCTCCCTGCAGGCCTGGTTAAAATATGAGTGTGTGCATGTATTTAGTACGTGACTAACAGCTTCTGACCTTTATGCTGTCTCAGTTAGTACAGGGTGATATTACTGATAAACTATGGAGCATACTTATAATGATTAGCATACCAACATTCATTTGGACACAAAAAGCAAACAGAAACTGTTTGAAATGTATTTAGCCAATCATAACACCAGAGGATCAGTACCAAAAACAGCTAGAATTAGAGAGAGGGTGGAATGGTTATGAAAAATGCAAGAAACTTTAACTAACAAGCGGCCTACAGGGAAAGAAAATGTAACTAAAGTGTAGAATATTCCACATCAATCCAAAGTTAGTGAGTACTACATCTGTTAACCACTAGAGGGGGGGGGATAGCAAATGCAATATTATGGCCTAAAGTTTCTCTCTCTATCTGTTTTATCTTAAAGTGAGCTGGACTATCATGATGTTGCATCAGTGAATCAAAGGTGTCAAAGTATTTGTGACCTCTGGGACCAACTGGGCACACTCACCCAGAAACGCAGAGAGGCTTTGGAGGTATGCTGTGTGTGTCCCAACCTGTTTTGTACTACAATATTTTAGATCAATCAAGATAGGTTTGAATCTGTGTTTCATTTCTGTAGAGGACAGAGAAACTTTTGGAGACGGTGGAGCAGTTGTTTCTGGAATACGCAAAGAGATCCGCACCCTTTAATAATTGGACGGAAGGAGCCATGGAAGACTTACAGGATATGTTCATAGTGCACACTATTGAAGAGGTCCAGGTACACAACAATTTTTAAAAGAAGTCACTTATGCTCACCAAGACTGCATTTATTTCTATAAAATTCTGGAAAAATGGCAATATTGTGGAATATCATTACAATATAATTTCTTTTAAATTTTCAAAATTTGTCTTCAGTGTCACATGATCCTTCAGAAATCATTCTAATATGCTGATTTGGTGTTCAAGATAAAATTTTTATATCGTATTAATATCAATGTTGAAAACAGTTGTGTTGCTTAGTATTTTTGCGGTAACCTTGATACATTGTTTTTGCAGGATTATTTGATGAATATAAAGTTCAAAAGCATTTATTTTGAAATATATATATTTTTGTAACAATGTGAAACTTGGTAAATTAATGCATCCTTAACGGATAAAAGTATTAATTCCTTTCAAAAAAATCTTACTTACCCCCAACTTTTATAAAACAAACAAACAAACTAAAATCCATTGTAATCCATTGTGTGTAGACTCTGATAGCTGCCCACGAGCAGTTTAAGGCCACGCTTCCTGAAGCGGATGCAGAGAGGCAGGCGATCCTTGGCATTCAGCAGGAAGTCCTAAAGATCTCCCATAGTTATGGCATCCATGGAGATCTTACCAACCCCTACAGAACCATAACTACAGAAGAGATTGCCATCAAGTGGGACAAGGTTAAACACACACCCCCCGTAGACCTTGGTTTTGTTCCATTACAACAACAAAACAAAAATTTTAACTCTAATTCTAAGCCATTCTAATCACATTTCTGTAATCTTCATGATCATGATGTGCGTTTGTGCATTCAGGTGAAGAAGCTGGTTCCCCAGCGTGACAGTGCACTGCAGGAGGAGTTAGTGAGACAGCATGGTAACGAAAGGCTCAGACGCCAGTTTGCTGCCCAAGCCAACCTCATTGGACCATGGATACAGACCAGGATGGAGGTGCGTGGCTTGGCTATTACTTGTGCCAGTGTTCACAAATAAGACATGCTCTTTGATATCTATCTATCTATCTATCTATCTATCTATCTATCTATCTATCTATCTATCTATCTATCTATCTATCTATCTATCTATCTATCTATCTATCTATCTATCTATCTATCTATCTATCTATCTATCTATCTATCTATCTATCTATCTATAAATCTTATCTATCTTCTGACAGGAAATTGGTCGTTGTTCTATGGCAATGGAGGGGACTCTGGAAGATCAGATGACCCAGCTGAAGCAGTATGAGCATGTGATTGTCAGCTACAAACAAAACATAGACAGATTGGAGGGAGACCACCAACTTATCCAGGAGTCACTTATCTTTGACAACAAACATACAAACTACACTATGGAGGTACTCATACACACATTTATTACACATTCTTGTTCACAAACATAAACACATTTTTAAACCTATACTATAGTATTGAACACTACCTTTAAACTTTTGGGTCAGTAAGATTTTTTTTTTTTTTTTCAAAAGAAATGAATACTTTTTATTCAGCAAGAACACATTAAATTGATCAAAATTACAGTAAAGTTACAAAGGATTTCTATTTCAAGTAAATGCTGTTCCTCTATTCATCAAAGAATCCTGAAAAAATGTATCACGGTTTCCTCAAAAATTTTAAGCAGCACAACTTTTTTAACATATTGAGCACCAGCATATTAGAATGAGACACTGAAGACTGAAGTAATGGCTGCTGAAAATACAGCGTTGCCAACACAGGAATAAATTACATTTTACATGTATAGAAACAGAAAATAGTGTTTTGTTTGATCAAATAAATGCAGTATTGATGAGCATAAGGGACTTTATATTAAAAGATCTTACCAACCACACATTTTTGAATGTATTGTATATAGAAATGATCTATATCTGACACATCACGTTTGATTTGTCACTTGATTCTGGTTTTTACAGCAGTATTTCTCTTTCCTCTGCAGCATATTCGTGTTGGCTGGGAACTCCTTTTAACTACGATCGCTCGCACTATTAATGAAATCGAGACTCAAATTCTGACACGTGATGCAAAAGGCATCAGCCAGGAGCAGATGAATGAATTTCGATCCTCTTTCAACCACTTTGATCGGGTGCTGTACTCGGCCTTTACGTACACTAGACACGTGTCTTGTTGAATGGATGCTATACAAATGTTATTAAATCATCCTAACTAAACTAAACACTTCACCTCTTAGACTGAGCATTATACAAACATCGGTTAATCTCTCTTATTTTAACTGAGACAGTAATTTTATATTTGCTTTATTTTACACATTCACTTCTTCAGAGGCTTCACAAGGCAAGAGTGGTAATTATCTTTCCATTCACTTTAACTTGTTCAATAACTGGAACAAATTTAGTTTGAAATGGGAGATCATTTGCAGTAAAATCAGATTTCAAGATGTAAAGTAGATATGACTACTGATGCAATTTTATGGAAGAAAAATAATGACAAATATTTTTGAAACAAAAAAGCTTGTTGAATTGCATATACTTGAAAAAATATGCATTGCATTAACTCTGCTTGCATTTTAATGCATTGTATTTTTAGGGCTTGCATTTCTATGGACTGAAATTCAACGGCAGGAATATCAGTAGATTGCCGATTGATAATCTCAGTCTATAGTTTAGTCGACCTCACCAGCAGGGGGTGCAAGTGGCTGTTGACGAAGAAAACTATAAAGCAATGGGTGAGAGAGTCATTCATTCATGATAAACGGATTTACAGAAATGGAGCAAGTGGTACTGTAAGTATTTGTGATGATTTTCAAGGCCGGTATATATGGAAAAGCTGATAAAGACACAAAAGCTGCGTTTACATTTAAGTCTTCACAGTTAGTTTGTAAGTAGGTTTCTCTACCGTGAACGAGATTATAATGTTATTCCCTGATACTGATGTACAGATCACACGTTAAATCTGAGGTAGTAGACATATATTTCTCTCGGTTGTTTAGTTTTCTTAACTTTATATCGCGGCGCTATCCTGCAGAATATTTTTGATATTTAATAAAATAAACTGTCAAAACGTGTGAATATTGCTATTTTTTTAGTCCACTGTATTAACATTACAATCATCACAATAAATACTTACCACTTGCTCCATTTCTGTAAATCCGTTTTTTATGAATGAATGACTCTCTCACCCCTTGCTTTATAGTTTTCTTCGTCAACAGCCGCTTGCACCCCCTGCTGGTGAGGTCGACTAACAGCTATAGAGATTATCAATCGGCAGTCTACTGATATTCCTGCCGTTCCCGGATGTCAAATGTTGAATTTTCTGTCGAATTTGAACCACTGAATTTGTGGAAGAGAATTTGTAAAGCGAAATAACATGGACCGAAAATTGCCTGTCGAATATTATAGGTTGTATTTTTAAACAGAATTAATATTTTAGAAGTGAAATCTGAAAGGTGAATATGGATTATTGAATTTTTAATAATGAAAACGTGTGTGAAATGTTTTGAATTGAAATATTCACAGCTTAAATATACAACCATGTTGAATTTCAGCCCATAAAAATGCAAGCCCTAAAAATACAATGCATTAAAATGCAAGCAGGGTTAATGCAATGCATATTTTTTCAAGTAACTAGTGCAATTCAACAAGCTTTTGTCATTATTTTACTTCCATACAATTTTAGCTAAACATTTTTTTTTTTTTGAAAAAAGCAATGCCTCTATACCTTATGAAGAAATGTTGTGGCGTTTTATCTTTTTATCAATCACCTTTTACTTTTCTTTATTTCTACTAACGTCCTGCTCTCAGGAAGAGAGGGGTAAACTCAGGCCGGATGAGTTTAAAGCATGTCTGATCAGTCTTGGGCATTTAGGAAATGATAAACAGGTATTATTAACCAACATGATCTCTAACTCTTCACCCCAAAATGTAATTCTTTGCATAGATTTATATATATATATGCAAATTATATGCATTTCCTGGATGGTAGAAAATAGTTCTGATGTAGGCCTACCTCTCTTGTGTTTTTTCTTGTGTCTGTGGTTGTGTGCTGTCTCTTTGTTTGTACATCTGTGTCTCTGTGTTAGGTGCTGTCTCTTTCCCTTCTATACATTGCTTCATTATTCCTACAATGTCGCTGTGTCACCCATACACCCTCGACCTTTGCCCTTTAACCTTTCCCATGCAGAAGAAGAATAGGGCGATGGATTCTGATGACTTTAGGGCCTGTCTGATCTCGATGGGTTATGATCTGGTAGGGCCTTAAATAAGGTTCATTGCTTACGAACTTATAAACAATTTTCGTAACCAGTATTTTTGTCGTGTTTTCCAGTAAAAAAAATACATTTATTTTACAGTTATTTAAAATGATTATAATTTTTTATTTTGCACATATTTTTTTTTATTTGAAGATAAAATGTAATTAAAATGTAAATTTTGGTTTATGCTTAAATTAAGAAACAACTATTTTGCCAATGATGTAAGAAAAATTAGTATAAAATTATGTAATATAAAATGTATTAATTAATGTCAAATATATTCCATTATTGTTTTGCATTTGCATTATTATGCATTTATTTTGTTTCTTAAGGATTTATATATATATATATATATATATATATATATATATATATAGAGAGAGAGAGAGAGAGAGAGAGAGAGACTGATTAGTTTAAAGCATGTCTGATCAGTCTTGGGCATATGGTGTGAGTGAATTTCAACAGACTACTATGTTGGGGGAGCTTTTAACTGCTAGAATTATATGTATGTGTGTTTTTCAGGGTGAGGTGGAGTTTGCTCGGATCATGATGCTGGTTGATCCAAACACTTCAGGTGTTGTGTCGTTCCAGTCCTTCATTGACTTCATGACCAGAGAGACAGCAGACACAGACACAGCTGAACAGGTCATCGCTTCCTTCAGGATCCTTGCTGCAGACAAGGTGTGTGTGTGTGTGTGTGTGTGTGTGTGTGTGTGTGTGTGTGTTTGAGTTAGATTGTTTACTTAACCTCAAAGTTTCTCAGAACAGTCTTTTGTAGCTCACATATTCTTTCCATATGCATTATCTGTTGTTTATTGTGTCTTGTACAGCCGTATATTCTGGCAGATGAGTTGAGGAGAGAACTCCCTCCAGACCAAGCCGAGTACTGCATCAGCAGGATGCCCCCATACTCTGGCCCCGGGGCCCTGCCCGGAGCCCTGGACTACACTGCCTTCTCCACTGCCCTTTACGGAGAGAGTGACCTTTAACTCCGTCGACACCTCTGACCTTTACAATCCCATCTCACTTGTCAACCGAGTAAATTATTTACCCATCAGATCCACAGTCCCATGAAATAAAAACATGGCAAATAAACAAAATGAACCCAACTTCAATTTTTAATGTCAGTTGATGTATTTTGCTAGACCATTGATATGAAATGTTTAATAAGCCAATGCAAAGGAATGCAGTCTGGAAATGAAATCAAGGAAGCTAAAAGAAAGCAATGGAGAGGTTATTTATCTGTGACAAAATGTTGGGAATTTTAGAAACACTTTGTTCTGAATCTTGTAATTTATTGAATCTCAGGTCTGAAAAACTAATTTACTCTTCTTTATGTGGGCTATTAAGATACAGAGAACATTCATATGCATGTCACTTATATTACAGCAAACACAGTAGGTACACTGAAATCAAATAAGATTAATGTTGCATTTTAGGTTTTATGCATTTTACACACACGTAGTGTGTTTTGTGTGGTAGCGTTAAATCTATTCAATATGAAAGATTTTGCACATTTGAATTATTGAATGAATGAATTAAGAAAGATTCACCCAACCTGCACCATGCTTTCTCAATTGTCTCTATATTACATCTATATGCCTGGTGCCCTATTTAAAAAAAGCAACATAAATAGTGGCTCAACTCAATTCTTCCACAATATAACTATCACTTGAAACTTTTCACTAACAGTGCCTGATTTCATATACGGTATGGTAATAATTTATATGAAATAAAGAGGAGGTGACCTTTGTCATTCTCAGTAGTGAGTCAGATGATAAGCGCATCAGCAACTGATTTGGTTTTACATACAATTTTGAATATTGCAGATACTCAAGCATTTTTATCAATTTGGTGATTACATAAAGTGTAAAAGTATTAATTTACTATATGGCTTCTCAAATAATGAATAACCATATATTACGATAATATACTGAATTTACAGGAAAAAAGGACAGTATGTGAACCCTTAGGAACAATATCAAACAGTCTGCTTAACACACAAAGAATTGTCTTCTGAATCCCTCTGCTTTTTCCTGCAACTATAATTAGGAAAAGTAATCTGGGATGGATTATCATTTTCAAAATGTTGGGAGAATAAACAGTTTAATTTTATTACCATAATTCATGAATGCACCAAATTCCTAAAGGCCACACTAGTTCAGTGTACGGTGATAGTGTTCTTGATTGATTTGTGGTCAGTTTGTTAAGCTGTCAAAATCAGTTTTAACCAAGTGATTTGTGAATGTTTGGTGTTGAATTATATTATCAAGAAAGACAAATATGTGTGTTTTACATGCAGTGACATAAATGAAATAAAGCTTACATATGAAAAGATCAAGTCTCTGCTTTTGTCACATACTGAATGTTTTGAATAAAGCATAATTATTTAATATGCATAAAATAGGTAAATATTTATAATATGTTGCATAATTTAGTATGTATTTGTTTTTACTTATATATTCCTACAGTTGTGGTCAGAATTAATAGCACCCTTGGTAAATATGATAAAAATGGCTGTAAAAAATAAATCTGCTTTGTTTATCTTTTTGATCTTTCATTCAAAAAATGTGCAAAAATCAAACCTTTCATTGAAGTAAAAGAATTGAAAGTGGGGGAGGGGGGGTCACATTATGAAATAAATGTTTTTCTCCAAAACACGTGTTTTTTTTTTTTTTTTTTTTTGGTAGGCTTCTGACCCCAAGACTCAAATAATCTCTGCAATTCTCCATCTGTGATCCTTGAAGAGTGTCTTTGGACACTCAAACTTTCCTCCTCACCGTGCATTAAGGCAATATAGACACGCGTCCTCTTCCTGGCAGATTCGTAACATCTTTAGTTGATTGGAACTTCTTAATTATTGCCCTGATGGTCAAAACGGGGATTTTCAATTCTTTAGCTATTTTCTGACAGCCACTTTCTATTTTGTGATGCTCAACAATCTTTTGATGTACATCAGAACTATATTCTTTGGTTTTACTGATTGTGATGGATGATTAAGGGAATTTGGCCTTTGTGTTTCCTCATATTTAAACTCCTGTGAAACAAGAAGTCATAGCTAGACAATTTCATGTTCCTAGTCACCCTGGTGTGCTAAAAAAAAGTAAATATTAATGGGAATATACTTCAGAGATATTTTACTCGTAAAAAATTCTAGCGGTGGCCAACGTGTTTTGGAGAAAAACATTTATTTCATAATTATTTTACTTGAATGAAAGTTTAGATTTTTACAAATATTTTGAATGAAAGATCAAAAGCATAAACAATGCAGATTTATTTTTTACAGACAGTTTTTTATCATATTTACCAGGGGTGCCATTAATTCTGACCACAACTGTATATAAATATACTATTGATAATATTTATTGATAATTCACATTAATTACATGTTTTTCTATATGCTTTTACTTTATTCTTTTCTTTATTTCTTGCTTGCTTGCTTTCTCCATTGTAAATACCAAATATGGAGAATCCCTTTCATTTCCACTTTAACTTTATCTGATCTCTGAGCATTATCTCATGATGGGTGGTATCGTGGTCTCCCTGTCCTGGGATGAGTTCGGCACCTGCGGCTTGGTGAGTGGAGTTCTTCAGTCTTCTGGTTCTTACATACAGATCCCTAAAGCTACATAGTCACTGAAGATGGAAATTGGAGAAGCGGAAGATGAAATCCAGTTTCTGCGAACTGTAAGTAAAATTGACTCTTATAATGCAAATTTAAATGCAATTAATAATGTGTTGACTTTCTTTATTTGTAACTTCTGACAGTAAAAGGGCTAATTACTAAATTGCAATTGGATTTGTTATTAGATTGATGTTATAGGAACTTAATTAACTTCATGGACCACGAAAAGTACATGTTAGCAGATGGGTTACAGAAGAATATATCTGAGACATTTTTTGGCCATGCATATGGATACACGGACTCGCTCCACAGACAGTATCAATGTTATTTAATACAATTTCATACTGATGATATGTTTACGCTTGAGCAATCACTCATAACTTTGTGTATTTATCATTAATTGTGGTGTCTGTTGTTATATACAGTTATGAAATGCAATGATGTGATTTACAGTGTTTGAATTCACATTTGAGAGAGTTTGACCCATATCATGGTGTCTATTTTTACTTTGTGTTATCAGTAACAGAGAAACTGGAGAGTCTGTTGGATGTGTGAGCTATCCACTCTCAGCTCCATATCTCTATAACAGAGATAAATGTGCTCTCTCTTTCTTACACAGATACAGTTTAGCTTCCACTCATTCACTGTCATTAAGTGCGTGCATTTGTTACAGTAAAGTGCAGAAAAATAATTAATTGTTTTAGATTGTTAATTAAGCCTTGATTGTGTGTGTGTGCGTGCGTGCGTGTGCGTGTGTGTGTGTGTGTGTGTGTGTGTGTGTGTGTGTGTGTGTGTGTGTGTGTGTGTGTGTGTGTGTGTGTGTGTGACCCATTTCTGGTCACAGAAACACAAATGAGGTGGAGGTGTTGGAATTCTCCATTCACCGTGTGGTACACAGATATTCAGCCCTTATAAGGCTGCTCTGCTCCAGTGTAACGTAAAACACTGCTGTTCTACACACTGTAAGATGAGCCATGACATTTAATCTAGCATATGGGGCCTTTTATTTGTTTAGAATTTATTTATAATCTTTATTTAAGCAGGAAAAATGGGGCTCTCTAATCACAGATATTAAAAATATGTTAATTACTTACATAAGAACATGGTAGACAAACAATATTTGGTAACACTTTAATTTAAGGTGACATAGTTACACGTACTTACTATAGTAATAACAACAACAGTAAATTATGCATCATAACCAAGCCCTAACCAACCCTAACACTAACCTTAACGTACATGAAGTTAATTTGCTCAGTACTTATTTGTGTAATTTACACACTGTAACAACGTCACCGTAATATAAAGTGTTAATATTTAACAAACAATTTCATGTTGAACAACGTTGCTGATTCATTTCTGATTGTCATTTTTACTCTACTGAGGTTTGGATGTAGTTTTGGGGTGTACATGCATTTATTCAAAACTTGAGTGTTATTTGTTTGCTTTGCAACATGTTCACTTTTTTAGAAGTTAAAATTGAATAATTACAAAGTTAACTGATCATTTAAATGCACAGTTGTCTTGACAAAAATGTATTGCCTGAACAAATGAGCAAAGTGCTACTGAGGACAACTAATCAAATCTCAATGTATCATGTTGCATTTCCCCCCCTCTCATTTCCATTTATGGAGCATTTATCCAAGTGTAATTTACATTACAAATATAAAATAAAAGACAGTTTTACAGCTGCATACATCATTTGTGACTTTATTTCTGTTTCTGTTAAACACTTGAAAGTGTCATGATATGCAATTTTAAGCATTATTCCATCAAAAACCTTTTTTTTGTTTGTTTAAAGGGTTAGTTCACTCAAAAATAAAATTTCTGTCATTAATTACTCACCCTCATGTAATTCCAAACCCATAAGACCTTTTAAAATTAAGATACTTTTGATGAAATCCCCCACCCCCAATGACTGCAATGTAATCACTACTTTCAAGGCCCAAAAAGGTAGTAAAGGCATCGTTAAAATAGAATGAAGGAACGGGTTTGGAACAACATGAGGGTAAGTAATTAATGACAGAATTTTTATTTTTGGGTGAACTAACCCTTTTTTTTTTTTGTGAGATAAGATAAGAGTCTATATTATTAGCTGTGGTCAGTAATGTGAATGTTTTCAGCGGGATGAGCTGGTGTTGAGGTGTTGCTCATCAGGCCCTCATCAGAAGAAACTGTGTTTAGCTGCAAAAGGTTTCGGTGACCGGTTGTGTTACCTTGAGTCCACCTCCAACTCAAAGGTGAGATGCTCATTTAATTACTATTTTTTAAACTAAGTCACTGCTATGTGTAAGTACAGTCTGCATGATGCTTCCAAAACAGCTCCTGCAGTTTCGTGTTGTCTTTCCTCTTGTTAACAGAATGTTCCAGCAGACCTTTCTGTGTGCGTGTTTGTTCTTGACCAGTGTCTGTCTGTCCGAGCACTGCAGGAGATGCTGGCCAACCATGAAGACCAGTGTGCAGGGGTGGGTAATCTGGTGAAAGTGGCTTCAGATAATTCAGAATTCAGCAAACTATGAACGGTTATCAATTCAGTGGATGAATATTCAGTGAAAAATGTCACCCGTACACTATCTTTCAAAAGTTTGGGTCACTATCGTTCACAAGTTTCACAAGTGTTTTTGAAAGAAATTGTAACTTTTATTTCAGCAAAGACGCAATAAAATGATAAAAAGTGACAGACATTTATAAAGTTACAAAAAAATTCTATTTAAAATAAATGCTAATCTTTTTAACTTTCTATTCATCAAATAATCATGGTTGACTGAAAAAAAAAAAGCAGCACAGCTGTTTTCAACATTGATATTAATAAGAAGCGTTTCTTGAGCACCAAAACATATTATTTAACACCAGAGGTGGACAGTAACAAAGTACATTTACTTGAGTACTGTACTTAAGTACACTTTTTGAGTATCTGTACTTTACTTTAACTTCACTACATTTGAAAGACAAATATTGTACTTTTTACTCCACTACTTTTATGTCAAGGTCCTTGAGTAGAAAGTAGTAATGTCAGTTGGATGATTTTGGTTGCAGGGGTTGCATTTTAGATGGAAAATAAAGTCGGGTTGACGTCAGAACCCGACTGATGTTGGGTTTTCATTTTTCATTTTCATTTTCAACCACAATACAACGTCTGTCCAACGTTGGAGATTAATTTCAATCTGGCGTTGGATTCTGACATCAACCTGAATTTCATTTTCAACGTTGGGTTTGGTCTTCTTAATGTGAATTTTGTCATTGTTTTGAAGCACACTAGCTTATAGATAACAATATTATAACAATAATAACATATTCATACTAAAAGCCAAAAAACTTGAAATAGGGCACTATTTGAGGGAATAGCCATTTGGGTGTCCGAAACCATTGTGGACGTTATTGAGTACACTTATTCAATCTCACATTCAATCCCACTACTGAAACTGTGTTCTATAAATAAATGTGCTATTGCCTATTTATTCCAGTGAGCCCATTTAACACAGGCTCACTGGAAAAACGTAGTGGCAACCTTTTTACAAAACGCAAAATACATACCAACACGTACATCACTGCAGTTTCTAAAATAAATGAACACTAGAGGCAGTAAAACAGCAAGCACTTTCGTTTTCACACACAATTATGATAACAGGGCAGATTATATGGATTAATAAAGACTTGTTCTCTTACGAGAGTATCTCTCGTACTGCGTAATAGCTTACGCTAGGGGAAAAACTCTTTTCCGCGAGATATTGAAGCCAAAAATTATCCTTAATTTTTTATTAATGTAAAACGCTTTGCAGCAGCAAGCAAACATAGGCGAAACAGCTCGCGCGCCTATTGGTTGCTCTGCAGCAAATGCAGCAGCCTATCGAGAGAGACTCTGCGTGACGTAATGACCAATGGGGGCAATTCGCGCCCATATCGTCACGTCCCGCCAGAAGGGGCTCGCCCTATAAATATGCTCGTTAGGCTGATACAAGCTGATTTTTACCTCTTCAGCGAAGCACACGCATCGCTGGATCCGGAGTGAGAAGCCGCGCCGTCGAAGCAAGCTTTTCAGCGGGACGAGCTCTGGAGTCGCTGGCCTCGCCGCCTTCAACTGCCGTACCTGCTGCGCTTTCCGGCGTTATATATCCTTTTCAACACTCTGTGTATTTCTCTGTTGAGAAGTGTTTGTTCGCTTACTTGACGCGACTTACACTTCTCTCTCAAAAGAGCAGCGTCTTTTTAAAGATGCCTTCCTGTGGCTCGTGCCGCGCCTCGCTCAGCGATGGAGACCGATACGTCATCTGTGTTTCCTGCCTGGGTGAGGATCACGCGGCTATCGCGCTCGCTGACGGCGGATGCCCTCATTGCGAGCTTTTGTCCATGGTGACTCTGAGGACGCGCCTGGCATCATTCTCCGAGCCTTCACCGCAGCCCGCCGTGGTGCCGCGCCGCGCCCAGCGCGCTCCCGAGCTTTCTCCAGCCCGCCAAAGCTCGCCGGTTCGCCCGCCAGCTTCGCCGGCTTCGCTCGAGTCGCTCACTGACGGACAACGGCCGCCGCCTGCCGCCGCGTCCATCCACGAGCTTGACGAACCCTCCGAGGCGTGTTCTCTTCTGGCGTCCGATAGTGAGGATTGGGCGAGCTCTGTGGATCTCCCCTCCGCTAGCGTTTCCCGCCAGATCACTGGTAAGAGAGCCGGCATTGAGACTGAGCTGATGCGTCTGCTCTCTCAGGCCGTTGAAAGCATCGGCCTCGATTGGGAGGCGCCCGCGCAGCCGCCGCGCAACAGAATGGACGGACGCTTTCTCGGAAATGACGAGGCTCCGACGAAATCGCGGCCCGCGCCCTTCCTCCCGGAACTTCACGAGGAAGTGACGAAATCGTGGAACGCCCCCTTCTCCGCCAGGCTGCGTACCTCTGCTTCTGCTGCCTTCTCCTCTGTGGATGGCGCGAAGGAAAGCGGATACCTTTCTGTTCCTCCTGTGGAACCAGCTGTAGCGTCTCATCTCTGCCCGCCCTCCGCTGGACGGCGCGCGCACACGACGCTTCCTTCTAAAGCCTGCCGAGTGACGTCATCCATGCACGGTCGCGCTTACACCGCCGCCGGGCAAGCAGTTTCAGCGCTGCACACTATGGCTATCCTGCAGATTTTCCAGGCCGACCTTCTCCTTAAACTGGACGAGGAAGGACCCGGAGCGATCTGCGTGGCGGACCTGAGAAGCGCTACAGACCTCGCTCTTCGCGCTACTAAAGCCGCTGCACAGGCCATAGGACGAAACATGGCCTCTCTCACCGTGGCTGAGAGACACTTATGGTTGACGCTGTCCGAGATGACGGAAGCCGAGCGCTCTGTGTTCCTCAACGCGCCCATTTCCCAAGCGGGCCTTTTCGGATCTGCCGTCACAGACTTCGCGGACAGATTCATGGAGGTGCAAAAAACTTCGCAGGCCATGAAGCACTTCCTTCCGAAGCGCTCGAGCTCCGCTGCAGGTCGCTCTAAACCGCCGCCTGCTCGCAGCTCTCAGCCGCAGCCTGCACCGCCCGCCGCCGCCGCTTCACAGCGCCGCCACGCCCGAGACCAAAGACCGCGCTCTCGCTCTGCTGGACGCCGCCCCCCTCAGCGCGGGCCCCGGCCGAGGATTGCGATCAAGCCCGAGGCCTCAAAATCTTCCTAGCCATTCTAGGAAAACGACGGTGTTCAGATCCCGCTGCGGCCGGATTTTCACTGAAACTTCTCGCTCGTTCAGTTCCAAACATCGCGACTGTCCCAGTGTATTTCGCAGAGAGTCAGCCGGTGTCACAGCCCGTTTGCCTGCGCACAAAAGCCGTTCTTACGGCTACCCAGATAAATCCAATAAAGAGTGCATTTTCTGGTGTTCCGGCCACGGCCGAAGGTGTTATGAGTGTTGTAAGAATGCCCACCCAGTGCCCATTCCCACACACAAACACAGCCCGCCACGGTGCAGGGCTAGCACAAATAAAATCGACTCCGGTCGATTGTGCAAACAATGTAGTGCAAGCGCCCATGTCACCATGCCCGCTCACACTACATGCTGCGTGTCCCATGGTTTCTGTAAAAACGAAACCAACACACATTCAGTCGGCCATGAACGACAGTGTTTTCAGTGTATTAAATGTGCCCGCAGCCCCGCACCCACATTTTCTCACAGACACGCCGATTCCCACGGGATCTTCCCCGCTCGCTTTTTCTGCACAATCTGCCATAAAGAAGCTGAGCGCGGCCAGGTCGCCCGCTGTGATCAGCGCGCCCCCCGCCTCGAACGCTGTAAACACGGTGTTGTGTTCCCAGTATGCACGGGCTCTCGAGCTGCCGTTTTGTCGCGGCCAGAGCCCGGATTTCATTCTGCCTCTAGCTATTCACGCAGATGCGTGGTCAAAGCTTCCCGGGGTATCAGAATGGGTGCTGAACACTATAAAGAGAGGCTACTCACTACAATTCGCACGACGCCCGCGCCGTTATACGGCGCGCGTCGAAACTACGGTGAAAAACGAAGTATCTCATCTACTTCGTGCCGAAATAGCGAAACTACTGAGCAAAGGGGCTATAGAACCTTTATCTCAGGCTCAGAGCGAAGGGGGCCTATACAGCAGATATTTTCTGGTACCGAAAAAGGATGGGGGTCTCAGACCCATTTTAGATCTGCGACAGCTGAACAGAGTGCTTGTGAAACGCCAGTTCAGAATGCTTACGACCAGGAAAATCCTCGTGCAGGTGCGCTACGGGGACTGGTTTGTGTCGATAGATCTGAAAGACGCCTATTTCCAAATACAAATAGCGTCCCATCACATGCGATTCTTGAGATTCGCCTTCGAGGGCCAGGCATATCAATACACAGTCCTGCCGTTCGGCCTGTCCCTAGCACCTCGTACATTTACGAAGTGCATGGACGCGGCGCTCGCACCCCTGAGACTTCAGGGCATGCGAGTCCTGAACTACTTGGACGATTGGCTGATTGTAGCTCGATCGCGATCGGAGCTCATAGAACACAGGGCCGCATTACTCGAGCACCTCGAGAAGCTGGGCCTCACAGTCAATTGGGCGAAGAGCTCACTGTCTCCCAGTCAGAAAATTTCCTTTCTGGGAACCGTGTTGGACTCGCTGTCCATGACAGCACGCCTGTCACCAGAGCGCGTACTAAATATTCAGCGCGGCGTGAAATCCTTCCGCCACGGCGCGATAGTCCCGCTCAAAAGGTTTCAGAAAATGCTGGGGCTGATGGCCTCAGCAGCCTCTGTACTCCAGTTGGGCCTGCTCCGCATGCGCCCACTGCAGATGTGGCTGAAAGCGCGGGTTCCACCCAGGGCATGGACAGCGGGTCTGTTTCGCCTCAGGGTCGACCTTCAGTGTGTGTCAGCTCTGGAACCTTGGAGAAAAACCGACTGGTATCAGTCAGGTGTGAGCCTGGGGACCGCTTCGAGTGTGAAGGTGGTGTCTACGGACGCCTCCACCTTGGGATGGGGAGCGCTGCTCGAGGGCAGACCGCTAGCTGGCCTGTGGTCAGAACGGAAAAAGCTCCTTCACATAAACTGCTTGGAGATGATAGCAGTCGACAAAGCGCTACGGCGTTTTTGTCCCCAGATAACAGGCCACCACGTCTTGGTCCGGTCGGACAACATGTCGGTGGTGGCATACATAAATCGCCAGGGTGGCGTCAGGTCACGAAACCTTTACAGGTTGACGGAACGCCTCCTGGTTTGGGCTCAGCACAACCTGCTCTCACTGAGAGCAGCGCACGTGCCTGGTCACCTGAATGTGGGACCAGACAGACTGTCCAGGAACAATGTTCCAGCAGGGGAATGGTCGCTGCACCCGCAGACGGTCCAGCTGCTGTGGAAAACGTTCGGCAGAGCTCAGGTGGACCTATTCGCGTCCCACGAAAACGCTCATTGCCCGGAGTTTTTCTCGAAAAGCAAGGACGCGCTGGCTCATGTTTGGCCCCGCTGCCCCCTATATGCTTTTCCTCCTGTCTCGCTCCTGCCTCAGGTGTTGGAACGAATCAGGGAGAACGGATGCCCAGTGCTGCTTGTAGCCCCGCTCTGGACGAACCAGACGTGGTTCCCTGCCCTGATGCAGCTGGCCAGCACTGCCCCATGGCCTGTACCATTGAGGAGAGACCTCCTCTCTCAGGCGGAGGGCTCGATTTGGCACCCTCGCCCGGAGTTATGGTCCCTGCACGCATGGGCCATCAACGGGTACCCGCTAGCCTCCCAGAGGGAGTGTTAAACACGATCACGCAGGCTAGAGCTCCGTCTAACAGGCGGCTCTACTCCTCGAAATGGTCTGTTTTCTCTGCATGGTGTCAGGCCCAGAGCCTTTCACCTGTGGAGTGCGGGGTTTCGGAAGTGCTTTCCTTCCTTCAAGAGCTACTGGATAAGGGCAGGACCCCATCCACGCTCAAAGTATATGTGGCGGCCATAGCAACGTTTGCAAAACCGGTGTCTGGCCAGTCGCTGGGGAAAAACGACTTAGTCGTGCGTTTCCTTAGGGGAGCTCGGAGGCTGAACCCTCCAAGGCCCCCTTCAGTCCCGACGTGGGACCTTTCCACGGTCCTGGAGGCCATGAAAGGCGCCCCGTTCGAGCCAATCCAGCTGGTGGACATGAAACACCTGTCGTTCAAGACAGTGTTTCTCATGGCTCTCGCTTCAGTGAAGCGCATAGGGGACTTACAGGCGCTTTCAGTGAGCGCGTCGTGTATGGAGTTTGGGCCTAATGACTCGAAGGTCATTCTCAAACCAAAGCACGGGTATGTCCCGAAATCCCTCAATACGGCGTTCAGGGCCCAGGTAATTTCCCTGTCTGCCCTTCCGGTTCTCAGTGAGGAGGAGGATGCAAGTCTCCTTTGCCCCGTCAGGGCATTAAGAGCTTATGTGTCACGCTCGTCTGTTTTCAGACAGACGGAGCAGCTTTTTGTTTTGTTCGGCGGGCGTTGCAAGGGACTCGCCGCCTCAAAACAGAGCCTATCCAGATGGATAGTGGATGCCATTGCGCTCGCTTACTCTGCGAAGGGCTTACAGTGCCCCTTGGGTGTCAGGGCGCACTCCACGAGAGGCGTGGCCTCTTCGTGGGCATGGTCTAGCGGGGTTTCCCTGCAAGATATCTGTACGGCCGCGGGCTGGGCCTCGCCGTCTACATTTATAAAATACTATAACCTGGAGGTACCCGCCTTACAAGCTAAGCTTTTGGCGGTCTAAATTCAGTGCTATCTGCCCCGCTGTGCGGCCCAGATGCTGAGTTTACTGCAGCCCCATGAGTATTGACTCACGTATGGCCACCCAGATCAGGCTGAATGCTTTCACCCTGGCTGCGCGTTTGATTGTCATATAATAGCCCCGCTGGGTGCTTTTTTATAGGGAATGACGCTTCCAGCCTCTCTTCCTCTACTCTATGTGAGTTTATGGTGATTATGCACTACATGAGCCCTGGGCTTCGGCCCCTGGGACTTTGGTGTTGGATCCCTGTACGCACGGCATGTTGCATTGTGTTCCCCTAGCGTAAGCTATTACGCAGTACGAGAGATACTCTCGTAAGAGAACGTACTCGGTTACTAACGTAACCTCGGTTCTCTCTAGAGAGGGAACGAGTACTGCGTATCTTGCCGTGCGTGGCATACGCTCTGGTTCGCTTCAGCGATAAAAACCAGCTTGTATCAGCCTAACGAGCATATTTATAGGGCGAGACCACGCCCCTTCTGGCGGGACGTGACGATATGGGCGCGAATTGCCCCCATTGGTCATTACGTCACGCAGAGTCTCTCTCGATAGGCTGCTGCATTTGCTGCAGAGCAACCAATAGGCGCGCGAGCTGTTTCGCCTATGTTTGCTTGCTGCTGCAAAGCGTTTTACATTAATAAAAAATTAAGGATAATTTTTGGCTTCAATATCTCGCGGAAAAGAGTTTTTCCCCTAGCGTAAGCTATTACGCAGTACTCGTTCCCTCTCTAGAGAGAACCGAGGTTACGTTAGTAACCGAGTACGTTTTCACGCGGCTCCTTGCACAATTATGTTATAACCTCAAAACAATTTTTATATATATATATATATATATTTTTTTTTTTACCATTTTTATGCATGACGATTTGTAAACAAAGATATTTTGGAGTTCTCTTACGAGAGTATCTCTCGTACTGCGTAATATCTTACGCTATGGGAAAACCTCTTTTCCACGAGATATTGAAGCAAAAAATTATCCTTAATTTTGAATCAATGTAAAACGCTGTGCAGCAGCATGCAGACATAGGCAAGACGGCTCGACCAC
Source organism: Gila orcuttii (assembly GCA_026230005.1). NCBI lineage: Eukaryota > Metazoa > Chordata > Actinopteri > Cypriniformes > Leuciscidae > Gila > Gila orcuttii. The sequence continues at coordinate 29,319,807 of JAPDVR010000013.1, read as the reverse complement.
CGCCTCGCTGCCCGTGAGCCATCTGGGAGACGAGCCGGCATTGAAACTGAGCTGATGCGTCTGCTCTCTCAAGCCGTCGACAACCTCGGCCTCGACTGGAAGCCCGCGCGCAACTGGCTGGATGGATGCTTCCTCAAGAAGGACACCGCCCCATCACAGTCGAGACCCGCGCCTTTCCTTCCTGAGCTTCACGAGGAAGTCGCGAAGTCTTGGAACGCCCCCTTCTCGGCCAGGATGCGTACCTCTGTCTCTGCAGCATTCTCCACTGTGGACAGTGCGAAAGATAGAGGGTACCTTTCTCTTCCTCCAGTGGAAGCAGCGGTAGCTTCCCATCTCTGCCCGCCCTCTGCTGGACGGCGTGCTTTGAGGGCGCTCAAAAAAAAAGGCTTTGAAAGCCTGCCGAGTGACGTCAGCCATGCACGGTCGCGCTTACACCGCCGCCGGGCAAGCTGTGTCAGCGCTGCACACAGGGGCCATAGAACCTTTATCTCAGGCTCAGAGCGAAGGGGGTCTATACAGCAGATATTTTCTGGTACCGAAAAAAGACAGGGGTCTCAGACCCATTCTAGATCTGTGACAGCTGAACAAAGTGCTCGCGAAGCGCCAGTTCAGAATGATTACAACCAGGAAAATCCTCGCGCAAGTTCGCCAGGAGGACTGGTTTATGTCAATAGAACTGAAAGACGCCTATTTCCAAATACAAATAGCGTCACATCACAGGCAATTCTTGAGATTCGCCTTCGAGGGCCAGGCATACCAATACAAAGTCCTGCCGTTCGGCCTGTCCCTGGCACCCCGTACATTTACGAAGTGCATGGTCGCGGCTCTCACACCCCTGAGACTCCAGGGCATGCGAGTTTTGAACTACTTGGACGATTGGCTGATTCTAGCTCGATCACAATCAGAGCTCATAGAACACAGGACCACATTACTCGAGCATCTCGAGAATCTGGGTCTCACAGTAAATTGGGCGAAGAGTTTGCTGTCTCCCAGCCAGAAAATTTATTTTCTGGGAACAGTGCTGGACTCGCTATCCATGACAGCGCGTCTGTCGCCAGAGCGCGAACTGGACATTCAGCGCGCCGTGAAATCCTTCCGCCGCGGCTCGATAGTCCAGCTCAAAAGGTTTCAGTAAATGCTGGGCCTCATGGCCTCAGCAGCTTCAGTACTCCAGCTGGGTCTGCTTCGCATGCGCCCACTGCAGCTGTGGCTGAAAGCGCGAGTTCCGCCCCGGGCATGGACCGCGGGTCGGTTTCGCCTCCGGGTCGATCTAAAATGCGTTTCAGCTTTGGAACCTTGGAAAATAACCAACTGGTATCAGTCAGGTGTGAGTCTGGGGACTCCCTCGAGTGTGAAGGTGGTGTCCACGGACGCCTCCAACTCGGGATGGGGAGCGCTGCTCAAGGGCAGACCGTTCTTTGGCCAGTGGTCAGAAAGGGAAAAGCTCCTACATATAAACTGTCTGGAAATGATGGCAGTCGACAACGCGCTACGGCGCTTCTGTCCCCAGATAAAGGGTCACCACGTCTTGGTCCGGTCGGACAACATGTCAGTCAGTGGTGGCATACATAAATCGCCAGGGCCATCAAGTCCCAAAACCTTTACAGGCTAACGGAACGCCTCCTGGTCTGGGCTCAGCACAACCTGCTTTCACTGAGAGCGGCGCATGTGCCTGGTCACCTGAATCTGGGACCAGACAGACTTTCCAGAAATATTTCTCCAAGAGCAAGGACGCGCTGGCCCATGTCTGGCCCCGCTGTCCCCTTTATGCTTTTCCCCCCATCTCACTCCTGCCTCAAGTGCTGGAACGAATCAGGGAAAACGGATGCCCAGTGCTGCTTGTGGCTCCGCTCTGGACAAACCAGACTTGGTTCCCAGTCCTGATGCGGCTGACCAGCACTGCCCCGTGGCCAATACCGTTGATGAAAGACCTCCTCTCTCAGGCCAAGGGCTCGATTTGGCATCCTCGCCCGCAACTATGGTCCCTACATGCATGGGCCATCAACGGGTACCCGCTAACCTCCCGGAGGGAGTGTTAAACACGATCACGCAGGCGAGGGCCACGTCTACTAGACGGCTCTTTTCCTCGAAATGGTCTGTGTTCTCTGCCTGGTGTCAAGCTCAGGGCTTTTCACCCGTAGACTGCGGGGTCACGGAAGTACTCTCCTTCCTTCAAGAGCTGCTGGATAGGGGCAGGACCCCATCCACGCTCAAAGTGTATGTGGCGGCCATAGCAACGTTTACAAAACCCGTGTCTGGCCAGTCACTGGGGAAAAACGACCTAGTCGTGCGATTCCTCAAGGGAGCTCGGAGGCTGAACCCTCCCAGACCTCCTTCAGTCCCGGTGTGGGACCTTTCTACGGTTTTGGAAGCCATGAAAGGTGCCCCGTTCGAGCCAATCCATTTGTCAGACATGAAGACATGAATTGGCTCTCGCTTCAGTGAAGCGCATAGGGGACTTACAAGCGCTTTCAGTAAGCGCTTGTATGGAGTTTGGGCCTAATGACTCAAAAGTCATACTCAAACCAAGGCACGGGTACGTGCCCAAATCCCTCAACACACCGTTCAGGGCCCAGGTTATTTCCCTGTGCGCCCTCTCGGTTCATGATGAGGAGGAGGATGTGAGTCTCCTTTGCCCTGTCAGGGCACTGAGAGCTTATGTGTCCCGCTCGTCTGTCTTCAGACAGACCGAGCAGCTCTTCGTTTTGTTTGGCGGACGCTCCAAGGGACTGGCCGCATCAAAACAGAGCCTATCCAGATGGATAGTCGACACCATAGCACTGGCTTACACTTCTAAGGGCCTGCAGTGTCCTTTGGGTGTCAGAGTGCACTCCACGAGAGGCGTGGCCTCGTCGTGGGCGTGGTATAGTGGGGTTACCCTGCAAGATATCTGTACGGCCGCAGGCTGGGCCTCGCCGTCTACATTTATAAGGTTTTATAACCTAGAGGTTCCCGCCTTACAAGCCAAGCTTCTGTCGGTATAGAATTCAGTGCTATCTGCCCCGCTGTGCCGGCCCAGATGCTGAGTTTTGCTTGTGCATCGCTCACTGAGCGATAAAAAAGCTCCATGGGTGTTGAATAACCCGTTCTATTACCCAGTTCAGGCTGAACTCGTTCACCCTGTCTGCGTGAAACACTGTTAACATAACTAGCTCCTGTAGGATGCTACTTCATGGGGAATGAATGATGCTCGCAGCCTCTCTTCTCCAACTCTCTGTGAGTCTATGGTAATTATGCACTATATGAGCCCCGGGCTGCTGCCCTTGGGACTTTGGTGTCGGATCCCAGTACGCACGGCGTTTTGCATTGTGTTCCCCATAGCGTAAGATATTACGCAGTACGAGAGATACTCTCGTAACTTACGAGTCGTAAGAGAACGTACTCGGTAACTAACGTAACCTCGGTTCTCTCTAGAGAGGAAACGAGTACTGCGTATCTTGCCGTGCATACACAGCTCTGGTTCGCTTCAGCGATGAAAACCAGTTGTACCAGCCTAATCGAGCTATATTTATAGGGCGAGACCACGCCCTTTCTGGCGGGACGTGACGAAATGGGCGCGAAATGCCCCCATTGGATATGGTGTCACGCAGGGCCTCTCTCGATAGGCTGCTGCTGTTGCCGCAGGGCAGCCAATAGGCGCGCGAGCCGTCTTGCCTATGTCTGCATGCTGCTGCACAGCGTTTAACATTAATTCAAAATTAAGGATAATTTTTGGCTTCAATATCTCGTGGAAAAGAGGTTTTCCCCATAGCGTAAGATATTACGCAGTGCTCGTTCCCTCTCTAGAGAGAACCGAGGTTACGTCAGTAACCGAGTACGTTTGCATCACTTGCCATTTTCACGTTCCGGAAAAAAACGAAATGCTTTTTATTTAGCGACACTCACTGGACATTTCACTTTGAAACTGTCGCGAAACGTGCACGACCCAACGTATTTTGGGTTTTGCAAAAATGTTGCCACGCCACAGGTACTTTTGAGCTTTATCAGCATGATTTATGAAGGATCATGTGACACTGAAGACTGGAGTAATTGCTGCTGAAAATGTAGCTTTGTCATCACAGGAATAAATTACATTTTAAAATCTATTAAAATACAGCATGGGGAGAATAGGACACTTTCTTTCATAAATATTAATAAACCAACCCAAACGTTTGCACGATAATAGCCTACCTCAGGTCAATATACAGGTGCCATATGTCTCACTCATGCTGTAACTTACAATAGACAGTAAAATATATCACAGAGTGCTTTGTTTCAGTCCCTTGAGGCAGCTGGGCGTCGTACTCTACTCTATGGCCAAGCGGTGCTGTTTCGACATGTTTTCAGTGACATGGTAAGACCAGTCTTTATATTCCTTGTTATTAATTAGTGGCTTGGATACTGGTACTATGAAGTGTAAATTTAGAATCTGCTGTTTCTTGTCTTGTTATAGTATCTTTGCTGCATGTCCACATCAGGCCTCTCCTCTGACAAACTGGCTTTTGATGTTGGTTTGCAGAAGGAAAAAAAGGGTTAGTTCATATTCTCTTTTTTTGTATACTGAATGTTTTGATAAAGACTAGGGATGCCATAATATTGATGTTACTATGATTATGGTTTCAGGTGAGGTGTGTTGGTGGACGGTTCACCCTGCCTCTAAACAGAGGTCAGAGGGTGAGAAAGTCAGAGTGGGTGATGATCTCATCTTAGTTAGTATTTCCTCTGAGAGATACTTAGTGAGTAAAACCATCTGTTCGTCTATTTGTCTGTCTGTATATCAGTATTTTTATGCATTGTGACAACCCGTCGCTCTCTTTCTAGCATGTGTCGTGGAGTAACGGTGACGGTAATAACAACGGCGTTGGCCGAGTGGATGCTGCCTTCCAGCAAACATTGTGGAGTGTGGCCCCTGTTTCTTCTGGGACTGTGGAGACGCAGGGTAGATGACCAATTTTATACTAGGAATTTAAACATTTGTTTAGTGTCTGAAGGTCTTAATGGCTGATTTTCATGCTCATTGGCTAAATATATTATCAAGAAATACGCACACATGTTTTTTTTGCTGTACATATATATATATATATATGTTTCCAATTATTATTATTTTTTTATACATTTGCTCCTATTGTATTTTATTAAATATAAATATAAAAATGTTTGCATAACATTTTTTTTTTTTTATGAATTTAATTTTGAATTTGTAGGTCATGTGCGAGGAGGGGACACTGTGCGTCTGCTACATGGACACACAGATGAATGTTTGACCATTCCTGCAGCGGATCACAGACGGGAAGAGCGCAGGTCAGAGAGGTCACCTTACTGATCAGAGACAGATTGTTGACACTTATTACAGCTTTTTCCTTCATGACCATTTTTCCTTTCTTCCTCCAGATCTGTCCATTTCGAGGGAGGATCGGTATCTCTTCAGGCTCGATCTTTATGGAGGCTTGAAATGTTACATGTTGCGTAGGTGTCCCTTCAGCTAGTTTGCAGATGACAGTTGGAAGTAGATTCCCTGTGTTTGTCAGATTGTGTAAGTAACAGATTGTTTGAAGGTGGAGCGGTAGCCACACTCACTGGGGTCAGCCGTTCCGTCTTCGGCACCTTACAACCGGATCATACCTGGGACTGACTCACGATCAGGGACTACAGCTGGTGGAAAGAGAGAGAGCCGATATTAAAAGTACAGCATTCTCCTTCCGTGCATCAAAGGTTGGATAATATCATCTCTAAACTCAACATAATCCATACAGTATTATAATCAATAAATAGTTGTGGTTACATAGTATAATCAAATTTTTTGGTATATAATAAGTTGTTGTTGTTGTTGTTGTTGTGGTGGTGTGATATTAAATTGTGATGATTAATACAAACTTTATTTTTATTGTATTTTTATAGGAAGAGAGCCAGAAAAGCTCACACTTTGTTAAGAGGAGAGATGGCATGGGCGTACCTGAGATCAAATATGGAGACTCTCTCTGTTTCATTCAGCACATTGACACTGGGCTTTGGCTCACATATCAGACCACTGACACTAAGAGACAGAAGGAAAGTGTGCCACAGAGACAGGTAAACCTGTGTAAATAAATCAAATGAGCTCCAAAGTAATAGTAGATAAGATCACTTACAATATCGGTCAAATATTTGGGGGTTGATATTTTTAAGTCTTTCAACTTTCAACTCAAGACTGCATTTACTTGGTAACAATTTACAGTAAAAACAGTAAAATTAAAAAAAAAATTATCACAATTTAAAATAACTGTTTTCTATTTGATTATGTTTTAAAATGTAATTTATTCCTGTGATGCCAAAGCTGAATTTTTAGCATCATTATTCCAGTCTCCAGTGTTACATGATCCTTCAGAAATCATTCTAATATGCTAATTTGCTGCTCAAGAAATATATATATATTTTTTATCATTATCAATGTTGAAAACAGTGGTGCTGCATAATATTTTTGTGGAAACCGATATTTTTGTAGGATACTTTCAAAAAAATTGATTTAAAAAAAGAAAAATGCATTCATTTGAAATATAAATTTTATAACATTATAAATGTCTTTCCTGTCAATTTAATGCATCCTTGCTGAATAAAACTTAACTAAATACATTTCTTTAAAAAAAAAAAAATATATATATATATCTATATCTTACTGACCCCAAACATTTGAACAGTAGTGTACATTAGACACTGAGTGAAGTGAGCTCAGGAACTGCAATTAAACAAAGCCAACACCTTTCTGTTTTAATTGTTCTGTCTAATATTTGAATTCTGGTTCAAATGCATGAAGTGAAGTGGTTCTCTCTCGCAGGCTGTTTTGCAAGCAGAAGGACACATGGATGATGGAATCACCCTTTCTCGCTCTCAACAGGAGGAGTCACAAGCTGCTTGTTTAATTCGTAGCTCCGCCCTTCTCTTCTCACAATTCATTAGGTAAATAATACAGTGATAGCTTACAGAATACGGTGTGCTTATCAACTTTGTTGGAGCATTTTGAATTCCAACTTTTTTAAAATCCTTTTATGAGGCACAAAGTGTGTTCAAAGAAGCACATTTATGTTTCATAAGGATTTTTTTTCCTTTCTGAAGGGGACTTGATGATGTCAGTCAGAAGGAAAACATTACTGATTTGGTTCTTCCAATTGAGATGGTCCGTCTGACACTGCAGAATTTGCTTGGTTATTTTCAATGTCCTGAAATGGGGCAAGACCATGAGGTCAGACAGGGAGATATTCGAGCACTTAAGAACAGACAAAATCTCTTCCAAGATGAGGTAATACCTGCGGCAAATGAGACAACACATAATATATGTAGCCACACACTGCAATAATGTCTGAATCGTATACTTTTTTGTTCTCAGGGTATAATCACTCTGGTGCTGGACTGCATTGACCACCTGCATGTGTACAATAGTGCGACTCATTTTGAAGAGGCTGCTGGGAAAGAGGCAGGAGAGTCATGGGAAAATATTTTGAACTCTTTTTATGAGCTGCTAGGTATAGGATGACTTGTTTAGAGATTTATAATAAAGGTTGAGCTTTGATTTACAAAATGTCCATTTCCCGACAGCTGCTCTTATCAGGGGTAATCGGAACAACTGTGCCCAGTTTTCTGGATCCTTGGACTGGCTGGTCAGCAGACTGGAGAGGCTGGAGGCCTCCTCTGGTAAATGTCCTGCAGAATTATTTAGTTTGTGCTTTGACTAGATTGTCTTAAGTTGATTTTAGGGTCTAAACATGATGTCACAAAGAGTCTCCCCTCATTTGTTACTCGATTCACCTTTTTTTTTTATTTTTATTTTTTTTTTAGGAATATTGGAAGTGTTACATTGTGTTTTAGTAGAAAGTCCTGAAGCTTTGAATGTTATTAAGGAAAGCCACATAAAATCCATCATCTCACTTCTGGACAAACATGGAAGGAACCATAAGGTAATGTACAATACCATTTAAAAGTTTGGGGTCTGTAAGATTTTTTTTAAAGTCTCTTATGCTCACAAAGACTTAATTTATTTGATCATAAATACAGTAGAAACAGTAATATTGTGAAACATTTTTACAATTTAAAATAACTAATTTCTGTATATAATATAGATTTTACATGTTTAAAATGTAATTTATTCCTGTGATGGCAAAGCTTATTTTTCATCAGCTGATAAAACAGTTATGCTACTTGATATTTTTTTCAGGATTTTTTTGGTGAATTATAAAGTTTGAAAGAACAGCATTGCTTTTGTAATATTATAAATGTCTTTACTATCACTTTTAATCAATTTAATGTGTCCTTGCTGAATAAAAGTATTAATAAAAAAAAAAACCTGTAGTGTATTTATGTGTTCTTTAATGATTGTGCTTAATGCTTTCTGGATTTTACTATTTTTAACATGTTTGTGTGTGTGTTTATTGCATCTGCAGATCTTGGACGTGTTGTGCTCCCTCTGTGTGTGTCATGGCATGGCCGTCCGCTCTAATCAGCATTTGATTTGTGATACACTGCTACCAGAAAGAGACCTGTTGCTACAATCAAGACTGGTTAACCAAGTGTTCAGGTGACCTGTTATCAATAAACTTAACTGTTAAGTTTAACTCCTACACATTTAGAGGTTTTTAGCACATCTAAAAATATTATTTTAGTCTGTCATGATATAGAAATTGACCAAACAGTGAGAATAAATGTTAAAAATAAAATCTCATTAAACATATTTCTCTGTTTAGTGCACGTCCAAACATCTTCCTGTGTGCAAGAGATGACTGCGCCCAATACAGGAAGTGGTATTATGAGGTTGTAGTTGAGAAGGTGGAACCTTTTGTGACAGCAGAGCCTACTCACCTGCGAGTGGGTTGGGCCAGCACTGAAAGTTACCATCCCTCCCCCACAGGGGGTCACGGCTGGGGGTCAAACGGTGTTGGAGATGACCTCTGCTCTTATGGCTTTGATGGACTCCAGCTCTGGACAGGTAAGATGGAAACTAAGCTTTTACACTACCTTTCAAATGTTTGGGGTGAGTAAGACATTTAGAAAGGATGCATTAAATTGCCAAAAAGTGACTGTAAAAATGTTTACATTGTTACAAAAATTCTATTCAATATAAATGCTGTTCTTCTGAACTTTTTTATTCATCAAAGAATCCTAAAAAAAAATCATCATAGTCTCCACAAAAATATTGAGCCGCACAACTGTTTTCAATATTAATAATAACAAGAAATGTTTCTTGAGCACTTGATCAGCATATTAAAATGATTTCTGAAGGATCATGTGACACTGAAGACTGGAGTAATGATGCTTGAAAATTCAGCTTTACATCACAGGAATACATTACATTTTAAAACAAATTTAAAACAGTTATTTTTAATTGTAATATTTCACTTTATTGCATTTTTTACTGTATATTTATCAAATAAATGTAGTCTAGTGAAATCTAAACACTGTTTGTGTTTTTTTCTCCAAGGAGGTGTTGGTCGGAGGGTTACCTCACCCAATCAGCACTTGCTAAGTGAGGATGATGTCATTAGTTGCTGTCTTGACCTTAGTGCAACCTGCATCTCCTTTCGGGTCAATGGACAGCCAGTTCAAGGCATGCTGGAGAACTTCATAGTGGATGGGTTGCTGTTCCCAGTGGTCAGCTTCTCAACTGGAGTGCAGTGAGTTGCCTTCGAATGGTTTTTGATTTTGCGTGTTGTGTTTATTGTAGGTTTAATTGTTCACAATTCACCAAACAATGAAAAATTAGTTCTACTTCATTTTATTTTAGATCAACCTAACCAATTAAATGTTGACCTGTAGGATGTACCCTCGATGGCTTAAATAGTGTCTGAATTTATTTTCCCATCAGGGTGCGTGTGCTGTTTGGAGGTCGACAGGGGGAGTTTAGGTTTCTTCCTCCTGCTGGTTTCTCTCCGTGTGCTGAAGCTCTCCTCCCCAAAACATGCTGCAAGCTGGAACTGTGTCAGGAACTCACACAAAATCACACTGAAAGCCAACGTGACCTCTTAGGCCCTATAGTACCTATTAGTCCAGTGACCTTTACCCCCATTCCAGTGGATTCCAGCCAGGTACTTTCAATTTTAAGTACGCGCTGATTATGTACAATTTAGCATCAGTACAGCAGTTATTTTAAGCCACAATCTGTCTTGCATCAACTTGTATGAGTGTCTGACACCCCTGCGTTCAACTCTGTATCTTGTCAGGTTGAATATCCTCCACAGCTGGAGCAGATCAAGGAAAGATTAGCGGAAAATCTCCATGAACTCTGGCTAATTGACAAAATAGAGCAGGGCTGGAACTATGGACCAGTAAGTATCTAAGGGCATTTTCACATCTTTGTTTCAGAACCTGATCTGTTTTCTCCCTTAGTTCAGTTCGTTGATGCTTACGCTTATCCCACAATTCATAATGGGAAATGTGTATGTGTTACATAAAAAGCAGCAGTATCTGATTCTGTGGTTGATCGCAGGTGAAAACCAAACGCCTCTTCATCTCAAAATTGCACTTCTTCGAAACAGGACATGCTGTCCCAACAAAGCCTTGATTGCCACTCTAACTGGTGTGTGTGTATATATATATATATATATATATATATATATATAGATAGTATGCGGAATGGAACGGTTAAGCAACGGTTTGGCTATTGTAACAATTTAAGTCCTTGTTTCGGAACAAAGTAAACAATCTAAAAAATAGTTTGGAAACTCCCTAAGTAACATCCATTCAGTTGCTCCTTCTCATTCAGCAGTATATTAAAAACTGCATCTCTTCTCCTAGGTTAAAGATGAGAGCAAAAAAGTACACTCGTGTCTAGTCGAGTTTTCCAGACTTCCAGATCAGGAGCGAATTCATAACCTTCAGTCATCTGAGGATATCCTCAGGTATGCCATGGATTATTGTGCCTAATATACTGTTAATATACTGTTAGCTCTCCGTTATTAATCATGCTTCCTCTTGTGTTGTGGAAGGACTCTTTTGGCTTTTGGTGTCCATATCGGACTCTCTGATGAACATGCAGAGGAGAATGTGAAATATGTTCGCCTTTCAAATAAGTATATCAACATAAAATTCCTCACCAAGACAATTAAATTTTCCAGTTAACAATGCAACAGTGAAAAGTGCTTTTTAAATGAATCCCAATTACATCACCTGTCCAGGTATGAGCTGTGGAATGGATATAAACCAGCGCCTGTGGACCAGTCCTGTGTTGTGCTAACAGCTTCTCAGGAAGAGCTGGTGGAAAAACTGGCTGAGAATGAACACAACATCTGGGCCAGAGAGCGTATCAGGCAGGGCTGGAGCTTTGGACCACAGCAGGTGGAAATTATTTTTATTGAAAACAAACAACATAAATGTGATCTTGAGAATTGGAATGCAAATGCCAAATGTGTCCATATGTAGTATCTCCAACTTGGATTTTCCTTCTTTCATTGTATTTGATGCGGAAATACTAGCTTTTTACTCTATCTCTATTTTTCAGGATGTTAAGTGTAAGAGAAGTACCCAACTAGTGCCATTTTCCCTATTGGATGAAAAGTACAAACAGGCTGGTAGAGATACCATGAGGGACACTCTGGGTACCCTTCTTGGGTTTGGATACACTGTAGAGCCACTGGAGCAAGAACATGGTGGGACCATTATCCTTTTTGGCAGTATAGTCAGATGAAAAAAAAAAGGAAATTAATATTTTTATTCAGCAAGGGTGCATTAAATAGATCAAAAGTTACAGTAAAGACTTTTACATTATTACAAAACATCTAATCAATTGTTGTTCTTTTGCACTTTTATTCCATTAAAGATTTGTAAAAAAAAAATTATGCAGCACAGCCATTTTGAACTGTGACAATAATAAATATTTCTGAAGAATCATGTGACACTGAGGATGATGAGTAATGGCTGCTAAAAATACATCTTTGGCATCACAGGAATAAATTACATTTTAAAATATGTTCATATAGAAAACCGTTATTTTAAAATGTAATAATATTTCACAATATTACTGTTTTTACTTTATTTGCTCAAATAAATACAGCCTTGATGAGCATAAGAGACTGCTTTCAAAAACATCTTACCAAGCTAAAATTTTGAATGGTAGTAAATCAACATTTGTTTTATTTTTGTCTCCTTTAGCCTCAAGTATCAATATTAAATCTGTGGCCGCAGAGAGATTTCGGATTTTCCGCCTGGAGCAGCCTTTTGCAGTGCATTATGGCAAATGGTACTTTGAGTTTAAGGCTGTAACTGATGGACAGATGAGAGTGGGCTGGGCACGACCTGGATGTAAACCTGACGTAGATCTTGGGTCAGATGAACAGGCCTTCGTGTTTGATGGTTCTAAGGTATTTCAATGATAATCTATTATGGCAAAGCTAATTTTACTGAGATCGTATACTGACTATATATTGACTGAGTCTCAGATGCATTTTGGAACAATTAAAGATCATAAAATGAAAAAGAAAAAAAAAAGATATCGGGTAATATCATTTTTGTTCATCTCTTACATGCATGTTTTAGGGGCAGTGGTGGCATGGTGGGGAAGAGCAATTGGGTGGCCGCTGGAAGAGGGGGGATGTAATTGGCTGTTTGTTGGACCTCACTACATGCACTATGATGGTTACTCTTAATGGAGAGCTACTGCTAAACAGTCGAGGCTCTGAACTGGCTGTAAAAGACTTTAATATATCTGATGGTATGTTCTCTGTGGTCGTGTTTCATTCTGATACACAATTATCAAATTTATTTGAATAATTTATATTTAAATGTGTATTTTTTTGCTTTGTATAACATACATTTCTCGCTGTCTTCTCTTTGATAAATTCTAGGTTTCCTGCCTGTTTGTAGTATAGGGATAAACCAGGTTGGTCGTCTAAATTTGGGTCGTCAGGTTGACTCACTGAGATACTTCGGTGTCTGTGGCCTACAAGAGGGATACCAGCCCTTTGGTCTGAACATGACCAAAGATCTACCTTTGTGGATGAGTTGGAGAGAGCCCTTGTTCATTCCTATACCTGATGACCATCCTAACATACAGGTTAGTTCATTTACATAATTTTACGGTACAGGAGCAGCACGCGCTATAGTGCTTTCACATATGCTGCGTTTGCAGTGCGCTACTGATCCGCAGTTTCTGTGTGCCACAAAATCAAAAATGGCTAAGTAATTATGATTTTAAATCCAAAAATTGACTTTGACATTGTTTAAGACATTGAAACAGTATGAAAATTAACTTTAATCATTGTGATTATTTGTTTTACATGTAAAATTTACATTGTTCCCCCCACCCCAAAATATATAATGTATTTTTTGAGGGGGAAAAAATCATATATGATGGCATTTCGCAACTTTTGGGACTATAATCATACTTTTTTGTTTTTCTTGACCCTGTAACTGTAGAACACATTAACTGTAATTATGCGTATATGATGAAATTAATACAGTTTATTGTCAATCTATGTCTATTTTAATGTGAACAATGCGCTGCCACTTTAATTCAGTGCGGTGCAGCACAGCAAAAATAGACTCGGTGCGGAAACGATCTCTGCACTGCTGTATACGCACCGCACCTGGAAAGGATCGCCGGACCGCACCCGCGTGCAGTGTGAAAGCTCTAACCTGTTAACATGGGTAGGCTACGTAAAAAAATACGCACTGCAAACGGAGTATGTGTGAAACGGGCGTAAGGCAGGACCACCACAACTATTTTTTTTTTGGTTATTTTGCAACCTGAATTATTTTATGGTCATATACTGTACAATGTTCTATAATGTTCAAATTTCTACCCAGGTGATTCGTGTCGGAACAGTCGACAACACCCCATGTCTGAAAGTAAAACAGAGGTTTTTTGGGAAGCAGGAAAGGGGCACAAGCTCTGTTGGATTTTACCGTCTGAGCATGCCAGTCGAGTGTGCACAGGTTTTCTCCGGCCCTGGCGAGGTCACTGTGCCCCACAACAGCGGTGTTGTGTGCCAACTCAAAGATCCAGAGGAAGGAGAAGCAGATTCTGACTTTGAGTTACTGATGAAAGCTCACAGATACGCAGGATCCAGAGATGAACTCAATAATCACAAGGACCACAGTCAGGAGAAGCCATCCAGACTCAAACAGCGGTGAGTTCACTTCACTCCTCCTTGTTCACGTTTGCTTCTAGAACACCAAACACAATTGAACTAACATGATTAATCTAAGGAGGTGAAACTATTGACTGAAATTGTCTTTACCTGCATCAATTGGTGGCTGCAGGTTCATGTTGAAGAAGAAAACAGAGTTAAACACTAGTCACTCTTCAGCTCGTCTGTTGGAGGAAGTGCTGGCCATCGAGAAAGATGAAGGCAACCGCCTCGTTCACTGTACTACGGTAGACAATAACCCTTTTCTTATTGATCCATTTGTTTCTGGATCACTGAAAGGGACCCTGTGACTTTCAAGCAAGTAGTCTTGAGTTAGAGTATGATAACATAATCTTATCTGGTCTTTTTCACTGCAGTATTATTACTCTGCGAGAATCCCCTACAGTCAGGAGCCCTCTTACGTTTGGGTCGGATGGGTAACTTCGAGGTTCAACCATCATGATGTGACCTTTGACCTGGACAGCATTTGCAGTGTCACAGTCACTCTTGGGGATGAGTGGGGCAAAGTTCATGAGAGGTAGGACTCATGGGGCATTTGAAAGATGCTGTATCTTTAAAAAACAGTTTTGGTAATTGAAATAAAGCTGAAATATAATAAAATATAAATGTTGGATGGAAAACTGACAATGAAGTTAGAAATTTAGAAATGTTGGCTTGGCAACTAACGGAAATAAATAAGTTTGAGTACTAAAATTACAACATGAAAAACTGAAATAAAATATAGCTTAAAGCTATATACAAATCTAACCCCTCCCACACCCCAACAAAAACTCATAAAAATGACACAAGGACATAAAATATGAAATAAAAGCTAATTCAAAATATGAATAAACTTGTCTTTAATATTATATAATGCTGTTCTGTGTGTATTTGTTAGTTTCAAGCGTAGCAGCTGTTACATGGTGAGTGCAGCAGAGGGCAGTAGTCTGTCCCACAGTCGCAACAGCAGCGAGCTGGAGATTGGCTGTCTGGCTGACACAGCAACAGGGCTCCTGACATTCACTGCTAATGGCAAGGAGCTTTCAACATACTTCCAGGTGAACATCAAAGTCAGAAGTGGTCACATTGCAGTTATTTAGCGTTGGATATTTTACCTATCATTACTGTATAATTTAGGCTAAAGTACATTAGTGTATTCTAATAATCTTAGCATACACTGTCCAATAAAATATTATGATGCTTGCATTTGGAAAAATACCATAATTTCAAGCGTATCTTGACTATGTAGTCATGATTTGAGCCATAAACAAGCATAAAAGCACTTTCTACATACTTTTTATTACAAAATTGTCCTCATTCATATGTTTAGATATAAGTGTACATTTTAGTTTGACTTCAACGATCTCTCTCCATTTGTAGGTGGAACCTGGCACCAAGCTCTTCCCTGCTGTATTTGCTAAACCCACCAGTCCTGATGTCTTCCAGTTTGAGCTGGGACGTATCAAGGTACACCCAATACATCAGTTCTGTTCTCCATGGCCAGACCAAATAAATCTGTGAAAAGGTGCTTCTTTCAGCCCAATGGATGTCCTTGCAAGCTTTAAAAGAATTCCAATGCCAGCAATGCCTCCTTTGGCATTAATAAATAAAAACCTTGAATGCAGTATCAGTCTTCTTAAAATGGGCTGCAACACATCCATTTTGGCTGAGCTTGGCTTAAATCAGCACAAGAGTACAGATCAATATCAGATTAGACTTTCTTGTGCACTCTAATAGCTCCATACACAAATATACAAATATGCATTTCGCATCATAATTAAGATATAATTTATTTAGATTGTATGTCACTGTGCAGTTATTTGTATTTTCTCCCTGTATTATTAATTTATATTATATTATATTATATTATATTTGAATGCCCAGAAAAAGTATTTCACTATTGATCTGCACTTAACAAATAAAACATTAAATAACTTTGTATCTATATAGTTTTCCTATAATATTTGCTGCAGTTTATATTTGTAATGTTTCTCACAGAATGTGATGCCACTATCAGCGGGAGTTTTTTGGAGCGAAAGAAGAAATGCAAGACCTCAGTGCCCTCCCAGACTGTGTGTTCAACACTTAACGCCTATGCGGTGGACCCGAGTACCCGACCACTCTCAGCCTGTGGAAGTGACCCGTCTGAAGGAGAGAAATGGCTGGAGAGCTTGCTGCACTCAGATCCGACAGATCATGACCCTGTATATACCTGAGGAAAGCAGGTCAGAGGTCACTTTGGAGGTGTCAAGTTTCTGCTAACGTATACATTTTTACAATTTCTTTTGCCATTTTTATCTATAGAGCTAGAAATATTACTAAAAATAATTTTGTCATTTAGAATTTTAGATGTGACATTTAACTATTTTGTGGCATATTAGTTTGAATTGTCTAGATTAAAACTTTCAACCATGACAACTTAGTTTAGTCTTAGTTTCCAATGAAGATGAATTAAATTTATTACACAGAATCCACTCAAGTACGCGAGAGTCCACGAAACAGAGTTTGTAGCACAAACAATACAAGACAAATGAATGAACCGAACTGAGGGACTTCACAGGGATAATGAATAGAATACAAACAGGTGTGATCGTTAAATCAATAACCATGGTAACAAACAAGTGGCTAGAAAATTAGAACGAAGGAGACAGGAAGCCATAAGCAAACTAAGATTCCATGAAAATGAAACCAAGACAAACTATTCTGAATATGAATGTGACCAAACACCCATCTCTGGAAAGGCAAGGCCTTGCGTCGTAACATGACTGAGAAGGAGGTTCAGGAGACGTGCGAGGGGCTGGTGAATGTGAATATAACATGGATAACATTTTATCAGGTTAAACTTTGATTATTAGTCACTCAAACCTTTATCTAAACCTCTCACCTCTCGCACATATCTGCCATGTTTTGTAGTTTTTTAACACGTTTTACTCGTGTTTGTAGTTCTGAACTGAATCCTCCTCCTAAGCGCAATGGGTTGTGGGCAATATTAGCCTTTAGAGTGTGCACGGATCCACACTTCGAAAATCTACCGGAAATAGTAGACTATCTGAGGACTTTTGACATACTCTTTTCAACATACTATGCTTTGGGACGCACTTATTCTAATCTCACATACTATTTAGGATTGATAGTATGGACATTGGGACAAAGGGTAAGAGTCCATGAAAATGAAACTAAGACAAACTAAACTGAATGTGAATGTGACAGACAATTAACAAAACTGTTTTTGTGGCATATTTTATAGGTTTGAATTTCAATTTGGTACATTTCAATTTTTAACATGACCATTAACAAATTGTAATGGTTTGTGGCATGTGTAGATTTGTATTTTTAAGTAGATTTTTTTTTTTTTTGTTCTGATAACCTCTACTTTTCCCTGCTTGACCTTTGGCCTATTTTGTATGATCTGCATTTATTTTTTTAATCTGAATATTGACAGCTTTTTCCCACCCTAAAATCTGCTGTTTAAAAATGCAGTTCTATAAAAAAAACCTTTTGTTAAATAAAACTAAAGTGAAAAAAACAAAAACAAACTATAAAATACAATTTTTGTTGTTTTTCTAGTTCCATGATTATAACTTCTCCCTCTTTCAGGTGTGTGGACATTCTGGAACTGTCCGAACTGCATGATCTCCTGAAGTTCCATGACCACACCCTTCGCCTCTACTCAGCCCTTTCAGCTCATGGAAACACACATGTAAGCCACGCCCTCTGCAGCCATGTGGACCAATCACAACTCTTGTTCGCCTTGCAGTGCTCTAGAATGCCAGGTCACCTGCGGATAAGTTACTACAACCTCCTCATCAACACCCACCTTGCTACCCATGCCAGTGCCAGGCAGGCAATGAACCATGAATACATTGTGCCCATAACGGATGCCACACAGTCTATTACTCTTTTCAGAAATGACAGGAAAGTGCAAAGATTCCCAGGAAGTGACTTTAGCACTTCCTTGCGGCCGAGAATGCGCTTCACATCACCTTGCTTCATTAGAGCTTATAAAATAGATGTGATGGAAGGAGATAACGATGGGGCTTTGTGGAGGAATTTGCGCCAAGACAGCCCAGAGTTCCCATTGGACTTATTAAAGGCTGTTGTCATTGCAATGCTGAAGGAGGCAGTGACAGCAGTTGGGCAGGGTGTGAGGGATCCTGCAGGGGGCAGCATAGAGCTCCTGCTGGTTCCTCTGCTCGGTTTACTTCACACACTCCTGATGATGGGTGTGTATCAGGGGACAGATCTGGAGGCCGTGTTTAGTCTCATCCTGCCAGTCAGATACATGAGAGGAACATGTAAAACAGAGGAGATGGATGAACTTGAAGAGAGTGATGGAGAAAGACAGAAAATAGAGGGTAGAGATTGGGAGAATAATGTCTCTCGGCAAAGTCTTCTTCAGATGAAGCTTCCAGAAGCTGTCAAATTACAGGTTGGTACAAATCATTTAAAGAGGTCATTCACCCAAAAAGGAAATTTTGTCATTATCGTACATTATCCGGTCAAAAGTTTGTCTTATATTTTTGAAAGAAGGCTCTTATGCTCACCAAGGCTACATTTTTTTAGTTGATCAAAAATACAGTAAAAACTTGAATATTGCGAATATTCGAAATATAGTTTGATATTTTTGTTGAAACCATGGTGCATTTTTTTTTTAGGATTCTCTGATCAACAAAGTTCAAAAGAACCAATTTAATGTGTCCTTGCTGAATAAAAGTATTAATTTCTTTTCTTCTTTTTTTTCATTTTACTTACCTTAAACTTTTGAAAGGTTTTGAACATTGATAATAATAATAAATATTTCTTGAGCACCAAATCAGTATATTAGAATGATTTCTGAAGGATCATGCGACACTGAAGACTGGAGTAAGGATGCTAAAAATTCAGCTATGCCATCACAGGAATAAATTACATTTTTAAAATATATTCAAATAGAAATCAATTTAAATTGTAATGATATTTCACAATATTAACATTTTTACTGTATTTTTTTAATCAAATAAATTAAGCCTTGGCCAGTATTAGAAACTTCTTTCAAAAACATAAAAAAAATCTTAAG
The DNA here is from genome assembly GCA_026230005.1 of Gila orcuttii. Taxonomy (NCBI): domain Eukaryota; kingdom Metazoa; phylum Chordata; class Actinopteri; order Cypriniformes; family Leuciscidae; genus Gila; species Gila orcuttii. The sequence continues at coordinate 29,300,685 of JAPDVR010000013.1, read as the reverse complement.
TATTCCAAACTTTTGGAATAAAGTTATATATTCGTTTTCTTTCTCATCATCAGCTGTGCCACCTTCTGAAGTACTTGTGTGACTGCCAGGTGCGTCACAGAGTAGAAGCTGTGATGTCATTCTCAGGTGACTTTGTTGGTCGCCTCCAAGACAACCAGCGGTTCCGGTACAACGAAGTTATGGATGCGCTCAACATGTCTGCTGCCCTCACTGCGCGCAAAACTAAGGAGTTCCGTTCCCCCCTTCAGGAACAGGTCAGAGGTCATAGGATAACTGGATTAGACTCTATATCCTGTCATCATCTACTCACATTCTTGTCATTCCAAACCTATATGACTTACTTTCTTCTGAGGAACACAAATTAAGATATTTTGGAAAATGTCTTATAAAATGAAAGGTTTTTTTTTTTCAGGATATTTTATTTTTTGTTGCGCAGAAGAAAGTCATAAAGGCTTGGAACGTCATAAGGTTGAGTTACTTTAGTTAGTTTTATTTTTGTATGAATTATCCTTTTAAAGTCATGTTGTAATGTAAGTAGCGACAGATTTTTTCTTTTGCATTTGAGTGAAATGGATTTTTGAAAAAAAGGAAAAGATTTAGGGTGGGAACATGGTTCTATCAATTAGTAGTTTATTGGATGGAGGCAGATCTGAAGGCAAGCTTTCAGTCAGTTGTAAGAAAGGCACGGGTTTAAACAGACAAAATGACTGGAGAAAATCAGCATATGTCACCAGAGAGAAGTCTGTCATATCACCTGAAGATTGAGTTAGCAATTTGATTAAAAATGATGAGGTCCAACCTTAAAAAAAATGAAACAATGAATCGATCATAATAAAATCTATAACATGCATTTTAAAAAATGAAATGAGAAAATTTTCATTTCATGCAGATTCATCTGTTCCTAACGAGTTATGTCTTTTTTTTCCATTCAGATGAACGCGATGTTGAGCTTCCGCGAGGAGTGTCAGGATTGTCCGTGCCCAGAGGACATCCAAGATTTGATGTGGGAATTCCATCAGGATCTAATGACCCACTGTGGTAGGCAGCCAATGCCATAATTGTATTGCCATCAACTGGCATAATGACCTCTCATACGTGAAGCATTTATTCACATGCCGTTTTTTTCTTTGTTTAATTCAGGAATTACAATAGACAGTGATTCAGAGAATGAGAATGAGGATGACCTGTCAATCAGGAATCACCTCCAAGGCCTAGTGGATAAAATAATTCATTTAAAGAGGAGAATGTCTGGCCTGCCTGAGGAGATTATTTACAAACCTGGTCAGAAACACTTCCAGTCTCTTTTGTTATGATTTGTGTTAATATAGCCTCTGTGACTATACAGTGATTCAAAGCTAAAACAGACCTCTCTCATTCTAGTCTCTCTGCAGCAGCTGATTTCAGAGACCATGATGCACTGGGCCCAAGAGGGGACGATTGAAGACCCTGATCTGGTGCGTGCTGTTTTCAGCCTGCTGCTACAACAGTATGCTGGGCTGGATGGCCAGATGTCTGCTCCACTACAGAAGGCTTACTGTATCAGCCAGGCGTCTGTGGAAGACGCTCTTAACCTACAGTGGGCTCTAGCATGCATTCGTTCATTGCTCACGGCCAGGATGGGCAAAGAAGAAGAGGAACTTATGATTAGAGGGCTGGGGTGAGAGATGATAGTTCTCAAAAAAAATTTTTTTTTTTTTTTGGAATAGTAAGCAAAACACTAGGCATTATACAGTGCCAAATGTTTCACTCTATAATTGTCACTTGACCTTTTCAAATAGCATGAGAGTTGCAACCTTCTTGGTAATTATTATAAAACCCAAAGGAAAGAGAAATGTATAAATTGACCGTTTTAACTATGGGAATATAATATGTGATTTAAAAGACATTAACATACACTACCATTCAAAGGTTTGGGGTCAAGATTTGTTTTGATAGGAATACATTTTTGTACATTTTATTTAATGATCATGTGACATTGAAGACTACAATAATGCTTGCTAATTAAGCTTTGTCATCACAGGAATACATTACATTTTAAAATACATTAAAACAGAAAACCTTAATTTTAAATTGTAATAAATATATCACATTATTTGATTTTTTTTTTTATCAAATAAATGCAGTCTAGGTAAGCAGACCTAGAGACTTAAAAATAAAAAACATTAAAGAAATCTTACCAATCCCAAACTTTTGAACGGTACTGTATTTTCATGATTAAGCACAAATACATTTTTATTTAATTTTTTAGCATTTCTAATCGGGCACTAAACTTGATACCCATGAAACATCTCAGCCAATAGAATTAATTTTAACACATCCTATCATGCAGTTTTCACCCCCCTCCCCCCCTGTTTTTTATGGACTGCTATGTTCAAGCCAGTTTATCCTTTATTTGAGACCTGAGTTTTCTCTTGTGTAGTGACCTCATGAACAATAAAGTTTTCTACCAGCATCCTAATCTGATGAGAGCTCTGGGGATGCATGAGAGCGTCATGGAAGTTATGGTGAACGTCCTTGGTGCTAGAGAATCCAAGGTAATTGTACTAATAATTACTTTCAGTAATTATCAGCTTATGTGTTCATTACTGTTTACTAGTCAGATGTCAGTTGCATAATTGAACCTAATCATTAGATTAAGTTGAATGTTTTACTTTATTCACTCCAGTGAGGTCCTCTGATAACTCTGATTCTCTTGCCTCATTAAGGAAATCATGTTCCCTAAGATGGTTGCACACTGCTGTCGTTTCCTGTGTTATTTCTGTCGAATCAGTCGCCATAACCAGAAAGCCATGTTTGATCATCTCAGCTACCTGCTGGACAACAGCAATGTTGGACTTGGTATGTTCACACTGATAATGATCTGGTTTAATCCATAAATAACCTTCAACTTGAACATTTTTACGGAAGTAGACAAAGTAAATGTGATTTTTTTCTGATCAGCGTCTCCTTCAATGAGAGGATCGACTCCTCTGGATGTGGCGGCCGCTTCTGTCATGGACAACAACGAGCTGGCACTTGCTCTCACAGAGGCGGATCTGGAGAAAGTAAGTCTCACTGACGGATTGCTTTTTCTCTCTTCTACATCCCTTCTGACTTTTGGTGATATTGAACTGGTCTGGTCTTTCTGAATGTGTTCGTACAGGTTGTGCAGTATTTGGGAGGTTGCGGTTTGTGTAGTTGTGCTCTGCTGGTCTCCAAAGGATACCCTGATATTGGATGGAATCCTGTAGAGGGAGAACGTTACCTGGACTTCCTGCGCTTTGCAGTATTTTGCAATGGTAATGATTAGTTTTAATCTGGAATCCTGACCTGGTGAAACCTAATTGAATGCCTTCGGTTGGTTTTGATTACTTGTTCTCCTCATACAGGTGAGAGTGTTGAGGAGAACGCCTATGTGGTGGTGAGGCTTCTGATTCGCCGACCTGAGTGCTTTGGCCCCGCTCTTCGAGGGGAGGGGGGAAATGGTCTTCTTGCAACCATGGAGGAAGCCATCAGAATTTCCCACCAGCATGATGAAATCAGTGCGCACAGTTCCAACCGGACACTGTGAGTGCTGTTTCGGTTTTATGCTGTCTTTGTTTTTCTCATCCTCGCTCACAGCTGTGTCTCATTCTGACCTGCACTCTTAGTGACACGCTTGATGATGAAGATGATGATGTCATCCACATGGGACACGCCATAATGACCTTCTACTCTGCTCTGATCGATCTGTTGGGTCGCTGCGCCCCTGAAACACATGTAAGTGTTTCGGGAAACCTACTGGGAAAGCTTTCATGATGAGCCTCATGATGTGTTTGAAGGAATGAGTTTGAAAGGGCTAATTAGTTTTGTCTACTTTTTAAGGCCATGTCAGTTGTCATTAAAGCTTTGAAAGGTTCTTCAAGGTTTGCTAATGGTTGTCTCTGTTGTGTGCGTATGTGGCCTTGCAGCTCATAGAAGCGGGGAAAGGTGAGGCCATTCGATTCAGGGCAATCTTGAGGTCTCTCGTTCCCAGAGAGGATCTGGAGGGCATCATAAACATTCCTTTTAGTTTACCAATTATAAACACAGGTGCGTGTGGGTGTATTGGTGTTTGTTGACTTGCAAACTTAAGTAAAATGTAAATTCATGATGTAAAATCATTCTTTTCAAGACTATTGATTTATTTTTCTAATTCTATTTGATTAAAAACTGGGGTCAGTGTAATGAGAGAGCCTGAACTCAGTTTTAAAATAAACTAAGCATATTTAGGTTGGAGTTGCTGGCAATGTTATGTAGTCAGTTATTTGAAGTCTAAAATTGATTAATTGGTGGTGGAAAATATTTTGTGCTTGTTATACCCAGATGATGTAGTGATCGAGCCAGACATGTCTCGGATCTTTTGTCCGGATCACAAAGCAGCCATGGTGCTGTTTTTGGACCGAGTCTACGGAGTTCAGGACCAGCAGTTCTTGCTACATTTACTGGAGTATGGTTTCCTGCCGGACCTGGAAGCGGCTGTTAACATGGATAACGTAATTTGAATATGAATATTGTCATTGTTGTTTTAAACCCATATTACCTCTTTTTTCAATGTAACACAAAATGAGTTTTACTTGAATGTGGTTTGTATTTCCATATAATGCAAATGGGTGGTAATGGAGCACCATGAATGGAGTCCATTCAACTCATGGACTGTATTCAAGTCTTTTAAAGTCAAACAATACGTTTTTTGTGAGGAACAAACCTGAAATTGAATGCGTTTATTTACTGAAAACCTTAAACTTGGGAGTTCTGACTCCCCTAATTAAGGCTTGAACCCTGCAATGTACGCCAAAATAAAGTTTATGGGGGTCTTAAAGGCTTGCAGTTTTAAGTCTACATATTCCAGCAGCTCTGTCTGTTCTACATGTTTCAACAGCTCTGCCTGAATGCAGCAGAAAAAAGAAAATGTAATTTAAAGTTCAACCACCCCTAAAACAGGCCATACCATTGACATGTGGGTCTGGTAATTAAACTGAAGACACTGACAATACACAGAACTCAACATACATAGACAAGAAACCGTTAATTGAAATTTAAGTCTCGTAATTTAAGTAACATTGTGATCCATGAATACATTTGCAACATAGTAATTGATGAAATTCACCCCAAGTGTTGTGTATACACTACCGTTCAAAAGATTTGAATGGTTTGGAATGCTGTTACCCAGGCTGCATTTATTTCATAAAAAAATGCAGTAAAACACTAATATTGTGAATTTAATACTTAATTGAATTTAAAATAAAAAAAAACTTTTCTATTTCAATATATTTAAAAAAAAATATATTTAAAATGTCATTTATAATTCGCTGAATTTTTAGCAGTCTTCACTTCACAAATCATTCTAATAAGCTGATTTAATGCTAAAGAAATTTTTTTATTATAATCAATGTTATATTTTTTTGTGGAAACAGTGATGCACTTTGCTTCAGGACTCTTGATGAACAGAAAGTTCAAAAGAACACCATTTGTTAGAGTTACAAATACATTTTTGGTAACAATGTAAAAGTCTTCACTGTATCTTTTGATCAATTTAATACATTCTTGATGAATAAAAGTATTAATTTTGTTTCATTTATAACTTTCTCTGCAGACGGGGTTAGGTGGAACAGACATGGCCCTGGCCCTCAATCGATACATATGTGTGGCCATGCTGCCACTGCTGAGTAAGTATTCCTCTCTCCTGTGTGACTCTTCATCTCTATGGACCAGGCTGGTGGATGGGCTTCTAGACGGTGTCTACAGCCTCTCTAAAGCCAGCGGACTGACCAAGGCCCAGAGAGATGCCATACAGGACTGTTTGCTGGCAGTGTGCGGGTGAGGATGTTAGACATTGTTTCGTTTTGTGTTGATCTTATTATTTAGTAAAATTAATTAATACTATTGACACAATTACAAGAGTGACTGTTTTAATGATTTCTGCAAATAATAGGCCATTACATGTGGAGTCACTGTATCTTTGTCTTCCTGTTCTTGCTTTTGGACTGACTTTAAGATGTCTTCCTGTTCTTGCTTTTGGACTGACTTTAAGATCTGTAATTTACTGTAAAAGCAATTTTATATTGTATGGGTTTGTATATTCTTATTTTTTTTAACTGCATGTGTGCAACTTCATTCCCACAGAAAACTGAATCCCTCCATGCTGCAATTTCTGCTGCGTAATCTTGTGTATGACGTCCCTCAACTGTCAGAAAACTCCAAGATGCCACTTAAGGTCTAAAGAGAAAACATAAAAACAAAGCATTCAATCAAAAAATATTTAAAGATAAATCAGGTATTCATAATTCTACTTACTGTGGTCACTTCCTCTTCCAGCTGTTGACCAATCATTATGAGCAGAGCAGGAAGTACTACTGTCTGAATGATGGATGGGGTGGCTTTGGCTCCACCTCAGAGGAAGAACTTCGTCTGACCAGGAGGCTGTTTTGGGGTATATTCAGTGCTCTTGCCAAAAAAGTGAGAAAAGACAGAAAACACTCTTTCATTACACTACTAAGTAGTGTCTTATGGATAGAATGTTGGTTCTAACATTTGAATTTCATTTGAATTTTACAGTTAAAATGTTTATTTTTCAATCTTTTCCACAGTGTTACGATGCAGACCTGTTCAAACTGGCCCTCGGTTGTCTCAGTGCAGTTGCTGGGGCAATTCCTCCCAACCACCTTGACCCGAGCTGCACCGGCGGACAAGAGAGACACTTAGCAATGGATTCAGAGAGACTGTTTTGTCCTCGACCCCTGGACACCTCAAAGTAAGACTTCTATTGACTTAAAAGGGCCATGACACGTGGGCAAATAACCAGGGCAAATAAACACGCTTGAGCTTGATCTAATTGACCATGAGCACTGATTTTAGAAGTTCATTTTATCTATTTCTGAAAAGTCTATTGCGTTTATTTGATATGTGATGAATAATAATCTATTTTTTTCATGCATTTATAGTGTGACAATCCCAGAGAGGCTTGAGTTTGTGGTGAACAAATACGCTGAACATACACATGAGAAATGGTCAATGGACAAGGTAATACGTTTATTTACTTATTACAGGAATTTACTTGATGATAATAGTCATTAATATAGTGAAAACTTTGGGAAATCTACTTTTAAAGCCATTAAATGGCTTTAAAACTTTGTGTTTGATGGTTCTTTTCCAGTTTAGTAACGGTTGGGTTCATGGAGAACAGCTTTCTGAGAGTGCTAAAGTTCATCCACTCCTAAAACCTTACAGAGCTCTATCTGAGAAGGTAGTTTACCCTCCCTCATACACAATGCATGCACACACATTACAAACAACAACACCAGATATTCAGTATTTTTCAAATAAATTTAAACAGGCAACTTGCAGTTTATTTTCTCACATTGAGGTTGCTCTGGATTTTAGGATAAAGAAGGTTATCGAGGGGTCATTAAAGAGACTGTGAAATGCATGCTGTTCTTGGGCTGGACCATTGAGAGGACCAATGAGGGGGAGTCACAAGGCTTTCACAACCCAGCTAGGAGGATCTCGCAGTCTGGCAAGGTAATGGACAGTGTTGGGAATAGTTGATGAAATGAATTAGCCTCAGGCTGAGGGAAATGCAAATTCACACTTGTACACAAAGCTCAAAAAAACCTTTCAGCTGTGCTGCTATTCTGGATTGCAGAAGAATAGGACTCAGGAGAAGAAAGTTCAGATGTGATGTATAACTAAGGTCATTTTGCTTATTAGTATGGTTGAAATGGGTCATCAAATGTTAGCAGACATTGGTTAATAAAGTGAGATTAAATACATAAAGTATATTTTATTATTTTAACATTTAATTACTGCAGGTTTGCGTAATATTCTGCGTTTGCATTTCACTTTCACCTTTGAAGTCTAGAACTACAATAACCATCATGTTTACACAGCGCACACAACGCCTTTGCACTTACTCACGATTTCTCTCAACATGGGCACAGGAGCGATGTCAGCCAATAAATGAAAAAACAAAGTAACATGCGTTATTTGCTTGAAAAAAGTAATTCAGAAATTTTGTTGTAAATTTAAAAGTAATGTGTTAGGGTTACTAGTTACTTTACTAGTTACATGAAAAAAGTAATCTGATTACTTAACTCCCGTTGTAATGTGCTACCCCCAACACTGGTAATGGACACCTTCATAGAGGACAGCAAATCTCTGATGAAGAGTGTGTGGTAGGGATGTGACGGTGAGGGCGATGAGCTCACGCTGAATTGAGCTGACACGTTTAGTTTTTAATTGTAGTGTCTGTTCTTTAACTAAATTCTAAATGATTTGTATTACTATAAAAAATAAAAACAATGTAAGCAATGTAACCGGTGTTGCAGCTAAACACCGTGTAACACCGGTAACACAGACTATTGCACCAAGCCTATTGTGTGATATTGTGCTTTCTCTGTACTTTTCTATTCATTATTCCTTAAATTTTCAAGTTTTAGTTTTTTAAATAAGATATTTTGTCATTGCACCCATAAGCAAACCGGACTATATATATATAAAAAAAAAAACATTTAATTTGAAGAAGATATGATCAAATATGTGCATCTTAATAGTGCTGGTCCATGTTTGTAGCACTAGAAAAAATAAAATATGTTAATAAAAAGCTTAAACAAGCTTACAAAATCCTTCCAATACACGGATTTCTGTATTTTCGGACCTAAAAAAGAGTATGACCCACGTGAATTGTGTAAATCGAAAAGGATTGCTTCTTTACAGTAGTGCCATCTGCGGGACACACTTAGGACACCCTTAACCTTACCATTAAAAAGTTGCAAGGAATCTGGCGAATAACACAATGTATGGTTGTAAGAATGTGATCTAGCTTAATGCGATCATTGAATCGCAATGGTTATGATGTAATTATACAAATATAAAGACTGAAGCGCTGCATGTTTCAGAATAAAGCACAGCACTGTTCATTTTTAAGAATAATAATAATTGGGAGGGGAGGTCAGGTTTTCTTTTTTTTTACCAGAACAAAATGTAATAATTTATAAAATATGAAAAATTATTATAATATTATGAAAACAATATTGTTTTTAAAATAATATAATGAATAATTATTATTATTACATGATTGTTTTCATTTCTGTAATTTTTTCCCATAATGTTCAATGTGTCCATATCTGTGTTTTAGCATTTCAGTAGCACAATATTGTACGTTTTCCCCCTACGATCACCATTCATCAAGGCGAATTCTTTTTGCATTGAACTGACAGCTATTTTGTATTACAGACTGGGATTCAGTGATTGTGATTCAGAATAGCGTGCTCGCCAAGACTGGATTAACAGCTCTTAGGATTTTAAAAGACATTGCTTATTCAGAGAACATGGGATGCATTCAAAATAGACTCTGCTTGGGTTTGACAAATGCTAATAATCAAACCAGATAAATGCATTGTTTCTATAGAGCCTATAGAAAATAAGTTGTGTTTTGTCTTTTAATAGCTGTGTTTTGAAGGAGCCTCCACGTTCAGTCCAAAGCCTGTGGACACGAGCAGTGTCACTCTGACCTGGGATCAGTATGTAAGCAGCCTCAATGAATTCCACACAATATAAATCATCTTTTATTTGATTAACTTGTATAGTTAAATAGCTTTCAGAAGAACATTTTTTAGAAGTCATTTTAGAAACTGCCAGCCGGCTCTGTACATTAACAGGATTAAAAATAACTGCACTTTCAATCTGGTGTTGAAGGCTATGGCAGAACGGTTGGCTGAGAATTATCATCACATCTGGGCAGCCAGGAAACGGCAGGAACTGGAGAGTAAAGGTGTGTGTTACAGATGGGCTGCTGTGAGAGATGATACAGTAAATTAAATTAGGGTTTCTGCAGCCACCTGCGTCTTACAGAGAAAAAAAGACACTGAAATAGCAATGCTGAGGTGAAGAGGTGTGAATGTACACTGTACAGGTATATATACACTACTGTCTTTTTAAGAAATTAATACTTTTGTTCAGCACAGATGCATTTAATGGACAAATACATTTATAATGTTCCAAAAGATTTCTATTTTAAATAAATGCTGAACTTTCTATTTATCAAAGAATCGTAAAAAATGATGTATTATGGTTCCACAAAAATATTAAGCAGCACAACTGTTTTTAATAATAATAATAATAATAAGAAGAAATGTTTCTTTAGCATCAAATCAGCATATTAGAATGATTTCTGAAGGATCATGTGACAGTGAAGACTGGAGTAATGATGCTGAAAATTCACAAAATGTTCACTGTTTTCACTGTATTTTGATCAAATAAATATAGCCTTGGTGAACATTAGAGAATCTCAAAAACATTAAAAAAGATAGATGTATATTTAATGTATTTCTAATGCAATTCTTAACCTTTGATATCGCTTTTTGTACTCATGTTCTTCAATATTTTATCTACTTTTCACTAAGTAAAGAATAATGTAGAGTGAGCTAGTTGCAAAATAATCACCAGCGGCACCTGAAGGGGTTTATTTAGCTACACTGACCAGTTGATTGTTGACACTATCCTGCTTATTAAATAATATTAAATATAAAACAAACTATATTACAGAGTTTTACACATTAAATAAATAAATGCACATTAAACACTGCTTCGTTATGTAAGAAGAAAGAGACAATGGAATAATATGGAGACATGAAGCTAGTAGATTGTGTGTTTAAATAAACTGGTTAGCAGTCATTATACACAAATATTTGTTCTAGAACGACCAATCATAGTCATATATTTTAGACAGCTGTGTAATAATATGCACTAATTACTAAAGCAGTGCCCTGGACAAGCTACGTGTAGGAATTAATTTAATAACTGTCAGCAGTTTAATTAATTAAAATGTATTGTATTTATATAACTCTTAACAATGGCAATTGTCTTAAAGCAAAATTGGCAGGACTAAAATCCTTTGTGGCTGTTAATTCTGATGCTGTTTTTGTCCAGGAGGGGGCAGTCACCCTCTGCTTGTACCTTATGATGCTCTGAGTGTTAAAGACAAGAACCGAGTCAGAGACAAAGCTCAAGATGTTCTCAAGTTCTTCCAAATCAATGGGTACTCAGTGAGGAGGTAAGGGTGCTTTCCTGCTACTGGATACTAGAATGAGCATGATGCCTTTGAAGTGTCCATTTCATTTTAACTGACTGGATTCTCACTGCACAGGAACAAAAAGGTGTCAGATGCTGATTCCCCAGCGATTGCAAGCCGCTTTGCTTACGGCCTGCTCCAACAAGCCCTCTGTCTCACTGAGCAAGCCCAGGAGCAGCTACTAGAGCTGGGTTAGACACACACACACACACACACACACACACACAAAACACCCACTCTTGTTCTTCCACTCCACTTCTCTTAAATTACTTATTTGCACATCTGTCTTTTTATATAACTGCCCATTAACTGCAAGACCTCACTGATCTGAAAGGGGTGTTAAAATGATACTTTACTAAGATCTGAAAATTCTGTCATCATCCTCATGCCTTTCCAAACCCATATCGCTTTCTTTTGTGAAATGCAAAAGCAGTTTTCCCACTGCTCTTTTTTATATCAAATTTACATTTACATTTATTCATTTAGCTGACGCTTTTATCCAAAGCGACTTACAATTGCTATATTTCAGAGGTCGCACGCCTCTGGAGCAACTAGGGGTTAAGTGTCTTGCTCAGGGACACATAGGTGTCTCACAGTGGATTCGAACCCGGGTCTCTCACACCAAAGGCATGTGTTTTATCCACTGCGCCATCACCACCCCACCTCAAATTGGATGTGGACAGATGCTCTCAAGATAAAAAAAAAAAAAAAAAAATCACTTATAAAGGTAGTCCAGTCTCCTGAAGCCACATGATAGCTTTATGTGAGGGACTGACTAATATTTTCTTTAAATCGGCTTTCAAATCTCACTTGCATTCATGGAGCCTTCATTGATATTCAAATATAAACAACATGTAGAAGTGAGAATCAGTGTTATTGTTAACTAAAACTATTAAAAATAGTTTTTGTTAATTGAAATAAAATAAAAAATAAATAACAATGTTATTTATAACTGATGAACAATTTAACTTAAAAAAAGTATAATATTGCCTTGCCATCTTACTAAAATAAAATTTAGTTTAAGTTGAAGTACAAAAAATGACGAGCATATAACAAAATTACTTAAGTTAAAATTAAATGGAAAATATACAAATGAAAGCTAATTTCAAATATTAATAAATACTATTATAATATATAAAATACTAAAATAACTTTTGCAAATGAGATTTGAGAGCTACTACAGAGATTTTCAGTGGATAAAATATTTTTTGGGTGAAGTGTTCCTTAAAATGATTAGAATTTCAGTACATTTTAGCTATATGATCTCATTTTCAGTGGCTTGTGTGAAGCATGTGAAGACCTTGCATTGAAATCTGCTAATTTAATTAGTGTTGTGTTGTGTGTTTTGCAGAGGTTGCTCAAGCTCGAGGGCAGATTAACAGGACTGAGAGAGTTCCTCATGAACAACAAATTAATTTCTTCATTAAGGTCAGTCATCTTTAATGCAGCTCAGACATTTGGAACAGAATTTTACACTGAAATCCACGAGAATCCATCACAGCACAGCAGCTAATTCAAACTTATTTAAACAACCAAACAAGCATTAAATGTGCAACCAAACACTGCAAATGTCTATGATGTGTATTGGCTTTGTGTATTTTTTCTTAAGTGGTAATGAAGCAAATGTCTCAGCTTGTTCAAAGCATTTTCTCGTTTTTTTTTAGTTGAACCATAGTGGTCATGGTAGATTTGTGTATTTACAGATAATTATGGCTTTTTTGTTGTTTGTCCAGATGGACATCTCTGTGGGTCATGTCACTGCTGATCTCGGAATTGATTAGATGTCATGTTTTGCTTTGTGTGATAGTATGCGTCCCTGTTCTGAGACAATATGCACCCTGCAAGTTAAAAAGGTTTTCTTTCCCACATGAAGATCAATAATGGCGCTCAGCAGTTCCCTGACCTCCACAACATCAATCTCATTAATGTGCTCTTAAAATCTTCACTTCAAAACCTAACTACAAAAATCTGAAAATGAACATTTCTTCATACTCTTGTTTTATTCTATATTCATGCCTCTTTTTCTTTTTGTCCCAGGTTGTATTGCCACTGTTAGATCAATATTTCAAAAATCACTATCTCTACTTCCTGTCCACTACAATGTCTTCCTTTAGAGATGCCTGCCAGTCCACAAATAAGGAAAAAGAGATGGTGACCAGGTAATTTGTGACAACAGACTGCCTTGACAAATGTTTATGTGATTATGTGGGTCAGGTTTTTCTTACATCGGTCTCCGTGAGTAAAATTAATAAACCTTTTGTCTTAAAGGTACATTCAGTCATGTTTTAAACCAAAAAAATGAATAGTACTTTTGTTTAAAATATGTTTGAGAGGAATACTCCAGTCATATCAGTAGCTTTATAAAAGCTGCTTTATTTTACATGGAGTGGGTCCCCTCATGGGGGCGGCCATGTTGAGATCACATAATCAGATGAATACTACTCAGTTTATCTTAGTAACCTCCCATTATTTTTACACTTTAGCCCATGGAACAAATTAATCATGAGTGACTGAGTATAGAATGTTAATGTACAATGGCATCAGTAACTGAATACTAAATAATTTGCTTTGTCAGTATAAGATCAAGGCGACTGTCTTATTGGCTTGTGAAACAAACACAAAATATTATTTAGTGCACCTTAAGAAATATTTGAAAATGCAAAATTGTCTAGGGGACAGAAAATATAATAAAATAGAAATCAATGGAAAATGTGTGTGTGCATACACACATGTGGCTGATTGCATGTCTGTGTCTCCATGTTCAGCTTTGCTTCTCTGTCATTATATATTTTCAGTTTCATCTATCTTGTTTTTTCCAATTCATTTCCCTCATTCCTTCTCTTACACTTCTCTCTCCTGTTATTTCCTAGTTTATTCTGTAAACTCGGAGCTCTAGCCAGACGCAGAATCTCTCTGTTTGGTAAGAGTTTGTGTGGTGCGAATGTCTTTTTCTCATACTTCCTTCTTTCTATATTTTTTTTGTTTTTAATAAAAAGCAACTTTGGAATATTTAGCTGGAAACATTTTTAATTAGAAGCAGTTTGTTTTAATCTCATGCACTCTCAGCATTATCCACTGCCATTGTTCACCCTGTCTTGTATTGCTGAGGCGAATGCTTACATACCTCATTAATTTTATTAACCCACCCTCCATGGAAAACATAAATCAGGAGCTGGTGCTTTTTACTGTCTAGATTGCATTGAGCTCAATGCCATGTTTCCTCTTAGGAAATGATGCCCTTGCTTTGGTGAGCTGCCTACAAATCCTGGCACAGTCCCTGGATGGAAGGTAGTTAATGCTACACTGTGTATTTGGTGTACTGATATACAAGTGATTTTTTTTTTAATGAAATTTACTATAGGTCCTTCAATATAGGTGTGATATTTGTCCACTTTGGACAAAATGAGAAATCAATAAAATGAGAAATTGGAGCTGGGTTCCCACGGCTCCTTGAAAGTTTGTGAATCTGAAAAGAAAAAACAAAGTTTTGGAAAATAAACATACATAGAAACAGGTTCTTGAAAGTGCTTGAATTTATTTTGTGCAAGAAGTTTTCTGGAAAAAAATCCATATTATTCGTATATATTTTCATCCGTTCGGGTGAAAGTGTATTTCGCCAACACTTCGTGGCCTATGCATACTAGCTTGCTTGATTTACTTTAGCATTTACGCATTACGTTAAGTGTTTCCCGCGTGAGGTACTTTGTGTTGTACGTTGCCATGACATTCACGCGCATGAAACTACTACGATGGGACCTCAACGTTTGTTGCTGAACACAACACATGTGTCTCCACATTAAGTCCTTGAATATGAGGGTATTGGACCTGGAAAGTCCTTGAAAGGTCCTTGAATTTGAAGTTAACCGAGGTGTGGGAACCCTGTTGGAGGAATCATTTGAGGAATCAGTAAATTAATTGGGAAATTAATACATCAGTTAAACAGTAAAATATGTCATGTCTAAACTTGCAATAATAATGTGACACAGTTAATTGTTGTGGGAAGGAGGCGGGGGGAACGGGCAAACATTCAAAAACTTTTAATAAAGTAAATGGACAAATACAAAAATGAAAGTAAAGACTGCAGTCGACCGTGAGGGGCTGCTGTCTTTACTTTCATTTTTGTTTTTGTTTATTATGCCACACATGATAAAACAAAACATCAAAATAAAATAGTCCAGGCCTGGCCTCTCTCGATCTTCACTGTCGTCGTTCCTCCTTTTATGCTTCCGAAGCTCTTCCGTGAGAGATACGAGACCGATATTATTTAATACATAAATTAAACAGTAAAATATGTTGTCTAAACTTGCAATAATAGATGTAAACAATCTGAATAGTTTTAAAAATTACTTTAAATATTTATACTATATATTTAAACGTTTTATATATCTTGTATGTATTTCTAAAATACTTTATTCCAGCTTAATATGCAAAGACATCTATAATTAAGCCATTCGTAGGTTGATTGACTTGAAAAAAGATTTTTTTTTAAATTGTTGTACTATATTTGTTTGACCTCAAATAATAGCGAAAGTTTGTATGAGGCTATTCATTTTATCAGACCAGTTCAAGTTTGGGGTATAATATTCAGCGATTTCTTTTACACAATGGTTATTTTAAATTGTAATAATATTCCACAATATTAATGATATGACTTTTTATGATACTTTATTTAAAAAACATTGAGTAGTGTATATGATAATAAAAATAACAAAAAAAATAATCAAGCACCATAGTGATCATTCTAATTTGTCTTGTCTCTAGGACGGTAATGAAAGCCACTAGTGAATCTGTCACGGTGTCGTTGTGGTCGTTCTTTGAAGCCGCGGCAGAAGATCTTGAGCTAACAGTGGAAACTGTGACCTGGGATGAGTATGGACTGAACCGAGGCCAGAGCAGGGGAGACGGTGAGGTCATAACGTACACCACCACTGCCCTGATCCCGGTGCTCACCGCTCTATTCCAGCATGATTCCCAGAGGCAGCACGGAGGGGGACTGATCGGTAAGAGAAAAGGGAAGAGGGCGGAATGGATGGAAGAAATAGTAGCAACTAATTAGATGAATAATGAATAGATTAGTGTGTTCTATGATGAATGAACAGATGGAGGGAAAATAAATGGAGATTGTGAAAAGGCAGTGGAAAAATATTCACAATGGTTTTGGGTTGAGCAGATCACTTCCTTTTCTACTTACCACTGTTTTGCCAATTAGAGTGACACTTGTCATCCTGTCTGCACAGGATGCAGTGTAATATATATGGCCCCGTGTTTGACCCCTCTTATGGGTACATTCAGTAATGTTTTTTTTTACCATTTTCCACCATATAAAGATTTAAAGGAAAACATTCACTGTTTCGCAAGAAGTCCAACAGCATTTGGTATTCTTTCACTTTCTCTGTGACCTGAGAATTTTCCTCTTGAACATGATCTTAAATTACTTCTATAAACAATCTTCTTCACAAGTGTCCTGGCAAAAGAAAATGCTGTTTGAGCTGCACTGTGGGACTGCAGCAGTCTTCGCTGTGATAAGAGCCGCTGTGCAGCACGTTTTTAGAACAGCAGCATCATGTTGAATCATTCATACTCTACATTTCTGCTCTGTATGAACCGATTACCATTTCACTAGAAAGAATTTCACCCCTCTTTACTCCTCTTTTACAATTCGCCTGAGTTATGAATGAAGCACACATACAGTTAGGATAAATCGTAGATTACCAGTTTTTTTATTTATTTTTAAGGAAAGATTTGTTTTAAAATCTGATTTATTTTTTCTTTCAGTGGATGAAGTGCACTCCTGTTATTACAGGATTCTCAGCAGTCTCTACATTCTTAGCACCTGCAGTTGTACTTTTATTGAGAGGTAACCCTCTATCAAGTATTGTTTCTCTCAAAATTCTGTCAATATTTGCTTTCCCTCGTTCCAAACCCATATGCTGTTATTTTCTCATTTGATCACAAAAGGAAATGTATAGAAAGAGAATGCATCTTTTTCGTCTTTATTTATGTCTGTCGTGTGTGTCAATTCCCCCCGATAAAATCACCCAAAATGTATGATAGCTTTGGGCAAGGAAAAGCCCCTCTGTCTTCAAATTCAACTATGCCATCACAGGAATAAATTATATTTAAAAAAATATTAAAATAGAAAACAGTTATTTTAAATTGTGACAATATTTCTCTTTTTATTGTATTTTTGAATTAAATAATTCCACGCTTAATAAGCCTCTTTCAAAAACATTAAAACATCTTACAGACCTCAAACTTCTGAATGGTAATTTAGTAAAGTTAAAGTTTGGGGTCTGTGGGATGTTGTTATGTTTTAAAAAAAAAAGGTATCTTACGCTTATCAAGCCTGAAATTATTTTATTAAAAATACAGTAAAAACTGTCATATTTTGAAATATTATTACAATTTAAAATAACTTTTCTATGTTAATATATTTTAAAATGTAATTTATTCCTGTGATGGCAAAGCTGTATTTTCAGCATTATTACTCCAATCTTCAGTGTCATGTGATCCTTCAGAAATCATTCTAATATGCTGATTTGATGGTCAAGTAACATTTCTTATTATTATCAATGTTGAAAACAGCTTAATATTTTTGTGGAAACAATGGTACTTTTTTTCGGATTATTTTGATTTAATAGAAAGGTCAAAATAATAGCATGTATTGGAAATACAAAAACCTTTTGTAAAAATGCTTAAAGGCACTTTTGACACAATTTAATGTGTCGTTGGTGAATAAATGTTTTAATGAAAGAAAAAAGCCGACCAATGGCAAGCTTTTTGAATGGTACAGTTGCTATGCACTGAAATTCTTGTAGCTTTCAAATGACCTTTCAAGGCATTTCTGACATGGTCACTAAAAAACTGTTGTGTTCTAGGGAAAAATAACGACAGTATACTGGTTTGGACAGACATATTAGCAAAGGAAATTCATTTTTGGTTGTCCTAACCCTTTAACAAATGTATTTTCTTTAGTACATTGTGTTACTTTGGGTGTTTAGCTTTTATCATTTTATTGTTATGCTCTATTATTGTACGGTTTGTCCTTCTGAAACTTGTGCGCTCCATAGTTATTAGCTCATGTCTAGGTTTTTGGTTCATCTGTCAATCAGCCTTTATCTTTGTTTTGATAGGCAGAGGTCAGTCTTTGGGGAGTGTCTGGCTGCATTATCTGCAGCTTTTCCTGTGTGTTTCTTGGAGCTGAGTGACCTTCATTCCCTCTCCAACACCACGAGTAATGAAGAGAGTGAAGGTAAAGGCAAGAAAAGTTCAATAGAACACAAAAACGTGCTCATGCTTCCGCATTCAGTTTTTCCTTATGGATGGATGTTGTTGTGGTCTTTCTAGCCGACAGAGCCTATAGGCTCCTCCCCAGTTTGCAGGAGGCTTTCTCAGAGATCGAAGAGCTCGCAGGGGCGGGGTCTGCTGCCCGCCGTGCCCTTTTAACAAGGGTTACGGAGGTGACGCTTCCTCTGGTGTGTAGCTATGTCTCTAGATGGGGGGCGGCTGGTAACCAGGCATCCCATGAGGGCCACTGTTCCTCTGTCACACCCCAGCACGCTAATGCCCTGCTGGGTCACATCCTCTCCATCATCCACGCCCACCTAGGGACCCCAGACAGTGCTTGGATGAAACGCCTCGCAGGTGAGCTGGTCCCGCTAGAGAAGTGAATTACTAGATTATGATCATCAGAGATTTTAATGTGACATTATTTTAGAAGAAACAAAAAGTGCAGTACAAGTCATCTAAGTGCACTACAAGTCACTTTGAGACCATTTCCTAATTACATTGGAAAGTTCACACAAGTACAAATATAAACCACTAATGCAATAACAGAGCATGTCTTTTAGTGTTTGGCCAGCCTATCATCAGCAAGGCAGAACCACACCTCTTGAAGAGCCACTTTCTGCCTCTGATGGAAAAGTTAAGGAAGAGGGCGGAGTCTGTGCTGTTGGAGGAAGAGCATTTGAAGACAGAGGGGCGTGGTGATGTCTCGGAGCAGGAGTTAGACATCCAGGAAAGGTTTACCGTGTTGGTCCAAGATATCTATGCTTTTTACCCTTTACTCATTCCATTTATAGACCTTCACAGGTGAGAAACAGTGCAATATGCAATTTATTATCAATTATTGAAATTCACTCTTGGTTATTGGTTAATCTGCTTCATGTTTGGTATTCATCAGAATGAGTTGGCTTAGAGAGGTGGACGCAGATGCTGAAAAGCTTTTCTCCCTCGTAGCTGAAGTCTTCATTTTTTGGGCTAAATCTCATGTAAGCAGCTCTCAGCCATGTTTATGATATTTAATATTTTCCTCTTAAAGGGGTCATATCATGAAACATCGAATTTTCTTTTACAGTATATAAGCAAAAGTGTTTAGGTTCAGTTGTCCTGAAAAAAATGTCTTAAAAAATGAACATCTTTTGAGGCGAAAGTGCACATTGCTAGATATCATGGTGGCCACAAATTAAGAATTTGTTCCCATGATTTATTAATTTGTGGCCACGTTTTATTTATTCACTCCCTTTATTGAAGGGCTCCCTAGAAATTTCCTGTTTTGAAATCTGCCATCAGAAGATGGCCATCGTATAAAACATGGTCACTCATGCCTATTTGAACACTAAATTAAAATGAAATTGAATAAAAAAAGAAAGAAATTATAATTTCTTGTTTATCTTTGTTGTCATCAAGGAAAAAAATTTAAATGATAATACCCCTTTAAAGTATTGTACACCTAAAAATTGAGCATGTCCCCTTAATACCATCAGAATGTAAAAATGTACAATATAAAATTAATTTTAAAATTTTTATTTATTGACACTTTTGTACCTTTCATACATTTATTACCTTCTTTGTTGTTTGTTTTCAAACCTCTTTTCCCCTATAGAATTTCAAATGGGAAGAACAGAATTTTGTTGTTCAAAATGAAATCAACAATATGACATTCCTGGTGAACAGCAGCCAAAGCAGGATGGATAAGGTCTCTTTTCATTTCACTACTACTGGATTATTTGTTGTGAACACATGCAGTTTTCCCCTTCATTTAACTCTGTAAATGACCATGTAACATATTTTCCTCTCTAGTTCTTCTCACCTTCTCACCAAGTTTGATTTGTCCTCATTTCTTACTCGATTCTTTGAAAAGAAATGTATCTTTTACCTGTTAATCTTGAGGCCCAACAGGGACTTTAATAAACGTCCAAGTCATTATTCAACCCAAATAGGCTGTTCAATAATATTGAATGAATCTAAATTGTATGATTTTCCATTAGGGAGGGGTGTGTAACCAGGAGAGGAGAAAGGTGAAGAGGAAGGGTGATCATTACT
This sequence comes from Gila orcuttii, assembly GCA_026230005.1. Lineage (NCBI taxonomy): Eukaryota > Metazoa > Chordata > Actinopteri > Cypriniformes > Leuciscidae > Gila > Gila orcuttii. Next base: position 29,280,293 of record JAPDVR010000013.1, on the reverse strand, counting down.
CCACACACACCTCTCTCATTGTGGCCGCCCCAAAAAAACTCCTCTCGGTTGCCTTGAATGGGTGTTGCCATGGCGTTCAGGACTTAGTCATCCATGCCAAAAGCCGTTTCTCTCAGGTACGCCTATTCATACTGATCAATAATGACAATGTTTACAAAATCACTCCATTTCTTATCTTGAAAATATTATGACTTTTTTTCTTGACATCTGAAGCATTCATCTGTTTCTAGAGGGACACAGAGGATGAGGTCCGGGCATTCATTCAAAGCAACCTGCAACAGGTGAACCAGCAGGCATCCTGTGAAAGTGCTGATAATGTCCTGTGAAAAAATTCTAATTTAAGTCTCCTCACCTCACTTGGTTTAATTTTTCTTTTTTTGCCAGGATCTGTGTGAAAACTTAGTGGATCCCCTCAGTGTTGAGAGGATCTTAAGCATCGCTTGTGTTGTTTTCCACCTGGATCAGGTTAGACTGGGAATAAATTGCTGCAATTGATTGTGAATGATGATTGACGGCACAATGGCAAAGCCAGCATGTTGTGTATCACCATATCAGAAATGCTGTGGACTATCAAATGTCATTTTTGGGTGAATTATTCTTTTAAGTTTGTGCCACAATTACATTCAAACGTGAAACTCAATTCAGTGGGGAACTTTGACTAATTCTTGTGTTTTTGTGTTGTTCTGTTCTAGTCATTGTTTTACATAAAGTTGTGCTTTCTGTAAGGTGGAGCGCCCTCAGAAGAAGAAGAGGGCAGTGTGGCATAAGATGTTGTCTAAGCAGAGGAAACGGGCTGTAGTTGCTTGTTTGAGAATGGCTCCTTTGTACAATCTTCCCAGGTCTGCTGCAAAGAGATTTATGACAAGTCCACATATTCTTCATAATGCATTATGAATCACCCAAGTAATAAAAGCTGAAAAACTGCAGAAATACTATGTTATTGAACCTACTTATATGGAAGATGGCAAAATGTCCTTTATCTGTTTCAATGGGCTGAAAACAATATTAATTACTTGCTTTTAACGTGAGATTTTTCTCTTTCTGCAGGCACAGAGCAGTGAACCTTTTCCTTCAGGGTTATGAGAGAGTCTGGCTGAAGGCAGAACATGATTCACCTGAGGACAGACTAATTGAGGATTTGGCTGTGAGTGTGTTTCTGATTGGCTGTTTCCCAGTTGAGATGTTGAGGCATGACGTTCATGTGTACGCCATTCCAGAAGGCTAATTCACCACAGGTTCCATTGGGAATTTTGTAATGGGTTTTTAGAATTGCAGTTTTCAATTTATGAGTACAATTAATATTACTATAGAGACTTTCACATGTTGTATTGCAACGTAAATTAAATGTTGACACACTAAAAACAGGATTGTGCGCTTTAAAAACATGTCGCTAACAAGTTGAAACTACCACAATGTGAGTTTATGAGCTCATTGAATCTGACAATGTTTTAATCCTTATATAGCAACTTAAAAAAACACAATAAAAACAGTAAATACTAGTTTTGAAGCAGTAAATACATTTGTAATTTTACAAAAGGGTTATACTTTATTTGGATGGTCCACTTTAGACATTCTACTAACTATAAGTAACTTTGCAACTAAATTTCAGCTAACTCTTAACAGAGTATTAGTAGACTGTTAGGGTAGGGCTAGGTGTTAAGGTTCAGGTTTAGTTTACATGTACTTGCAAAGTTACTTATAGTCAGTAGAATGTCTGTTGGGGGAGCATGACAATAGAGTTAGCAGATATTTTGCAGACAGTCTGCTAATATTGTAATTTGAGCTAGTTGACATGTAGGTATGTTTTTCTTTATAACTATACATATATTTTTAAGAAATGGTTATGGTAGGTTTAGAGGTAGGAGTAGGGATTAGCAGCTTAATATCTTTTCAATGCAACATATACTATATATATATCACTATATATATATAGTGATGTGAATAAGTTAGGACACCCATGCTAAAGTTGCCTAAAATCATCTTTTGGAAATTGATCTTAATGCCTTAATTAGAAAAATGAGGAAAAATCCAACCCTAAAGGGCACCAATTTTCTTTGTGTATGAATAATGTATCATAAATAAATAAATGTTCTTCCTTAAAATACAGGTTAAATTCCCATAGAGTCAGGCAGATTTTTATTTTTAAAGGCCAGTTATTTCATGGATCCAGGATAATATGCATCCTGATAAAGTTCCCTTGGCCTTTGGAATTTAAATAGACCCACATCATCACACACCCTTCACCATACCTAAAGATTGGCATGGGGTACTTTCCATAAGATCATCTTTCAATGCAAATCGAACCAGCTATTAGGCTAACTGAAATAAAACCATGCCAATCTCTAGGTATGGTGAAGGGTGTGTGATGATGTGGGGATATTACATTTTTCCCGATGAAAATGTATTTATTCAACTTTGTCTACATTATATTGCATCTGCAGCAGCATTGTGAACTTTTGTAAAGATACGTTTAGCCATTACCTTTTAAATGCATCATTATATTCAAATTGCAAACACATGAGGAGTGTCTCCGCATGAAAGATCCACGACTGGCAGATGAATGTGCTCTCCGAAACGGTAGGAAACCAAATTAGATTGAATGGAGGATTTTAACTGTGACAAGATGATTGACAGGGCAGTTTACGGTGACAGGATGTATGCAACAGATCTGTCCGATAAAGATGACGTGATAGTATGTCCCAAAGCTTGCCTACTCTTTTTCTACACACTCAAAAGTATGTACTTTTTCTTCACAAAAAGAGTACATACTTTTAGGGCGTAGTATAAGTAGGCGGATTGACACGCAGCATGTATGTCCCATCAACTCGTAATCGAGTCTTGGTGCTAGTCTGATGTGATCCTCCAGTCATCCTGTCGTCGTTGTGATTAGATTGATCCATCTCAATGGCTTCCTCTACATCTTGTACCCTTGATCTTTTCAATCATCCTTTTCCAGTGATCTTTCCCTTCGAACCGTGTGATGACAGACTATATACATATATATATATATATATATATACAGTATTTCCCTGAGCTTTTTTTGATTTGATAGTAATAGGAATACTTTTATACCCAGCAGAAAGCAGCTTATGTAGAGATCCTAAAGGAGGGAGCAGAGCAGAGAAACACCATTGATCCACTCCATCAGCTTATCAATCTCTTCAGTCAAAGTGCCTTGACAGAGAGGAGGTTTGTATGCGTTTGTGTATGTTGTATATGTGTGAGAATTTTAGCATGTATCAAGGCTAACCAAAACCATTTTAGACATAACTTTAGCAAATATTTCACCTCTGTTTGAAAACTCTGGAAGATGTTCTACATTAAAAGCAACCTGACCAACTCATAAAAGGCACACAAGATATCCGGCTAACACTCACAGTTGATGACATTTATAATTTTGCTAAGTTTACAAATCAGGACAAATGTTATGCAGAACACACAAATATTGGTTCAAACGGTGCATTTTTAATTAGAACTGTTTTCTATCAGTATATTTTGCTTTGTACTAAAAAGTATATAGTTATACCCAATTCTGTTAATTCTCATTGTGTTCTGAGATTTCTTTATGTGAAAGACATATCTAATGATGATTTTGGTCTTTGCATTGGCTCATGCCTGAAAACAATAAAGGGAACAAATCTTAACTCATCTGGTTCACTCTTGTCGTGTGTATGTACAGTAAACTTGAGGATGACGACCTGTACATGTGCTATGCTGACATCATGTCCAAGGTAAGAAGCACTGCTAGGACTGAGCAAAGTTTTTAATTTTTGTCACAAAACATGATGCATTCAAGTTGAACTGTAACTCTTTCTAGAGTTGCCAAATTGAGGAAGACCAGGATGAAGATGGCCTGAAATCATTTGAAGTAAGCAATGGAAATAAATAGGGTCTGAGTTGGTATCGATTTAATTTTAGAAGAAAGAGCTGAAATTGGAAAAGCAGAGGATGCTGACATAGTTATGTACTGTACAGTACTCGGGTTCATTAATTATGCTGTCAATGATTGATTATGAGAAATAATAGACTGAGAAACAATTGGTATGTTTTATTTGTCAGTGAATTGATTGAGTAACTAATTATTTGTCTTAGGAAAAAGAGATGGAAAAGCAGAGGCTGCTGTATCAGCAGGCCCGACTTCATGAACGCGGAGCTGCTGAGATGGTCTTACAGAACCTCAGCGCCAGCAGAGGTATCAGTCAAAATGCAGCCTGTTCCTTCATCATCTTCCTGTCTTAGGCAGGGGTTTTCAAACTGTGGTCTGGGGATCCCCAGAGGGCCACATAGGAAAAAGGAGAGAAACTCTTAGAGCTGTCAGTCAACATGTTTGGATAATATTAATTTTTAAAACTGCACAGGAATTCTTACATCTATCGCATTTCGTTTTATTCTGCTTCCTAAAACTGACCATGCGATATTTTATTCTGTTAACAACCCTATTTTTCCAGTAATATTTCAAATCTGCTTGTTAGCAAGCAAATTAAATATTATTGTAATAATGTATTTTTCAATATAATACTTTAAATATTAAAAGTCTATTATAATGACAAAAATAAAGTGAATTGTTTTTTAATCATCACCATATAAATGGTTCTTATATACATGAAAATATACTCTATAATTAACTACCATTTAAAAGGTTAGGGTCGGTGAGATGTTTATGAAAGAAGTATCTTATGCTCCCTAAGGCTGGATTTTTTTTTTTTTTTTTTTTTTTTTTTGTAGAAAATGCATTAAGAACAGTAATATTTTAAAATATTCGTTTTCTATTATAATATGTTTGATTCCTGAGATGGTAAAGTTACATTTTCTGCAGCCTTTACTCCGTTTCACTGTCACATGATGCTTTCAGAAATCATTCTAATCATTGTGCTGATTTGGTATTCAAGAAACATTTCTTATTAATTTGAAAACAGTTTTCTCAGGATTGTTTGATGTTGAAAAAGAGCATTTATTTGAAATAGAAATATTTTGTGACAGTATGTATTTGCCCTCACTTCCATAAGAAAAAGGGTTCCTCACATCATATTTATGGGCTCCTTGGCATCAAAAAGATTGAAAACCCCTGGTCTAAGATACAGTTCACCATTCATATCTTGAGCCAGCTGGCTGTGACTTTTATTATTGTCAGTGCTGTTAAGTTAGATGTGATATTTGAACCAGGTGATATGGGGCCTATGGTAGCAGCCACTTTAAAGCTGGGCATTGCAATCCTGAATGGAGGAAACACGTCTGTCCAGCAGGTAGGTTTGAAAAGGTCAGGCTGGATTACAGATGTTTGGATGATAACATAAAACCCCAAAGTTTTGACATTTAACACCAAAACCAACTTCTATGAAACAAATTCTTCATGTTCATTCTCTCTGTTGCTAAATTCTTTCTAGAAAATGCTGGATTACCTGCGACAGAAGAGAGATGTTGGCTTCTTTCATAGTCTGGCCGGCCTAATGCGGTCTTGCAGGTTCGGCTGCTTTTTGCTAATGCATTGTGAGACATTTCCCTGACAGAAAGCAGTTGCTCAAACCACCTAAAAGTGGAGAAGTGCTTTGTTCACTCATTCCTCTCAAGAGAGAGGAACATCCTTTTACATAACTTTTATTCCTTACAATCTGTTCCATTGGTGTAATTGGAAGTGTCTGTTGAGTCTTTGTGTTAGTTTGTATTATTTATGAAAAAAGAGCATTGTGTGTTTGATGTTGGTGTTATGATTCCGCGTGTCACAGCGTGCTGGATTTGAACGCATTTGAGAGGCAGATCAAAGCGGAGGGTTTAGGAGTGGGTGCTGAGGACAATTCAGGTACATCACTGACATCCACAACAAAGTGCTTCTTTTAGGAATGTATCTGTCAGAAAAGGCAAAATTTTGTTTTTATTGACATTGATTTGCCTGTATTGCATTTTGCTTTCACCTTCTCTCTCTCTCAGGTGATAGAGTAATGGCAGATGAACAGCTGACCTGTGATCTTTTCAGATTCCTGCAGCTTCTTTGTGAAGGCCACAATAATGGTTAGAACAAATTAAAAAAACAAAAAGTTTTTTTGGACCTTCGGTTGCCAAAGTCAGAAAGTGAATAAGCCATTTTGCAGATTAATTTCCCTGAAGAGTGTAAACAATGGTCCAGCATATCACAATTTGCCTCAAGCAATGGCACTATAAGAACTGCATTACTGTTGAAAAGGTGTGTTCAATTTCTTTTGAAAGGCAATGATTTTATTCAGCTAAAGTAAAGTAAAGACATTTATAATGTTACAAAAGGTTTCTATTTCAAATATTTTTTGTAATACTAATTGATAATATTAAGAAATGTTTCTTGAACAAATCAGCATATTAGAATAATTTCTAAAGGATTTTTTAATTAAAATTAAAGAGTCTTTAAAACTAATTTCAAACATGTAAGAGCCTTTAAACCATATCGATTTTTAAAATCGGAATGAAACAGAAGTTACTATGGTCTTTTTTTCCCCTATTATGATGTGTATCTGAGTGAAACAGCTTCTTGAACAAGAAAAAATGGCGCAGGACTTGATTGGACCGTTGGATTGTTTTGTTGGCTTGACAAAGTACTGTATATCTTTCTAATATCCTTCTCCTTCTCAGACTAAATTTAAACAGCATCTCCTCCTAGAGCTTTAAATCCACAACCACCAAACTCGGGACAGACCTTCAGACTGTTCTGACTCGAGATTGAACTGATCAGACTTATGATTTTCGTTAAACAAACGATCAAAACTATGAAAAATCCCATAGACTTTAATTGAGGATGTCAAAACCTTTTATACAATAATTATAACAGATTATTTAAGCTTCATCCACCAAGTATCTATCACTAGCAAAACCTAGCAACTAGCTTAGGATCATGCTAGGAACATGCTAATTCATGCTAGCAAGAAAAAAATCAGGCTAACAATGTGCTAAAACATGCTAGCAATGGGCTAATTCATGTTTTGTTTTTCATCAAAAAGGAGCTGAATCCACAACATTATGAAAGGAAAAACAATCTGGACATTCTGATTATGAAATCAATGGTGTTAAATGCACATAAAGCATGAGATTTTTCATTCTGATTAATGTACTAATTTAATAAAATCTACTGACGTGACAGCCCTAATTTGCACATATTAATCTTATACAGCATCAATGTTCTGTTCTGCTTTTGAACTAGAGATATATGACTGAAATTTCCCCTACAGATTTTCAGAATTACCTGAGGACTCAAACGGGAAACAACACAACGGTCAACATCATCATCTCCACTGTGGATTATCTGCTTAGGGTCCAGGCAAGCCCATGACTCAACCCCAAACAGTAGTTTCTTACATTTTTCATTTCACCTGTCTGTAATATACATGAAGAGAGACTGAAAAATGCTTGTTTGCTGCTGCTGTTTCAGCACGGAATAAAGAAGGGCCCAAAACAGTGAGACAGAGCTTGTAGCTAAATAATGTTTCCATAAACCATTTGCCGCTGACAGGCCACCTCCATTTCATTTGTCTGATACTGAGAATGATTGATGTCCTCATATCTGCAGGAGTCCATCAGCGATTTCTACTGGTATTATTCAGGGAAGGATGTGATTGATGAGCGTGGTCAGCACAACTTCTCCAAAGCCATCAGCGTGGCCAAGCAGGTGTTCAACACGCTCACTGAATACATTCAGGTAAATGCAACAAACAAATGGTTCAGAAGAGATGGGGCTTGTATGAAAAACTGTAAATCTGCTTGGTCAAAATGCAGAGATACTGAGAAATATTTTGGTAACCGTGTGTTATAAGATTTTACATTATTCCTTCCTTTTTAATATTCCATTTCAAATAAATGCCTCACACTATGTCTGTGTCTTCCTTCGTTCACCCCACCACCCTCAGGTGTTTCAATATTGTGAAGCAACTCGTTTAATTAATCTTTTAATTATCTATTTTAGGGTCCATGTACAGGTAATCAGCAGAGTTTGGCCCACAGTCGTCTGTGGGATGCTGTTGTTGGCTTCCTCCATGTGTTCGCCCATATGCAGATGAAGCTTTCTCAGGTTAGACCATAGACAAATTACTTTAAATCTTATGTGCACATTTTTTATTGCAAAGTACAAATTTACAAAACTCAAGGGAATAAACAAAAGATAAAAAATATGTCTGCAGGATTCCAGCCAAATAGAGCTTCTGAAGGCTTTGATGGACTTACAAAAAGACATGGTGGTAATGCTGCTTTCCATGCTTGAAGGTAGGAGAAATGTTGAAGGTCTTCTCAATGCTTTTCCATGCACTTCCTCTTCTACTTGTCATAAGTTTGGCATTGTTGATTATCCAATAAGTTTCAGTATAATAATATTAATGCACTAAGCTTGTTTTCACATTTGGTTGGATTGTTTGGCCCTTTTTTGTTATGTTGGATTTGCCATTAAATATTTAAACATTGGCTCATATAAAAATCGTGCCTCTACCTTTTTTGTAAAACTTTCTTGGCGAGTATTCATGTGAACATAGTCGGTTATGTCTTAAGTGAACGTAAACAGTTGGGAAAGAAATCGGATACGGAGAAATAGGATACATGCATTAGGTATTTTAAAGTGATAGCAGCCTAAAAATCGGAGTTAAGTTTTAGTTCTATACCTTTAGTCTATACCTGCTGTCTGTCAAACAAAAAAAGATTAAGAGAAAATCAAAAGAGAAAAACTTTTGCAGCTTTATTATGAATTTTATTATGAGGACTACGCAGTGTCTTAGATTTACATTTTGTAATATGTACAAAAAAACAACATTAAAACAGATTCATGTTCATGTGTTTCGGATAAAACAAAATGCATTTTTTACCACTCACAAGTGTTGCGAAACCTACAAAAAGCAACATAATATAATTTTGCAGAAATGTCGGCGCAAGCATATTTTTCCAATGAGGTTTTTCCCCAACCAAATGAACCTGTAGTTTGAAAGAGCCCTAAGTGTCCTACAGACATTTTAGGCACATAAATGCTCCTTTGTGTTTATAGGAAACGTGGTGAATGGAACCATTGGCAAACAGATGGTAGACATGTTGGTAGAATCGGCCAGCAATGTGGAGATGATCCTCAAATTCTTTGATATGTTCCTCAAACTCAAAGACCTTATATCATCTGAAGCCTTTCGCGAATACGACCTAGATGGCAGAGGACTCATTTCCAAGAAGGACTTCCACAGAGCCATGGAAGGGTTCAAACGCTACTCTAAATCGGAGACCGAATTTCTGTTATCCTGCGCAGAAACGGCGAAAAGCGATTTGCTGGATTACCCGGACTTTGTGACACGTTTTCACGAGCCAGCCAAAGAGATCGGCTTCAACATGGCGGTTCTTCTGACCAATCTGTCCGAGCACATGCCCAATGATGCCCGCTTGCAGAATTTTCTGGAGTTGGCAGACAGCGTTCTTAAGTATTTCCATCCTCACCTGGGAAGGATCGAAATCCTGGGCAGTGGGAAGCGGATCGAAAGAGTCTACTTTGAGATTAGTGAGTCCAGCCGCACTCAGTGGGAGAAACCACAGGTATTAAACAATCATTTGCTAATGTGCTTTTGTAGTCTACTTATGTGTTTCTTATACAAATCTTTGTAATTGCATGTTCTCAATGATTCAGGTTAAGGAGAGCAAACGGCAGTTCATCTTTGATGTTGTGAATAAGGGAGGAGAAAAGGAAAAGATGGAGCTGTTTGTCAACTTTTGTGAAGACACCATCTTTGAAATGCAGCTTGCTGCACAAATATCTGGTTCAGAGAGTGGAGAGGAACTGAAAGCAAAGGATGACAATGAGGAGAAAGACAAGGTAGAGACGAATGAAAACCTTGTAGAAGACTCAAGATGTTTCTCCATAAGGAACATCAGAAAACACATAAAGAGGATAACCATTAGGAATATTATCTCAGCGATCTTCTCTTTCTTTCAAAACATTCTGCTGTTTATCACTCATGCCTTTTTAGGTCTGGTTTGGTTCTGCCTTTATCTGCTTTACCACATCTTCTTGAGCGGATGGATTATTGATTTGGCTAAAGAGATGAACCTGGCCGACCTTTTAGGTGACCTTCGGGATCCTACCATGGTTGAGGCCATAGGGGTCAGAGAAGGAGCGGTCAGAGAGAATAACGCGTGCCATACACGTGCGTTTTCGTCTCGCGGTAATCTTAGAGGCATGAGTCTCGATCTGTCTGCAGTGTCCAGGGACCCCCAGCTCCTCACAGATATTTTCGGCTTGTGTCTGAAGAAAGAGGGAGGAAAGTACACATTGTCGAGTGGAGACCAACATTCCAGTCTGGATGAATTTCTAAACACCTCCAAATGTCAGGTCAATAGTCTAGAGTATACCAGTGTCAACTTACTGTCAAACATGTTGAATTTGATTATTTCTTCCACTCATGTTATTAGTAACTATACATTTAGTTAATTCTTTTTAAATTTTTGCCCTTAAAGTGGACGTTTTTTTTGCTTTTTTTTAAACATTTTGTCCTCTAAATGGACTATGGTGTTCACTAAGGTGACATTTGTGTCCACTTTGAACATTTTTGTACAAATATTTTGACATTTGTGTGGATATGTATATTCAGTAAGCAAATGTGTGTCCACTTTGAGCATATATGTCCAAACAGTGATCATTTGAGTCCCATAAGTCTGTGTCCTGTTTCCATTTATGTTTATTTACTGTATGTCTGCTTTGTTAACAGGTTGAAATCTGTGAGGATTTTCATGAGGTGCAAGAGGAGGACGACTCAGAGACTGAGAAAGCTTTGTAAGTGCTTCAGATTGGGGAAAGATAAAACTCTGAAAACAGTTTTGACATTTGCTTAAATATAATATATTAATTGGAGAGTTTTTTTCAGATTAAAAACATGCACCGTGACCCGAGTCTCATCATGAGCATCAGTTTTGAAACACTGCCCTATAGAATCTATATAATTTGTACAATTTACTGCAATAGCATAAATGCAATAGTATAAAATGTATTTTATATACTGTACACTGGTTTTTAGAATTCTTTGATTACTTTTTTAAAAATATACAGTTCTTTTAAACTCAATTCAATTAATGTATCAGGGTTTCCATTAAATATTAAGCAGCACAACTGTTTTCAACATCGATAATCATGTGGCACTGAAGACTGGCGTAATATGATGCTGAAAATTCAGCTTTGCCATCACAGGAATAAATGTCATTTTAAAATACACTAAAAACAGTAGTATTTTGAAATATTATTAGTAGAATTTAAAATAACTGTTTTGTATTTTAGTATATTTTTGATCAAATAAATGCAGTCTTAGTAAGCATAAGAGACTAAAAAACTTTAAGAAAATCTTACAGACCCTAATCTTTTGAACGGTAGTGTTTAAACAAATTTGATATTATAAATTAAATGTAGCCAAATTAATCAAATCAAGTTTGTGAGCTTGTGAATCTGAATCGAATCTGGAAATCTGCTTATATAGGCTACTTGTCATGGGTTGCCGTGTAGTAAAATCCAAAGGATGATGCGTGATGGAGAATGAACATTATAAACAATATATTTCATAAATATAGAGTAAGAATACTACACATTCAATGTAACATTAACACAAGATGAAGAACAAAGGAAAAACTCAGGGCTTAAATACACAAGGAAAGTAATCAACACAACAGGGAACAGGTGTGGACTAATAACAATGAATGAATGACTAGAACTCGGGAAAATGGTGACGAGGTGTGTTCGACTTGAAGCTGCGCTGCGCAGACTGATCGGTGTATTAAACAGACTGAAAACTAAATGACAGAAACTAGACATGACAATGACAATACTCAACCATAGTGGGTGAGTAGTTCACCTCATTATTTTTTTTTTTTTTAAAACACTATATATTGCAAGATATTGTGTGTATAAGAAAGCACGTACTGTACTGTAGATGCAAATAGGTGAATATAATGCTCTCTGCCTCTGCAAAAATAGGTTCTGCACAAAAACTTTTAAACTGCTTATGCAGGCATTGAACTGCAGTTAACTGATAATATTGCCATCTAAATAATTGTGTGCCGCTTGTGAGTGGAAAGTGAAACAAGCCTAAGATATTGCATTTAATTTTGCAGTGATGAGGATAAAAATAAAGGCGAAAAGAAGTCTAAAAGAAGAGTTAGAAAGCTCAGCTCTTCAAAACCAGACAAAAGTGAAATCCAGGTATCAGCTGTTTGGATTATGATCTGCTCTCAGAAGACCAAACTACTGGTATGTATCTTTCTCTGTCTCTGTTGTTTTCCAGCTGCACAATACAATCATACTGTACTAACAGATGTTTAGCCATATGGATCTGAACACCCATATTTGTCCTGATGACCTGTAGTTGCTAATGTCTTTTCTCTGCAGAACTGTTTTGCAAGAAATTTCTACAACATGAGATTGTTGGCTCTATTCCTCACTTTTGCCATCAATTTTATTCTACTGTTCTACAAGGTGAGTATTGATTTCCCTGCTAAAACATCAGCTTTAATGTTGTTGGACAGGCTGGCCTGTTTTATGTTTTTAAGCCACTTGTGATACCAGCTCAAATAACTGAATACCAGCCTGACCTGGTTGGGAGACCAGCTAGAACATTTCAAACCAGCTTATTTCCAGACATGTTTTTGACACCTAAATTTGACCAAAAACAATAATATAAATACATTTTTTATTTAGGTTTCATCGACCATTGGTGATGATGAAAATATGGAGATCGCTCTTTGTGACGACAGACCCAAAGGGTCACAGAAATTGTATTTAGAACTAGAAGAGAACAGTGGCTACATGAAAATGATTCTTCGCATCCTGGCTGTCTTGCACACACTCATCTCACTCTACTGTATCATCGGCTACTACTGTCTGAAGGTCTGTGCAAGTAACCCACTATATTTCTTATGGTGAAACTAAACGTATGTCTTTGATATAGCAAATAAATGTCTCTCTTCTGGCTTTTGTTAAAGCTCTCAGATGTACAGTGGGTCCACAAGTCTGAAACCAGTATTGAAAATACTTTTATTTTTCACCTTATTTTGCACTTGACCTGCATGAACCTGGTCATCATGTTCTCCAGCAGAGTTTGAGATGATCTAAAGAGCATCTTGTGCTTCAATGGAAGCAAGAACATCTGACCGTCTGTACAAAGATTAGTGACCTAGAAATCTGAATCAGAATTATTTCATATTCATTTCGGATTATAATTCTTCCTTTGTTTTTATTATTTCAAATATAAAAATGTGTTTATTAATTTCCATGTTTAAAAATCTCAGATTTTTTTTATATGGTCTCAGGTGAATAGAACTATCTTTTTCATCATTTGACCCCTGACAGGTTCCTTTAGTAATTTTTAAGCGAGAGAAGGAGCTGGCTCGTAAACTGGAGTTTGACGGACTCTACATCACTGAGCAACCTTCTGAAGATGACATAAAAGGCCAGTGGGACAGAATGGTCATCAATACACCGTAAGAGTTGCATAACTGCCTTTCATAAAGGCTCACATTATAAGCAACGAAACAATGGCTGACCTTCTATATGAATTTCAAAGTTTACATTGATTCGCAAATTATCACTACTACACAGTACAAATGTTGTTACCTCTTCAGTAATATTTTCAGTTTTCTTTGCTGTTTTTCAGATCATACCCAAGCAATTATTGGGATAAATTTGTGAAAAGGAAGGTAAGATGAACAAATGAAACAAATGAACTAAAAGTTACTTTCAAAAAGTTACTTTCAAAAACATTTAAGAACATCATAGACAGTATCTCACAGCTCTAACATTGTGACATACCCCTGGTTTCACAGATAAGGCTTAAGCCTAGTCCCAGACTAAAATTCATGTTTGAACTGTTTTAACTGAAAGTAACTTACACTGACATATCTTAAAATATGTCTGTGCCATTGTTTTGTCTCAAGATGCACACCAGTAATGTTTTTTCTGAGGCACGTTTAAAAAAGCTACTTAAATATTACATTTTTATTTTATTTTCTGTGTCATGGTATTTTAACAGATATTTTAATATTCTGGAAAAAAATACATCAACTCTAAAAACGTAAATGTCTAAAACTGACATGTCAGTTCTAAAATGTACTTTCCAAACCATTTAAAAACATCATAGTATGAAATTATCTCAAAGCTCTAACATCTGTGACTAACATCTGTAACACTAATTTTAATAATAACTAGATTTTTACTCTTTATTTTAAAACATTTGTACCTGTGGTATTTTAAGAGATTTCTACATTTTCTGAAAGAAAAAAAATGACGTCACCTCACTGTCATGATGGTAGTGTGTTGTGGGGCCATTGCTATGCAGTTGCTAGGGTGTTCCGAGTGGTTTCTCTGTGATTTTTTTACTGGCTCACCCTTCTCTATGATATTCAGGCTTAAGTCCCTCTTTCAGTGTCATTTTATGTGATGCTTTCTTTTTTATCATCTGCCATGTGGAAATCGTAAGGCCAGTGGCTTAGAAAAGCAACAGCAGACCTATCCACAATAAGACTCGTGGTTTGAGATATCATTCGTGTCTGCAGCATTAACTGTGTTGGATGAATTACGTGCCAAATATAATAGTTGAGTTCAGCACCAGTAATAATGATCCAATCCCTTGATGTGGTACAGTAAAGCTGTGTTATTTGAGCTGCAGGTTCAAACTGTTTTTCTGTTTTTTACTTTCTGTGCTGCAGGTGATGGCGAAATATGGAGAGCTGTATGGATCAGCACGCGTCAGTGAGCTTCTAGGTTTGGATAAAGCTGCTCTGGACTTCAGCTCAGAGGATCGTGAGAGGAAGAGACCCATACAAAAGGGTGCCATCACTGCCCTGTGAGTTACATCCTCTGCTTTCATTTATTATAATAATTTCACCAACTAAACCAGCTTCTGTTCAGGGAAATAGCCCAATCAGTTCATCTTTAGACTGACAATGAAAAAAGGATGTACTGTCATCACTTTGTGCCAGTTGATGGCAGCAGTGTTCAATGCGATCGGCTTAAAATAAATCAAATAAATCATTGTCATTTTTTCACAGTTTCAGATTAAACACCGTTGATTTGAAATACCAGATTTGGAAGCTTGGAGTGGTTTTCACTGACAATGTAAGATTCCTGACTCTTTGAACACTCAAAGTGTTATAACAGAAGTAACTGGCAATCAGAGAGTGAAATCTAACATGAAATTATGTTTTGCTTTCTTTCAGTCCTTCCTTTACCTGGCTTGGTATATGTTTGTGTCAGTTCTGGGTCATTATAACAATTTTTTCTTTGCTGCGCACCTGCTAGACATCGCCATGGGCTTTAAAACGCTGCGCACCATACTATCATCTGTTACACATAATGGCAAACAGGTACTGTGAGTTGTGAGTGTGAGTGTACAGTGGCCCCAAAATGTGTTTAGACCCTCAAGTCATAATTTAAAAAAATATGAATGTCATTCTAGTATGTAACAAATAAAAAAAATATTCTAGACCTAACTGGCCATGTTTTTTATTAAAAAAAATTATATTGTATGTTTATATACTGGTTTTAAATAACTGTGAACTATTTTAATATAATTATTTTAAAATGTAATTTATTCCTTTTATGCCAAAGCTGAGTTTTCAGTGTCACATGATCTTACAGAAATCATTCTAAAAAGCTGATTTGATGCTCAAGAAACATTTCTTATTTTCATCAATGTTGAAAACAGTTGTGCTACTTTATATTTTTGTGGAAACAGTGATTATTTTTCAGGATTCCTTGTTGAATATAATGTTCAATAGAACAGCATTTATTTGAAATAGAACCTTTTTGTAGCATTATAAATGCCTTTACTGTCACTTATGTTCATTTTAATGCCTCTTTGCTGAATAAAAGTATTAATTTTATTAATTGAAAAAAATCATACTGACCTCAAACTTTTATTGTCCCATCTTTCTTTAAAATCACTGCCAGGTGGTTTCTTATTTTCTTGTTGTTATCTAATGCAGTAAGATTCATGCATTTTTAAGTGTGACACGGTCCACTTTTTTGGGTCACTGTATAACTGCGAAGATGAGATGAAAGGCTGTTGTCTGTTTTTCAGCTGGTTTTGACAGTGGGACTGTTGGCCGTGGTCGTGTATCTCTACACCGTGGTTGCCTTTAACTTCTTCCGCAAGTTTTACAACAAGAGTGAGGACGGTGAACCAGTGGACATGAAATGTGATGATATGCTCACAGTGAGTAGCCCCTCTGTCTATTTATCTCTTAGGTTTAGAAATAGTCATGGGTTTGATGTCAAAAACATGAAAGCATTAACATCAACTACCCTGCAAATGTTTGGGGTTGGTAAGAAATTTTTATGTTTTTGCAAGAAGTCTCTTATGCTCACCAAGACTGCATTTATTTGACCCAAAAAAAACATCTCTGTTTACAAATGTAACCCAGGTTCCCTGGGAAGGGGAACAAGACACTGCGTCTGAACAAGATCTTATTATCAATGTTGAAAACAGTTTTTCTGTTTAATTGTTTTGTGGAAACCTTGATACAATTTTTATTTTTGATCACTTAATTATAATCTTAATTTAATGCATCCTTGATGAATAAAAATTAGTGTGTTACTCATTTCACATGTGAAAAGGTTAGCCAATCTTAGCAGAATTCATTGACATAATACATATAGGTTATACATAATATATATTATATAACCTATACATTAAATGGTAAAATAAATGGTAAATGGACTGCATGCATTTATATAGCGCTTTAACAGACCCATGGCCACCAAAGCTCTTTACATATTGCCTCACATTCACCCATTCATTCATACACCGACTGCGGTGTCAGCCATGCAAGGTGCCATCCAGCTCGTCAGGGGCAGTTGGGGTTAGGTGTCTTGCTCATGGACACCTCGACACTTGGTCAGGTGGAACCGGGGATAGAACCACCAACCTTCCGGTTTGTAGACAACCTACATGAACCACTGAGCCACTGCCACCCCATATTAGTAACCTATAACGGTTAAAACACCTTGTTTAAATCAGAGAGGTGGTGGAAAATGGTTATTTAAAACAAATGTATTACTGTTTTGATGCATGACTAAAGTAAAGAAAATGAATAAATCTTTGTGTGTGCTTAGTGTTACATGTTCCACATGTACGTTGGCGTGCGAGCCGGAGGAGGGATTGGAGATGAAATCGAAGACCCGGCCGGTGACGAGTTTGAGTTCTATCGTGTAATTTTCGACATCACCTTCTTCTTCTTCGTCATCGTCATCCTCCTTGCCATCATTCAGGGTGAGTGATAGAGAGATTGTGAGAGTCATTTTAGTTAAAGGGCAAAAAACTGAAATATGCACCAACTTTCAAAAAGGACAATAAGCCAAAGTGTTAGTTTTTTAAATTATTTAGTTCGTCCTCTAACTTGAGTCATGCAAAGCAGCGCTGGAGAGCTTCATGAAAAGATCACACTCTCACATGCTGAGAGGGGTTTATGGGAAGAGATCTGAGGACTGTGTGATGCAAGAAGTGTGTCTGATGCGTGGGGTCAAATAATACTCATGATTCAAATGTTTGGCATTTGGCAACTTAATTGTGTCTGTGACTGGTGAATTGCTCTTTTGTCATATCGTTTGAAAGGTCTTATCATTGATGCATTTGGCGAGTTGAGAGACCAGCAGGAGCAGGTTAAAGAGGACATGGAGGTGAGTTTTCATTCAACTTCAGATTTGACTATTTTATCACCACACTACATCCTGAATCAGATTTATGTTGCCTGTCGTCTTGTGTTCCAATTATCACACTGAATTAATTTATCGAAACCCAAACATTTCGTTAATTAAAAATCAGAGCTACATTGCACTTGTGAGTTAATATTTTATTTCTGTTAGTAAATATCCCATTAATATCTGCCAGACAGTCTTTGGACTAGACATTAGTTAAATGCTAATTGATCATCTATAATTAAACAGTGAATGTGGCATGCCATTAAGTCTGTTTTTTGCTGCAGACTAAGTGTTTTATCTGTGGCATTGGGAGCGAGTACTTTGACACGATGCCCCATGGCTTTGAGTCGCACACGCTGCAAGAACACAACCTGGCCAACTATCTGTGAGTACTAGAGAACTGAGAAAAAGATCAGAGGTCACTTTTGCCTCATTTTCATCATGTTTATCAGTCACAATTTTAAAGGCTGTTGTGAGATCAATATTCTGGCTGTAAGTAAGTCTATTGTGCAGCTGTGTAGGACAGAGAGCATGTCACAAAAAAGGTACTGTGATGGTTCCACGATGGTAATGAAACATGATAATAATGAATGATTAACATATTCATATACCTTTGTATTTACATGGTACTTCAATGTTTTTTAAAGAATACCATTGTATTTCCAAAGCACTGTATCCAAAAAAACATAATGATAATATTGTTAATGTTAATAAAATCATGATCTAAAGTTAAATAAACAATGCCAACTAAGTTTAATCTGTTAAAATAGGAGTCTTGTTTCTGTTTTTATTTGCTGAAAGTGGATAACATTTGTTTTGCGTTTTGTTTGCCCTTTAGGTTCTTTCTGATGTACCTCATAAATAAGGATGTTACAGAACATACTGGACAGGTACAACTTGTATTCACAAATGACATGAATCTTTATTGAAAAAAGATAGATGGATAGTTTCAGAGTGAAAGATGTGTACTTAATAATAAAGTAATATGTGAAACCACTGAAACATGAGTTTGGGGTCTGTGAGATTTTCCAAATAGTTTTTGAAAGAAGTCTCTTATTCTCATCAAGGCTGCATTTATTTGATCAAAATTAATGTTTTTAAATACTCTGACTGCTACACTCTTTAACACAACAGGAATCATACGTGTGGAAGATGTTCCAGGAACGCTGCTGGGAGTTCTTTCCTGTTGGAGACTGTTTCCGGAAACAGTATGAGGTTCAACTCGGCTGAAGAATTGCGGTTCAATTTCTATAGTTCAGTTGGTGAATACACTTTTGAAGTACTGTTATGTCTGGGATGTTCTTCTGATAATAAGAAACTTGTGTATATTTACTCTTCTGTTTTGCATGCTTGTTCGGTTCTCACTATATATTCTTCACAACATATTTATTTTTTCAGTTCACATTTATTTGTATAGCGGTTATCACAATACATATCGTTTCAAAGCAGCTTTGCACAGAAAATGCATGTTTCTACATTACAATTAAGAGTAATCTGTTATCAGGTGACTGTGTCAAAGTAATGTCCATATGGCAGAAATGTACAGTTCTATGATAATACAAATCATGCAGTTAGCTAACATTATTTATTCACTTAATCAGAAACAATGAGCACAATAAACAATTATTACATGTTGTGATAATAATGATTGCAATATATGGGAAACTTGTCAGTTTTGTGTGTTGATTCAGAGTTGTTATCTGAAGTCCTGGCAGGGGTTGGCGTCATCTCTTCACAGGTGTTGGGTCATCTGAAGTCTTTGTAAGAGTCTAGATCCACACCGGAGCTGGTGTAATCTCTAGTTACCTCGCAAAGTTGATACTGTACTTTTTGATCGTATGGAGTTTATGTAAAATGTCACTTTGCAATAAATGCAAGTAAACTAAAACATTGCATTTCTTTAGCTTGAAAACCTACAGAACTTACTTAATGTTCACAGTAAACCACACTGGGAATATTAGAATATAACTACATTTTTATATTATTGATATATCAACCCTGTTGTGTAACTGACATATAACTGACTAATAAGAGCTGTGCGTGTAAACCTCACTCCCCTGATCTCAAGAGGCGCTCTAGCGACTGACACTGGCTGTGGTCTTTAGCCTTCTCGCCAGAGACTACAGTTCCAATCACGCTCAGAGCGGGTTGAGTAGAACCGGTTACATTTAAACAAACAGCGCAGGACTATTAATGCAAGAAATTATATTTTAGCTCTTCCAGGGTCTTGTGTGTCTGATATTAATAATTTATGGAGAATCTCACTCCCTCATTTGCACTACAAAAATAACTCTTCCTCAGTATTTTTTCATGTTTTCTAGTAAAAGTATCTAAACATTCTTAAAGTGATATGTTTGTTACTGCAAGTTTATTTTTGTACCTCATTATAAAACATAGATTTATAGTTAAACCATGAAAAAATTAATTGCAAAAGACTAATTATTGATGGTATTAAGATTTTTTTTTTTTTTTTTTGCACAGTGGGATGTCTGTAGTTTGAATTTCATAACCTTCATTTACTCTTATTGTATGCCCAATGTAAACAAATCTTTTTCCATCCCTGTCTCTTATCTTCTCTCTTCATCCACTCTCAGCCTTCTTGCATTCGTCTCCTTATTTTCAACAGCCACTCCATCTGTGGTTCTCATCTCTCCCTCACTTCCTCTCTCCCTCTCTCTCCCCCTCTCTCCCCGGTGTGAGAGGTAGCACTCAGATCCTGAGCGTGAAATGAAATGAAACGGCAGCCCACATCACATGCTGCTGGTCGAGTTGTCGCTGCTGCAGGGCATGACTCATTGATCTCTAGCCATTCCAGAGGTGTTGTTAAAGCTTTAACCCCCCTCTACATGAATGTTGCGCAATACCACTGCTGTCAGCCTTATTAAAAAGAAGACAAAGGTCAGAACTGATTACCATTATCTGTAATAGGAGGAAAACCATTGATAGAAAAAGCATCAGCAGTAACGCAATGCCCAAGTTTCTATTCACATATATATTATAATTTAAACCAAAAAATAACTTAGAGATTTAAATGATGTATTATTTAATTTCTAGGAGTTTGTTTATGATTATGGATAAATTAACAAATTGTTGTAAATTGTGTTATGAGTGGGAGAAGTGGGAGCTTGTCCAGGAAGATGTAACGGAGTACTTGTTCTTAAAGATTTTTTTTATAGGTGAATGAACTGGAAGCTGCGATAGTCTTTTATTTCTGTTTATCTGAGTAAAATGGCTTCTCGAACAAGAAAAATGTAGGGCGCGACTTGATTTTGTCCATCAGTAATTGATTGGATGGTTGTGGTTTGCTATTGCTGTGATCTCATGTGAGTGACAGGTTGTCCCGTCCCTTAAGTTAGTAAACACGACATCAGAGAGGACATGTCGCTGCAAGAGAGGGGAAGTTATTTTCATTAAAGATTACGAGGGCACATGATTAAAATAAATTATGATTTACACACAGCACAGATAGAATGTCAGTTTTGATGAATGACTTTAATATAATGTAATAGTGAAGAGAAGAATGTGGGCATGTTTAGGAGAACAGACAGAGGAGCAGGACTCTGGATCCATTCTTACATTTTACTCAGCAACTGGGTATTAAAGCCAGAGCCAGTGTCCAAAGTAACCACATTTTGCATATTTCCAATGAAGAAAAGGTGTTTCTGGATCAGAAAGATTGCCCATTTGGTTGATGTCCTTCTCTGACTCTACCATCATGACCTTTGGCATAACACAACCCTTCCCAGATCATCTGAGAATTGTTGAATCCTTTAGGTACTGAATGTCGGGCTGAAAGGTCAATAGATTTTGTCTGGGATTGCAATGCTGCAGAGAACTGTAATTTATGATGTTAAGCTTTTTACTGATCAGGCACATAATAGATGAGAACTAATCATTTTTATCATACATTTTTTATTTTATTTAAATGTAGACAAAGGCTTTATAGTAGAAACTCACATGACGAAGATAAATAAACATGAAATTACTTTAATAAACTCAATGATAACAACACCTTAACGTGTAAATGTAATGAGACCACGGAGACAACAAAGGATCTCAGAGCTGAAGTGAGGTCGATGGGCTGATGGGTCAAGATGGGGACTTGGGACTGGAGGCCCGATGGGATGCCTCAACCTCACCTCACGCCGTGCTGGTAGAGGTGAAGCCGACGAGCCGCACGTAGACAGCGGCGAAAGCAGAGCCTAGGAGCTGGACAGCAGCAGCAGGGCAGATGGATCCAGGGGACTGGGCTTGACCAGAGGAGAAGGGATCAGGACATCAGAAGGGAGCATCAGAGGATGGAGGCCTCCGGACAGGACTGGAGAATCAAAATGGCTAGACGGGACCAGGGAAGAAGGCAAGGATGCAGGGGTGGGTCTTTGGTTGGGAATAGGATCTGTGGTCCACAGATCGATCAGGTCCCAGTCCACTTCTGTTCTGGGGTGGACTGATCAGCCTGCTTCGACTCTGGAGATGGAATGGTCTCTGGGACTCGGACGACCTTGGTGGTGGCCTCGGGCTCACAAGCGGTGAGGGAGAGGCCGCCATGTTTAGTACCCCAGAGTACTCCGGTTCTCGGGTCAGAGGAGAATCT
Source organism: Gila orcuttii (assembly GCA_026230005.1). Classification (NCBI taxonomy): domain Eukaryota; kingdom Metazoa; phylum Chordata; class Actinopteri; order Cypriniformes; family Leuciscidae; genus Gila; species Gila orcuttii. The sequence continues at coordinate 29,258,046 of JAPDVR010000013.1, read as the reverse complement.
GCAGCGCCAGTAAGTCCCTATCATTTTCTCTTTGTACTTGTTCTTGAGGGTCGGTCCTTCTGTCTCAACCACAAAGGCTTCGTAGTAGAAACTCACATGACAAAGATGAACGCATATGTGCGTTGAGGTGGTGGAGACAGAGTTCCTGAAGGCAGGAGTGCCCCTGGGTGTTGTTCCCTCTCGTCGGGAGTTGGTCACGACAGACGCTTCCCTCACAGGATGAGGGCAAGGTGGAATCGAAGGGGTATTTGCGGGCGCTGAACACCAATCCAGGCCGCAGAACATATCCACCTGCTAGAATTAAGGGCAGTGTTCTTGGCTCTAAAGTACTTCATGCCGGTTCTGGCAGGCCGCCATGTTCTCGTTCAGTCAGACAATACCTCAACAGTGTTCCATCTGAACCACCAGGGCGGCACGAGATCCCACAGGTCTCTACGGCTGACTCACGAGATCCTGACATGGTGTCAGCCACGACTCGCTTCACTGAGGGCAGCTCATATTCCAGGAGCGTGCAACCAGACAGCAGATGCTCTTTCCAGGGATCAAGTACATCCAGGAGAATGGAGGCTTCATCCAGATGTAGTGCAGGGGATCTGGCTACGATTTGGAAGAGCAGAAGTGGATCTTTTTGCTTCAGAGATGACCACCCACTGTCGCTTATGGTTCGCAAGGACAGAGATGTCCAGCCCCCTGGGCCAGGATGCACTATCTCACGAATGGCCAAACTGCCTGCTATATGCGTATCCACCTATCCCTATGTTATGGGAGACGTTGCACAGGATCTCCCTGTGCAAGCACAGAGTGTTACTCGTGGCACCATGATGGCCAGCCAGACCGTGGTTTCCTTTGTTACTGAGACTTCTGACAGGCAATCCATGGAAGCTTCCCCCCAGGAAGGACCTCCTTTCCCAGCTGGAGGCCAGTGTCTGGCACCCGGACCCGGCTCGTTTGCAGCTTTGGGTCTGGCCATTGGGTTAAATCCTTCCCTGGAGCATTGTGACCCTGCTGTTATTCACACCATCTCTAATGCTAGGGCTTCTTCCACACAACAGATTTATGCTTCCCGTTGGAAGCTTTTTTCTGCATGGTGTGAGGAACGGGGGCTCGATCCTGCAACATGCGACATTCCGAGCATCTTAAGCTTCCTTCAACGTTTACTGAAGGAAGGAAAAGCAGCTTCCACATTGAAAGTGTACGTCGCTGCAATTTCTGCATATCATGTTCCAGTTGGTGGCTCTTCTCTTGGCTCTCACAGTCTTGTCTGCAGTTTTCTGAAGGGCGCGCGCCGTCTGAACCCTTCTCGGAATCCTCATATCCCTGTGTGGGATTTGTCGATCGTGCTTGCATTCCTGTGCTCACCCCAGTTTGAGCCCTTGCAAAGCATTGACATTAAATGGTTGTCCTTGAAGACTTCTTTTTTGTTAGCTATAGCTACTGCGAAACGAGTCAATGAGTTGCACGCGTTGTCTGTTAGTGAACTGTGCTTGCGTTGGTTACCGGATGACTGGTGGTTCTACGACCCAATCCTTCCTTTCTTCCGAAAGGTTCTTCTTCCTCAGTTCATAAATCAGCACATTGAACTGGCCTCTTTTCAGACTTCTTCTGGGTCCGATTCAAGTGCACAACTTTTGTGTCCTGTTCGGGCCTTGAAGTGTTATATGAACTCTACTGTTCAATTTAGACAGTCAGACCAGTTATTTGTCTGCCATGGTGGTGTGAAGAAAGGTGCTCCAGTGTCGAAGCAGAGGATGTCGAACTGGATAGTAGAGACCATTACGTTGGCAGAACATTGTAGCCTACAATCACAGCGTCCGGAATAAATCCGCGGGACGAGCGAAGTGCACAAGCACAATAATAGGGCAGACAGCTGAAATCACCGTGTACTGAAAAGACGCAGAACACAGTCGAGGTAGTCCACGCGCTCCCCACTGAGTCTTGAGGGGGAAAGCACTGCGTTCTTTCTTTTTGTGAATGTACGAGGAGTGCGACACCTTCGAACACGAATCTCAGGGAGCGCCTGTGATGAGAGGCTATCTGAATGTGAAAGTGAATGCGTCTTTCAGAGCCACCGCTATAAACAAGTCCCATGGTCGAATGTGCGCAAGGCACTAGCAGCGCCAGGAATTTGATTGTAGATGCGCCTCCAGAAAACTGGATGGGCCAAAAAAACTGGATAGCAAAAAAAACGGGTTCCCCTTCATCTCCGTTTCAGCGCTTTTCTGCGGCACTGAGGACAGCGACTCAGTAGCCTACCTGTGTGGCTCTTTTGTCGCTGTCCTCAGCTCAGTGCAGTAACGTTAGCCTAACTGGGGGGTCGCACACTGGACAAGAAGTGCAGCGCTGTGCCGCGTCGCGTCTAGAACAACTCGAGGTATCGCACACTGGACGCGCACTTTCTCAGTTTATGGCCAGCAATACTGTTATGTTTAAGGACATTATGGAATTAAGATAATGTCTGTACTATGTTATGATTGTACTGTACAATTAAATACAATCGTTGCTGACTTTGCAGTCTGAACACTTTACCTCAGAGCGTCCGTTAACTGAATGAATTGAGAATATCAGCTGAAAATCCGATAACATCAGCAATTTTCATTCAAGCAGCTGATTTCTGTAAATGAATATAAAACTAAATGTATATTGCAGCACAGGGTGAAGTCAGTATATACATTGACTACGATTTGAAACAAATACATTTAAATTTAATATAAACAAATGGCGCTCTGTGGCGCGGCAGGATTTTGAACAAGGTCCTGAGCCGTTGCTGGGCGCCGCAGACAGACGACGAATGGCGCCGCCGGTGTGTGTACACTCATAGAGAATAAAGTGTTCGAATTTTAAAGACACGGCGCTGTGCTTCTAGTCCGGTGTGCGACCCCCTTAAGTCACACGTGGGGTAGAAGCCTTCGTCACTCAAAGCTTTCCTCGGGCTGCTTATTGGATGAACTGCTAGCATGAAAATCACTCACTACTCACTATAGGCCTGGGTCAAAATGGGCAGGCCCGGACCTAAAATGGGTGGGCCCAGGCCCACCCGGGCCCAATGGTAGCTAATGGTAGCCCAATAGGATCTGTTTTATCGTGATCATTTTGAACGCGAGCGAATGCCACTCGGTACCAATTGGTGATACTCTTTACCGCTATGGAGGTATTTTGTCAGGTCTTATGTATTAATAATGCCATCAGAATGCAATCAAAGCACATGATAGCAATAATTCGATGGCTATAAGTAATTGTAAATCATACAAAATAAATGCCATGATCACTAGATTTTATACAAGTGTTGCTATAATGATTTTGTTAATGGTGATCACTGATCAGCAACCACATATTGATAATGTGGAAGTTACTGTCTTTTGCCTTGGCATGACTTCTCGTTTTTTGCTGACAATACAAAGGCAGAGTACAGTAACTTAAAAAAATCTTGAGCTCAAACTTGACTTTTGACCACTATTTTAATGTCGATAATTGTCATTACTAAAACATCTAATTGCCAGATATCCAGTGTACCATAATTCATTTGGTGGGACAACTACAAATCTTTGAAGTAATTCTTCTCAGTTCCACACTCTAGCGAGTTAAGGTCTTTTGCCTTTGTAGGTCAGAGTTCTTCAGCAGAATGAAGAGTCTTCGGTTTTGGGTCCATTATATCAGTGTCAAACTCAAGCACGTCATTACTGCTCCTGACACTTAAGCTGGTTCACAAACACTTCAGAAGCCACTCGCTATTTCAAATGATGTTTGGTCCATGACTTACCATTGAATTGTTTTTGGTTTATCAAAGCAATAGCATGCCGAGGGACATGATGTGTTTGGACTGTCAGACTATCAATTATTTCTGAAGGAATTATAAAGTCGGCTGTAGTGGTAGTTTATCAATAGACACTACACATTAAATTAATTCCTGTGTGTTTATGCATGTTTGTGTATTTGTCAGAAGTAAATCCTGAAGGAGACTTGCATCTCGCTTCTCATTTTTTCCTTTTTCTCTGTCTCTTTTGTATCTCTCTCCTGAGTTTTCGTTATTCCTCTTAGGGACCATCATCGCAAAATAATTTCTTAGTCAGTCTGCCTAGCTGACCAGAGAGAATACACAGAGAATATACAAATGGACGGAATACAAACATATAGGACAGAAAGGAAGCAGCAACACATCACAGACTGGCAGTTATGAGGACAAAATGTCAAGGACATGAACAATCACATAGAACAGGAAAGGGAAAAGTTACTGTATTCAAAGGAAAAATAAACTTTGTGCATATAATAAAAAGCTAAATAATCATGTCTTTCAAAGCACTTAAATCTACAACCATAAACAAAAGCACTTACTATGACTCCTATTTATTTATACAATATAAAAACGGTTCTTTATCTGCTCTTTTGTGCATTTAATGTCTGTTGTAATGTTTACTGATCTAGGTTATGGAAAACTTGGCATTGTGGACTAGGAATATTTTTTGGCTCTAGGACAAATTGCTTGTGATGTTTCTCATTTGTAAGTCACTTTGGATAAAAGTGTTTGTTGAATGAATTTAAATGTATGAATGTAGAAAGTGAAGCAGAGTTAGCGGAAATAACCGGGGACATATCACACCCAACAATCTTAAAAAATACACACACACACACACACACACACACACACATATATATATATATATATATATATATATATATATATATATATATATATATATATATATATATATTTAATAATAAAATACATTTTGGCCTTTAAAGTCTCATTACTAAATTGCATTGCACAAAAAAGTTGAAGAAACATTTATTATTGTCATTATACAGCATGATCGTATATACTGCATATTACAGAGATCATTAGTTTTTATTTCATATTTATTTTCTTGCTATTTTATTTTATTATTTCATCAGGGCAGCTTTTATTACTCTCAATATCACTCCTAAGGCTCCTCTGTGCCATTTTGTTAGCTGGGGAAATAAATGGTTATGACTCAAATTCAAGATGACAGCATTACAAAAAGGCTCCTGCGTACCTTAATGACAAATGTACCCCTTAATTACACCCCTCTGGCTTTAGGCATTTATTTCTTTATAACATCTGTTACTTTATGTTGTACTGAGTTTGTGCCTATAATTCTTGCAGAACAGAAGTTGTTCCAGAAGCTGCTTCTGAGGCTACATGCACCCTCGTGTTTAATATGCCATCGAATTGACTTTTCATGCTCCTTTGCTGCTTAATATGGCTCTCTGCACTCTGATTTGCACTGAAGCGAGGGAATTTAACTGTCACTTTGAGCTTGACAGTTAAATGGCATCACAAGTTGAAAAATGTACGATTTCGATTTAGTCATTTTGCAGATATCCTTGCTGAAAGTAACATTTAAAAAGTTGATACTGGTAATGGGATGCCAGATGCATTACGGATGAGCTGCATGTCATCCAAGATTCCAAGGTCACATTCGCCTGGCATATTATCACAAGTGTTGAATATTACAGACATCTGATGACAAAATACATTCTGCAATCCAAGGAGATGGACATTGTCTCAACAGAGAGTCATTTAAAGTATGTCCAGTCAACCTTCGTGCTGAAACGTGTCACCAGGTTTCAACAAAGACTGATTCAAATATCTGCCACTACATGGCAGAAAAAATGGATTTGGATTCATTGCAAGAGCCAGCAAGGTCAGTGATATGTGAAGATGAAGTGAATTGATTGCACTTAGATACTTAGACATTTTTCACAATATCTTCCACAGATCAAAGAAAGCCATGCTGGTTTGGAAGGATGTGAGGGTGAGTAAATGATGACAGAAATTTTATTTTTGGATGAAGTATGATCACCAAGGCTGAATTTGTTTGATCAAAAATACAGTAAAAAGAGTACTATTGTGAAATATTATTACAATTTAAACTATTTTATTATCAATGTTGAAATCAGTTGTGCTGCTTAATATTTTTGTGAAAAAATTATATTCTATTCTGTAAACAATGGTATGCATCCATCTGCCCCTTATTCACACATCTTTCAATGGTTCTTGTCAACTGAAGTTGTAAAGCATGCGGCTGATGGTTCTTTTGCACCTTCATGTCAAATAGAGAGTTCCCGATATTACCATTTAGATTACAAACCCTGATGCCAACAGCAGACCAGTTAACACACACCCTCTTTTAGAAACATGCTCTTACCTTATAGATCTGAATTTAGATTGTTCACTCTCAAACACTGCTAATGGAGTAAAGAAACACAGTCCTCCATAAATTAACCCAAGATAGTCTCTAAATGAGTGTTTTCAGCAAGCGATTTTAGCTTAAAATGTCAAACTTCCAGTTCTCACCCCCAAGCGACTTTAAAAGTGCTGAAATATGCATTGAAAGAAGAGATTTAGTAACCATTCCTCATGGAATTTGGCTATTTGTAGCAGTTGGAGTATCTCCATTTTCAAAATCATTTCAAACGTTTCCAAACTTTCTAATCTAGATCTTTTAAATCCTTCCAGTTTTTCTGAAACCCTCTTTATAAACTCATGTGAATGGGGCTAATCTTCCTGCCTTAAAAATCCGATGATAAGACATCACATGCAATGTCTGTCAACCGTCCACCTGACCAAACCGTCTCTCCATATACTCTTGTGTGTATGAGCCTATTTCGGCAGCCTAATGTAGTCCATGAGGATTGCGCCAACACCCACATTACCATGTCTCTCGTATTGTAATTTCCTTCCCCATGTCATCCTCAATCTGTGCTATTTCTCTCTTATATTTTTTCCCCTTTCTACATCTCTGCATCCTAAAAAAACAGCTTGTCTTGTACATCAAATCATTACAACTACACCCTAAAGCAGTGGTCTGTTGAGGGTCACAGGTGTTTTGTTCACAGATTATGGTAATGTGATCTCAATAGTAATCATAGGCATTTGTACGAAAAATTTTACACGTACATTTTTAAAATGTACATTATTAACATACTGACAGCATTTTAAAATGTAACTATTGTACATACAGTATGAGCAACTTTAGATATGTACAATGAATACTTGTAGGTTCACAATATTGAAACACCTTTGCAGTTCATTGTGATATGAATCAAATTCATGTTTTCTTTTGTACACTCAATTTTGATACTGCATTTGGTCGCCAGAAGATGTTTGGATTCTGAAGCAAAACTAGCAGAGAACCACTGATTTAAATCAGAACATTTTTAAGATGTCCAACCATGATGTACATTTGAAACAGAGATGCTGCAGTGGCCATGTATACTGGCTTTGAAAAGGGTCATGTGTTTATGTCACTCAAGCTCTAGCATTAAAGAATTAAAACCTAATCGATAAAGCAAGATGAGATCTTTTATGTCAGCAGCATTTAATCGTCGCGGCTGAGCAGGAAACAGCGAGCAGGAGGAGACGTTGTGAGTCTACTACAAAATAGACAATGATGATGATCACAATCTTGACAATCATGCTAATGATGATGGGTATTATCCTATCTCCCGCTTCTCCTCCATCATTTCCAAGCTGCTACCACACTAATCTCCATGAGTCACGTTTCCGTAAGTGTGTCAAGTGTTTGTTTTGATGAACTCTAACATTATTTTCAGTCACATGCAAGAGAGAAAGGGATGCTGAAGAGTTTCATAACTTATTTGAATTGACTCCCAGGATCTCTGAGGTAGAGCTATATGAGAGAGACTAAATGACAGAAGCAAGTGCTTGTGTGTGTGTTCCAATGGCTAAGCTCTATAGTTAGCGCTATGCCAAGCAGATAGAGGCCTGAGAGAGGGAGATAAGCAGTCTGAGAGTGAATGCTCCGGTCAGGATGGGTCAACTGTGCTCCAACTCTTGTTGATTTTCACACTGCTCCAGTGACCTCAGAGGAGAGTATTTTTACCACGGCCCAGTCTCAATCTCTCTCAAACAGACTCACCGGTGCCCTTCAGCAACCCTGAGGTGTGTATATTTCCAACTCCCATTTTTTTCTTCTCCCCTTATCTAATCTTTTGTTACTTTTTCTCTCATAGTTTTTCCAAGTATCAAATTTATTGACTTCATATTTCTGTTCAAAAGGTGGTTTTCGCAGCAATGCCACAGAAGAGTGGGTTGGGTTGGGTTGGGTTGGGTTGGGTGGGGGTGGGGGGTTTGGCATCACAACGGCTTAGTTTCCAGGCAGACTGTTAAAGACCCAACACGTTCTTTCCTGTAGAATTTAACCAATCAGATGATGACTTTAAAACTCCTGAAGTGTTTCCAATTTTGTGTGCCTTACTGTATGCATCAGACGTTAAGCCAACGGACAAAAGAGATTCCTGCTCTGTATCCGATTTCGAACACAGCCCATGACAGTAGTTGACATAGTTGGTTAAAACATACCACAGAAAAAAAACTTTATGCTAATAGCGCCCATTGTGGCAACACCACGACTGCATGTTTACTTCTAATTCCGAAATGCATTATATTGCGTAAAGTAGCCTATTTTTAAGCCTAAAATTGTCTACTGAAAGTAAATGTAAAATTTATATGCACTCATTAAAATAACTGATTAAAATTGCACAAGCTTTTAAAACTGCTAATTATATTAACACTGTCATCGCATTTCAGCACTTAATATAATATAAATGTAGGCTCGGTATGTGAATATTTTTTTATGTTTTGTTTTGGTCACATTTTCTCTCTGTTTGCTCTGTTCTCGTTTGCCGTTTGAGTTCCTAGTTAGTTTTCCTGTTTGTTAATTAGTTTCCATAGTTCCTAATTCCACGCACTGTTCAGATTCTCTTTTATTACATTCCCTGTATTCAAGCCTTGAGTTCTTTCAGTTCAGTGTCCAGTATCGTCTATGTAAAAGTGGTGGTTTTATTTCTCCTGCGATTTCCTAAATGTTCATTGATGATCTAATAAAGACTGTGTTTTTGTTCACTATCTTTGTTCGTTTACAGCCACCGTGACCATCACATATATTAGCCTACATACTACATACATAGTAACATGCTTTCTTTGGAAATGAAATTCATTATGTTTTTTTAACCTATTCTGCTGTCTTTTTTGCATGTTGTGGTCAAAAGTATTTTATAAGATTATAAAACTGCGATTACAGTAATACATTTCCAATCGAGCAGAGACTCTCCTCTGGTTGTTCCTTACATTCTCTTGCAGAGTGCTCAGAATTCCTGATACACCTGGTTAGTGGACATCCTGAACTTTTGAGAAACCTTTTAGGATGAGAGGTGAGTAATCTGCTAAGGAGATTTGTGAATGATTACAAAAATAACAGATGATATACAGGTAGACTTTTATCTTTCTGAGCGGCTACCACCTCAGCCAAGTGAATCAACTGCTTAAATCACTGTAAGCTGTAAAAACATGCACAGATGGGAACATTTGTGAAACTTAAAAGGAGCCAAGAAATTCTCAGTAGCGTTATGTGACTGAAATAATAATATTATATTAAGTCTATCTTGGTTAGCTTTCAAAGAAAGCTTAACTATACTATTGAAACAAATTGTCAGGCTACAAAATAGTGAAAGAAGATACCTCTGATTCCTCCCATATACCAAAGATTAAAAAATGGTAGCCTACCTTGTTTTGCCAGCACTTCTATTCTCCAATATAAAATAACACTTCAACTAAATAATAAAAAAAAATGTTTATATTAGGTGAGATCGTAGGTGAGATGTAACATCATCAGTTTAACCAATTATACCATAAATGCACCACCACTGCCCTTGAGGTGACAGTAGATGTACTGTAGCTTCCAACAAAAAGTAACTTATTGCATTAAAGCTACTTAAAGGGGTCATCGGATGCAAAATTCACTTTTATATGGTGTTTGCATATACATGTGTCTTTGCAGTGTGTGGACTCAACCACCATATAATGAAAAAAATCCATTCACTCCTTTTTTTTAATTCTCAAAGTCTAAACACTCAATAATCAAGCCGTTTGGATTTTCTGAGCAATATGATGTGATATTGCTCATGCTCCGCCCACGACCACTGAGGGACTGTCCCGTATTAGCATATTTTCGCCCTCAGCCATTTGTATACTGTCCGCCAAGGCAGCACTTGATAGGCTTGTTTGACTTCATGCAACTCTGCACAGACTTGAAGCAGTGCATGCTGGTTAGAAATGTTGTGTGAACCATTGAGGAATTTTAATCAAAGTATGTTACAAACTTTACATGAAGACTCTAAAGAATCATACCAACTTGTGGAAAATGTGCAACCTATGACCCCTTTAAGGGAACAGTATCTTTTTAAAGAAGAAGGGGGCACTCTAGGTGTCCGTGCGCGAAAGTTGGGTTTGACGTCAACATCCAGTGTCAGACTGAAGTCAACATCCAAAACATTCTGATGTCAACATGTCAGACTGACGTCAACATCTGACGTTGGACAGACGTTGGATTTTGCTTGAAAAGGAGATGTTAAACTCTAGGTGTCAATGCCCAGGGGCACCAAAGAGTCTTAATCCGCCACTGTTGGCACAGGACTCATGGTAGCGTTTACCTTTTGCTTCTCCGGACAATTGATTTTCCTGATGTTCAAAACAGTTAGAAGGGGGCTTCATCACAGAAAATAACTTTAAATTCTGCAGGAAGTACATGGATTAGACACACACAAGACTGGTGTGTGTCTAATCCATGTACTTCCTGCAGAATTTAAGTCTTTCCTTGATGTTTTTCTTAGAGATAAGTGGCTTCTAAGCTTCCCTTGACACCAGGCAATTGTCCAAAAGTCTTCACCTCAAAGTGTGTGCAGATGCACTCACCTGCTGCCAATACTGAACAAGCTCTACACTAGTGGTGAGATGATTCCATAGCCGACACCTCAGAAGGAGACAGTCCTGGCAAAACTTTTGGCAATAACTGTTCATAATGAGGACAATTTATGAACTGATTCACTAGAATGAATATGACTTTCCAGCGCTATACATATGAGAAAGAGAACCGTTTGCACAAAGCGATTAACAAAAAAAAAAGTTAGACTTTCCAGCATACGAGAGAGAAGACTTTTTAGGATGAATCGAATCGCTGGAATGAATAGGGCTTTCCAGCAAGAAATTACAGAGAGAATTATTTCAAGTTGTTTGCGCACCACAACATGACATTTATGTTACATTTACATAACAACAATGTGCTAAAAATGGAAAAGTTGTCGAAACAATCCTGTTTATACGGATCTGCGAAAACGATTAAAAACGCTGTATTATGCTGCCAGGCCAGTAGTTGGCAATGTCACTTTGTAAAGAAACACTACGTACCTATAGACTGAACACGTAATGCGCATGACATCATCTTTTTTTTTTTTTTTTGACAAATTTGCGTTTTTGTAGTTTACACAGAGACAATAATAGTATTGCTTTCAAAAACTTGCACTTCAAAACCCGTTTTTGAAAGTTTGCGTTCTCAGGCCTCCAAAACGCCATTGTCGTTTAAATATAAGTCCAAAATTTGTCCTTTTTAATTTAAAACGGTGTCATATAAATGGCCCCTAAAACAGTTAGCCTACTGGAACCAATCCAATCACGCCGTGCTATGATAAGCGCAACGACATGTACTGGACTCAAGTTGGATGCCCACATAAGGGTCCAAGCAAGAGCTTATGACATGGCATGATAAAAGGGCCAAGGGCCCTAAAATAAGGGGCCGAGCTCCCTGAGGCCGGCCTCACTCACACAGAGGGACCTGTACCTGCAGTGCAGGGATTCCAAGTCATAAAGACAGGTGGCCAGTGCTGCCCTACAAAGGCTAAGAGCAGTATCAGCAAAAACGCCAAACTGAGAAAAACTGCTTTTTGTGTTTTTCTTACAACAAATATAAGCATCCAATTAAATTTAACAACAAAGGGTACAATTAGATAGATCAAAGGGAGGTGAATATTAAACATTTCGTTTTTTGACAGTCAGGCAAAATTTGGTAGTTTTATAGGCTATACTGCGCTTTGCCTTTGCATTACTGCGTATCCTTACATGGCCATACAATAACATATAGCAGTAAGTGTAGCAAGTGATCATAATCACTTGCTTATATCATAAATCATAAATCACCAAAACCTTTGCACACAGCTGCAGCAGCTGCTTATAGTTGTCAAAAGTACAGTATATGTTAATTATAACCAAACTATTAAAATTATGTGGCATATTATGTAAACCCCCGTTTTCTTGTTTTTTTTTTTATTGACCGTTTTCTCCATCTTCATTCTTTCTGCTAAGCTGTGACTTTCCATCCCCTTTGGCATTATAATGATATTTTTCAAAAAACAAACAAACAAAAAACACGCGTTATTAGATTCATATATTTTAATTGTATCACAAAAGTGCTGTTTTTTTATGGCAATCATTAACGTATTGCTTTTATTTCAGTTTGGGATAGGTCTTCACATGTAATTACAAACAGTTTAAGTTTAATCATTCAGGGAATCAATATATCAATAAATGAAATATGAGCCATATACATATACAGTATGCTATAAAACCTGACTCATGCCACACAAAGGCAAACTGCAGTATCATAGTGAAACCAAGGCAGACTGCAAGGCAGACTGCAGTACGGGCAGATACTGCATTCTGCCTTGGTTTCACTCTACTTTTCTATACAATACTGCAACTAAAAATGTAAATTTATATAAGAAAGTTATTAGGTAGCCATATGAAATTTTAACAGATTGTAGAGCAGAGTGTCCTGCACTTTTTATTTGTGCAAAAAATTTTTTTTTGAAAAATTGAAGATACTGCTCTTAGCCTTTGTAGGGCAGAGAGGCCTAATTTAGTTATGAAGGTCCGGTCTCGTAGAACCTGCAGAACATGTGCCTGCAGTGCACGGACTTCCAGGTTATAAATTCTGGCAAATATGGATGGTGAGGACGCGCTACATATTTCACCAATAGAAACCCCACTGGACCATGCCCAAGAGGAGGCCATGCCTCTCGTGGAGTGAATTCTAACGCCTATGGGGCATTGCAGGCCCATAGCAGCGAATGCCAGGGCGATGGTGTCCACCAACCATCTGGACAATCTCTGCTTCGTGATTGGAAGCCCTTTGGTGTGGCCACCAAAGCTCACAAAGAGTAAGTGTAACTGCTGCTCGTCTTCCGATGCGGGAAGAGCAGAGAGCGTGATCACTTGTGCTTTGAACGGGGTGGAAAGCAATTTGGGCACTTAGCCGTGTTTTGGTTTGAGGATGACTTTAGAGTCAGCCGGCCCAAACTCCAGATAGGAAGCACTGACAGAGAGCGCTTGCATGTCCCCCACTCGCTTAACTGATGCTAAAGCTAGCAGTAGTGCAGTTTTGAGCTTCTGGGAGACTTGGGATGTCTGCATCTTTCAGATCCACTGAGAAAAACCAGTCCATCAGGCGAACCTGCGCGAGGATCTGTTTCAGAGTTAGTATCCTGAAAGGCCGTTTGATAAGGGCTTTGTTCAGGTACCTGAGATCTAGGATGGCCCTGAGGCCGCCGTCCTTTTTGGGAACAAGGAAATAACGTCTGTAGAAGCCTGACTCGCTATGGGCTGGTGGCACCGCCTCGAAGTGTGGGTTATGCCCACAAAGCGGGGTGGATTGCGAGTGAATTGGAGCGAGTAGCCCTGTTCTATCATGTTTATAACGTGGATTTATGGCGGCTCGAGGCTGCAGAGCTGGAGCGCTTGGTCAGGAAGTGTCGCATAGCCTGCAATGACTTCTGTGCCGCTGTGAAGCCGAAGAGACCGGTGGAGGAGATTGGAGAATCTAAGAAGGTGGTCCTGTCCGCGTCTTTGATCTCCATCAAGTTTAACCACAAGTGGCACTCCAGCATCACTAGGCTGGCCATGGCTCTGCCAATGGCCTGGGCGGTGGCTTTTGTGGTGCGCAGGGCCAGGTCTGTGGCGCTGAGGAGCTCACGGAACGCATCTGGGTCGGGTCGAGCTTAGCTTGGAACACCTGGAGGACCGCCATCGAGTGGAGGGCGGTGCCTACCTATCTGCTAGGGCTGAGGTCATCCTGCAGGGTTTAGAGGGATGGGAAACTTTAGCTTTCCACCCAATAGCCGAGGGTGGGCAGAGGTGCGTCCTGTTACCTCTGGTCACGGCGAAGAAGGCACAGGCTTTGTAAGTCGTCAGTGAAGAATACGATTCGTCGCTGAAGAAGATTTTATCTGAATCAGAGCCGATCAGCCCAATACACACACTATGCAAGTTGGGTAGGGCCCTGCAAATTACTCAAGACCCCGCCTCCCCCTCGTGTCAAACCGAGTCGATCAAAGTTTACAATATCGATGAGAAGTTTGATGTCAGCAAAGAACAGTAAAGTTAAGTTGATGTGCATCCATCTCTAGTCTGTCTGTCTTGCTAACCCAGCTGGGCAGTGCATATTTTGGTCTTTTTGTGTCTTGCTTAAAACACCGGCCACTTCCAGGGCTTTGAGGGCTGTGTTCTGTGACTTTGTGCCTGACCAAAAAAAAGTGAGAGTGACATACAACTATTTATTCTGTTTGATAAATGACAAAGGGCAACGGTGTTTGTTTATAAACTGCAACTCGGAAAAGATAACCGTGTGTTAACATGCGTTCATATGCGCGTGCATACCATTTACCATTCTTTATTTAACATTTTGCAGAAATAGTTACAACAATTTGTTGAACATTTTTATGGAAAAGGTAAATTGATTTGAACACACTTGATGTCGTAATTACATCAACTTCCCTGGAGGACTTGACTTGAATGCACCATTAGTCCAATAGTTATTCAACTTGCCTACAAAACTATGTGTTACAACGCTCTCCTCTGTATTCATATCAACAGTATTATACTAAATTACAAATTCCACTAAAGTAATGTTCATTTCCCCAAACACTTCGGCTGTCTCATAGCTTCTCTTTAAAGAGCCTTAAGCTCTCCCACACTGCCTTTACACAATCCTCTCATGTTCTCAGCGAGTCTCTGTGCGCTAAAAAGCTGCTGGCCTGTTACTGATGTCTGTCTGCTGCATTAGTTGAACAGAGACAGGACACAGAGGCTGCAAATCAGGTAAGAGTCTGCCATACAACGGGTAATGATATAATGAATCTCATGGAACCATAATGTTGTGTATGTGCATGAAAGTGTGTGTCTTTTCTGCCCCGTTGAAGCAGACTGCAGTCATGGCTGAGAGGGAATCACACTTTGATGTTCACCCCGATGAGTCGATCCTAACAGGAAACCAGATTTATCACTTGATTAAACTTAGCAGAAGGGTGTTGTAAGGCTGATGCAAGGTAGACCGAGATATGCAGAGCTGGTTTGAACGTGTGTGTGTGTGTGTGTGTGTGTGTGAGAGAGAGCGCTTCAAGGTCTGCCTTTTCACATTAGGTACATTGAAAAGTGTGTCCCTACAATTTCCTGTTTATGTATTCATGCCATGATGAAAGAAAATTAATTTTACCACAGTAATTACAGTCTGATCTTCAAAAAGACAGAGCCGATCATTGTCACTCTCATTTTACCCATGCACTGTCCTCTCCGATTAGTTGCATACTACTTCTCTTTGAGCAATTACCCTCCATTCATAATTTTCCAGTAATTACTTCAGAATTAAAGTTTTGAATTTAATTAAGTTTCATTTTGAACATCCCTGAACATGGTGGAAGATATGCCTCTTGAATGATTTTGTTTATTTGAATAAGTGTCAGGGGAGAAATAAATGGTTGGGTGGTTTCGATTTATTTGGGCTTAAATTTCTGCAGTGCCCTTTGATTGCTCAGTGTAATTAGCTGAAAGTAACGTGTAATTATTTTTTATGTCCTCAGATCAAAACTTTTACCCAGGCAGCCTTCCACCGGCAGAAGAGAGAAAAATGCATGTTAATTGGAGAACATTGGTTTAATGAAGCAAGCTGCATGTGAGCTTGTGAGTTTCCTGTTTGATAGAAACTAGATGGAGATAAGTCACTGGCCCTTCTTCTAGGCCGTAGTTTATTTTTTACCATGAAGTCCATTTGTAATGTTAGTCAAGGTTTCTAACACCAGAAAAATAAAATAAATAAATTACTTTACGTACTGCAGTGGTTGCAGGAAAGATGAAAAAGGGCAGGATCTAAGTGTAGCAGTTATTTTATTTAGCACAAACTCAAAATACTCAAAAAACTGGACTAGAAAAACATGAACAGAGCAACCAACAATACCTGACGAGAACAGACAATGAACTGAACAAAACACAGGGCTTAAATAGAGCAAACTAACCAATAAGCAAAACAAGCCACAAGTATATAATTTAAATAAATGAAAAACCATAAAAACAAACTGAAACAGGAAACTGAACTGAAACGTGTCAAACCCACCCAAAACAGAAACAAACACAAATTACCCATAACATATCCGCATCAAGAAGGCGCAACCTTGCTCATTATGAATGACAAACATCAAAAATACAAAGAGTCCCACAGAGGAGGGCAGGAGGGGGCTTAGGTGGGGGTCGCAGAGCAGACAACAGGAAGAGACAGGGAGGAGACGACGGGTGTCCGACCAGGTGAACGACTGACCGAGATGTAGCAGATGGTGGTGGTGACTCAAGATCCGATGAGATCAGATGACACAGAATGTCCTGGAGACCAAGGCTGAGACGCGGGGACGAGCGGACAAGCCGAAACCAGGGTGCCGGAGGACTGAGGTGGAGCCGGAGGGAAGGCGGAAGCTGACAGAGCCAAAGGGGTGGAAGGACGAGTCGCAGGTGAAGGCCCGTAAGTCCATGCCGACGGCAGAGTGACGAGTGACCAAGGCGTAGCCGGAGGGATGACAGTCCCTTGTGGAGCCGAGGGGTGGAGGAGCCAATGTGGAGCTGACTGGTCGACAGGCTGAGGTGGAGTGACGGGCTTGAAGGGTCTGGCCGGAGCTATAGGGCCGACACTCCAGGCCTGAGCTGGCGAAACTATCAGCCCAAGGCAGATCCCCGATGCACCGAGCAGGAAGTGTAGGAGGAGACGAAGGGCTGAGGAGAGGCAGTGAAGATAGGGCTGAAGGCCTGGGCAGTGCAGGCAGGGGGATCCTTCCTTAAAAAAACAAGCCACAGATGTATAACTTAATCAATCAATGAAAAAACATAGAAACAAACTGAAACAGAAAACATAGCTGAAACATGCCAGACTTACCCAAAACAGAAACAAACACAGATTCCAGTAGCATTGGATTTCATGGTTACATTGAGTATTTCAATTAATAATTCCCATAAAAACATGACAAAATCACAGATGTAAAAAAGATGATGAATACAAAATATATTAAATTGATCTCAGGAAAATATATATATTTTTTGTCATTTTAAAAATATATTGGCAATCTAATTATGTTCCTGCTCTCCAAAATATATTTATATAAAAATACTCATTGTTACGGCGTCAGACCCTGGTGATTCCCTGCACCCTCAGTCCCGTGCTCTCTCTCCTGAATACTAAGTGTCTCATACTTCAGCTTAGTAGGGATCGTTATGCTCTGATTGCATTACACCTGTTCTGTATGAACTCTGGTCCCTGAGCTATATCTGACTCGTTAACTCAGCACCCTGTGCGAAGTATTGTTTCACCCTGTGTTTCATGTCCGAGCGTTCTCTAGTTCCCTGATTATCTGTGTTACTGAATCTAGCCTGTTACTAACCTCTCTGACTGTCTGCAGCCTGCCAAGTGACCGTTGCCTATATCTGGACTCTGATTCTCGCCGCCAGCCCTGAACCTTGCCCGTCTCCGACTATCCAGTTGTCTGCTGCACGTGTCGAACCAAGCCTGTCTCTGACCCTGAGTTCTGGCCACTGCCCCGGGCTCCAGTCCGGCCCTTACAAGAATTTCTGCCTTGTGTTATCCTTATACCTAAACGCTTTATGTTTGCTTGAAACTGCTCATTAAATTGTTGCAAACGGATCTGCCTCACCTGTCTGATTCGTCACAGAATACTTCGCCAAACGAGGATCCAGCGACAATGCTCTGTCGGCCGCCTTCATCGCTCAAGCCTCTCAGCTGGCCACTCATCACCACCAGTTGTCCCGCTTGACCACTCTCACGAAGGAATTGATTTCAGCGGTTCAAACCCTGCAGAAGTCTACCACGGGATCCACGGCCGCTTCAACGCCCACCACACCTTCTCTTCCCCCAGACTCACTTAATGCTGCGAGCAATAATCTCCGCCTTGCGCTCCCTGAGAAATACGAGGGAGACCCAGGTAAATGCAAGGGCTTTATATTGCAATGTTCACTGTATCTCGCCCAGCAGACCTCCCTACACGCCACAGATGCAAGCAAAATCGCTTTTGTATGTTCATTACTCACCGGACGCGCGCTGGAGTGGATCACCGCGGTCTGGAGAGTGGATGGGTCCGCCTTCTTATCTTACGGAGAATTTATGGAACGTTTCCAAGCATTTTTTGAACATGCCAAAGAGGGGAGAGGAGCCGAGGATCTTCTCTTGGAGCTCACGCAGGGGAAAACACCCGCCGCGGAGTACGCGCTCACATTCCGAACTCTGGCCGCTCAAACCAACTGGACGGAGAAATCTCTCAAAGTGTTTTTTCGGAGGGGACTCCGCCACGAACTACACGCCGAGCTGGCCTGTAAGGACTTTGATCAGTTCGTTCATCTCGCCATACAGATTGACAACTTGATGCGCTCAGGTCGCTCCAACCTCCGCTCAACGAGCACTTCGCGCGATCTCTCCACACCACGTGCTTCACTTCACTTCCCTTCGCTCACGCTGACGAACCCATGCAAATCCACGCGTCACACATATCAGAGGAGGAGAGGGAGCGCCGCAGGACCCTGAAATAATGCATGTACTGCAGAGGAGCTTGTCACTTTCGTCTGCACTGCCCTCGACGACCTACACTCAAGGAAAAAACCTCGGTGAGTCTAACCCTTGACTGTTTAAATCCACTTTCTTGTATCTCAGTGCCTCTTGAGTTCTCTGTAAATGGACAAACTGTTAATACTTTAGCCTTAGTTGACTCAGGGGCAGCTGGGAATTTTATGTCTAAAGATTTTGCCCAGGTCCACGAGATGGCTCTAATTCCCTGCACATCTCCGCTTTCAGTTGAAGCTGTCGATGGACGCCCACTCGGCACAGGTCGCATCACACACATGACACAGGAAATTCACATGCGTACTGGTCTGCTTCATCATGAGAAAATCCATTTCTACGTTCTCCAAGCTCCTCACACACTGGTAATACTTACCCTGGCTAAGGAACCACAACCCTCATTTGGAGTCGACGACTGGACAGATAGTCAGCTGGGGAGAGAGCTGTTTTTCAAGGTGTCTATCTACGTCAAACCCTTCCCGGTCCGAAGTATCTCCGAGCCCCGAGAGGAACCCTTGCTATCCCGCCTGCCAACCATGTACCACGATCTAGCCGAAGCATTCAGTAAAGTCAAAGCTACCCGGTTACCACCTCATCGTGAGTATGATTGTGCCATTGATCTCTTACCTGGTACCACACCACCCAGAGGCCGCATCTTCCCACTGTCCCAACCTGAGACCGAAGCTATGCAGAAGTACATAGAAGAGGAGCTCGCTAAGGGGTTAATTCGTTCTTCCACTTCTCCAATGTCGGCTGGCTTCTTCTTCGTTAAAAAGAAAGATGGGGGACTGCGACCTTGTATCGACTACAGATCACTAAATTAATGCACAGTTAAGTTCCGTTATCCGCTGCCTCTGGTACCTGCCGCTCTAGAGCTCCTTCGTACGGCCAAATATTATACCAAGCTGGACCTACGCTCTGCCTATAACCTGGTTCGAATCCGAGAGGGGGAGGAATGGAAGACTGCATTCTCCACAAGCACAGGGCACTATGAATACCTTGTTATGCCTTTCGGGCTTTCAAACAGTCCAGCGGTCTTTCAATCCTTCGTCAATGATGTTTTCCGTGATCTGCTCCACCGAAGCGTAATCGTCTACATAGACGATATTCTGATCTATTCAGACACCCTCAAAGCCCACATCCAGCATGTACGAGCTGTACTTTAAAGATTCATCCAGGATAGAGATTCGCCAAGATAGAGAAATGTGACTTCCATCAGACGTCCACAACCTTCCTGGGATACGTCATCAGCCCAGAGGGCGTGGCCATGGATGAGAATAAGGTCAAAGCAGTGGTAGATTGGCGCCAACCCTCCACTTTGAAGGAGATGCAGTGTTTCCTGGGCTTCGTTAATTTCTACCGCCGTTTCATCAGGGGATTCAGCTCAGTGGCAGGCCCTTTGACAGCTCTGGTTCGGAAGGGCACCAATAGACTTCCTTGGAACGAAGATGCTTCCCGGGCTTTCAAGCAACTCAAAGTCAGTTTCACTTCTGCTCCCATCTTGCACCATCCTAACCCCGAGTTGCCCTTCGTGGTGGAGGTGGATGCCACGAACACCGGACTAGGAGCGGTGCTCTCTCAACGTCAGGGCGATCTTCCCAAGCTGTACCCCTGCGCCTTCTACTCCAGGAAGTTGAGCACAGCGGAGAGAAATTATGATGTCGGAGACCGCGAACTATTAGCCATGAAATCAGCATTCGAGGAGTGGCGCCACTGGCTCGAGGGAGCTACTTATCCGTTCACAGTCTACACAGACCACAAGAACCTGGAATACCTTCGCACGGCCAAGAGACTGAACGCACGTCAAGCCAGGTGGTCACTATTCTTTTCCCGGTTCCACTTCACAGTTACTTACCGTCCCGGCTCAAAGAATACCAAGGCTGACTCTTTGTCTCATCAATTTGACTCTGAGGCAACTGCTCCGACTCCTGAATCTGTTCTCGGATCTGTCCAGTGGGATATTGAAACTGAATGCGCTCAAGCCAATGCGGACATTGAGATACCTACAGACTGTCCTCCTGGGAGGATCTTTGTGCCAGAAACACTTCGAGACAAGGTAATAGACCACGTGCATGCCCTTCCCAGCTCCGGACATCCCGGAATCACTGCCACCATTCAGCTCCTTCAGAACCGTTACTGGTGGCCCACGCTCTCCCGAGACACAAGCGAATTCATTCAAAACACCCAGAAATCCTCTCGTCTGCTTCCAGCTGGCCTTCTTCAACCTCTGCCTGTTCCCCAACGACCTTGGTCCCATATCGCTGTTGATTTCATCACGGATCTGCCTCCCTCAGAGGGTTACACCACCATTCTCACCGTCGTTGACCACTTCTCTAAAGCATGCAGGCTCATTCCGCTCACCAAGCTGCCCACAACTCTGCAGACGGCTGAACATCTATGTAACTTTGTATTCCGGTTTTACGGGTTACCAGAAGATATTGTGTCCGACAGAGGTCCTCAATTTACTTCTCGCATCTGGGCTGCCTTCTTTGAGAAACTTCAGATCAATGTGAGTCTAACTTCAGGGTATCATCCCCAGGCCAACGGGCAAGTTGAACGTCTCAACCAGGAGATTTCCCACTTCCTTTGTTCCTACTGTCTCGATCATCAGGAGGATTGGCACCGCTACCTCATGTGGGCTGAGTATGCGCAAAGTTCCATACTCAAGCACTCTACAGGGATGACTCCTTTTCAATGCATCCTTGGATTTCAGCCACCTCTGTTCCCCTGGTCAGGTGAGCCCACCAGTGTCCCTGCTGTGGATGATTGGCTCAGGCGAAGTGAGGAGACCTGGAACCTGGCCCATACCCATCTCCAGCGTGCTGTAAGACGTGGCAAGGAACAGGCTGACCGTCATCGCAGGCCAGGTCCGGAGTACCAAACCGGCCAATGGGTATGGCTATCCACACGAGATTGTACTGTTGCCTGTATCTGGACTCTGATTCTCGCCGCCAGCCCTGAACCTTGCCCGTCTCCGACTATCCAGTTGTCTGCTGCTCGTGTCGAACCAAGCCTGTCTCTGACCCTGAGTTCTGGCCACTGCCCCAGGCTCCAGTCCGGCCCTTACAAGAATTTCTGCCTTGTGTTATCCTTATACCTAAACGCTTTATGTTTGCTTGAAACTGCTCATTAAATTGTTGCAAATGGATCTGCCTCACCTGTCTGATTCGTCACACTCATAATGTATCTTAAGATTGGAAATGTATTTTCTTGCTATTTGAAGTGCATTTTGTAAAATATTTTGGCATTTGAAGGTTTACTTTTTTTTTACTTTCTCACTTACTTACACTATTTACAAAATGCATTTTATATATATTTAAGCCAGATTTGTGTGTGTTTGTGTTAATCTAAAAAAGCAGGTATAGGGTTCATAAAAGCCTATATAGTGCAAAAGGTTATGGTGATTGTGTTTAGAGCATTTTCAGTAGTAAACCTAACATAAGCTTTGTGAATGCTGTTAATAAGGGTGCTAAAATAAATTCATGTGGCTTACTGTACTGTAGATTAGAGTGAAACAGGCCTTAGAGTATGTCTACACACTGCTTTGAAATGATCTTTATTGAAACAATCAATACAGATTTGAAACAATCTGCACTGTATAAAGCGCTATAAATAAAGGTGACTTGACAATACACATACACAAAACAAAAAAGAGCAGGGATAATCAGGTGTGGTGTAATCAGGGTTTTATTCTTGGATGGATGCTTTATGAGGTGAAAAGGGGCTTTTCATCAGCCCAGTGTGAGAGAAAGCTGCTATATAAGGCCTGTCGCATGTTTTTCTTGAGAAGGAGAAAGATTGGAGGAGATTTTATATGCTGGAGGCCCGAGATAGGAGAAGGCTTGCTGTTGAGTGTTAGAATAATCCTGCAAGTACTGAGGGAATGGAAGCTGACCAGACTGAGGAAAACTGAAGAGATTCTGTCCTTTTTGTCTCACTATCTCAATAATACTGTAACAAGGTTAGTCAGGGAAGAAGGAAGAATGAACTGGCTAATGTTTCACACACTTTAATCATGTAAAATAACAACAAAACTAAAGTAAACGTGGCAGCCCCTCACGGGACTGCAGCACACACATAAACAAAACATAACATTACATAAAATAGTCCAGGCCTGGTCCTCTCTCATCCTTCACAGTCGTCGCTCCTTTATGCTTCCGAAGCTCCTCCGTGAGAAACCCGGGGCCGGTGCGGTGCACAGGTGACGCTCATTATCAATCATGCAATCAACCAACCGGCCTCGTCCTGCTTGCCACAAATACCCTCCCATCAGATTCCTTCAGCTTTTTTTCTCTTTTCTTTATCACTGCTCAATTAATTTAAGACCATAAAAGGATGTAAATGATTATACATGCCTTTGTTATGTCCTCTTATACCTGCTAAATGCGGTGAGCTGGTTTGTTATTGGTCTAATATTGTCTACCAACTCAGTCAGGTGTAAATATTGACCAACTAGTTGTCTACCATTAGTAAAAATATGTACATGGAACCTCTACTAATTTCTAGAAACCAGCCACCTAAAGTTCAAAAAGCAGACTATCACTCTAAACTGGATTTAGATCGACTATTAAGCCAACATCAATGTTGGCGGGCCGATCTGCCAATGATTAGCTTTATCCCTGCAGCCTAAGGGATACAGTCTGCACTGAAATGTCCTCTGGAACATCTTATGAGATCACTGAACCTGATGATTTTCCCCCTGCCCTACAAAGCAAAAAGGCAGTAACTACGCAGAGTGCAGAACTGAGAAAAATGACTTTAAAGTTATCCTGTCATCCAGCCTAAGTACTGTTACTGTACAAACGACTACCATTTTTCTCCAAAACGACACACATTTGAGATAAGATGTTTTGTCACATAACAAAGGATGCCTTGAATATCATGAAAATGATAATAACTCATTTTTGACTGTAAATGCAGTTACTGCCTTTTTGTTTTGTAGGGCAGAATAAGCCTACACGTTGTAAATAGTGTAAATGAGCGCAATTTGCAAACTATTATGATAAATTGCAATAATCATGTCTAACAACATCATAACGGACATTGTTACGAAATAATGCGACGTACATGATACACTTTATTGGTGTCATCTGGCATTTAGGCTCAGGTAAGCCTAACGCGGTAGGCTACTTTATTATTATGAAGTGCAGAGGCCGTGAGTGCAGATACGCTCTGCGTGAGTTGTATTTACGACAGTGTAACATTAAATACAAGTACTCTACAGCGACTCTAGGGATCGCTGTTTGACAAAAACAGAAATCCTGCATAGTGCCGCTTTAAGCAAACGCCTGCTGTGCAAGACAAAAGGATTCTTGACCAGCAGGTTAGAACCTTGAGACATTACAAATATGTCTGGTTGCCATGAAGAAGGGGATTTAACTAGGGATGGGCAAGAGTAGGCGGTAACACTTTATTTTACAGTGTCATTGTTACATATGTTACATGTAGTTACTATAGTAATAACTATAAATGATGCATAATTACATGCAACTAACCCTCAACCAAACCCTAACCCTATAGTAAGTACATGTAGTTAATTATTATTACTCAGTACTTAAATGTATAATTACAGTACAGTGTAACAACGACACCTTAAAATAAAGTGTAACCGAGTAGGCTACTTGAGAGAGTACACGGTCGTGACAGTGATGATCAATCATAAAAATGATGAGGATTTTGGGTGGTACCTGAGGTCTAATTGGTTAGCTTTAGACGGCATGCCTTTCGGACCGCCGAGAAAAAAAAGTAAAACTGGATTTGAAAGGGAGTGACACCTGGAATCACTTTGATCATGAAATAGGCTACAGTTAAGTGCAAGATGTGCAGCGCCAATCTGACACATACATAGCATTATTACACTGAACAAAATTATACAACAATTTTGTTTTTGCCCCTATTTTTCATGAGCTGAACTCAAAGATCTAAGACTTTTTCTATGTACACAAAAGGCCTATTTCTCTCAAATATTGTTCACAAATCTGTCTAAATCTGTGTTAGTGAGCCTCCTTTGCCGAGATGATCCATCCACCTCACAGGTGTGGCATATCAAGATGCTGATTAGACAGCATGATTACTGCACAGGTGTGCCTTAGGCTGGCCACAATAAAAGACCACTCTAAAATGTGCAGTTTTACTGTATTGGGGGGGTCCGGGGGTGGTCTGAAAACCAGTCAGTATCTGGTGTGACCACCATTTGCCTCACTCAGTGCAACATGGTGCGAAGGATATCTCCTTCGTATAGAGTTGATGAGGTTGTTGATTGTGGCCTGTGGAATATTTGTCCACTCCTCTTCAATGGCTGTGCGAGGTTGCTGGATATTGGTAGGACCTGGAACACACTGTCGTATACGCCGATCCAGAGCATCCCAAACATGCTTAATGGGATATGTCCAGTGAGTATGCTGGCCATGCAAGAACTGGGATGTTTTCAGCTTCCAGGAATTGTGTACAGATCCTTGCAACATGGGGCCATGCATTATCATGCTGCAACATGAGGTGATGGTCATGGATGAATGGCACAACAATGGGCCTCTCGTCACGGTATCTCTGTGCATTCAAAATGCCAACAATAAAATGCAATTGTGTTCGTTGTCCATAACAAACGCCTGCCCATACCAAAACCCCACCAGCAAACTGCTCACCCACACGACACCATACACGCTGTCTGCCATCTGCCCTGTACAGTCAAAACCAGGATTCATCCGTGATGAGAACACCTCTCCAAAGTGCCAGACGGCATCGAAAGTGAGCATTTGCCCACTCAAGTCGGTTATGACGAAGAACTGCAGTCAGGTCAAGACCACGATGAGGACGACGAGCATGCAGATGAGCTTCCCTGAGACGGTTTCTGACAGTTTGTGCAGAAATTATTTGGTTATGCAAAGCGATTGTTGCAGTAGCTGTCCGGGTGGGTGGTCTCAGACGATCTTGGAGGTGTAGTTGCTAGATGTGGAGGTCATGAACAATGAACATTCAATTCACGGGCAACAGCTCTGGTGGACATTCCTGCAGTCAGCATGCCAATTGCATGCTCCCTCAAAACTTGTGACATCTGTGGCATTGTGCTGTGTGATAAAACTGCACATTTTAGAGTGGCCTTTTATTGTAGCCAGCCTAAGGCACACCTGTGCAATTATCATGCTGTCTAATCAGCATCTTGATATGCCACACCTGTGAGGTGGATGGATTATCTCGGCAAAGGAGAAGTGCTCACTTACACAGATTTAGACAGATTTGTGAACAATATTTGAGAGAAATAGGCTTTTTGTGTACATAGAAAAAGTCTTAGATCTTTGAGTTCAGCTCATGAAAAATGGGGGCAAAAACGAAAGTGCTGCGTTTATAATTTTGTTCAGTATAATTATTAATGTTGTAACAGTCTTAAAATATTTTCATTATCTACACGACGGACACACCCCATCCCCCTAGCCTACTTGTTCCCTGTTCTCAGGGAACAAAGGTTACAGTCGTAACCTGAGGCTTTTTTTTTTGAGACCTGTCAATGATTGAATTGAGAAATTGACAAAAATGCCCTAGATGTAACCACTGATAGATAGGTAGATAGATATATTTTCTTATGACTGCAATGTCATACAGAATGGCATTTTCACATGTCAGACTGCACTGTGAATGGAGTGAATTGGTGAGAGGAGAGAGGCAGGTTGACAGCTTTAATTGTGATTCTAAATTTGATATGATTAACCAGGCTCGATCAAATTAACCTGATTGGCAGATGGAGAGGGGGTGGATGAGGCATGGAGAGGGGGAAGGAGATGGATGTACCATGCCCTCAAAGTGCATTACCCATTTTTGTTTACACACACATCTGAAGGAA
This sequence comes from Gila orcuttii, assembly GCA_026230005.1. Classification (NCBI taxonomy): domain Eukaryota; kingdom Metazoa; phylum Chordata; class Actinopteri; order Cypriniformes; family Leuciscidae; genus Gila; species Gila orcuttii. Next base: position 29,231,463 of record JAPDVR010000013.1, on the reverse strand, counting down.
GTTTTACAGAAAATTATTAAACTTTTTTTTTTTTTATCTTTATGAAAGCAGTGTAATTGTCCCCCAAATCCATGCCTTGTCTAATGTGACACTTTCGGTGTCACAAATGCAATATTCTTTATTTTTTTATTTTCTTTTGCATTCATGTACTGGCTTTTCTATGCAGTATTTTTAGTCTTGTCCTCTGTTTGAAGGTAGGAAAAAGCGAACGTCCCCTCATTAAATACCACCAGTAAGCCCACATGTCATATTCTAGCTCATTTTAATGTGACAAAAAGAACACTCGGAATGCATCCGCAAAACAATGACAATTAAAGCGGCAGCAGTTATCCCCGCACTTCATGCAACAACGATGACAGTTCAAGAACAAGCCAGTGTGATGGTTGGACAGGAGTGGTGACGTGAAAGCTTGCGAGGAAGTTGTGAGGTTAATGTGCACAGATTTGTTTGCTTTCACCTTGCTGTGGGGCATAAATAATGAATGCCACATTTTTTTCCTTGTCATTTTTACATTTGCCGTTTCCTCTTTTATCTGTTTGTCTCTTGGTCATTGGTTAGTGTGCATGTGTGAGCTTGTTTGTGTCACCATTGAAAATGAGAGTCCTCAACCAATGCTGTGAAAAATCCTCTCACGTTAATGAGCAGTCAGCCTCCGCTCTCACTCCGGTTACCTGTCTGCTCTTCCTCCATTCTTTTCTTCATTTTCTCATCAGCAATGCTCTGGAGAACAGGAAAAATCACCGACCCTCCCCCGACAATTGCTAAGTTTCAGTATAAACAAATGTTTTTGTACAAAACATTCAATTAGCATTTGCATGAACAATCACACTGGAGTTAGTAGGCTTCACAATGGGTTTGTGACCACTAGTGAAAATTAAAGGTTGTTTTTTTTATATATATTAAAAATGTTTTTATTATAAATTGTAAATAACATTTATTTTACTTCTTACCTAGAAATACAATAGTATCAATAGTAAATACAAAAGTCATGATTTCTGAATGATCATGTGACTTTGAACGCTGGAGTAATGGCTTCTTGATTTTAGCTTTGCCATCAGAGATATCAGTTATATATTTTTTAAAATGTATTAATATTATTTCATTGTAATAATATTTCACAATATTACTGTTTTTACTGTATTTTTTGTATTAAAGCTGCAGTCCGTATTTTCCTCTTTGCCGCCATCTCTGTTCGAAATCTGCAATTGCAGTCATTCGCGGAAATATCAACTTTACGTGCCTCTGCACGACACAGCGCGGATGAATCCAATGTTTTGAGGAGAATGTGCGGCTGTCAGTCACCGCGCCGGTGTGGATGGATACTGTCATTCAGAATCACAGATTCTACTTTTTGGAAGTATGACCAACATAAGAATTTTCACCGAAAAACGTCATCTGAACAAGTAAGTAACATCCACTTTTGTTCTGACCTACTAAGGGGAAAAAAGCATTGCAGTAAATCGCGCTGATTAAATCTAACATCGCTATTCATATTACGTCAAACCGTGCAAATTTTGTTCTCAAATTTTTAATGTTAACAACATCAGCATTGGGCGTGACTACAATTAATGCCCTTAAGATATTTATCCTTGTTTTCACATGGGCCAGGTTGCAGTCTCTTTTTTTGTTGTTGTAGCCACTCCGAAGTCTTTTGCCTTTTACAAGGGGTGAATCTCCACTTGTCACTGGTGATTGTCGTTTGAACCTTTCTGGATCCTCCATCAAACTGATAAGTTTAATTATAATTATATCAAGTGCTGTGAGAAAAGGCTATAAATCTCCACCTCCAACGTAAGCTGTGTCCCAATGTGAAGGTTGCATCCTTTGAAGGCCGCAGCCTATGCGTCCTTCGAAGGACGCACCATGTAGCCTTCATAGGTTTTCATAATTACAACCTGGTGTTCCCGATTACTGCTCCTGGCGCCAAGCAACGGTGCAAGAGTACAGCTGCCATCCTGATAATTCATTTGATATAATTGAGTAAACAGCTATGGAGCCAGAATTGGCTACAGTCACAGGGCTCCAGACTAACTTTTTGCCTTGGTTGCACTGGTGCGCCTAACTTTTTTATTTAGGTGCACCAGCACAAAATTTAGGTGCACCCAAATGTTTCCTCGGCTTGCGTCGCCTTTAACGCCACAATTTCAAGCTCAGCTTTTTATCGTGCTCCATATACATTCATATATATTATGTAAATGATTTTGAACAAGAATAAGGTGTAGGTAAATACTTTTTTTTATTTTAAAGCACAATTATACTGTATATAATTTTTTTTTTTTTTTTAAAGTGCTTCACTGAGCTGCCAAACTAACTATTTTGAGTCTCTAGCTCAGGCTCGGTAGGCTCTACCTCTTGAGTCTGATGCCATCTCCGACGAAGGACCAGGGTTTGGCATCTTACAGGGACTGGGGAGACTGGTGGCTGAAGTAGCTCCATGTCTGGGCTGTTGTCGGAGCATTGACCGGGGAGTAGGGATGGGTATCCATAAGGTTTTAACGGTATTACTACTCTTACCGATACTGCTTATCGATCCGGTACTTTAACAGTATTCTTATCGGTTCTTTTTGTTTTATAAACAAAGGTAAACTTAAACAAAGATGCACATTATATAGGCCTACACAGTGCTTTAATTTCAGGAAGGTCTACTAACATAAGCTACTGTTCAAGTATGGTCTAAAAAGTAATCTAATAAAGTAATCAAATGTAAAATAACACTGCATATTTTATCATAGATAGATAATGCTTATTAAAGCTGAAGTTATTAATTCAAGAGCTGTGAATACAAGCCGGTCATTTTGACATATGTTTTGTGTACATTTGATAGTTTAGACAGGCACATGAAACCCAAAGTATAATTTGCTTGTCTCGTTACGGTCTGTTTCGGAGCGCGCGTCGCCTTGGGAACAGCATCTCTTGTGCAGACTTTTGTGCTTTTAATAGCTCTTTTTATTATTAAACGCGTCCCGCATTTTAGCAACAGTAGCTGGACTGCATTTTACAACAATCACGAGCCGATTCTGTCGTTAAGTTTGAGTTTTAGGGAGAAATGACAGTGCACTGCTGCTAAGGGAAGGAAGCTGCGCAAGACCGAATGTGGCTGTAGTTTTTAATGGTTTTACCTCAATATTTTTTTTAATAATCTTTGGAAGCCGAAATCTAAAATAAAATCAGACTAATATCACAGACCTAAAGTGTAACCAGGCTACGTTTGAATGTTTAGTTCTGCCGTCGTCACTCATTAAGCAGAGCTGTCGTGTTGTGCGCGCTGTGGCTCCGCCAAACTCTATGGGTCTATTTCTTTTCATTGTTCGTCGTCTGTTTTCTTGCGTTTCTTTTGCTGATGCTGATTGCCGTAACTGATTCTCTGGTGCTCAGGTCGCAATTTCAGTCACACAGCACGGAGCAGTGTAGGCCTACCACAGCCAATCAGAGGCAAAGACCCGCCCTATCTCTGTCTCTGATTGGTTTAGACCACGATATGATCCAACCATAAGTGTGAGTTCCGACAAAGGAGAACAAGCGCTTCGTTCGTGGAGAGGCAGCGGACGCGAGGACGTTAGGTGCACCGGTGCGACCTTGGAAAATTTTTGGTGGCACCCTTACACATTTTGGTCGCATATGCGACCAAATTGGTCGCACTCTAGAGCCCTGCTGTCATTTTTATGTTTTATATTTTACTGGAGGACATGGTGAGGATGTTTCACCCCCGGCGCTGCCGGGTCATGTATTTTCGGCTTAGCCAAGACCGTGGCCAGAGCTGGTTTGCTGCGTACCAATTCAGAGGTAGCGTCCTGACTCCTGAATTGCCGGATTACATTTTAAACTGTTCAAGTGGTGTTAACTTACGTAAATAATGAAATATGAAAAGAAAAGAAAACATACATAGGCATATAGGGATCTCCCAGTCACGTGACCCCTAGCCGCGTGTCAGCCATTTTGACAGAATACATCCGTCAGCTACTCAGTGGCAATGTATCTATTATTAGGGGTGGGATGCCGACAATTTTTTTATCGCACGTTAACGCAGTTTTTTTTATTATTATTATTTTGAAAGTCCGTTGCTCACTGGGTCTGAATACACATAGGCCTACAGTCAAACCATGATCACAGGAGGGGTGGGATGTTGGTCAGCCAGCAAATAACCCACCCAAACAAGCAGTGGAGAGAGGCAGGTTCTCTCTGGTGAACAGTTAAAGGGTTGGGCTCCGCGAGTGAATGACAGGCGCTCTATGGATAGTACCTATAAAACCTATAGATAATAACTATTTAGATTCTGGAAACTCACTAACAGCGAGCCGAGGATCAGTCTCTCTTCTAATGATTTGTGCTGCGCGTCCTTTATAAAAAGTTATAGACAATTCAACTTCGGCAACGAGCGGGCGTGGGCGCGTGCTTGAGGCAAGCATGACCGCAACAGTTTCACAGGAACGCACCCGCTTGTCGCTGCACCTTGTGCTCGACCACTTCACCTCACTCTCGGCTGATTTATACTTCTGCGTCGGACTTACGCCGAAGACAATACGCTATAGACTACGCGTTGGTTTTCATTTATATCTCTGCGTCGTTTTCCGCGTTGACGCGCAATTACACATGCAGAGGGAGCATGTGAAACCCGGGGAGCGGTTCTAGCAATCACAGCACTTGCGGTACGCGTAGAATTGACGTTACATTTTTGGAGAGGTGCACGTCAGGGTACGCCGAAGTGTACGCGCGCTACACAGCAACAGCGTGAGTATAAAGTATAAATTGTTTTTTTTACTCCGTTTAATGTAATCTTACGTGGGAAACCATGGCATGACCAAACCTATGCTACTATAAGTAACGTTGGTCGACTTATATAGTAGTGATCATGACCTCTGACTACTACATAGACTGTTTCTGCTGCTCCCTGATAAAAGATACCTGTTGATACCTGTTCAGAAAAAAAACAAGAAAACTGGACTCGTTTTAACAAACTAGATAAAAGGTAATGCCCTGGCAGTGGCAAATAGCTTTGTTTAAATATTTGATTTGATTACATTAATGTTTAAGTTGAGATTTGAGATTACTGTGTAAAGGGAATACTGCTGGTATAAAAGCACCTTATTTGTTTAAAGTTATTGCACTTTTGTGTATATAGCAGTACATTTAAATCAAAAGTGCGCAATACACTACTTTAGAAGTCATTATTCAATTTTGCGCATAACAATGCGATTAATCGCGATTAATCGCAAGAAAACCATGCGATTAATCGCGATTAAAAATTTTAATCGTTGCCCAGCACTATATTATACTAATAATATAATTACATAAAAACGTTTTGACATTGGGCTACAGTGTGTTAGGTAAATGCATTTACCAGTAACGTTACTGACTCTGAAGCTAACTGAGCAGTTCCACGGCTTTCTTCTCTACTCTTTACTACTACTTTAATACTGTTTCTAGCTAATGTTGGTAGGTTTTTTTTCACTGCTACAAAAAAAAAAACGTAGAAAAATGTAGTCAACCCATACACCGTTAGAACCGTGGAAAAAATGCACATTAGTTCTATCATAAAGGGCGACAGCTAAACGTTTGATTAAAAATTATTTTCTGTTTAAAGCAAAAATAAATAAATAAATAAATATATATATATATCGAAAAATTGGGAGCCTGATGTGTCTGGCTAAGACAAGCTTATGTTATGCTGAATGGTAGTGCAAACAAACATTGCGGATTTCTATGGCAACAGTGGATTTATAACATTTGATCCCGAACTCAAATGATTTTGGGAATGATCTCAAATGATCATTCCCGAACTCAAATGATTTCGGGAATGATCCCGAAATCATTCATTAGCCTTCGAGGGGACAACTTACCTGATCCAAAATGAAGACTGCAAAGTTGTGTTGAGTTGGACTGTGTTGAGTTGGAAGCCAAACAGTAACACCGGCATCAGCGTTTTTCCTGTTTATTGCTGCCAACCACTTGTTTCTCCGTTTTGTTTCTTTTGGGATACTGTATAAAGATATTCCTTTTGTATGATCACGTATCTGATCGGATCCAACTGCACAGCATCGCTCGGGCATGATAGAAATATTTCGCGACGAGCTGTATTATCACCGGCGGTATAGCATTTTCTATTCCGTCAAGATGGCTGCTCCAAATGGCGTGACGTCACGTGGGAAGTCCCTATATATATATATATAAGGTTCAAATGTTCACTTATATCTTACCTTGATGAGATTTTGTAGGCTAGTGTATTCTTTTTATTATGTACATAAATGGACCATGGTGAACATATTTACACAGGTTTTCAACCCTATTTGAATATAAAACCCAGTTGAAGATAAAAAAGTGCATTTTAAATGTTACTCCTGCTCGTCATCGGTAGCTGTCACAGTTGCTAGCCGACAAGAACAATCGTCCGTCATTTTTTTAAATAAAAATGCTGTCGCCACCGACGCACAATCACTTATGGGGTAGGACAGACCGCTAAGGATCCATTTATGTATCCTTTCTTTCACGGTGAAACGAAGGGTGCATTTGGCGTCGCTTTTGAATCGGTAGCCTTCGTCGCGCCGCAATGACGCAACCGGCCTTCGAATACGTCCTTCGAAGGGTGGAGAATTGAATTGGGACAGCCTTCATCGTGCCGCGGTGACGCAATTGTCCTTCAAATGCAACTTTCGAAGGGTTCAGCCTTTGAATTGGGACATCCTTCGTCGCGCCGCTGTGACGCAATCAGCCTTCAAATGCGGCCTTCGGAGGATGCAGCCTTCACATTGGGACACAGCTATCCTCGCATGCAATATAGCCTACAAGCCGAGACACCTTCTTCATGGGTGCTTCTCATTTCTTATTTGTGCATCCTCGTTTCCTTTCCTCACGTCTCAGCTCCACCCCCTGTAGGATGCGAGGGAAAGCTGCAAGGAAATAAAAGGAGGACGGAGGAATCGAAGGAAAGCTTATTTATACATTGGAATACTTGATCACTCGAGCGCCACTTCCTTGCGTCATCAGCTGCGCTCAAAGGATCTGCCCTTATGTTGTTAAAGTTTGGATATTTATGAAATTCATAATAAATAATAATAAAGCAAGATACCCTGTTGAAATATGTGAGATGTGTGTTTTATATAAACTGCAAAGGTAAAGTATAAATTAAAATGATTGTGACCGACGTGAAGAGGGAGTAGAATTTATATGTGCATCACGTTAAGTCGATAAAACTTTTCCGCAAAGGATATATCCGTGTATCCTCGCTCATAACTCCTCTGGAAGCCTCCTCACTCCTCGATCCTCGCCTCCTTGCGGTGCATTTGAGATGTCCTTCAAGGCAAGATGGCTGAGCTCGATCGGTTTCCGGGTCATAGGATGGAGGACGGAGGAGCGAGGAGACGAGGAGGGATATATAATTGAGAAGCACCTTATAGATGACATGCTCGAATTTCCCGCAGAAATCTACCAGTACCACTGGAATTAAAAACATTATTACAAACTTACCGTTTTGAATCGAGCTAAGGCAAGTAGATAGTTTTGCTGGTTATATACTTGCTCAATTTTATTTTGGATAATTTTTAACCCAAAAAGTTACGGAATGCAGCTTTAAATAAATGCAGCCTTGGTGAGCTTAAGAGACATTTATAATGTTTTATATATTTTATGTGTAGGCTATATAAAGAGGTGTGGCAAAGAGTGTTGTTGAAAGAGGCAGACTAAAAGAACAGAAAATAGGAAGAGAGAGTGAAAATGACCTTAAAAAATAGAGTGTGAGTGGATGGAGGGGAGAAAAAGCCAGACAGAACAAATGACCTCAGCTATAAAAGTATTAGTTAAGGTGAGGGTGTGAAAAAGGTTGGCCAATGAGCTTTTATTTATAGCAACAGGAATATAACTCTATCTCCTGCCTTAGAGCAATGTGTGTGTGTGTGTGTGTGTGTGTGTTGTCTTTGTATCCCATCCTATCTTTAGTTGTTTTCACAGACCACCATCATGTTTCACTGGTCTTTATGTGTGTGTTTTCACTCATATCTCTGCTCAAGGATATTAATGACACCCTAATTTCTCAATATCCCCCCCTCGCACCAGCAGATGTGTAAAATAAAACCTGTCCTCTGGCCTCAGCCAATATACGTCACAATCAGAAAATAAACACCAGACAGAGAGCAAATTCATCTCTGTTAGGCATTTATATTTAGCACATCCTGATAATAGCCTATACACGCTCAGCGGCTTCCCCTGCAACCGGATATCAGAGGTGTCTTGATTTACTGCTAAACATTGTTTGTCATGGTCAACCACAGTCAGAACAATATAAAGTGCAATTAGGGATATTCAGATGGTTTATCAGATCAGATTGTAAACGTGTAGACAAAATTGGGAAAATTATGTTTATTCAGTTTGGGTGGTAATTTCCTGACCCAAATCTGTTTTGGCAAATGTGATGCTTAATGACTGTAAATCAAGAAGCAAATATAATTGTCAGAGCAGTAAATCTCTCTCATATTTAAATATTTATGCCCATTCGCTGCCATGCAAACAGCTGTTTATTTTCTCAGCTCTGCAAAACATGTTGATTAGATAAACTGATTATGATGTTTCCTTTGGGCTGAAACAAGGGATTCTTGATGCCAGAACACACCATGCATGCAGAGATATTTGGAAGTTTTTGATTGCTTATGCATGAGTATCATTGATTGCTTTGATAGAGCCCTTGACTAGATGGTGTCCACAATTGACCTTTTCTATATCTTCCCATCTATTGAGGTATTTATTGAAACGGTTATTTATACATTTACACAATGCTTACTCCGTTTAATAACTGATTCGACAAAAGGTGGTTAAAAACGTACACTAACGCTAAAAGTTGTTTTTTTAGATTGAAATAAGTACTTTTTATTCAACAAGGATGCATTCAGTTGATCAAAAGTGACAGTAAAGAGATTTGCTCAGTTACGAAATATTTTATTTCAAATAAATGCTGTTCTTAACTTTCTATTCATCAAACATCATGGAAAAAAGGTTTCCGGACAACTGTTTTCAACATTCATGATAATAAAAACATATTTCGTGAGCACCCAGCTATTAGAATGATTTCTGGAGGATCGCGTGACACTGAAGACTGGAGTAATGATGCTGAATATTCAACTTTAAACTACATCATAAAATATATTAACATATATTGTAAAATGCAATAATATTTCACAATATTACAGTTTTTATATTTTTGATCAAATAAATGCAGCTTTTGTGAGTATAAGAAACTTCTTTCAAAAACATTAAACATTTTACCGACCCTACATTTTTGAATGGTATAACGTGATGTATGTTATACGTGATTTTTGAGATTAGGTCAAATTTAAGTTTTTACACAAGCATTTTTAAACTGAAGAGGGGATCAGCTGTAGAACATTCTGGACTGGAATGTCTAAGTCTATGCAAATTTAGATGACAGTTGTGAAACAACAACAACAACAAAAAAATAATTTCTTCATCACAGTCTGCAATTGAGACCACTGTGTGTACACATTTGTGTGCATTAAGGCACTGACACCTCAAATGATTTTCTGGATTTAGCATTTAAGATTAAACCCAGAACTGATCAAAAGTGATTGTTATTTTGAAATTTGCAGGTGGGTCCACAAGACATTAATGGGCCTTTTACACCCAAAGTCTTCGCTTCCAATATGAATTCTCCCATTTTCGATTCAATTAACTTTCTTAATTACATTTCTGGCTTTATTTTTTTTTTTAAAGCTTGGCCTGTTCTATTGCCTCCACAGTTCAAACAGCACCAAGCTTTTCCAGCCAATCCAATTATTTTCTTGTTTTGGTTTGCAGCTGATGTGTCAGTGATGTAGGTAATTTCATCCTGACTATTTCCATATAAATAGAGATCTTCAGCACCAGTCACAGTCCTTTTGTAGGTTTGTGCAACCAGAATGATTTCTTTGTTAAAAAAAAAAAAACCTTTGCCTCTGTTCTCATTCAGTGTGTATCAGATAGTGACAGGATAAAAGCAAGATATTTTTGTGCAATTTCAAACACACATCATTATTGTTTTATAAAAACTCCATAATGCTTTAACACTTATAAAAATCTATATGGAAAAATGTGAAAAACTAAGCTTTGCTGACCTACTGGTTGCGTGCATCCCTTAATTATTAGCTCACAGAACGACTCTTTATCATTTGCACTGCAGTTGATTTATAATCGGTAATGATATACTAAAATATACAGCGACACACAATCTTTCTGTCTCTCTCATGTAGACACACACTTCTGTAGCAGCGCAAAACAGAGTGGAACAAAGCATTTCTTTTCTGACTCCCTATCCTGCTAAACAAACCCTGATTGCAATTAACTCCTGCCTGGGCGGAAACCACACAGAAAGACGACAGCAACGTGCTCAGTGTAATCAAATAGGATTGTGCTAACCACAAATCTGGGGCTCAGGTTTCATTTAAAAAAAATTAGAGTGCCAAAACGAAATAAAACGAATTGTTGCTTCTGATGATTTGGTTTGGATTTCTGCATCTGAGGACTTCTTTCTTTCTTTCTTTCTTTCTTTCTTTCTTTCTTTCTTTCTTTCTTTCTTTCTTTCTTTCTTTCTTTCTTTCTTTCTTTCTTTCTTTCTTTCTTTCTTTCTTTCTTTCTTTCTTTCTTTCTTTCTTTCTTTCTTTCTTTCTTTCTTCCTTCCTTCCTTCCTTCCTTCCTTCCTTCCTTCCTTCCTTCCTTCCTTCCTTCCTTCCTTCCTTCCTTCCTTCCTTCCTTCCTTCCTTCCTTCCTTCCTTCCTTCCTTCCTTCCTTCGCTCGCTCGCACCTGGGTCCACATGACAGCGTTCACATTAGCGATTTTTCATGCAAACTGTGCCCTGTTCCAAACTAAACTGCCAGTGTGAAAGCTCCCTCAGAGTCTGACAGCAGCTGTCAATTAATCCGTCACTGCGGGTCTCAGATGCACGCCCCCCCCGCTCAGCCCTGCCCTCGGTTCGTCCCCTCTATCTCCGCTGGGCTCTGCCCACTTTGCCAGCATTTTTCAAATATTGCCAGTGGGTGGAGTCAGGCTCTGACCAGGGGTTTAGTTACCCTTTAAGCAAATCAAAACAAAACGACTGGGCTGCCAATGTACAAGTTTGGGCCGTTAAGACTAAAAACAAAACAAAAAACAAGTGAACAATGAGATGTATCGGCCCTAATAGGAAAGCACGTCGGCCCACCCAGTCTGGCACACGGCAAGTGGACCTACTGTAAGAAACAGGGTTGTTAATCGATGGTAGGCCTATACTTTTTGTTGAATTTAAGTACACAGTTTTGTACCTTAATTGTCCACTTGATCGATTTAAACAATTTTTTGCTTAAAATTTTAAGTTTGTAATGTTGTGATTATCTTTCCTCGCCATTCACAAATTTTTCCGTCTTTCTGTGTTTTTTTACTGTTATACGCTAAGGGGTGCTATGATACATCTTCTGAAACAGTACAGAATCTCTGGATCAAAATAACAAAACAAAGCAGAAACAAGCGAAATAATGTAAGTAAGCAGGTGCATGTATGTAAAATAACGCAATCATCAACATTAAACTGCATATAAATCAAAACTGCCTAATGTTACTGAATGAAAAGTTGAACCAGGATGAGTTATAGGACTGTACAAACATTAGGAATCGATCTATTCTATTTACTGATCATCATTCTGAATCCGGTCTGAATGTAGTCTTCGACAAAAATGCGATTTTCTCAGCTCTTTGCTCAAACTGTTGCTTTTTTTATGAAATTTACCCACATTTAAGTGTTGATAAAAAAAGGAATGAAGCTAGAATAAAACGTTTTTTTTTATTAATTAAAAAAAAAAGCAGATTCTTTCTTTTGATATATTGCATATTCAGGTATTCATACAACAAAATATTCTGGGGGTCATGAAGCGTTGTGAAAATTATCAAAAATGCTGCCGGTGGCTGGCAACTTTTTTCAAAAACTCTGGTGGGGAAAGAGTTAACTGCTGGTTGATTTGGTTCATAGGTTGCTAAAAAGTAGACGGGAACTGTTGCACTTTATTTTTACTGGCAATGCTCTATCTATCATTAAATTATAGAAATGAGAATTGCTATTTCTTTTATCATATCATTTATCGATTTTTAGAGAAAATTACCTCAGATGACAGTTTTAATATTGTTGCAGTATTTTTCTTGTTGCTAAGCCGATTGTTTTGTACGTTGTAATGAAGTTTTTTTCTTCAGCGGAAGCTGTAAGATAATAGGTAAACTTATTAAATAATTTGAACTCAGTGATTTCATATCCACATATTTATTTATTTGGAAAGGATCCTAGCTAATAAGCAGGATAGTCAGCTCTAGTCAACACCGAATAAAAGAAGTGGATGAGTTATTCAGAATCACTTTTTTTCCAGGTCGTCTCTCTCCATCTGGATACATGATTGATGAGTCTATATTTTATGTTTTACCAAATACCAAATCTAATAATAACGCTTTCTGTTTTTATGGTGATTTTGTTTTACCTGTGACTGACCTAGGCCTACTCTTCTTCACTGATCTTCCTCTCTCTCTATTATACTTTTGTTCAAGGTGCAGTCTCCTCTATTACTACTGTTTATGAAGACTCCAACCATACGAAAACATCATCATTACGGTAGCACAAGGGGCTCTTTGAGACACTAATCAGATCAGAAGCCTCTCCCACTCCATCAGTTATGCCTTATTCTCCATTACAAAGAGAATTAGCCTGCTTCTGCAGTTACCCAATGCCTTTACAGAATACTAATATGAGTCCAACACACAAACCCAGATGTGCGCCCAGGAAGGTGAGACAGGACAAGACACACACACACACACACACACACACACACACACACACACACACACACACACACACACACACACACACACACACACACAAACAAGAATTCATGCAAGCAGACAAACATCCACCTGCTCACAGCTTGTCCTCCGCTTTTAAAGTCTTCTGTCCAAACGAGCTTTTTAGCTTACTTCTGCATGATCCTGCCTGGATGTCCCTCCCAGTATTCATTGAGGCAGATAAACGGCACACCGCAGAGATACTTTTGAAGTTAATGTGAATTAACTTTTTCCTCTTTCAAGATGTGGAGCAAAATTGATCCTTTTAGATTAAAACATGCAAATATTTTCCCATTTCGACCATTCATCCATTTTCATTATAATTAAATTTCTTGAATGCACTTGTGAAGGGGAGTTGAATCGACTGCAAAAGGTGAATGTGATCTGTGAAATTTAATTCCTCACAGTCTCAAAAGGCCAGTGCACGAGGAGCAGGACGAACCATTACCCATAGTCCACTGCAGCGAGTCGGTGCAGAAGCAACTGAATCTCCTTGATATTCTAGAGAGACTCTGACATGATGCAGGTAATTATAAGGACTTGGTTATGCCTGTGTTTGTGTGTCCGCAAATATATATGCATGTGCATGTTTGTGTGTTCTTCAACATGTTCTTCATGTTTGTGTGCATGTGCTTGTTCATGCTGTAGGTGAGTCCTGAAAATGGAAATGAGTCTATCAAACATCTGTTGAGCCGATGTCACACATATTCGATAACCACTGAGAATTTCCTCACATGAAAATGACAAAATCATCCATCTCTCGTGTTCTTCGGGATTATGACTGCACTTCAGACACAAGTGGTCTTAATGGGCCACTGCATTAAAGAAAGGTTTAATGGCCTCCAATTCAGATTGTATTAAAACAGACTATGCCTTTGAAGGTGAAGTGTCATTTTAGTGTGATGATTTTTTTGGAGAAAAGTTCAATAGAAGAAGAATTGAATTCATCAATATGTTGGTTGGTTTAGCCAGATGTGAAAGACTACAAACTAAAAACTGAATGTGAATATTTTGCTTTTTTGACTACTTTTAGGTGTACACTGGAATATTTAGCAAATGGTGTGGATTAAAAGCCATAAAACCCAAGATTTTATGAGGTCTTTAAATTACAGATATTTTAACAGATGCAGAAATTTTGATGGAAAAATATATATTTTATAAGAATAATTACACAGCAGTGGTATGAATTTGTTCAGGGATCAAAAGTGAGAATAAAGATGATTGCACTAAGATATCTCTCATTGATCTGAATCATCTAATTGACCCAGATATCTGCACTCAATGTCCAGAAAGTCACAGATAGAGAAGCTAATTTAATTTTGCTTTGCTTTAGACATGTTTCTTATCAGCTGCAAGTGATATTGCACAGTTGCACATTTTAATTCAATAATTCATGATGAAAACAGTTTATGATCAAATTATTGTTGATTAAACTATTGACTATAAGGTCAGAAATGGCTTGTAGGAGGCATGACAGAGAGGCGGGCAAATGAACATTGTTAAGAGGATGATGTTAGTAGGACATCACAATGTGATGCGGGACTCTTACTGTGCTTGTAAACAGCTTGTCCTGTGAGATCGTGATTATTCAGACTACCAAAATCAGACAGGATGGCTCCAACAAACCTCTACAGACTGTGTAAGTGACCACAGGAGTGATGCCTCATTCTAATAGCATTTCTATCATTTCTGTGAGTTTGTGAGATTCTAGTCATTAATCATTCTGATTATTTCCCCAGTGAGTCAGAGCACTTCATCAAACAACTTTTCTGATGTACTCTGATGCAACCCAAGTTCAAGGAGCTACTTTCCTTTTCTTAAGGTATAATAAAACTACTTCAATTCTACAATTCTTCACACTGAGAGAGAGAGAGAGAGAGAGAGAGAGAGAGAGAGAGAGAGAGAGAGAGAGAGAGAGAGAGAAAGAGAGAGAGAGAGAGAGAGAAGAGAAAGTTATTGCAAGTAAAATAACTGGAGATCAAAGCAGAGCCCTTTCATCATTCATTTTTTGGAGAAATTCTATTCACTGCCATATAAACAAGGCGTATGACTTAACTGTCTAAAGATTTACAGGTATAGCTCAGTGGCTTCTACCCTTCTATGATTATGATCATTTTCGATTCAAGGGCAATAATTTAACAAATAATGAAACATTATTAATCATTTTTAAGGACACTATAACATAGCACAGTATTCAATTATTTTACATTTACTTATGTGTGATTATTGACTATTGACTTTAAATAGTCATGCACCCAAATTATTTCATGTATGCATTTGATAGACTCTTTTGTTTAAGTGGCTGGGTATTCAAGCTACACATTTTTCAATATGTGTCTTCCCTAGGAATCAAATGCGTGACCTTGGCACTGCTAATGCCATGATCTACTGGTTGAGATACAGAAACACTAAAAAGCAAGGGGGAAAGAACTAGAGTGAGCGGACGGGCAGAAGGATTTGGACATCACCTGTCCTGCAGACAGTGAGGATACTTCACTTGCTTGTGAGTAAAACAGAAGCCAATTAAGTAGAAGTGTCAATAGCAGGAAGTGAAGCTGGGCCTTCCTTTTTGTACAGCAGTTAGTTCCCACTAAGTCTTCCGTCCACCTCAAGGCCTACTCCTGATGTATTGAGTTAGACGCAATGATCTATGGCCTAATTAATTGCAAACTATATTTATTGTGCATCTGTGTTCTATGGGCACAGGTGACAAGTGGTGTGTTCTATATGTAGATTATTATCTCCCTGTGGAGACGGTCTGGTAGTGGTTAAGTTGTCTGGGAAACAAGTTTATTGATATGTACTTAAAGTGACACAGTAAGTCATTTATGACAACCAGTGTTTGCCAAGCTAATACTCTGTAGGTGAAAATACATTTAATTTCCTGAAAAGGAACCCTATTTTGACATAATTAGTCCCAAAGAGCTAGACAGCTAAAGAGAGAGGGTATTTGATATACAGTTATCATAGTCTGACTTTTCAGAGTTTGATTCTTTTCCTTTCTATTTTATTTTCACATTAATAATCCCAATGCTTCTTCCTTCTTTTTCTCCACATTGTTGCTCTGTTGCACACACCCCTCTTCCTCTATATCTTTCTTTGACTTTCTCCCTGAGGTGAATAATCATTAGGATTGTAGACAGTGGAATTGACTTTGAATCTTTATCTGAGCAGCAGAGCGTCCCGTTCACTTTCCAGACCTTCTCTTTCTGAAATGAATAAAAACATTGTGCCTTGGACAGTTTTGTTCAATGTCACTGACTCACAAATGACAAATGGATTATGTATAAGATAGTAAATTCTTAAAGGTCCAATATGCAACTTTTTTTGTTCAAAATTAACTACATTTAAATAACGACGCAGTACATCATCAATCCTTCTTCCAAAATGTTATTTTCTTTGTCTTACCCTTCACTATGGTAAGCCTATAATAAATGTTTGTATTTTAGACCTTTCAGGATGGTTTTCGTGGAAAATTGTGTACATTCGTCACTCGTCCGTGTCTGTCTCATCATGGTGTGGGAGTGGCATAGGTTAGTTGTCACAATGAGCGAGAAAGGTTGAGATGAAGCAGCTAAATCTAGAACCTCTGGAGAATCACCCACTTTAAAAAAACGCTGAACAGAGGAGAGTCTGCTGGCAAAAAGAGAGTGCTACAGAGCTCGTAATAAAACGAGAGTCAACAATAGCTTGGCTTTTCAAAAATGGCGAGAACAGAGAGATTGGAAATGTTGTAAGAGTGACACGTGGATGCCGTTTTCATTATTCAACGGGTTAATATAGTATTTTATTGAACAGATAGGCTAAATTGCCTCGTAAAAGTCAAACACAATGCATGCAGTTTTGTTTTTAAACGCTAGAGGGCCAAAAGTTACATAGTGTGCCTTTAAGATGGAAAATATACAGTGAACAAAACAATAAATCCAGATATATAATCCAGTAACAGCTCCTGCATGGTCTTTATTTGGGAGTTTAGACTAACATATTTTTATGGTGTTGCAGCAGATCACATCAAACAATTATAACCCATAGTACACTAATCACAGTAAGTCATTACCTTCTCTTGGAGTATTTATTTGCATTCAATTAGGGGTAAGCCTGCTGCACATTTGTGTAAACACTACATTGTAGACTACTTACACTGTAGGGGTCCATATGTTATGATCTTTAACATGCTCTGAACAAAACAAATATTTGTTTAATTGGGCATCATTAAGACAATCTCTTGCAGCTGTTCTTTAAGCATGCAGGGTAATTAGTTCTTATTTGTCGTAACTGAAACAAACTAATATAAAATCTTTTTTATACAGTAGCCTTAGATGAAAATAAATAAATTATTGGAATGCACTGCCTTGAAAAAAAAGCTATATGATTAAAAGATACAAAATTAAAAGATAAAAAGCTAAACTATATGAATTATTATATTTAATCTGTTAGAATAACACTGTTTTCCATCTGTCGTTAATGACCATCCTCTTTTCTCAGGACTAAAATACTTTTCATAAATGTCGGGTTGGGGCAAGTTGCCATATTTTAAATGTTATCCGTTATAGCTAATACTTGTTGGCCAAAAACAATACAAAATATTAAGTAATTTCCATTTTTAACTTCACATGTTGTTTGATTAATCATTCTGTATTTCATAACTAATTTCTAATAAAAAGTTTGCTGAATAGTCTATTTAATGCCAGGTTCCATTTTAACCTCATACGGCGTGATAACATGCACTACAGAGGTCAGCGTTTGTGAAACTGATTTTTTCCCCCAGGGCAAGAAAAAGTAAGATTTTAAATAGATTGTACCTGATTTGGCTGAAATTGACATTCAAACAATAATCCTAATCTGAAAAATATTGTATCCCCTATAGGCTAAATGCTGTAGAGCAAAGGCTAGTAAGAAATGTAGTCTACTTTTTTTCAAGGCAACTTTTATCATAACTTTGCAAGGATGTTTTTGCTAGCTAGTATTGTCTTTCATGTAGATAATCCTCTTCACCAGTTCTGTGCAGTTTGGTGCGGTGTGAATGGCTCTTTAAATGAATGCTCTGCCACCTGCTGGTGCGTCACTGACACTCTAGCCAATCACGCTCACGCGCCTGGAGAAGCCTTCCTCTCGTGCGCTCTGGGAGATCCAGTGGCCTGGCAATTAGTGACCAGAGCGATAAGAGAAACCGATACACAAATATCCGGACGACCGAGGACAAGCCGTGCATTTCTGGAGAGGAGCCATGAGCTTATAGTGGATCTACCAAAAAGCAGAGGACTGACAATAACAAGTTATTTCCACTGAGCATCTTTACCTTTCATTGAACTCCAGCTAGTAAGGTAAGCAGTGGTAATAACGTCAAGAATTATATTAAATTAGTTGCGTATTGTATTAAAAAATTAAAATGCATGCACAGTAAAGCATATTAATACTCTACATGCATTGTAAAGCTATTGTATTTTGTAGTTTCAGAATTGTTTCTTTTAACTTATATTTGTAAAATTGAGTTAAATTCATTGTTAGAATGTATTCGTGCAACTTATTGAATACAGTTTATTATAATATAATATTATTGCTAGCTATTTACATTTCTCAATAGTGCGACGTAGCTTCGATAGTTTTTATATCACAAGCAGTTAAAAAAAACTATTTTATTGATTAAGTAGCGGGTTGCGTCGACAAACACTAAAATGTTTCGCTGGAAATATTACACGAATCAAATCACGATCTGTGTTTGCTGTCGGCTTTTTGGAATCAGGACTAGCGATGCCCTAATGGCGAATTAACCTTTGGAGTCGGTTCTTTTCAATGAATCAATCAAACTGGTTTCCAAAATCTGCCTGAATCATTTGAACGGCTCACTCGCGCACTGAACCGTTTGGAGCGGTTTCTCATTGACAGTACTTTATTGAACACAGAAGAACGTGGCTGCTAAATAAATCAGATATTTGCCTTCAGTTAATTGAAATCAAACCTGCAAACGCAACCTTTTGCAGCGATATCAACACCTGCAGTGCACGCGGCAACGACTATACTGCAGGTAAATACATATTCCAAACGAACGAGTTTTAAAACAGTATGCTACACGAAAGCACTGAAACTAGCAAAAAGAACAATTGCATTACACTATTTTCTTTGAAGTACATTGGTACTTTAAATACGAATATAGTTAGCCTGGCTATAAGTTTAACATTCTGACACCATCATTGCACTGTGTGTGTGTGTGTGTGTGGGGGGGGGGTTGTTTCAAATGTATAAGAATACTTAGTTCTAATAGTAATATTTTTGAGCTTGTCCAACACCGTGCAAAACCATTTTAGAATTTGATTGATGCACGGCGCTTCTTTCCTTATTTTAAATCTTTTAACATTCGTAGTGGAATTGTTTTGACATTTTGTTCGCTTTAGTGTCATTTGCCTTGTGACCAGGGCACGCGCAACTGTTGATGTAGTACGATCTCGCGGGGGAGACGTGATGACTGATGTGTTATAACTCGTGCCAAACGTTTCCATCCGCAGATGTTTTGTTTGTTTCTGGAAATCCGAAAGCGTGAAAGGGATAACTATAATAGATCTGAAACCTCCCTTAAATGCAGTGAAAGTTCGCACGCGCCTTTGCACACAGGGTCGCGAGCTTTTAGAAGATGAAGCTGATGGAAACGGAGGGGGTGCAGTGAAGGAATGAATGTTCTGTCATAATGAGATGTCGGTCAATGCATACTCCTTTAGTATGGAGAACAGTCAGTCTGCACTCTCAACACTACAGTGTGCCTTTTTGCATGACATATAAGGTAAATATATTGAACTTCATGTAATTCATGTTCTATGAATATTTGTTAATGACTTGGATCTTCACAATTTTACTGGATAACTTTTTTTTTACTATGGCATTTGTAAAGTAGCCTAATTTCTGTGTCTATTCAAAAAGTCAGTGCAGCCTTTTGTTGTATGTATATACATATGTATATATAGACATATCTTGTCTTCGGGTGTGAGTCTTGGCTACGAAACAAGCTACTGAACATTTCCATGTTTTTTTAACAGAAAAAAAGAGAAAGATTTAACATGTTGTCCATTGACCACTGTAGGGGCATGTTGTCACTATCTGGGGTCAGGTCACAATAGGAGCCTGCCATATTTATCCATCCACCCATCCATCCATTACACACACACACACACACACATACGTATGCGAGTATCTATCTATCTATCTATTGTATATTATACACACACACACACACACACACATATATATATATATATATATATATATATATATATATATATATATATATATATATATATATATTAGGGCTGGGCAAGTTAACGCGTTATTATCGCGTTAACGCGTTATTATCGCGTTAACGCATTTATTAATTAATGCCGACAATTTTTTTATCGCACGTTAACGCAGTTTTTTTTATTATTATTATTTTTAAAGTCCGTTGCTCACTGGCTCTGAATACACATAGGTCTACAGTCAAACCATGATCACAGAAGGGGTGGGATGTTGGTCAGCCAGCAAATAACCCACCCAAACAAGCAGTGGAGAGAGGCAGGTTCTCTCTGGTGAACAGTTAAAGGGTTGCGCTCCGCGAGTGAATGACAGGCGCTCTATGGATAGTACCTATAAAACCTATAGAGAATAACTATTTAGATTCTGGAAACTCACTAGCAGCGAGCCGAGGATCAGTCTCTCTTCTAATGATTTGTGCTGCGCGTCCTTTATAAAAAGTTATAGACAATTCAACTTCGGCAACGAGCGGGCGCGGGCGCGTGCGTGAGGCGAACATGACCGCAACAGTTTCACAGGAACGCACCCGCTTGTCGCTGCACCTTGTGCTCGACCACTTCACCTCACTCTTGGCGGATTTATACTTCTGCGTCGGACTTACGCCGAAGACAATACGCTATAGACTACGCGTTGGTTTTCATTTATATCTCTGCGTCGTTGTCCGCGTTGACGCGCAATTACACATGCAGAGGGAGCATGTGAAACCCGGGGAGTGGTTGTAGCAATCACAGCGCTTGCGGTACGCGTAGAATTGACGTTACATTTATGGAGAGGTGCACGTCAGGGTACGCCGAAGTGTACGCGCGCTACACAGCAACAGCGTGAGTATAAAGTATAAATTGTTTTTTTTACTCTGTTTAATGTAATCTTACGTGGGAAACCATGGCATGACCAAACCTAAGCTACTATAAGTAACGTTGGTCGACTTATATAGTAGTGATCATGACCTCTAACTACTACATAGACTGTTTCTGCTGCTCCCTGATAAAAGATACCTGTTGATACCTGTTCAGAAAAAAAACAAGAAAACTGGACTCGTTTTAACAAACTAGAAAAAAAAGGTAATGCCCTGGCAGTGGCAAATAGCTTTGTTTAAATATTTGATTTGATTACATTAATGTTTAAGTTGAGATTTGAGATTACTGTGTAAAGGGAATACTGCTGGTATAAAAGCACCTTATTTGTTTAAAGTTATTGCACTTTTGTGTATATAGCAGTACATTTAAATCAAAAGTGCGCAATACACTACTTTAGAAGTCATTATTCAATTTTGCGCATAACAATGCGATTAATCGCGATTAATCGCAAGAAAACCATGCGATTAATCGCGATTAAAAATTTTAATCGTTGCCCAGCACTAATATATATATATATATATATACTGTATACACACACATATATATATATACACATTTTATTTTATTTTATTTTATTACTCAAAACTGTGTAAAAGGTAACATACACAAACATTAAACCATTGTTTTTCCCTACACAATGTGTAATCAATAAATTGTAAAAAATAACAGCATATAAAAACATTTGGCAACTTTCCCTGTACATTTATGTAAAAATCCCCAGTGTGACGAACTAGCCCCGGTCTGTTCTAAATATAATATAGATGCCTGGCATTATTTATGTAAGGCAATTACTTTTGACATTGTTTTATAGAAAAGCCTTTCATTCAATAATGCAAAGGCCAATAATCATTGCGCACAAAATGTTTTATGCATTTTGACTCGGCCAGTGCTTTTAACTCACAGTTGTCCACGGACAGACAGTATGCTCATGTCAAATAGTGATAAGAGCGCCTCATATTTAATGTATTGGGTCTTATCTGTGCTGTTCGGCCTTTAACAGTGTGGAAACAGCAGCAAAGAACATAGTGTCCATTCCTGTCTTTGGGAAAAGAGTTTCAGATTGTGTGTGTCTATGTCTGCGTGAGAGAACTATGGCTAGAGGATCAGATTAAAGGAAGAAGCGAAGAGAGATGCCGTGCAGTGTGCAATGCCCTTATATGAAAGGATTTAAAACACCTTCTATGAAGTGAAGTGATCCCTGAAAAATTAGGCCGGCCTATCTTTCGGAGTCTATTCCTCCTCATTCTTTCTCTTTCATTGTACTTTCCCTGTCCCTCCTCAGTCTCATGCCTCCACATACACTCTTCCCTGTCTGTCACTTTCTCTCTCACACATATGCTGCGCAATATGCTTGCAGTTCCTTTGTTAGATTTGACTGACACATGCAAAATAAATATAATATTGTGACAAATATCTATCCATCTTACCCATCTGCCTATCTGTCTGTCAGTCTGTAAATTATTCTGAAACAGAGTTAGACGGAACACAGGAAGAACAAACAAACCTTGTCTTTCCACTTGTCAGTCACGCCTAATTAACTTGTTATCATTAGGCAACCATAATTTTAAAATGATTTAGTAACGGGTGTATGCTTCACCAGCCTGCTAAGGTTATTAGATACACCTCTGAAAGTACATCACACCTGGTCAGAGTTAGGTGTCCTGATTTTTTTAAATTTGTCTAGAGGGGAGTTAAAATTCTTATCAACTCCACAGTGCTAAAATTATTTTAAGATCAAAATATTACTGATTAACTTAATGTGTTGATTTAATGATTATGTTAGTAGAATGCCATTATCCTTCATGAAAGTCTTCTGGCTGAATGAAGTAAATTAATGGATTAAGCTAATCAAGGTGTAACAAGGCCATCTAGGGTCACATTGATGTGCAATAAATCAAAAGTGAACACATTTCATTGGTATTCCATGGTAGCGGTGTGTGTTTGGCCCTTCTTGGCTTCTGTAGTCTAAGTCTTCCCACACCTCCCAAATGTTAAATGGCTGAATGTGGTGCCTCAAGCGAACTCTGATGTGCTGGACTGCATGTCCTCTCCTTGGAATGTGATTAGATTTCTGTCGTGCTTTAAAGGCATTTCCAAAAACACGGGCATAATTATGTTCACAAAACCTCATCCAGAGCAGTGTTTGGGTGGTTGACAGAATTACGGAAATAAACACACTCGATCTATCTATACTGAAGTTGCCTCTGGCTGTTAATACTGGTGCTGATATCTAGCCTGAAGGCTATATGAAAATGTTGGTGGGTTTGTAGTCTATCACTCACTATAGTACCTGGTGTGCTTTAATGGTCAGATCCATCTGTTAAAGGGGTGGTTGATTATGATTTCACTTTTCTAACTTTAGTTAGTGTGTAATGTTGCTGTTTGAGCATAAACAACATCTGCAAAGTTACAACGCTGGTAAACGCAAGTTCAAAGCAAAGGAAGATATTTGCGTTTTTTAACTCAGTGTGAGGTAGAGTTGTTATACTAGAGCACATTTGGGAGTCTACTCAAGCTGTCGGACTCGTCTTTTCACATGCAATACTGTACGTAACACAAATGCAATAGCATGTCACTCAGTAGGCATCTTGCAACAGTTCCCACATGAGCGATTTTATATATTATCATGACAGAATATGCTAATTGAGGATAGTTAACTCCACATCAGCAACATAAATTCATCAACTAACCATTCAGAAACATCCTGTGGCATTCTACATGTTGTCACTTCTTCTTCAGTCTCTCCATCATTGTCCGACTCCAGTTTAAACATAAATGCAGAACAGTTTCTGACATTTTAGTGCTTGTCAGTGTAAGGTAATCAGAGCTGCTAACACACAAGCTCTTGAAGCTCCGCCCTCTGTGCCAGGATCAGCAGCTCATTTGCATTTAAAGGGACACACATGAAACAACGCGGTCTTGCTGACCCTCAAAAAGGGACAATTTTAACATGCTGTAAAAAATTATCTGTGGGGTATAATTTATTTGAGATAAAACATCACATACACACTCTGGGGACAACAGAGACTTATTTTACATATTGTAAAACGGGGCATTATACCACCCCTTTAAATATCCAAAGCATCTGGACCACCGGGTTTGGACAGACTCACCTTTGGTTTCGAACTATCGATGTTACCCTGCAGTGTTATCTTTACTGTTACATAACATTTAATATTGGTATTTCTCTTTATCATTTATAATGGATCATTTCACATCAAAACAAGCACATTAATCACAAGCCTGTTTCCTTTTCAACTCCCCATGTAAGCGATTCCCCAGAATATGCTGGAGTTCACTGCTTTAAACAGGCTGCTCATTGATGCGAGTCTAGATTTTTTTTTTGATGTATTGATATAATTTAGTTTTCTGAGATTGTCATTTCTGTTTTTAATTGCTTAATAGAACTTTGGATTCACTTTGTTTGGACTTTTTGATTAAACAGTGGTGCAGTGTACAAATCTTAAGATATTACGCTAAGGAGGTTTAATATATCCTCCACCTGTGTCACCAAATATTTTTGAGTTCACACTGCAAGGAAGTTGAGTTTTGCATTGTCTAGCTTTCTCCAGACACTGTTTAATGAGTTTGGACTTGCACATTGAATGGTTGAACCTGGTTGTACTAATCTGTCGTTTATGGTGGCGCTGAGGCAGTAACTCTGACACAATCCCCATTAGCACTCTGGATTGCTGGTTTATAATCCCTCTTATTAAGTGTTCTTCTGACAAATGTAATCCAGACGTGATCCAGGAGCATTGTGACTCTCACCCAACAGTAGCTTTTTGTCTCTAAGCTGATTTACTTCTATATGAAGTGGTTGTGGACTTATTTATAGTTAGCTCAATAAATAAAGGCTATGATTTAATTTAAAGTTACAGTAAATACAGCATTGAAGGATAGCAAAGTGAAAAGCAAAGTGGCTTCAGAATTCGTCAGTAATTGAATCTCTTGAGGTTTTCTAAGACAAGTGGCCACATTGACACAAAAGCAATCAATCAGGGTTGTCAATCAAGCTGATTCTGCAGACAATGATTGACCTCCTGAGAGCTTGTTGTTTATAAGGGGGGCTTCCTTTAGTCTGTAATTGGTCTGAGATGAACACTCCTTTAAAAGTTGCTTTAGTAACTGCTTTTCACTTGTTTTGCAGTTAGGGGTGTCACACTGTCTGACTCTGTTCATTATTCATGCAAATAATAATTAAGTAGAGCGCTCCCTTTATAATCACCAAAGCTGTCAATGACTTCAGTTCAGTGGGAGCTCACCCTTGCAAAAACTCCCGTTTTAATCAGTAAAGCGGTCTATGCTGCAGAGCTGCACGATTCTGGATTAATTGAGAATCACAACGATTTTTTTTATGTCAAACAGAGATCACGATTCTGAACAGACAACTAAACAAAATAACGTAATTTACTAGAGGTTCTGACAAAATGATAATTGCTGCTGTCTTCAACGTACCTTCTGATGTTTATTCATATTTATTTACTATTAACTAGTAGTAAAGAGGAAGAGATGATCGGTTCACGTGCCGCTTGAACTGAGGCACTACAGCGATCTTTCACGTCAAATTTAAGAGCGCCGAAACTGTATTGTGTGAATTTTGTAATAAAATTGACAAAATTTGAAAGCTAGGACTTTGTTTCATATCAAAAGTAACCTGGTCTATCTTGTCTGTCGGTGTCAGTGGCCTCTTTGCTTTGCGATTTTTTTACTGCGTGTGAGAACACTGTCAAATGTGTGAGGTATTCGCAAGCGAGAAAAGCTCTGGCATTTTGAGCTGTATTGGGTGGATTCTGACTAACTTGAATGACTCTGATTGACAGTTGCGTTCACGTGTTCAACAGATATGTCTGTAACTGGCTACATTGCTAATGCTCAATACTTAAAAAAAAAGAAAAAAAAGGATTGTTTTAATTAGGGATGTCCCGATACCACTTTTTCACTTCCGATACCGATGCCGCAGCTTTGGCTATTTGCGATACCGATATTAATCCGATATTTTTATTTTATTCTATTTTATTCTTGAACTAATACTAGGCCTAATAAAATATATGGAAGCACTTTGCTCAATTAGCAACCTAAAAACATCTCACTCAAATAGAGAACAAATACTTCTCCAGTATATAGTCCACAACAACAGTTGATTATGAAAGACTGCCACCCTTTATTCAAACAGGACAAAATACAGGCAGGCAGGCTACTTCAGTAGGCTACTTAAAGCTACCAACAGGTTTAAAGTTAATCATTTAAAATTAAAAAGCTTTAAAATTACCCATTGATCCGTGTGCTTTTGCGTCCATTCGTTTTTCCTTTTTTACCCGTAAAACGAAAAATTAACGGTTGTTGTATTTTTAAAACGCAAAGTTGAACACCAACATTTTAATTTGAACTGTATGCACACCAAAAGCTGCGCAAAAAATAAATATTGACGTAAGTTATATATAAATAAGTTATTTTCTGTATGACCAGAAATGAGTATTTTAAGTTGTTTCCACTGTTGAAAGGAAACCGGAAGTGTTCGCGCCCGCGCTCCGTCCATGCAGGGCGCGCTCCACACTCTGCACACACACTTGCTATGCGTCAAAATCTTGTGTAGCATACAGTTTACAGCCTACGGTTTATAAACTGAGGAGACAGATTGCAAAACTGTGTTTATAGTACACCGAAGGTAGTGGGATGGAGTGTCTGTTGTGAGTTTAGAGGGCACGTCAGCCAGAGATGTGTGTGTGTGTGTGTGTGTGTGTGTGTGTGTGTGTGTGTGTGTGTGTGTGTGTGTGTGTGTGAGTGAGTGAGTGAGTGAGACAGACTACTGCCTGCTGAACAGAGGGTCGCCGGAAGAAGGATCTGAAGTGCCGGTGTTTCAGCTACAAAAACCCGCCGAACTGATCCGAAACCAGCCCAATGTTTATCCACCCGCCCGAACCCATTTTTTGCCCGCAAAATAGATGGCAAAACCGCCCAATATGCGCGGCTTAATGTCGCAGCAAGGGAAATGCTATATTCAAGCATTGTTGGATAGGTATCGGATCATATTTTTTCTCCCCTCCGATCTCCGATCTAGCGTTCTGGGCCAGTATCGGCACGATACCGATGCTGTGGATCGGATCGGGACATCCCTAGTTTTAATAGAATCCATTGGTACACTCCACAGAGCGCTCAAACAAATAAACATCAGTACTACGGAAAAGCTCATTACTTTTGACAACACTAAGTTATTTGTTGTTTTAATTTTGCGCTGGCCGTAATGGCCGCAGTGATCTTGAACACATACTGATGCCTAGTGGTGATGATGCAGCCTCATGCAAAGACAAAAGCTTTCATTTACCATTGCCACTGTAGAAATGCTTTTATGCATGCTCATCCATGACTCATTTAGTCTGTAAAAGTAGGCTTACATGATATCAACATGTCAGCCCCCATAGTCAACCAACTGTATGTCAGATATTGTTAGGCTATTAACTGCAGTCTCCTTCTCATATGATAATCTTACATGATTTTTTAAATTTTTCAAAAGTATGGTTAATTTCTACATATGTAAAACATTTTAATAAGCAACATCTGCTTTTTAATAAGCAAACATTATTGAGAGCAAAATTATCCAAACCACAGAAAAAAAGAAAAAAAGAAAAGTAAAATACCACAATAGCCCACAACAGAAAAAGTCCAACCTGATCATTGTTCTCCCACGAAGAGAGTTGCTAGGGCTATTAACATATTGAACAGCGGTTGAGTTAACAGGGCTGTCAAAAGTCATCCATTGTTAGTAAGCTGCTCGCCTTATAGTACTGGAACCCCCAAGTCTGAGTTGACATTCAGAAGCCTCCAAAAACGCAAACAAAGCAAAGTGAGACAAGGTCCAGGCGTGTATTGTCCATTATAAATAGGCTGTAATTTCATCAGACATCTCAACTCAGACGCCATTCTGCAGCTGTGGAATTATTTACAGCTTCCCTTCAAATAAACATGCAACGAAATGCACTCGCTCTAAATAGAACCCCTCAGCATCAGGCTAAAATATACTTTCGACGTATGTCTTTTTATACAAGTAACTCATGTCTTTTAGGGTGAATCCTGCATGACAGAGGCGGACCAGCCAACACTGAAATTAAAAGGAAATTGACAGATTTTACTTCTAATATATTATTTACTCTTCAGACTGTATTATATCCCTGAGGGCTCTCAGATGTGAATCGAGCTTTGTAAGTAACCCGACAGAGAAAGTCACCTCTCTCTCTGTGCGAGGCTGTGAGGTGGAGGAACACTCTAGAAAGCATGAAAGCCTTTCGCCAAGATGGCCTCCACGGGGGACCCTTGGGGAAAAATGCCTAGTGAATAAAGGAATGAACATTGACAGGGTGTCTTTCCTGTGAACTGGAAGAGTTTTGTGGAGGTCTAACCTATCTCAATTGATGTCACCCCAGAGCACTTATCACTAGGTTGCTCCCTTTTTTGGGAAAATGTTACATTGACATCTTTTTCGTTACATTTTCTTTTACAATTTTTTTTAACACTTAAAGAATTTTTTTTCGGTCTAGTTTTTTTTGTACGCTTGAAATCCTGTTGCTTGTGTTGGATCTGGCTCAGGCTTTGTTCTTTATATTTTTTCAAATCCCCACCAATTCAATGGTCTACGTCAAACTTGTAGTTCTTTTGGGGTAAAACCTCAAAAACAGTTGGTCTTACTGTTTAGTCAGATTAATAGTTTTATCAAATAGATATCGTTAATCTTTGCTAGGCTATATTAATGTTGCACCTGTTGAACTGGTTCTACCTGGTACTATTGACATTTTATATGTATGTATATTGCTATTGTTAAAGTTGTTAATAGTCAAGTAGAGAGGAGAATCCTCTGCATCTGGAATTAATGCTCCTGGAATAATTTATTTCTTTGCTGTGTATCAATACTCACGTTCTCTCTCCACATGCACACACTTTCTCTGTCCTCTCATCTTTCAGTGGTTAGTCTGTGGTTGCTAAGTAGAGTTTTGAAACCAGAGGTCACCTGGGTATCATCTGTGATTGGACCACACATGCCTTCTAGTCTCTTCTGATCATCAGGAGGATATCTTATTGCCATACTACTCTTGCTATTTTTGCTGTAGTATGCATACTATGCATACTATAGCTCTACAACAGAGCATGCTACGTGTGGGATACTGTATTTCACAATGCGTGGAACAAATGAACCAGAAGTAATGTGATTTTTAAGCAATGGGTCAAGGATGGTTGGTTAACATGGCCCTGCTTGTAAATGCTGTAACTATATCATCTGTTTTTAAAAAGCATATTTCGCCCGTGATCGGCATTTAAAAGTAGGCGTGTATTCTGACTAAATAATTTATTGCAAGAAAATGTTTTCATTATGTTATGGAAGATTACCTGTGCCCAAATTTGTTTTATTAATTTATTTTAGTTTTTTGAGAGATTTAAGTGTAAAATTGATTTATAAAAAAAATATATATATATATCTTTCAGCTGTCTTTCATGTCACAGCTCAGGGTAGTCAATAAAAAAGGCTTTGCCTTTATAACTATTCTTTTCTGAAGGGAAAAGTGGACACTTGAACTGAGTTTGTGATGATAGTATAGCATACTACTGTTTAAACTGTTTATCGTTTCATTAAAAAAACAGTAGGCAGTCTTTAGCACACTATGCAGTAAACAGTAACATTCTGTTCGGAAAGCATATACTCCTCTCTTTGTCCGTTTCCCATTCTTTTCATTTTA
This sequence comes from Gila orcuttii, assembly GCA_026230005.1. Lineage (NCBI taxonomy): Eukaryota > Metazoa > Chordata > Actinopteri > Cypriniformes > Leuciscidae > Gila > Gila orcuttii. The sequence continues at coordinate 29,201,771 of JAPDVR010000013.1, read as the reverse complement.
AAATGTGTTTGCTGTTTACGTGATGATTTCTTTTGTTATTTTCTTCCTTTCACCCCCTTCTGTGATCATAATTACGCTTTTGGGATTCACATGTAGCTGCCGGAAGACAGAGTAATATTTGATTCTGTTCATTAACTTTTAATTATTTGTCATTATTTATTTTTATTTCGTTTTTTTGTATTGTATTGGAGATTGGTGGCATTTTTTAGTATGGCAATATTTAAGCCTTTAAGCCTTTTTGTGGTCAGGAGAGCAATTAACCTTTTTTTTCGTTGTTACTTTTCTTCTTGCAGCTTTGCATTGGGTGAAATGCAGCTCATATAAAATGCAGCTCATGAGGGATAATGACCTTAGGTCTTCCATGGTTGATTATTAACTTATAAGAAGCCATGATTTTAGCAAATGCAATTAATGTACCCTAAATTATATTTAGGGATATTAAGAAAGAGATAAAGTATGAGTCAGATTCTTCAATTTGGAAATATTCCAAAGCCCTGTCTTTGTCATTTCCCAGGAAACATAGTGAATGCTCACTATTACACCATAATAATAGGATATCTGGATGGTTTGGATTCCATTTTCAATAGAGACAAATCAACATCAGAATATTCCCTGGCTAGGTGATTTTCAGGGCTCAAGGAGGACTCAAAACATGAAACGTCCTGGTTGCCTAGACACAGATTAATCTTTGCCCTAGATTATTCTGTCAAAAAGACTTATTCTGAATAGAGTTATTCTGTGTCCAGGGAACTGACTTGAACTGACCATGTGTAAGGCTCCAGCTTGTAATGACTCTCCCTGCCTCTAGTTGGCGCTGACCTGTAATAACTCTCCCAGCCACTAGGTGGTCCCAGCTTCTGTAAAATGCTTCGTTGCCACTCATTAGTATTTGATTTCATCCACCTGTGGGGGTCATTAGCTAATTTGTGTTGGCCTATTTAAGCATGCCTCTTTCTTTCAGTTGTGTTCAGTCTTGAGCCTACTATGCCTGTATTTTCCTGGCCAAGAAAGCTAAGTCAGTTGTATTTTTTGGATTTGCCTTTTGCTCATCTTTTGTTTATTTGATTTGTTCTCTGGAAGCTCGGCTTCCTTTTTGTTGTACTTTCAAAACTTGGACTCTTCAGTAAAGATACCTTTTGTTCATTTATCTAAGTCTGCAAGTTATTCTTCTGCCCTTGGGTCCATCTGCTGTTTGTCATCCACAATAGCTCAGTGGTAAAGAAGCCGTTTAGTTGACCTGAAGACCCGAGTTCAATCCCAGCATCAGACACCCATCACAGCAAGACTGAACCATGGAAGTGGACCCAGCAGAAGATGCCACACCTACCTCCAATGTTGATCGTATTCTAGCTGCACTGTCTGGCCAAGCCTCCACCATTCACAGACATGAGCAGATTCTTTCTGAGATCCTACAACGCTTAAGTGAGCAGACTGCACCTCAAGCCTCTCCAGTTTTTACCAGCCAACCTGTGCCAGCTGACAGACCCACACCTCCATTGACTGCCCTTTTTCCTGAGCCGAGACTGCCAGCACCAAAGAGGTATGACGGAAATCCTGAGAGATGTCGAGGCTTTATTACTCAGTGTACTCTGGCATTTGGATTACAACCTAACAGCTTTCCCACAGAGAACGGCAAAGTGGCATACATCATCACTTTCCTCACCGGAAAGGCGCTGGACTGGGCTACGGCTTTGTGGGAACAACATTCCCCGCTTACTGACAGTTGTGACCTGTTTGTTGCAGAGATGAGGAGGGTCTTCCATCACCCTACCAGTGGGGGAGAGGTTGACCACAGGCTGCTTCAGATATCTCAAGGGACAAAGAGTGTGGCAGAGTTTGCAATAGAGTTCCGCACATTAGCCTCAGAGAGCGGTTGGGATCAACGAGCCCTGAGAGCAACTTTTCACCGAGCCCTGTCCCCTGAACTGAAAGATGAACTGGCCTTCCGAGACCCGGCTCCTGACCTTGAATCCCTTACTGACATTTCCATCAGGGTGGACAACCGCATTCGAGAGCGCAAACGGGAACGTCGTGGGGAGGTCAGACTGCCGGAGCCACAAGTTTCTAGCAGTGCCATTGAATTCCCTCAACTTCCCATGAATTTCGAGGAACCCATGCAGTTGGGAAGGGCCAGACTGTCGCAAGCCGAGAGGGAACGACGCATGAGGGAGAAATGCTGCTTGTACTGTGGAAAGCCAGACCACTTCAGGTCCAACTGTCCCGAGTTGACGGGAAAAGACAACTCTCGTCCAAGAAGAGGGGGACTGGGACGAGAGTAATCACTTTTCCCCTACCAGCAGCTTCTGGGGTTTCACTCGACGTTTTACTGCATTGGGGTAACCAGCATCACAAGCTTCTGGCCTTCCTTGATTCAGGGGCTGCTGGAAATTTTATGGACTTTACTTTGGCCAGACACCTGGGAGTTCAGCCCATCTCTCTTCAAGAACCCCTGACCATTACCGCATTGGATGGGAGACCCCTGGGATCTGGTCAGGTAAGCCAGTGCACTACACCCCTTCATCTCCAAATTGGTTGTCATAATGAGAAGATGCAGTTTTTCTTGATCCATTCACCAGAGTTCCCTTTAATTCTTGGCTTCCCATGGTTATCCCTTCACAATCCTCATATAGATTGGACTGCTAGGGTAGTAACTGCTTGGGGCACTAATTGTGGGATTTCAGGTCTATCTCTCTGTTATTTCTCCGAGTTTCTGAAGACACCTACTGATTCACGACCAACCACCTTTAAGCTGCCGCCCATCTCTCTCAAGCCACCAGCCCAATCCACAGAGCTACTAACTATTCCCAAGCTTAAACCTGTGGCCTCCAGGTTCCCGGTGCATCCTCCTGAGCTGTCTCGAGTCCCCTCAGAATATGCAGACCTCTGTGAAGTCTTCAGCAAGACCCGCGCAGCCTCTCTGCCACCCCATAGGCCGTATGACTGTGCAATAGATCTGCTCTCGGGAACCTGCCCTCCTCGAGGGAGACTTTTTTCCCTTTCTGCCCCAGAAAGAGCTGCCATGGAGGAATATATCAATGATGCTCTTAAGAGCGGATTCATCCGTCCATCTACGTCGCCGGCAGGGGCTGGCTTCTTTTTCGTGGGGAAGAAGGACGGCGGTCCTTGCATTGATTACCGCGGTCTTAATCGCATCACAGTTAAGAACCGCTACCCACTGCCACTAATGACCACGGCCTTCGAACTCTTACAAGGGGCGACCATTTTCACAAAGTTAGACCTTCGAAATGCCTACCACCTTGTTAGGATACGAGAAGGAGATGAGTGGAAGACGGCTTTTAACACTCCAAATGGCCACTATGAGTATCAGGTAATGCCCTTTGGGCTAGTCAATGCTCCAGCCGTTTTTCAGGCACTTATTAATGATGTGGTACGTGATATGCTAAACAAATTTGTATTTGTTTATCTTGATGACATTCTCATCTTCTCTCGTTGTTATCAAGAGCATGTCCAACATGTCCGACTCGTCCTATCTCAACTGCTGAGGAATGGACTATTTGTGAAACTAGAGAAGAGTGAATTTCATGTCCCCACTGTCTCTTTTCTTGGATTCATAGTCTCTAGGGGCAATGTTCAGATGGATTCTGGCAAGGTTCAGGCGGTTCTGAACTGGCCCCAACCAGGCTCCGTCAAAGAGGTCCAACGTTTTCTGGGATTTGCTAATTTTTATAGAAGGTTCATTAGGAACTTCAGTGCCATTGCAGAACCCCTAACCTCCCTTACCAAGAAGACATCAAGCCCCTTTAAATGGACTGAAAGGGCTGATCAGGCATTCGACCGACTCAAGCAGCTCTTCACTTCCGCACCCATTCTGACTTTTCCAGATCCCGAGTTGCCCTTTGTAGTGGAGGTGGATGCTTCGGACGTCGGGGTAGGAGCAGTCCTGTCGCAGAGAGCAAGGAATGACCACAAACTTCATCCTTGTGCTTACTTCTCACGTCGACTTTCCCCAGCCGAGAGGAATTACGACATTGGTAACCGGGAGTTGTTGGCAGTGAAGTTGGCACTTGAAGAGTGGAGACAGTGGCTGGAGGGTGCCAAACACCCATTCCTTATCTGGACGGACCACAGGAACCTCACCTATATCAGGGAGGCCAAGAGATTGAACTCAAGGCAGGCTCGTTGGGCCCTCTTCTTTAACCGCTTTGACTTTACCCTCTCATACCGTCCAGGTCCCAGGAACGCAAAACCCGATGCCCTCTCAAGGCAGTTTGATCCACCAGAAGTGGAGGGCAAACCCGAACCAATCCTACCCAGCTCCAAAGTGGTGGCATCAGTCCAATGGGGAATCGAAACCGCGGTGAAGAGGGCCCAACAACAACATCCTGACCCAGGTAACGGTCCTCCGGATCGCCTTTTTGTGCCTAATGCCATGCGTTCTGATGTGTTACAGTGGGGCCATGCTTCCCTTCCCTCGGGCCATCCTGGGAGCACAAGAACATTGAAACTCATCCAGAGAAGATTTTGGTGGCCCAACATGCAACGAGACGTTCGGGCTTTTGTTGCTGCCTGTGCTATGTGTGTGCCCAGAACAAGGAACCCAGAACCCACCCTCATGGCCTACTGCACTCACTACCTATCCCTACACGCCCCTGGTCCCACATATCATTGGACTTTGTTACAGGTCTACCAAAATCTCGAGGTAACACAGTAATTTTGGTGGTGGTAGACCGATTTTCTAAAGCATGTCATCTTATACCATTACCCAAGATTCCCACAGCAGGCCAGACAGCGGACTTATTAATGCAACATGTCTTCAGAATCCATGGTTTCCCCCAAGATATGGTGTCCGACAGGGGATCACAGTTCACCTCCCGTTTCTGGAAGTCTTTCGGACGTCTAATTGGGGCATCCATCAGCCTGTCCTCTGGTTTTCACCCCCAATCAAATGGACAGACTGAGAGGGTCAACTAGGAGATAGAAAAGACTCTCAGATGCCTGGTATCTTACAATCAGACTGCTTGGAGCTCCCATTTGATCTGGGCTGAATTTGCACACAACACTCTACACCATTCATCTTTAGGCATGTCCCCTTTTGAGTGCCTGTTTGGTTTTCCTCCCCCTCTGTTCCCTGAACAGGTTCCTGAGGTCCGTGTACCAGCTGCGGCTCAACTTGTCCAGAGGTGTCGACGGACATGGCGGAGAGCACGAGCAGCCCTGCTAAGAGCCACTCAACAGCAGCAGAGGTATGCAAACCAGCACCGTAGAATTGGACCATCACTTGGACCAGGACAGAGAGTGTGGCTGTCTACTAGGAATCTCCCTCTGCACGTTGAGTCACGGAAACTAGCACCTCGCTTCATCGGGCCCTTCAAGGTCCTCAAAAAGATCAACCCAGTGTCCTACCGTCTTCTTCTACCCAGGTCCATGCGTATTCATCCCACATTTCACATCTCCCGTTTGAAACCTGTTGTCTGTTCTCCTTTGTCCCCAAACAGGAAACCTCCTCCAGTACCTCGCATCATTGGTGGTCAGCCAGCCTACACAGTACACCAACTGCTGGACTCTCGCCAGGTCCGTGGGAAGACCCAGTATCTTGTGGATTGGGAGGGTTATGGCCCGGAGGAGCGGTCTTGGGTGCCAGCTCGAGATATTCTAGACCCAAATCTCATCAGGGAGTTCCACCGCCATAAACAACGCAGCTAGGAGAACGTCGGGAGCCGTTCCTGGAGGAGGGGCTCCTGTAAGGCTCCAGCTTGTAATGACTCTCCCTGCCTCTAGCTGGCGCTGACCTGTAATAACTCTCCCAGCCACTAGGTGGTCCCAGCTTCTGTAAAATGCTTCGTTGCCACTCATTAGTATTTGATTTCATCCACCTGTGGGGGTCATTAGCTAGTTTGTGTTGGCCTATTTAAGCATGCCTCTTTCTTTCAGTTGTGTTCAGTCTTGAGCCTACTATGCCTGTATTTTCCTGGCCAAGAAAGCTAAGTCAGTTGTATTTTTTGGATTTGCCTTTTGCTCATCTTTTGTTTATTTGATTTGTTCTCTGGAAGCTCGGCTTCCTTTTTGTTGTACTTTCAAAACTTGGACTCTTCAGTAAAGATACCTTTTGTTCATTTATCTAAGTCTGCAAGTTATTATTCTGCCCTTGGGTCCATCTGCTGTTTGTCATCCACAATAGCTCAGTGGTAAAGAAGCCGTTTAGTTGACCTGAAGACCCGAGTTCAATCCCAGCATCAGACACCCATCACACCATGTGTCACAGCTGAAATTATGGGCCTTTTAAGTGCATGGTTTCCATTGGCACAAATATCTTGCTTCTATTTCTTTTGTGCCAAAAAAATATATGGTTATAATATGGTTATTTGCATTAGGGGTCGACCGATTATCGGCCTGGCCGATTATCGGCGTCGATATTGAGCATTTTTATGGTTATCGGTATCGGCCATTTTCAAAACCGATTTGCCGATAAAATAATTTAATTTTGAAATGCGCTATATTTGGCTCTGACGCAGCCACCTCTGTCGGAACTCACCACTCTGTAGACTAGACCAATGCAATGTCCCGCACATCTGATTTGTTGGGAGTCACGAGTCCGGCCAATCAATGCAGAAAGCTGAAGCCACTGAAAGTTTAGCACTCACACCGACAGCACTCGCTGACTGGAACTGCTGCACTGATCACGCATCAGTTGTCTTGTCTCTCAAAGTTAAGGCAGCAGAAGACTTTGCTGAAGTAGCAATAAATTACTACACTAAAGTTGCAAAACACCTCAATATAACAGGGTCCTGTGATGTCCGCGATGCAGAAAACACAGACCGAATCGCGGAATCCAGTCATAAAAACGAAATTCACTGTATAAAGCGGAATGTCACGGAATTTGTCAACTTCTTGATGAATTAATAAAAAGCAGGTCAGTACAAATCAAATCGAATTTCAAACCGCAAAAAGACTATTTAAATATGAATCCTGCGTGTCTCTAAATGAATGGTGTAGACGCGTGATTTCATTAACCACACACACACACTGGAGCACGCGTGACGCTTGCGCTGTTTTCAGCCTCAGCCGCATCATTATACTGTATGAGGACATGATTGCATAAACATCATCTGCAGAGCCGCTTAGTCACTTCATGAGCTTTTTAAAGCTTCAACTGAGAAAAGTTATCGTCATATCATAAACACACAGAAACTCAAAGATCTCCACGGCAACCCGTCAAAATAAAAGTTTGTTTTTTCATAGGGCCCTAAACATGTAATTTTTATTAAACTGTAAATAAATTGAATAAGTTTGATTTAAATTAATTAGAAATGCTTTTTGATTACTAAAAGTTAATTTAACCATTAAAATAGTCTTTAAGTTTTACAGAATGCTGCTGGGTGCTCCCTGCACATTTTTTTTAGTTATTATTATTAATAATAATAATAATAATAATAATAATGTTATTATTAACAGTTCTCAGATTTAAAGATATGTTTAAAATAATTTAAAGAAAGTATTTGTCAAACCTCTGTTATTCTTAATTTTGACATTAACTTACATTTTTACACTAGACATATATATATCGGTTTTAAAATATCGGTTATCGGTCTACTTGATCTGTAATAATCGGCATCGGCCCTGAAAATCACATATCGGTCGACCCCTAATTTGCATACATATTTAAAAAAAAAAATACATTGAATACGCTCATTTAAAGTTAATGTTAAAAACTTCTAGTGATAAAATAAGACTGTTACATGTAATTTTTTGCATTACATTTAATGCATTTGGTTTTAGTTTTTAGGGTTTAATTTTTACTTAGACAGTGGAGAATTATAGATTAATTTTAGAATTAATTAACACAATAAATGTCTAATTTTAGAGTCAAATTCTGATTATGGAGCATCCCGTTTTGTTTTGACTTGAATCGGATACACTCAAAACCCAAACAGGCTTGAGTAAGTCTTTTTTTTTTTTTCATGTGCCAATGAAAACATGGTAATTGAGATCAAAGAAAATCATTATTTGAATGGAGTTCTAGAACGTAAGATCTGTTATATTGGCTGAGATCTCCAGAAACAGTTCATTCTTGATTTGTTCATACTGGATGTGGTTCACGTATAGGTATTTTCTCTGGACTATCTCCCCGCCACTTCATTAGTGAAAGGTCTATCAAGGTCATTAAAACAAAATATGACTTTCCAGTTAATCAATCTGTGGAAGTCTGCTTTCTCTTTCTCTCTGTGATCTTAGAGCATTGATCTTCATGTTAAAGTATGCTGTGCCATTATTCGCCGACTCTTCTCCTCTCCTCCTACTCACTGAGATGAACAAACATGGAGTGATTTAAGTGTTTAGACATGTCTCCAAATCAACACAGATAATGACAGTGGGAGTCTTCGCCAATTCAACACCATATATTACACAGACCTTTGGAAACACCCCACACCTAAACCTTCTGCCCATTTAATTTACCCTCTGTTGTATAGTTTGTTACTGCATTGCATTTCTTGAGGTCATCAGTGGCCCTATTTCAACTTTTGATTTTTTTTTAAAAGTCAGTTGCCGTTTCAAAGTGATTGACATAATGCGACTTGCAGCGCTGACGGAATGTAAAATCACATTTTTTAAACAACCTAAATTAAATTCAAATTAATTCACAAGATTTCGCAATTCATTGAGCCATTTATTTCCAATAATCGGGATGGAAAACATCAGGATTTGCATATAGTCAAAACTGATTGTGAATTTGTTTTCTTGAATATAAATTGTACGATAACTTGCATGTGACCACAGTTTGGAAGTTAAATTACTGGAAGATTGAATTTGATTAATATACATATTTGTAAATAAGATTTAAATTTACATTGGCTAATTTTATTAAGTAAATCGTCTTTCAAAGTTGTGATGAAAGAATCATATTTGATAAAAATATGAGGATTAAGACATTGCCATGTTATTACTCTTACCAGGTTATTCTTTTTACAGCAGAATAAAACTAGTAGACAACGTTATTTCTTCAATTGTTCTCTTCACACAGTTCAACACTAAATAAATGCATGTGATTGTTAAAAACTGAATCATTAATGGTAATTAAATAATTCTGTCTATCCGTGAACCATTTTCAAACATTATTTGCTTTAAATTTACATCATAAAAATGGGTTATTAACCATTTTCCCCCCTTGTTATTTATTTATTTTTATTTTTTTTGGGACAATAAGGCACTATTTCAGCTCAATTTTCAAAACTGATTATATAATTCCAATATAAATAAAGTGTGACTAAATGTTATTTGCCAGGTAATGAACCTCAGATCCAATGTATGAAATGCATCGCTCAGCTCCAGAGCGCCGCTAACTAAGCTATAAACTTGCTTTAGTGGTCAGACACATCAACTGCCTCAGCTAATGTGCTGTAAAGTTCATTCTGGTTACATCAACTCCCTCATGACCCCACGCACCTCTCATACCCCTTTTCCACCAAGGCAGTTTGAGTGCCGGTTCAGAGCCAGAGTCTAGTTTCAAATCAGTTCTTTGTCTTTCGACACCCAAAGTACCAGCTCTGAACCAGGAAAAGTGGTTCCTAAGTAGCACCAAAACATTGCTGGTCTAGAAGTAAGAACCACGTGCGTCAGGGTCTGGGGGCGGGGCTACCGTGACCAACAAGACGAACCGAAACTTGTGACCGCCATTTTTAAATAGCAGCTAATAGCAGCTTGATTGTAATCTCCATCTATGCAAGTTACGGCGAGCTGCACGAACTAGCACCAGGTTCATGCTGGTGGAAAAGCGGTATCAGAGTGGGCTCGGAGGGAACCGCAGGCCGATTCATCTGTCCGAAAGAATAATGAGTGGTCCGTTTTTGCTGTTGATGCTGGATACCATGACCAGGGCATCTGTGACTTACATTTCAGCGTGTTTTATGAATGTCACTTCTTTTAATTTGAGGCAAGACTCTTAGGTCAGTCTTTCCACTTAGTCTCTTTCCCTCTCTTTCTCTCTCCAGCTTCCTCCCTCCCTCCCTTTCCCCCTTATGATTTTCCCTAGTTTGCAATGAGTTTGATGTTATGTCTGGCAGAAGACTGCATAAATTCATTTTCCACCATCACGAGCTCACTGAGTGCTTATGCAGGAGTTAATGAGCCATTCATTTAGTGCTGTCTCCAGCAGACCACAACCATCTCGAGCAAATTAGACTTTCGTTCTGCTTCAAGACGACGCAAGGAAAACACAACACAAAGATTTAGTCTAGGCCTCGGAGGAGGGTTCGAGCAAGCAGAGTTAGCCTGAAAAATATTGGGCAAAATAACCCAAAGACTGAGCTTTTTTTTAAATTTAATGCAGCTTTGATGCAATTTAACATAATTATTACACTATCGTGACTTTGAAGGCTTGTTTCAAGCAAGGAAAATAAAGTTAGAACAGCTAAGGGGGTTTTAGGCACTCCGCTCCGCATCGTGCCTAACAACGCCCCTTAGCTGTTCTTAATTCACTGTAAATCACGGCTTTGCGGGGCTTATTGCCTTTATAAAACGGTTACTCCATAAAAATATTAATTTTAATATTTATTTTATTCATAACATAAACAGCAACAAAAAATATAACGTTATAACACATATTCCTCCGCCAAACAATGTAGTTCCAAAGAGGTTGCCAAGCAACACATGCAGCAACAAAGAATCACAAATAGCAGTTGCGCAGTAATACTAATGTAATGCGGTCACAGGTGTGTGTTTGTTGAGTAATTTACAAAGGCTTCGAATGTGGCCGGACCGGAACTATCCGTTTTATAAAAGTGCTTTTACAACACTTCACAGCATTGCATTTTGGTTGCAGTTAGGGCTGGGTATTGTTCAAAATCTTTCGATCCGGTGCCAATTTCGATACCTCAGTTTGGATACCGGTTCCTAACGATTCTTTTTTCAATACCAATTTTATGAAATCCATTTGAACAAGATTACATAACACATTACCTCAGAAAAACAAATAAAGAGCTCATGCTCACCAAAGCTGAATTTTTTTTAAATAAAAAATACAGTAGGCTAAAACTTTAAATATTGTAAAATAGTATTACAATTTAAAATCTTATTTGAATATATTTCAAAATGTAATTTATTGATATGAATTGAATTCAAAGCTGAATTTTCAAAATCATTACTTCAGTGTCACATGACCCTTCAGAAATATGAAAACAGTTTGCCGCTTAATATTTTGGAAACTATGATACATTTTTTCATGATTCTTTGATGAATAAGAGATTCAAAAGAACAGCATTTATCTAAAAACGAAATATTTTGTAACATTACACATGTTTTAATGTCACCTTTGATAACTTTAATGCATCCTATTCCTAACTGAAAAAAAAAAATCTGACTAACCAACACATTTTTGAACGGCAGTGTACATTCAATAGGTTATTATGTATTGCAATATAAACACAGTCAGAGTGATCAACAAGGTATCTCTTTATTTACCAGTCGAAGACGGAGAAACTTTTATGTTTACTCCGTGCACTGTCAAGGTCTTCATCATAATGTCGTGGTACCGGTCTTTGGAGCAATTATTTTACCGCAAATACTGCATCGCGCGCTGTTGGCATCGAGCCTGGAGAAATGTACCCACACTTTTGATCGACTTTTCCACATCTTTAAGGTATTATGTGTGTGTGCTCGCGTCTCATATGAATATGTGCGCGGAGAGTTTGTGTGTGTGTGCTCGCGTGTCATATAAGTATGAGCGTGAAGAGTTTGTGCGTGCACGCGCGCTTCTCATATGAGTATGTGCGCGGAACTCTCACAACGTCTTGTGTGTGTAGAGTTTGCGTGTATGTGCATTTCATATGTATTTGTTTGAGCACTGACGTTGACGAATGAACTCCTTAGGTATCGAAATCTGGAACCTAACAACATGTCATTTTTCGATACTCGATAGTATCGAGGCAATTCGGTCGGTAGGCTACCTAAAAAGTATCGAACTCGGTACCCAGCCCTAGTTGCAGTTACGTTATGTTGCACATTGTTTTTAAACATTCCAGAAACCACATCGGAACGAATGCAGTGATTGAACGAACATTTTATGGTGCTATGCTGTTCACAGATGATATATTTCTAAAAATACATTTAGACCTCTTCTCTATCAGGATATGAGGAGACTTTTAACCAGCATAACAAAAAAATGTTTCTGTAGTATAGAATCACCTATTACAACTTTAGGGAATGGATAGCGATAATTCAAAACACTTTATTCAAACTTTCACATTCTCAAAATTTGCTCTGTTGCAATCTTACCAGTTAATTTTTGTCTCTCCTCTCTCTCTATCTTTTTTAAAAATTCAAAATGTAAAATTTTTCAGTCAGTTCCGACCGAAGAGGCCCAGTTTTTGCATAGTTTAGGACAAACCAAGACAACACACATCATGCCTGTGAAGAAGTACAGACGTATATGTTTCAAAAGGCCACTCTAGACATACTTGTATGTTTCTTCACATTTCTGACAGATATATGAAGGAATCTGCTTTAATAGTTGTCAATCAAATTCAAACCTGTCTGCACCAGATGACTGATGCTCATCGTTCGGTCTCTCTGTCCATTACTTTTGCTTTCTGTATATCCAGCTTTTATTCTCTGCCTGACACACTTTTCTTACCTGTGTATCTTTTTTCTTATGTTTTGCCTCTTTGTTTTAATCTATCTCTCTTCTCCACTGTCCTCTCTGTGATCAGATGCTCGCTTAATTAGTTTGAGGGTCCTGGGGTCTAAAGTCCATCCAGTCAACACAACTTTTTTTCCCCCCGAGATCGCACAGAGCAGCATGTTCATGGTGCTTCACAAAGACTCAGTCTCTCCATATAAAGGAGTATTCAGAGGAATCTTGCAGTATAAAGGAGTGAACTTGATATGTTATAAAACTTCTGCAACTTTGTCATTTCACACAGAAGAATGCTTCAGCACAATGCATTTACATGTTAATGATGACTGTTGGCTGATAAGAAACATGCCACTTGCCCAGTGAGGTAATATGAAGAAAGCAGCACTATTATTACTGCGTTGCACATTATAATTTCAGTTCGATCTTAAACCACTTATTTGGTTCGTTTCAGCACACATTGTGCTGTGACCCTGTCACAATTTTATGCAAATTTTGTAAAAAAAACTAAAAAAAACAACCTGTTATTGAAAGAATGGGGGAGTTAAAATCTATATTTAACACAAGAGAAAACCCACACGCTGATGTGTGTGCCGGAGCATAGTGATGTTGCCCATTTCACATGTGACGGAGTTTCTTAAAGCAACTGCGAGTGAAAGTTGGCTGTTTGATTCCAAGAGCCAGAGAGATTTTGTAAAATATTGTCATTAAAAACTAAATAATGGCTCTTTTTTTACTTTATTAAAATCAGGATATCAGGAAAAAAGTTTGTTATGATACAATCCCAAATTTTGCTCCATCCTGACCAGGAATGAAGAGCCACTACTCTAAAAGCTTAACTAGAGATTCTGAAGATTTTTGGCTTTAAAAAGGTCACAAAAGCACTATAAATGTATCGTAAAAGTTGTACATTTGAAATCATTCAAAATCATCTGAAATCTTCTGAAATCATATGCTTTCTGTGATGAACAGAGCAAAATCTGTTTCCTTTTTGTTTAATTTCAAAAAGCTTAATTTTGACCTTTCATATCAGAAATATATCAACAGCATGACTATCAAAAAAATACATTTCTCCATGTTAGTGGTGGAGGTTTTTGAAACATGAAATATAAGTTTAATAAAAGTGAAATATGAAACAGTAATGCAGGGATGCTGTCATAACATCGTATGATGACGGGACATTTATATTGTGAGAAAACTGTCTTCAAAGTCTTAATTCACTTAGCTCTGCATATTTGCACTAGTCACTGTTTAATTGGTAATACACATAAATATACATGAACACATTTTTTCTGTGCAATGTTGCAGGATTATGGATTATTACATAGAAAGGATGCCGTGAGAAAATAATGTGTCTGGTCACTTGAGTGATTTGTTTGTTTATTAAAAGATGAGCTTCAACACAGGGCACTAAATAATTATATTTTTATGATTTCTTTTTTATTAGCCTTATATCCTCTTCTAAACATCTAAATATTCAGATTAAAGGCATTACTTTATCAAATGTTTGCTAGTTTTGTGATATCAGCCTGATATGATAAACAAAGCAGAGTTATCTTTGAAAAAGTGGGACACTGCAGGTTCTGGGACTGAAATTTGTTGTGCGTCTGTATTTTGTGGCATTCATTTTTGTTTAAAAAATTAAAAATACTTGTGTATTTAACTAATATGGCAAAATAAGCTTGAAATTACATGTTTAAAGGGATAGTTGACCGAAAAGGGTAAATGTTGTCATAATTTACTCATTTTTTATATAAAATTTTTGTACTTTTTTTTAATTTTTTTTACGGAACACAAAATAAGATATTCTGAAGATTTTAGGCTTCAAAAAGTTCACAAAATCACCAGTAGCTTTCTTTTGTGACAAAACTTGTTATTATTGAAAACTTGACATTCTCATTCATGATAAGCACAGTAGGTATGTCCAAACTAATTATTTTTAATCAGATTTTTTCAATAAATGCGTTGATCCAGTTCACAAAACTGATCTGAATGATTTATTCAAGAATTAGACTTATCCGATCTGATTCAGTGAACTGCACACAGCAGTTAACAGCTCGCTGAAGGGGAAGATTATCAGTCAATAGTGACTTAAATTTTGGTCTGATTCTCACACAAAGTTATCATATGACGTCAGAAGAGTTGGAACATATGGCACAAATCAAATGGACAACTTTTATGATACTTTAATGGTGCTTTTACATCCTTTTTGAAGTGTGAGAGCTTCAATTATAATTATAATATTTCAGATTTTTTATTTTATTTTTGAATAAGCTATCCCTTTAAACTCGACCTTCTAGTCTGAAAATAGCCCATGTGACAAAGAACTGAAGTTTCCTGTCATTTATATTCTGACTACAGCAATGAATGTTTTGATGATGGTTGGTTTAGCTCATATATTGAGGCACATACCTATAGATCTGCACATACCTATAGATCTACACACACACACACACACACACACACACACACACACACACACACACACACACACACGGACACAGTTCATGGTTCAGTGAGGCATGATACACACTTTAATATGTGTCAGAAACAGTTTACTTCTGAGCACTTTGTCTCAAAGTTAATACAGTCTAGCAAATATCATCCTGGCAGACATTGGTAGCCTTCTCTCTTACACACACACGCACCTTCCTCTGTCTATGTATGGAACACATGTCAGTGTATATACATTCTCCCTACATGTTTAAAATACTAATGAACTTCTAAACACTCTTTTCCCATCATGGGTCATTATAAGACTTGGCTTTCAGTAAATCAAAGGAAAACACCTTATTAGACAGATAAAGAAACATTTGGTTATCGGTCTGTGTTCGTAACGTTCATTCATTTTTTGATTTAAAGCTGCATTGCATAACTTTTTTGGGTTACAAATTATCCAAAATAAATTTGAGCAAGTACATAACCAGCCAGTGTTCAAAACTATCTGCTTGCCTTAGCTCGATTCAAAACGGTAAGCTTGTTATAATGTTTTTAATTCCAGTGGTACTGGTGGATTTACGCTGGAAATTCGAGCATGTCTTTTCGTCATTACTTCACATCTGTACACATAAAGAAGGTGTCTCGGCTAGTAGGCTATATTGCGTGTGAGGATGTTGGAGGTGGAGATTTATAGCCTTTTCTCACAGCACTTGATATAATTAAACATATCAAATTGATGGCGGACCCAGAAAGGTTCAAACGACAATCACCAGTGACAACTGGAGATTCACCCGTTGTAAAATGCAAAAGACTTTGTTCGGACTTCGGAGTGGCTACAGAAGAAAAGAGACTGCAACCGGGCCCTTGCGAAAACAAGAATAAATATCGGAAGGGCATTAAATGTAGTCACGCAATGCTGATGTAACATTAACAATTTGAGAACAAAGTATAATTTGCACAGTTTGACGTGATAAGATGAGCGATCGCGATTTTCTGCAATGCTTTTTTTCCCCTTAGTTGGTCAGAACAAAAGTGGATGTTACTTGTTCAGATGACATTTTCCGGTGAAAATTCTTATGTTGGTCATACTTCCAAAAAGTAGAATCTGTGATTCTGAATGACAGTATCCACACCGGCACGGTGACTGACAGACGCACATTCTCCTCAAAACATTGGATTCATCCGCGCTGTGCCGAGGCACAACCCACGTAAAGTTGATAATTCCACGAATAACTGCAATTGCAGATTTCGAACAGAGATGGCGACAGAGGAAAACTAGAAAAGAGTGAAAACCGAAAAATAAGTATTCAGCTTGATTTTTCGTTTTTCATTCTCAGGTAGAAAAAAATTATGAACAGCTTGATTATTCGATTTATACTTGTAGGCGAGAATTAAACACCTCTTTCCTATGATTTGTCAGCCGAAGATCAAACTGTTCCGTCATCAGTTCAGTCAACAGTTATACCGTATTTTTACGGACTGTAAACTAGTTTTTTATCATGAAGCACGCTGTGATTTATTCCAAAGTGACTTAGGCCTATATAATGCATTTAACTTCGTTTAAATAATCTAAATGTTGACTTACAAAAGTAGGCGCGCCAAGAAGGCTATACGCTGTATTTTGGTTCATTTTTGGTGCGCGCCAGAAAGATGTTCAAAGAGGCCGAGACGCACTAAAGCATGTTGTTTTCTTTATTTTACAAAGACATGACATTTTGTATTCGCTTTGAATGTGCACAAATAAAAATATACATTTTACTCTTTCGAATGATGTCATATTATCTGTATGACTATAAATGACAGAGTATTAAGTTATTTCCCCTGCTGAGGAACAAATCCAAGTGATGGTGCCGGCGCATACACAATATTATTAGTTCACTTCTGGCATTGATAACTTGACATCGCAGCCTGTTTATTATCAAAATAAAACAGTCAACAAAACATATAAAAAGTTATTCATGCTTCATTTAATTTGTCTGTTGTACAATATAAAGGCTGTGCCGGTTAGTCAAACTCATTTCCCTTGCTGTGAAGTTGCTGATATAGCCTACATTGAGACTTGCCCGAAGTATAAAGCCTTCTTTATATTAATAGATAGCATCCAAATGTTACATTGCAAATATGGAAACTTTGGACCGAATGAGAGATGCGCGAACCCAATGTCCGTACAGTTTCGGTTTCAATTCAAATAAATTCGTTTAGGCTTGGCGTTTAAAATAGGCTAAATGTTGTTTGTACTAAAGGGCACAATAGGCTATTTTTATAGGCTACTATTGTCAGGATTCCACCAGCTTCATCCACTCCTCCCACTCATTCACTCACTCCTCCCACTCCTTCATTATCACCAGAGTTGTGATCACCATCACCTGCACCTCATCATTACACCTCCCTTTATATTCAGCTTCCCTTTACACACTCATTGTCTGGTCTCGTCGCTACATGTCACACAGACTCACACTGACTATCATCTGTTTGCATACTCCCTATATCTCCGTCTGCTTCTGCAAAACCTGTAAATAAACTACATTCACTTACCACCTGTCTGACTCCTGTTCCATCCGTGACAGAAGACCAGACCTAACATGCAGAATCCAGCGGAGCCTGTGGGGAATCCATCACGCGATTCATTCGCGGAACTCGTTCAGGCTGTTCGCCAATCTCTACTTACTTCTCCACCTTCTAATCCACCCACCGTTCCCGAGGATATCCTTCACTCTGCACGTCAGCATTCACTTCCGCAAACATCCGCTGCTTCGTCAGCTGCCTCTGCGAGTCCCATGGCCCGACCAGCGACATTCACCGGAGAGGCGGAGGACTGCAGCAGCTTTCTGCTTCAGGTTTCACTCTACTTTCAGATGCAAGCACATCAGTTTTCCAGTGATTCAGCCCGAGTCGCCTTTGTTATCTCCCTGTTATCCGGCCGAGCGCTCCAATGGGCACCTCTGGAATTCCAGCCCGATCTCACGAACAATTTGTACGAATTTTACGAGGTGGCTAATTCGTACGAATTCATACGACCTCACTCGTACGAATTAGTAATATTTTTCGCTAAATCTGACATATCTTACGAGTTGCCCAATTCGTATGAATTTGTACGAATGACCTACCCCTGACCCCACCCCTAAACCTACCCATCACGTGGGTTTAGACAAATCGTACAAATTCGTACGAGTGAGGTCGTATGAATTCATACGAATTAGCCACTTTTTAATCACTCGTACAAATTCGTACGAATTGGTCGTGAGATAGCGTTGGGAATTCTAACTCACCTGTGGTAAAATCACTCTCAAGCGTTATACAACATTTCAAGGAAGTGTTTGGTCAGACTCTCTTCTCTCTCTCTCTCTCTCTCTCTCTCTCTCTCTCTCTCTCTCTCTGTCTCTGTCTCTGTCTCTGTGTTCACGATCAGCTATACCAGTGGTTCTCAAACTATTTCGGTCATTCCCCACTTTGGACAAGGGGGAATTTTCAAGCCCCACATGCCCCCATCGCCCCAACACAATGCTAATGAAATGCGCAACAAGCCTTAAAATTTTCCAATTTATTGAAGTAACAAGTAGGCTATCAGTATAGTAACAAGTTGTATCTAAATACAAACTAACTATCTACATCAAATAACAGCAAGTTCAAAAATAAAGAAAATAAAAGTGCAGCTGTGTCATAACTTGCATGAAATTCAAAAACAGATAAAATAAAAGTGCAAAAAAAATTAAAAACAAATAAAATAGACTTAACATACTGTGTTTGATGTGGGATTAAAATGATGGGCAGTGTATAAGATATAAACTAATGATTAATTATTTTAATATTACTTTGTTCCGATCAGAGCATGTGAGCGGAAAGAGAGAGCGAGAGCGCATTTCTGAATATTCCTCCGATCGCTCATTCCGCTCAGGGTCAACACAGAATGGCCTGCTGGTTCGAAACTATGTGGAATAAGGGCTGTCTCCGACTAAAGTTTTTTTTTTAGTCGACTAGTAGTTGTTCATTTAAGCCATTAGTGGACAAATCACCCCTTTACATTGATTTAATTACTTAAATAAGCTATACAGGATACGCTCATTGTTATTTAGCCGCACTCAAGCGCACGAGCGCACGCATAAAGCTTGCCACAAAGAACCGGCAAGTAGTAATGATTATGATTATGTATGTGTAAAAAATAACAAGTAGACATTTAATTGTTTATTAATAAACTGGTGTTTTCTGTGTTGCTGCAAAGATGAAGTTGACGATGCGGACTCGCCATGAACGAATAAAAATATAAAGGCATAAAAAGGAAAATTTCCTCCCGTTTGGCGCGCCCCACCTGTCACGTCTCTATTCCCCACCAGTGGGGCGCGCCCCACACTTTGAGAACCACTGACCCATACAATCTTTGTCAGGGAAATTCCTCGGTGAGTACATATGCACTTCAATTCCGCACGCAAATACGGCATGGTCTCAACCCCAACATCCGTCAGTTGATAGTGGTTTATGAAGATTCACTGGGAATTGAAAGCCTCATTCAGAAAACCATTCGAGTATCCCAACATTTGTCTGCCTGCAATAACCCTGCTACCACTGTATGTCCTCCACCCTTGGCTCCATCTGTCGCTCCTCCAGCACCCGAGCCTATGCAGGTTGACTCCACTCATCTCTCTTCCAAGGAGAGGCAGCGTCGCATTCAACACCACCTCTGCCTGTACTGTGGGGGTGATCAACATCTCATCAACACCTGCCCTGTTCAACCTCAATGCCCAGCGGTAAGCACCATTCAAATTCCTCCTAAAATTGCTACCTTGAACCGAACTACTGTCCATCTGTTAACCTCTCGTGTATGTGTCTCAGCACAAGCCCTCCCCGACTCTGGTTCAGCGGGGAACTTAATTTCCACGCAACTCCTACAAAAATTGAACGTCAGAAAACACCGAAGTCATCAAGATCTCCGAGTTCAAACGATCCAGGGTAAGCCGCTGGGCCAAGGTCGAATTCGTCATTTCACCCCCAGACTGACGCTCTGCATAGGCTTCTTACACTTGGAGGAGATTTCCTTTATGGTGCTGGAGGAGTCCACTGCTGAGCTCATCCTGGGATGCCCTTGGATGGTCCAACACCAACCCACCATCGACTGGAAGTCCCGAGAAGTCCTTCGTTGGGGTGAAGATTGTCTCCATTCCTGTCTAGCTTCGGTTAAGAAGAACCAGAAAATTCCTTCCTTTGCCTCTCCGTCTTCTGAGGAAGATCCGAGTTTCCCATTTGTTCCACTTCTATTGAGAGTCCTAAGGTCCAACACCAGGTGGAGATTCCAACTGAGTATATGGCGTTCCAGGATGTGTTCAGCAAGCAGTTGGCGACCAAACTACCACCTCATCGGCCATGGGACTGCGCCATCGACCTGCTACCCGGAGCCACTCTGTCTAAAGGCCGTGTCAAGCATTGGTTCGAGGTCATAACCGATCATCGCAACTTGGAATACCTTAGAGAGGCGAAAAGGCTAAATCATCGTCAAGCTCGATGGGCTCTCTTCTTTACACGCTTTGATTTCCTCGTGTCTTACTGGCCTGGCAGTAAGAATTGTAGAGCAGATGCTCTCTCCCGTCTTCATCATCCTTCCTGCGAAGATTCTTCGCTTGAACCTATTCTCCCTCCAGCCATATTCGTCAACCCGATCGTCTGGGACATCGACGAGCAGATTTTCCAAGAGAACCGTCGTCATCCCGCTCCGGAAGATCCAGGAGATTGGACGGTACCTGAGGACCTATTGCCACCAGTAGCAGGACAGCTGGAGCCTCCCCTGGGCTGAATACGCCCAGAACTCCCTTCGGCAGTCTACCACTGGGCTCACCCCCTTTCAGTGTGTCCTGGGTTTTCAGCCTCCTCTCTTCCCTTGGTCTGGTGAGCCCTCTGAGGTTCCAGCTGTCGATTACTGGTTCCATCAGAGTGAGAGGGTATGGGACTCGGCTCACGTGCATCTCCAGCAGGCAGTCCGGAGGCATAAGGACCAAGCAGATCGTCGTTCGGAACCTCCTCAGTACCAGCCTGGACAGAAGGTTTGGCTGTCGACCCGGGACATTCACCTCCGCCTGCCTTGCCGTAAGCTGAGTCCTCGATACATTGGTCCATTCACCGTGCAGAAGCAGCTAAACGAAGTCACATACAGGATAAACCTTCCTCCTCAATACCGGATCTCACCTTCTTTCCATGTGTCTCTGTTAAAACCTTTCACTGAACCTGTCACTCCTCCTCCCGCAGAACCTGTCCCGGCTGACGTACCTCCTCCTCCGGTTCCCATTGAGGAGGAACCCATCTACCAGGTCCACAGCATCTAGGACTCACGGCGGCGAGGTCCGCGGCTGGAATACCTGGTCGACTGGGAGGACTATGGCCCAGAGGAGCGGTCGTGGGTTCCTCGCGAGGACATCTTGGATCCAGCCCTAATCACTCAGTTCCACGCCGACCATCCTGATCGCCCTGCTCCCAGGCCTCGTGGTAGACCTCATCGCCGTCTTTGCCCCTCTTCTCAGTGGTCAAGAGCCGCCTCGGAGGAAGGGGGTACTGTCAGGATTCCACCAGCTTCATCCACTCCTTCCAATCATTCACTCACTCCTCCCACTCGTTCATTATCACCAGAGTTC
Source organism: Gila orcuttii (assembly GCA_026230005.1). NCBI lineage: Eukaryota > Metazoa > Chordata > Actinopteri > Cypriniformes > Leuciscidae > Gila > Gila orcuttii. The sequence continues at coordinate 29,180,132 of JAPDVR010000013.1, read as the reverse complement.
TGATCACCATCACCTGCACCTCATCATTACACCTCCCTTTATATTCAGCTCCCCTTCACACACTCATTGTCTGGTCTCGTCGCTACATGACACACAGACTCACCCTTGCTACTCACCTGCTACTTACCCGTCTCCCATTGGACTCTCTTCATCCCCTTGCCTTCGGATATCATCCTCAGTCTTCAGCCTTCCGTCTACATCCGTCCATGTGATCTTCATACTGCATCTGCAACAGAGACTCTTATTATCCTTCAGCTAAGTTACCATCTGACTATCATCTGTTTGCATACTCACCATATCTCCGTCTGCTTCTGCAAAACCTGTAAATAAACTACATTCACTTACCACCTGTCTGACTCCTGTTCCATCCGTGACATCCTACATGGCTACTTATTTTTCATTCTTGTTTTCTGAATACCATTTATATAAGGATTTGTCATACAGTAAGGGGAAGTAAAATACGCATAGCCTACATGTTAATAGTGTTTAGTTTATATTGTATTTTATTTACAGGCCTTTTACACTATTGCTGAATAGGCTAATAATAAAATGTGTTTTTTTCAACGATGTGACGTGCGACGTGTGTTTCTCTTTTTTGAAAAAATTAAAAAACAAAAAAGGAACTCTTTTCCTTTTTTTCTGCTTTCAATATTAAATAAGAAAAACGAATGAACACAACTGACTATTTTATTTTTATTTTTTAAAAGTACATTTTTGTCATGACTCTCGGAGTGTTTGGAATGGTAATGGATATGAAAATAGCTGTGTTTCCATTACGCGTCAAATTGCGCAAATTGAAAATACGCCCAATGGAAACGTCAATTTCACACTACCGTAAGTCCCATATATCGCAAACAAGTTTTTTATGCTCGCATGAGGTGGTTTTTCAAGCATATTGAAAAAGGAATATTTCGCAAAACTTCGCAGAACTTCGCAGGTCCCCTGGCGTGCGTAATAGTCAATCATTCTTTGAAGAAGGCGGTGTATGTTTGGACTGAAGACAAGACAGAGTTCTTTATTAAACTCATAAAAGACAAGATAATTACGGGAATACTGGATTTTAAACAACAAAGAAATGCAACAATGTTATCAAGACCTTGAAGCAGAGAAGAGGGAGAAACACCCAGAAACAGCTCATATGTGCCGCTCCCAAATGTAAGGGGCTTTCCTTGGCATTAATGCTTGGATAACACTGCTATGTCTCCTTCGATTAAAAATAATGGCTAGTGCGCTGGCTGTGAAATACGTAAACCCTCCAACATTTGTTGCCATGATTTTTGGAATGACTTATCGTGAGAAGAAAAAATTATGTTTTAGTCGCATAACATCGGTTAATGGAAACGCTGTCATTTTGCAATAGTTTTTTATCGACATTTAGAAAATATCGCAAAAGTTTTGTGCAAATCTGTAATGGCAACCAAGCTAATGTTAATATGTTTGGCCTGCTATTGCTGCTGCAGAGTAAGTACACTTGCTAGGGGCACGGGAAGTGGGGGTGCTGTTTTCACAGGATTGTAAATGCAACGCAAATTTTTCTTTATTTACAATTATTCATTTTTAGCATTTAGTAATTTATTTGTAGCTAATAAACACTTTAAGTGGGCTATTTAAAAGTGTTATTTATATGTTAAATTATGTTTTTAAAAACATACTCTTAGAGTTTGACGCCATATTGTGTTTGCGTAGAAAGAATTGGTCAGCAGCCGCTCAAAAAAATAAAAAAATAAAATCGTCCGCAGCCGCTCTACTGAGCGCAAGTCCACCATCAGTGTTGTATAGGCACATTGGCAGTTTTTTTTTGTTAATTTCTATTTCCTGTCACTGTGCAGGCTCTTTGTTTGTATATGACACTGTAAACAGCCCAATAACCCTTTTATTTAAAGTTGTGTGTTTCCCATAGACCGGTCCGTTGCATTACGATTGAAAGCATTATCAATAATGTCACAAATGTGATGTGCAGTCAAGTTCGGGTGTGTGTGCCGTGTAAACGAGTGTTCTCACCGATACTCTTGTTGTGTTTTGCGGAGTTTTGACGAGTTTTATAAACTCGATATTGTTTCTTATTCAAAAGTGGTGACCCCCCACTGAAAACATCTTCCCGCGCTCCTGTGACTTGCTACTGCCAATACATACTGTACATGACACGTTGTTGTAAGACATGCTGCTGCTGTACAATATAGCATACAGGAATTACCTGTAGATCATCTATACAGGTGGAGGGTTTCTAAAAGTGCGTTGCAACTCCGACAGCAAAGCTGACAAAGTATTTGAAAGTTGAGCAGCAAGCTCATTGGCTACTGATACAGCAGGAACCAATCAGCTGTGCCCTTTAGAGAATGATGTGATTGCAAGCAGTTTGAGTTAAGAACCTATTAGCCTGCGCCATCAGCCTGAGTTTCATGACAGACCTTTTTATTTCTTTAAATGCCACTTTGTTATATAATGTATATAGTGTTTTAGCCCCTTTATGTTTTCATTTGGGTATCCAAGACATGACTAGCAACACTTATGAGCAATAATAAAGTGGAATTGATTGACATATTTATCAAATAGCTGGTGGCTGATTGATTGGATGTTTGATCCGGGGAGCGATTTGTTTAATGCAATTAATGTGGAACAGTAAATGGCTTAAAATGCACTTTTGGTAGCCAGCAACTGGATGGATGGGTTTTTCCTGAAATTTTTCCCTTCATTCCTTCCTCTGGTTCCCCTCATAACCCCTGAGGTCTCACAGTATGGAGTAAACTATCTGTCGAATCCACTTAGAGTTTATTAAGGACACACACAAACCCCATTGTGAGTTAACTCTAATTACTGGAGCTTGATTTGTAGCAGTCAGGTGTTTACCGGTAAGGTCATTGGTAAGATGTGTGGAGATGTGAGAGGATTCATTTAAATTCATTTAGTTTTATGAACATTGATAAAAAGACATGCTTTTCACAAATGGCTTCTGCTCTATTGTTTATTGTCAATATTTTCAATAAACACATGAACAGGTGATCATTGATTGGGGAAATAAATGATTCAGTTCTCTGAAATAACAGAAGCTAGTCTTAAAGTGTTGTTTTGTGTTCAATAGGCTCTTTTCATGCTGTCAAGTACTTTAGAAAACAATTTTGACATCCCTCAGTTTGTAAAAATGGCATGTAGAGTAATGCACGTACAAAGGAAGCCTTTAGGGCAATACACTGCACTATGAAAATGTTAAAATACACAGAATTTCTTATGGTAGGCTACATGATACTAGTGTGATAAAATTGCATTCTAACCTCATCTGTACAACGTTATATTCAATTCATCAGTAACTCCCATAATCACACAGATCCATGCAAGAATACCACAAAGGAACTGCTTGTATCAAGCAAAATTTGCAGTGAAAACGCATAACCGTATAACACACATCTGTATGAAAGTGTTTAAATCTGCACATTTCTACTCTGGTGGTTTCAGGGTGATTGTTTAGGTCGTTTTGGCTTCTGTTCAATGACGGCTTACTAATTTTTTAAGCTGATGAATGTACTTTTGGGGGCATTTAGAGAAAAAAAAAACAGTGCTGATTTGGCATCAGTAATGTAATGTCATCAGGGACTGCGGTTAGCAGATATTGCTGTAGTATTACCTCATTTAACTCATGCCTGAATCGGACGTCAGACTTGCAAAAACTCTTATGCATGACTCACCAAGAAACGTTTGATTTATGGCAGGTGAGATGGTCAATGACATCAAGGGATTTAAGTTGTTCATATTATGGGATGTCTCTTTGTCCTTCTTGCATACAGTTGTCATTAATCCAAACGCATTGCAGCATTCAGCGTGTAATGATTTCTGAGTGCTGGTCTTGTGCTGAGAGCAGCTTGTGGGACCTGGAATGTGAGTAAGCAAACAGAGCCTGTTTCACATTTTTATGTGCCGTTTATTTAGGGCTGTCAACAGTCTGTCATTCTGACAAGCACATTCAGTGGAAGGAGAATAAATTCAGTGGGAGAAATGCCTGAACAGATTCAAGGTTTGTGGAAGTAACCGTGTTGCAGACACACTTTGATCGTTGTTTGTGTAGGTGTGAAAGTGTGAGTTTGTGTACAATTATAAAAATGCTATTATTTTTGGACTTTTCAATGACACTTGACATTTCTTGAGATGCTGAACAGCAGGTTTTTTATTTTTTTTTATTTCAGTGCATCCACTTTAGAGTGGATTTCATAATATATTTGTATTATATATTTTTTTAACCCTCTAAGACCGAAGGCGCTCCCGTTTGCGTGTGTCTGTTTAAGAGCCTATAGAAACTGAAACCAAATGGCTAGCTCAATCATTCTTTTTGCATACAAAACCAGAGATGTAACATGTTCAGATCAAGCCTTCAACATGCTCATGTTGCGTTGTTTTCACCCTCTAATGAGTCTGTACAAATTGCGTAATATGCTTTTACAAAAAAACCCCACAAAAATGCATTGCACGTCTTTGCACACATGTTCTGTAGATCTGCGATTGATAGTTACGACTTCCGATGGCTCATTGACGTATCACGTTCTCTGCACTATGACCCCAGGGTGTGTTGTGACTAGAGGTGTGAACCTACACTGGTCTCACGGTTCGGTTCGATTGCGATTATCATGTCATCGATTCGGTTCAATTCGATATCGCGATGCATTGCGATGCACCGCATCCTCAATTTTCAATTTTACTTCAAAAGTGATGTGTGCGTGCGCGTGCGTGTGTGTGTTCGCCTGTTCGGGAAGTCGCAGTGACAAAAACAGAGACATTCCAGTTTAAGTTTCATGGGACTAAAGCCTGTTTATGCCATTAAGAAAATGAAATTCTGTCAAATCAATTTTGATTTTAAAGAAATGTTCATTTAAAAGCAGCGCTCATTCATCAGTGTATAATGTTACCCTGGAGACGCGCGCATCAACCGTCACCGAGTCCGCTGTTGAAGACGACATCCATTTATAATCACGCGTAACAACACAATTGTAATTTGACCATCGGGTGCGGAAGGGTTGCCATCTGTCTCTATTTGTCCCGATTTATCTTTTAATAACCTGTCCCGGGAAATGTATCCACTCTCCCGAAAGGCTACGTGAATGTATGTTCAAACTGTGTAGCGCACGCACAGCAGAGAGGGAGAGAGCGAGACCTTGCGTGTGTGTGCCTCAAGAAGCGCATGTAACTTGCATGCGCATGTAATGTATGTATGTAAGAAAGAATGTTTAATTCGCACTCGCGTCTCGCCTCCCTCTGCCAGTGTATGCTACCGGCTACCGCGACAAAGCACATGCGCGATAAATGACGTCAGAAAGGCGTCAGTACATTATAACCGGTTATGGTCTATTACTGAACCGATACCGAATCGTCCTCGTCTGCATCGCGGTGCACCGTAGAAACGATTAATTTCGACACCCCTAGTTGTGACGTCACAAGCTGCATCATTTGACCACGCGTTTGACTCCCGTTTGACTCCCATTTGCTATATGTTCCTTCTTATCGTTATTGTCTTTTTACCATTGCTTCATTTTATCATTTCTTTCTCGTTTAGACACTCACAAATACAAGCACATTCACACACACACACACACACACACGCGAGTGCGCGCACGCAATGTTATGTCTAAATGAAAGTACACGGACGCGGAGGTTTTGGAAATACTATTTGCGTCCGATGACGATGAACTCTCCGTCTGCTCATCGGCTCCAGATTCAGTTTTTTTTTGTTCTGACAGGGTCTATTTATTTTATATTTTAACCAATTCAATGTTCAATCAATATTCAAAAGCAAAATGTTATCTGTTTGACCACAAATGTAATTGAATATTTTACATGGCATTTTTCTCCCCTTTTTTTGAATGAGTGTAAAAATGAGTGTATCTTAAAAACTAATTTATGTAAACAGTTCAAATCAATTGTGTATAGTTTTAAATTGTTTTATGCACTTTCACATTGACAAGTTTGAGGTTGACATTTATCCATTTTTTGTATTGAATAAAATATGTAGACATTTTTTTTTAAATTGTTTTTCTTTTTGTTTATTGCACTTTTGAGATATTTATCTAGTTACTATTGATTTATTATAAACATAGCCTTCAAATTGGGAGAGTAAGGATTATTTTGATGTATGGCATATGAAAATGCTCAAAAGAATGACAGCACAGCATGTAAAAATACAAAGATATACTCTGGTGGAATTGTTCTATGGCAGGTCATAAAGGGTTAAACATACAATACTAATTCGTTTTTTATTTGTTTCTGTGCATAGATGAAACTAATACATTAAACTTTTTAAATGTAAACTGTAAAAATAGAGCCCAATGTTCTGTGATGATATGAAGAAATTTCCCATTTAAATTTTTCACAGGTATTTTTCCCATATTTTGATTTACACATTGTATTGTGTTGTGTTTTAGGGTTAAAGGAAAAATCTGTAAACTGGCTGTAAAATTACCAGTACCTTTTTCATTTTTCTACAGATTTAAAAAAATATATAATTTCATTATTATATCCAACAAGTTAATCAAATTAATCACAATTTATTGCATGTTTATTTCCTGATAAAAGCTCACAAATAAAGATAGACGTTACATTTTTGCCGCAGATAAATTTCAGTTTAACTTTTTTTGCACTAACCCAATAAAATGACAGGCCTAGTTAAAATTAAACTCAGTAAGTAATATTTACTCATACTTAATACAGAGCAAAATCAAGGCTTTACCATAGTGTTTGAATTGAATGTTAATTTATACTTAACATGAAGTAATGGAAAATATGAACATTTTTCACTCAATTCAGAAAGGCAGCTGAAAGTAGGCACACGTCGTTGTGTCTGTGTTTCCTCTCGTCTCTCATAAGGAGAAATCTCTGTTTGATTTATCGTGTTTGAAACAGACGGTGACACTTAAATCATCTGTCTTATTGCTATGGTCCCTCCAGGAGCAGAAATCTAAACACAGCACGGTATACACCTCTGCCTGCAGTGAACAGCACTGTCAGATGCAGGAAATGTTCTCCAGAAAACCTGTCTACACTCCCATGAGCTCTGCTCTCAAGGGAACATATCAAGGGGCTTTTAGGGTAATATTCATGGATGACTGAAAATAGGACTTTTTTTTAATAATAAACTTTAGGAAGTATAGTGAAAATTCATTTAAGGTCATCATCAGAAAGTTGTAGGTGGCATGTTTATAGACTGAGGTAACCCCAGGTCGTGTGAAGCTGTTTGCCTCAGAGTGTAGACAGCTTGAACTCTAGCTGCCGGAGCTTCAGTTCTCATCCGACAGACTTTACCTGTTTTCCATTCCAAGACTGAAGACTCCTGACCTACTAGTGTCTTACTCACTGCCCTATTAGTCAAACGCCACTCACATATAAACCACCTGTCCACTAGCATTACCACTAACTCAGTCACAGTGGATGGGAGGTCCTGATTATTATCCAAATAAATGGATGTAACGGTGTCGCCTTTGAGCTTTATTGAAGGGTTGTCACATTTTGATATAAATGCATTTTTGAAACATTTTTTTCAAATTAAACCATAATTTCATAAAAATTTTAATTCTCAAATTATAGATTTATAAAAAAAAAAAAAGAAATATATATATATATATATATATATATATATATATATATAGTCATTTCAGAAATAAAGACATTTTCTCATGCAGCAAACAAAGTAAAATGCAGTTTCCCTCAGCCGCTGAAGTTTGTATTTGCATGAGGAATCCTAGATTAGATCCTAGATTAGAAGTTTTACAGGCTTCATTATCCTGGAGAAGCAATCAGAAGTTCCAATCAGCTTCAGTTCCAGTTCATATATACTGTACACACATCAGGCCTGCCAGAAGATGGCTAAGCTTACCCCAGACTTACACACACTCTGCTTATGCCATTTGACCAAACAAGGAAGACTTCTGCATCCTTTTCTCATCCATCACTGGAACATGCACATAAACAATAGTTGTTTTTAATACATGTACTAATGCCCGAAGCCTTGTTTGTGTGTTCACCTGTTGTGTCTGTGGTCTCTTATATAGTGAGTTCAATTTTCTCTCATCCATGATGTCTGTGAGGATGGCATTCATTTTTATTTTTTATGTATACTTTTGCTGGCCCATGTATAAAGAGGTGTCATGCTTTTATGGACCAGAACTGCTTTGTGTTTGTTATGATAATGCATTACACAGATTCCACCATGATTGTTTTGTCATTTACTCATGAATGGAACGTTGAACAAAATAATTCATGGAACATACGACTTCACCGGTGATTTGAGCCTTGTTTCATTTGGCACATGTTCTGGGTTGTGAAAGGGTCAATAGCATGAGCTTTGACAACCAAAAAAGGCCAGAGACATGTCCACATTTAACATTTAGTAATAAATCCTAGCAGACACAGTCTAAGTACACCTTCATAATGGATTCTTGAGCTTTCTGTGGTTTTGAGTCCAGTAAATTCGGGTAATAATTTGTAGGTGTTCCTTGTAGTCACTGTAGTCATCATTTAGATGAATTAACTGCTGCAATATTCCTGATATCTCATCCATTTTACAGTGTTGTAACAGCTGTGATAAGATTTTAACGCAAAGCAGTTTTTCCACACTAAAACAAAAAAATGCTGTGTCATGCAGCAACCAATCAGAACAGCATGGACGAGTCCTTGTATGGTTTTCCTTGTGGAACCTGAGGGATTTGCTAGATAGTAGCCTACCCAATGTTTTCAATTATCCAATATCAGTCAATTTATCCTTGTCCATTTTTTATGTTCAATATAAATGAGGTGTTGGATTTCAGTCGACATTTTGGTGTAGATAGTAAAGAAAAACAAGCATTGCATTAGCATTAAAAATGTATTTATATATTTATTTTTGCAGTGCACCTGGTTAGGACACACTAACAGTGACTAACAGGGACATTTCAGGATCAGAATGTACTAAAGCTTCTAATTTAATCTTTATGAACCCTTATTTTCACAAAGATTGTTGAATGAGTTACGTTTATGGCCTTTTGTTCCTCCTTATATTCAAACAAATACACCAATATCTCATGAGAAGGGTACATTCGAACCCAGCGGGTTTAAGTGATAATCTGCATCAGCTATATGAAATCTATGAAATTTCAGAAATAACATCTGCATTAGATTAAAGATTAATTGATGTTTTAGACAAAGCCTTGTAGTCATTACCCTGGTTATGATAGGATATTTGCCAAGCTCTGACAAGAAATGTTAACAATCAAATGCTCTGACAATCAAATGTTTTGATAGAACATACCAGGTCTTTCAGGAAATTTTGTGCATGGGCAACGTGCGCTTTGTTTCATTTGAATGGTATGAGAACAGGTGAGTTTATCTCAGTGAAGGATTTATGGATGCATGTTTTTACTCTCTCAATGGCCTTTTACCTCAAACTCAATTTTTACTTCAAAAACACGTACCTGTAAAAATAATACTATAAATGTCATCTAATGCAGTGACATTCATACATCTTTAGGTGTGACTTTATGTGCCCAAATGCACATTTGCGCCCAGTGCACATTTACATCACAAGCAGACGCTTCTAAGAGGCTCCCAGTACAAAACAGCATCTCTCACCTGACATTAGACCATTAAAAGTGATGCTTTGTCTTGTAGTGTAAATAACAAGGACACAGAGGACACTCTAAATAATGAGGTGAATTTTAAATAAATCTGCTTTCCTAGTGTCACAGATACTCGTCTTGTTTCATTCGTTTCTCTGGTTCGGTTTGTGGTGTCATCCTCAGTTTGTTGGGTTCCATGCTGTAGCAGATTTTTGTGCATTTTCTGACATGAACAGAAATTGTGTGTCCCAAGTAATTTGTCAAACACCCTGTTGTGTTCCGGGTTCATCTCATGAAAATGTAAGTACAATCTGTGTTTCGTTGGAAGGATGAAATTAATTCTGTCGTGCCTTGATCAACTCATTTGTTTCTTCTTGCTCATAATTCACTTAAAGGCTCTACGTTCTGCCTCAGATACTGCAGATTTTACACATGCCAAAAAGTGGTTAAAGAATGAGAATAGTGTGCAATATTTGTTGACTTACTGTACAATTGTCAACCAATAAAAAAAAAAAATACATTACATGCAGATTAAGTAGTCAGCCATCATCATCATCGCAAAATAAACCCTGACAAATAAATAACTACATGGAAAACTGATTTAAGTGGAAATTATTTTAGAATTTGAATCAGTTACTTAATTTTCAATACATTTAATAACGGCACAAATGGCACAATTGGGTTGAAATGAGAGATTGATCTGCAGTGTGATAAAACTAGCGTCGGTGTATTAAGAACAGCGGATGGAAATAAACAGAAACATCCTAATTTACATAACCGAGTCCAAAACATATACCCCCAGTTTTACAGACTTTGAAGGTGATGATACACAGGGCAAATTTTTGAGCAATGTCGATGGGCAATGTTGCCGTCAACGGGCAACCAGATGAGACACAGGGCCCACAACCGATCTAAATTATCCAGATAGAAATATATTGCCCATTTTCAATGGGAAAGTGCCCAAGCAACAATCGCTCGGCAAGATTGCCCAGCAACATTGCTCAGAAAGTTGCCCTGTGTATCATCACCTTAAGCCTAGTCCCAGTCTAAAGTGCATGTTTGAGCTGTTTAACTGAAAGCAATTTGCAGTGATGTACAGTATTTTAAAATATGTCAGTGGCGTGCCATTGTTTTGTCTCAAGATGCACACCAGTAATGTTTTTTTTCTAAGGCTTGTTTATAAAAATGACTTCAATGCCCTAAATGAACAAAGGCCCAATCTTGTCTTAATCTAAGGTCTATCTGTGAAACCAGGTCATAGAATCGGTGAATCTGTTAAGTTAGTAGGCCTACTTGATTCTCCCCAACACTGTTTCTGTCTGCACTGTTTTTGCATTGTTGCTCTAAGTACATATAGGCTCCAACATGGCTGTTGGATCATGATTCTTGTCAGCTGTCTGTGGATTTTCCCAAAAAATCAAAGTGCTATTTAATGGTAGGGCATTTACGTTTTTGTGTTCCACTGCTCAGTGTTTTTTTCTATGTAAACATACTCTTGATGAACGTATTTGACATTTCGCTACATCTGGCTGCATCTTGCTGCTCGTTCAGCGACTCGTGCGTGAGCTCTGTGTTTTTAACTAAAATGACTTGTTTTTTAAACGTAGCACAGCTCATCTGTCAGTTTCAAAACATTGGGCCATTCCGATTTGATTAAATTCCTCAGCTCTGTGTCTAGTGTTTTTAAATGCAAAAACAGTTCTGTCACGGTCCTTTGAAAGCAGGAATAAGGCATGACTGATGGGATGTGTAAGTCATGTTAAATCTAAAATAGACAAGACAAAGTTCTTTGGTCTGAACAGGTTTACTCGCAGTGTGTTGCTGCTTACATTGTTACAAAACAGAAAGAGGATAGCAATTCATTATTCATGGCACATCATAATCAATTTTAATTTGTGGGCACTGGGCATTATTTAGACAGCCGTATGAATGTGACTCCGAATGATAAGGCCATACCGCACGCATTTTCCCACAGTGGGTTCTTCTTTCATTATGGAGGAACTGTCTTTGTTGGGTTGTATCAATTATTTCCAGTAGTTCTTTTTCAGCTCTGTGGTGGTCTATTGTTTGGCTCAGACGGGGTCTTAAACAAGAGGGAGATACTCATACATTTAGCATGCTAAGAGACTTGATAGCTGATATATTTTTTCTCTCGCTTTCTGTTTTCCCTCATTCTCGATCTTTATTATTCAAAAGCATTTCATTGTTAATGAATTCTCATTAATAGCTCTATTATCAGGGCCATTGTGCTCAGTTGATTTTAGACCCAACATTCGGAGAGTAACAGAATTGCTTTCTGAAAGAATGGTGGCTAAGAAAAACGCACCGTTTTAGTGTGTATCCCTTTAAATGCAAATGAGCTGTTGCTGCCGGCCCAGAGGGCCGAGCCTCACGTGCTTGCGCTCATTCAGGACAATCTAATCTCACAGAATGATAATATCAGAACAGAAACTCTCAGTAGCGGACAGTGTTCATTTCGAGTCGGACAATAATGCCTACAGAGTCCGAGAATATATGTTGTATGAAAATAGAACAAGTATAGTTTAGTTTAATTATGGTTATTTTATTTGTCATCTGATTTTATCCACTATTAATACAAGCCTGCTGTAGCGGACCCCGTCTGATGGCCAAAAATATACTGATGAGTTTAATGAAGTTTATTGTACATCAAACAAAAGATGAAGGGAGAGTTTTACTCCAGAAAATCACAGTAAGAGCTGAATAAACACAGTATAAGAAGTGCACATTAAAGTCTTATCCATAAACACTCTCTCTCCCTTTCATTATGTTCAACATACACAGCAAATTACACAAAACACTTGTTACAACTAACAGTAAACAAATATATACACACCTTTTCAGGGGGTTCTTAATAAACTGGTAAACTTTATATCCGTAAAACGACTGGATCATGAACAGTTGGTACTGATCCATCCTTGAGTAACAAAGAGAGTAAATAAAGACTGCTATGTTCATTCTTACATCCAACAACAAATCACCTCAATCGCTTAGAAGACATTCTTGTCTACAGCTGCTCCAGCTTCTTATGATTTATGGGGATTAAAAAAAAAACACTTGGTGGATTTTTATCATTATAGGGTGGTTGTGTACACACACTGCTAACACACATTTATGTTCAAACACCATGTAAAAGTGAATTTTGCATAAATTATGTGCTCTTTAAAAATCTAAATAAAAAATTATCACATAGCTTTAGAAATAACCTGGCAGATAAGCAGCTGCTAATATACAGCATTAATGAATCTGAAAAATAACAACAAATGTCAGCTCTTCCCCCACGATTCTACAAAAGCAAGCAATGAAGGTGAAATAGAGATCTCCTAAATTAGTGAAGTCCATGCTACACAAAATGATTAAAAAATCTGTAAAATTCAAAGTGGAAACCTTTGCTCTACTCTAATTTTTGCTCTATTTTTTCATTTTATTAGCACTTGGGAAACCAAGGTATGGCAGCTGGCATACTTAATGAATACTCCTCCTAAAGACTCATTCTCACCAGCCATTCCTTCTTTTTTGATCATACTGATAAACAAATGATACCTATACCACCTAATGAGGAACATTTTTTGTCTAATACTAAATAGCATATTACATTTCCCTGATATCACATCACTTTAAAGTGGGGTCGTATACTATATATATATCCCCCTTTTTTATATACCAAAATGGTGCTTGATTGGTGAACTGCTCTGAAAACGACCTGGTATTTAGGCTACGCTTGCTGAACGTTGATTTAACTGACTGCATAATCTGCCCACAAATTTACATAGTACATCATAGTATTTGAGGCTTAGCAGTCTCTGATTCGGGGTCTTTATGCAATCACAAGCTTTTTTACTGCAATGTCAGAAGTTACAATAGATATAATTATTAGTAAGCTTATATTAAGCAATCCCTATGCCCCTGATTTTTTCAGATTTTAGTTTGAGACCAGCAGTTTTAGGGATTGATATGGATTTATTTTTTTATTTTTTTCTGTGGTGGAAAGATGCAGAATGGTTTAATAATAATAATGCATTTTATTTATAGGCGCCTTTCTCAACACTCAAGGTCACCTTACAAAACCAACAATAAAACACTCAATCCAATAAACATTGAATCAACGAAAAGCAGGCAATATAATTACATAAAATACTATTAAAAAGAACAGGAGAAAGGATGGAATCCTTACAGTCAGAATAAATTTAAAAGTTATAGAGAGTATGCCTGTCTAAAAAGATAAGTTTTTAAGTGAGTTTTAAAAGTAGTTATGGACGTGGAGTGTTGAATGTAGTGGAGCAGAGAGTTCCAAAGATATGGGGCTGAATGACTGAAAGCTCTAAACCCCATGGTTACCAGACGAGCATGTGGAAGGATGAGCTGAATGGAAGAAGAGGACCTGAGAGAACGAGTGGGTATCTTGATATGAAGGAGCTCAGTGAGATACTTAGGGGCAAGATTATTGATAGCTTTAAATGTAAGGGGAAGAATTTTATAAATTATGCGATATTTAAAGGGAAGCCAATGAAGTTGCTGCAGGAGAGGTGTTATGTGACTGATAAAGTGGGTTCTGGTAATGATACAGGCAGCAGAATTTTGGACTAGTTGTAATTTATGAATGGATTTGTCAGGTAGCCCATAGAGGAGATAGTTGCAATAATCTAAGCGGGAGGTAACCAGGGTACGAACCAGAATTTCAGCACTGTTAGCGGAGAGAGTTTGACGTAAGCTAAAGATGTTACGTAAATGAAAATATGCTGACCGAGTGATATTATTAATGTGGGACTGAAATGACAGAGTGCTATCTAGGATGACACCCAGACTCTTAACTTGAGGGGAGAGAAACACAGATGAATTATCGATGGAAATGGAGAAGTCTCCAATTTAGCCTCTCTAAAATTTATTTTAGAGAGGATGGATTTGGTGCCAATAAGGAGTAGTTTAGTTTTGTCACTATTAAGCTTGAGAAAGTTTAATGAGAACCAGGATCTGATTTCCTGAATGCAATTTGATAGGGAGGTGGGAGGGAGAGATGTAGTTGGTTTGGTGGATAAGTAGAGCTGGGTGTCATCTGCATAGCAATGGAACTGGATGTTATGTTTACGAAAAATATGGCCAAGAGGGAGAAGGTAAATAATGAACAAAAGGGGTCCAAGGACAGAGCCTTGGGGAACACCAGAGGAAAGGGGGGCAAAGTGGAATCTGTAATTTTTGAGTTGTACAAACTGAGTACGGCCAGAGAGATATGATTTAAACCAGTGCAAGGGTGTATCAGATAATTAAAGGGAAGCTAATCGGTCGATAAGGATGGTGTGGGAGATGGTGTCAAAAGCCGCACTCAGGTCCAGGAGGATGAGGATTGTTAGTAATCCAGAGTCCGCAGCCGTGAGGAGGTCATTGGTTATTTTAACAAGAGCTGTTTCGGTACTATGAAGGGGACGGAAGCCTGATTGGAACTGTTCATAGAGACTATTGTGGGTGAGGTGGTCATGAATTTGAGAAGCAACTGTTTTTTCAAGAATTTTTGAAAGGAAAGGGAGGTTAGAAATTGGTCGGAAATTGTTAAAGTTGCTGGGGTCAGCCCCAGGTTTCTTAAGAATGGGGGTTATTGCCGCTGATTTGAGGGCTGACGGAACAATACGAGTGATAAGCGAGGAATGGATAATTGCAGTTATAGAAGGGGTCAGGGAGTGAATGCACGTTTTAACCAATATAGTCGGAAGAGGATCAAGTTGACAAGTTGATGATTTAGATTTGCGAACAAGGTTGGTTATTTCAGCATCAGAGGGGAGGGTGAAGGTAGATAAAAGATGACAAGAAGATATTTGAAAATCAGACGATAGTTCAAAGGTTGAGATCTGAGGGGGTAACTGTTGATGTATACGATCAATTTTAAGATTAAGGTTTAAGATTAAGGCACTGGCTGTGGTATCACTGAATCTAATATGATTTTCAGTGTCACGGCAAAGAATTGTTCTTTAATTTGTGGATAAAAGTATCATTGGGTGATTTAAAGGTTTAGTTCACCAAAATCAATTACTCGTTCCAAACCCATAAGACTTTCATTCATCTTCAGAAAACAAATGAAGATATTTTTAATAAAATCTGACAGATTTCTGTCCCTCAATTGAAAGCTCAAGCGTACTTGCTTGGCGTGCGAGAACCAATAAGGTTTGTTTTCTCGCATCAAGTACGGTTGAGCTTACCAAACCATTTACAATAAGTGATTTATGTATGTTTGCTGATGAATGTTTATATGTGAATAAAGCCTAAATTAAGTGTGTCATCATATAAATTGATTGTTTCTCTTCAGAAGACTTGGCTTAAACCACTTGATTCATATGGATTTATTTTAGACTCTCTTCATGAATGTTTTGAACTGTTGGAGTTTTGGGTGAATAGACTTTAAATGGAGGGAGAGAAATCTTTCAATTTTATTAAAAATATTTTCATTTTGGTTTTGAAGATGAACGATAGTCTCATGAGTTTGGAACGACATGAGAGTGAGTAATTGATGACAGAATCCATTAAAGATTATGCTTTTAATACAACTTGGCTGTCTATGCAGTAGAATTTTTAAATATTCTGACATACCTGACATTTTAACAATAGCTGGTTAAAAAAATCTGCAAATATCCGTTAAGTATAATTTCATTTTGATAAAAAGAGGATACTCTATTAAGGATGGGATATCTACAATTGTAATATCTTGGATATTTAGTTTACTCCTAAGTTTCTCAAAAATAACTCTTAAATATCTTTCAAAATTCAATATCATAAAGCAAACTTTGCTGAATCCTGTGCTAGTTCCTTGGAAACACTCATTGTATCAGCCTGGTACCTTGTAAACACTTAATAATAAAATTGTGCACCCTGAGTGACACCTGACAATTGTGTAGAAGCCAGCCATTCATATTGGAACATGTGATTTTGTCAGGTAATGCCATTTAAGCATGTAGTATGCATCAGACAGTCAGTTAATGGTTTGTGGTCATGTTGTGGAATGGCTGCAACTAGGATCACAATGACTTCAAGAGTAACATCGCTGCTTTTAGTGGCCTGTTGGAACAACAAACATGCTTTGGTAATATTTCAAACTGCTCTGAGACAGTTAGTTACTCTTCCTTAGCTTCAGCGGTTTTAAGATGAAATCCAACAGAAGCCTGTGACATATTTGTTTATAAGCTTTGGATGGAGCAAGTTATTTCAGATGTGTTGAAGTTTTGAGCCATTGGCAGCTAAAATTACACTTACAATGTTTTTCACAGATCAAAGATGAGTTATTCATTTGTTGATACGAATGTCTCAATACAGATAAGAGAGTGGTACTTCAAACTTTGATTCTTCTTGGGATCAAATTGGTCCGACTATGTTTGTTTGTGTGCCCGCAGGTCTGAGGCAGTATGAACCAGACTGATGTTCTGTCTCCATGCCAACTGAAGCTTCAGGTCGAGGTACACCTAAACCCTCCTGTCAGAAGGTGACCCCTCTGCCCCAATCCAATCTCTACAGGGTGAGTGACCAGATTATTGCACATACACAGTGACAGCACTGTTGAAATGCATTTTTTTTGTTCCCTTCTTTATTTTTAAGCTAACTTTTTCTTGCTTAAGTTTATTCTTCTGTTATGAAATTTCAGCATATGTGAGCTTTTTCAAATGGTAGTGCAAGGAATTTGCATTCTGATGCCTGTTTAAGTTCAGACAACTCACTTTGTGCTGATTATTACGGAAAGGCCATTAAAGGTCATATAAGTTCGATTAAAGGAAATGTCAGTGAGAGAGACTTCTTGTAGAATAATTCAATCTTCATGTTTTTTTAACCCTCTGAGGTCGGCGCCCACGCGATAGTCTCGCTTTTTTTCTTATCAGTGCAAAAGAAACTCAAAATACTCTGTTGATTTTGATCTTAGATATTAAGTGTTGTACATCATTAGATCCTGATAAGTGTCTATTTTTTTTCTGGATACTCACAATAAAAACAAAGTGTTGTGCTTTTCGCCAAATAAAGAAAAACAAACATGATGCGCGTTCTGCCTTCTCTCTGTCAGTTAAGTCCATTCTGAAACGCGTCCGAAAATTAACTGTAATTTCGCGAATACTTGTCATACAGGCACGAGTGTTTTTCCATAATGAAGCTTGAACTCTCTTCTTTTAAATGAATTAATTTATATAAAAAACAAATATTCTCAGTTTATGTAATCTGTATGAAAAGAGAGAGATGTCAGTATTTTTCTTTCCAGCTCATTATAACTCATTATGCGTTAATGTGCCACACCCACGGACAGCGCGCCGGTATTCAAACGCAAATGATCTAAGGCAAGCCATTCAAACCAGCTGGATTATAAAACACATTGTGTTTAGTAAGTATCTTGTACAGCTGTGTACACAGCGTATCCTTTCGCTGTGAGGAATAATACTATCTAATAACCCTGGAATAGAAGTGCTGGTAGTTTCATTTCGAGCAACGGATCCAGCTGATGTAGTAAGTCATTTATTCTTAAGTGCTTTGTTCTAATCGCGATATTGAATAGTGTCTGACTGTAAACCGCAAAAAGACTGTTTAAATATGAATTGCGTGTCTGTGTGTAGGCTAAATGATGAATGAACGGCATGCAGGCGCGTGCGCTTTGTTTACTACAGTTAAACAGCGCGTGTCTGTGCCGTTCATTCACTCTCGCATCTACATTAGTAAACGTTATGTTTACATGAACACATCCAAACTATATTGCTATAGCCTACTAAGATGAGTAAAAATAGACTGAAATATGTTGAAATAAAATGTCTGTATAAGCAACAAGCTGCAAATTCACATGTATATACTAATATATCATACACAATATGTTACAGACTAAATATGAATGTTTAGACAAGATTTTGTGATTAGTTTTGGATAGATTATAAAGTTTTGACTGTAAAAAAAGACTACTGTCACATTAAATAGTTAAGCTTTTGTTCACCAATTTCTGCTCATAGTTAAATATACTATAGTATGATGTTTTGTCAAAAATAAAGTAGGTATATTGAATTATCAACTAAGATGTTATTATAGTGTTTGTTCCAATATTCAAACTAATGAATCCTTACCTTTTTTAATACGTATGATAAAATGTATACTTTTTACAAAGAAATACACTTGAAATATTGTTAAAATTGTAATTGTTGTTGTAATTGTAACCTATTTGTAATTGGTTACAATTTCTAATTGTAAAATATGTATATATAGATCATTTCTTTTGTCCTTGCATTCTTTGGGATCCTGTGACACACCTGTGTGAAAGGGATAATTAATATGCAGCTCATTATAGGGCTCATTATCCGGCCTTTGTCTTCTCAGGTGTGAACACGCCTCCATGCATATTGCCTTTCCAAACAAAAGGTGTCTTATAAAATTTAAATCAATGTATTGTTTTGTGTAAATGATTAGGCAGGATGATTTTCAGATCATTTTGAAGCAAAAATTCTAGGCAACAACACTCATTAGTCAAAAGTCTTGTGGACACATATTTAGTATGTGTTTTGTGGCCTTATTTCAGACACTTTAAGTTTTAGTTTTTTCAATAACCATGCATAAGAAATATTCTCTCAAAAATACAAACATGTACATAGATGTTGCTCACATATTACGGTAGCCCCGTTTGTGCTATATAGAGTGAATTTACACCTTTGCCATTAACATGTTTATAAATAACCGAAAAAAAGCACAAATGTCAGAGCATGTCAGAACACCTCAAGGACCCCAAAAAACCCATAGACCTCAGAGGGTTAAACCTCTCTTTGAGTCACCCAGTGTGTCTTTTCATGTGTATTTATGTAGAGAATTGCATTGTTTTGTCATATTTACTCGTAATAAGCCCTTTTGTCATAAGTATACTTGTAAATTGTACACCAAGTATATTTGGACAAAAATTGAGCTACATAAAAAAAAAAACTGGCTGAAAATAAATGATTTTTTTTTTATAGAATGCAGTGACACTTTAAAGAAAATAAACTTTTCAGCAAACACATTTTTTCAAAAGAAAGTTGGTTATAAAACAGATTTAAATGGTAAAACTATAGATATGGTGTATAAAACAAATGCATTCAGGAACTTTTCAGAGAAGATTTTTTCAGAATTTTTTTTGTCAAACTTTTGATCATGTTCATAGAAACTACACCTCTGGGAAGTTGAGGGAAACATACTTCATCCACAAATGTTGAACATTTTGTGGTATGCAAGATTAATGTGTGAAAAAAGTCTGTTGTGCTCAGCATGGCTGCATTTATTTAATCAAAAATGCAGTAAAAACAGTAATATTGTGAAATATTGTCACAGTTTAAAATAACTTTTTTGTTATTTGTTTTCTATTTTCTATTTTATTTTTCAAATGTAATTTACTCCTGTGATGGCAAAACTATTACTCCAGTCTTCAGTGTCCCATGATTCTTCAGAAATAATTTTAATATGCTGATTTGGTGCATGCTCATAAAAATGTTCTTATTATAAATGTTGAAAACAGTTGTGCTGCTTAATTTTTTTTGGTGAAACCGTGATACATTTGATATGATATGTGATACATTTAGGATTCTTTGCTGAATAGAAAGTTCAAAAGAACAGCATTTATTTTAAATAGAAATCTTTTGTAACCGTTTTCACTTCATTATACAGTAAATGTTTTGCTATCCCCTTTCATCAATTTAATGAATCCTTGCTGAATAAAAGCACTAATTTGTTTAAAAAACAAATCTTATTGACCCCAAACATTTGGCAGTAGTGTATATACAGTAAAAATTACTTTGACACCAGTTGTTTAAAGTAACAGAATCTTTAAATAGATCAGAAAAGGAATTTGTTTCGAGAAAAGCTTAAGCTTAATGTGTTTGCACTTCTGCTTAGTTTGATGTTTTGTTATAAAATGCAATGGCATTCATGCATTTGTAGGCATGACTAAAGTGTCCAAATACTTTTTGAGGCCACTGTTGCCTTTCTTTGTATTTGTACCTGGTTATAATTTGTTCAGGAAAAGTATACGGTAACATTAATGTGTAATTGTATTCAAATCCACAGCTTTTATACATTTTTGTTCTGAAAGCGTACTGTGGATTTATATTAGTACCTAAATGGTCCATATATTTCCTTTTGAAAAGGTACCACCCCAGTGACAGCTTTTATACCTTTTTGTTCTGAAAGCATACTGTGTATTTATATTAGTACCTAAATGGTATATGTATTTCCTTTTGAAAAGGTAACACCCCAGTGGCAGCTTTTATACCTTTTTGTTCTGAAAGTGTACTGTCACTGGGGTGGCACATATAATTGTACAAATATATGTACAATTTAGGTACTAATATAAATTTACAGTATGCTTTCAGAACAAAAAGGTATAAAAGCTGTCACTGGGGTGGGACCTTTTCAAAAGGAAATATATGTACCATTTAGGTACTAATACTGTAGGCTTTAAGCTACTAATATTCACCAAGGGTACAAAGGTGTACCATCTCTCTCTCTCTCTCTCTCTCTCTCTCTCTCTCTCTCTCTCTCTCTCTGTCTTTCTGCGTGGGTGTGCTGTTTAGCAGCTTGACACTGAAATCTTTGGAGTTTAATTATGGTCCTGTCACATCGGGAGAATGAAACATTTCGATCTCTCCCCGTGTAATAATTGAACATGAACATCAAAATCGACCCATCATTAATACCCTCTGAGGTGCATGACTTTACATAGAGTGACATATGTGTGTGTTGGATGACAGAAATAGCTGAGATTTATTATGTATTGATTGATGGATATGGATTGGTCATCATTAAAGAATACCCCAGTGCTACCTAAACAGTACAGTGAAAAATATTATGGCATTAAAAGATTACCATATTCATGTACCATTGTATTTAAATGCTATTCCATGGTACTTAAATGGGCCCTATTAAGTTTTGATTTTGTTTTCGGGGTCTACTAGAATAGGTTTTCATGCTTGAATGGTTAAAACATAATTTTCACATATTTTACATGGTTGTCGCAGCTCTCTTTCCACTCTGGCTGCTACGCTCTGTTTAGCTCCGGTCTCTATGAAACCCCTCCTTCTGAAAAGCGCAACATGCTCTGATTGGTCGGCTGGACCAATGTGCTGTGATTGGTCAACCCTCAAGTGTGTCTATGTCTCACTCCTTACCATAACCGCAAGTTTCAACACACTACTAATGCAACTCAACCAGGCTTCGCCACTTTTTTTTTGCGTATGCCTTAGGCAGGAATTATTGAAATGAGGAATATTGTGACCTGTACGCTCCCAGAAGAAAACTCAAGACTACAATGGAGGCGTTTCAGGGAGTTCATAAACAGTGCTAGAATAACTCCTGTTATTTGGACTTTGTGCTTTGTACCTTTGCAGACCTTTTTCATGCTTAAACAGCAACATTACACAATAAAGAAAGTTGAAAATGTAAATAAAGAGAAAAAAAGTAATGATTAGGCAAACCCCTTTAAAAAACTATTACTTTCAAAATTACTTTCTGTTTTTTTCCATTATACTGTTAGCGAAGCTAGTTAAGTTTAGTTTTGGATAGTGTAAGAGTATTGCAGGCTTGCATTTAAACTGTTTCTTTGTCTTTTTTCAGTTGATGTGTGTTGGACATACTCAGATAAATTATATTTACTTGATGCACTCAAACAGTAAATCATGGCTTTTTAACAGTAACTGAGACCATAATGGTGTCACATCCTGCCAAATGGATCATCTTTGTCTTATCATGCAAGGGGAGAATTAGATGGTATTAGACTGACATTTTGTTGGTATTTTGTGGTTGGTTAGTCTGGATGAAAGGATACCCACTGAGATTGTAGGCAGCTTCCTATTTTTTTCTCAATCAGCTTCAATCACAACATGATTAGGGCATGAAATAACG
Organism: Gila orcuttii; assembly: GCA_026230005.1. NCBI lineage: Eukaryota > Metazoa > Chordata > Actinopteri > Cypriniformes > Leuciscidae > Gila > Gila orcuttii. Next base: position 29,157,687 of record JAPDVR010000013.1, on the reverse strand, counting down.
GGACACTTTTTCAACATCTCTAATCCTCCTCTGGTGACCCACTGAAAGAATCAGCCAGATTATTCTGCTCATATTGGTTAGATCCAAATCAGTTTTTGAGAGGCTGTGTTATGTACACATTTGATTTGGATGATTTGCTTATTTATGAATTTAAATGACCAGCACAGCTGTGTATTCACAGATAAATCAGGGGTCTGTCAAAATGCATTCAGTGTAGTGTCACTCAAACAGAAATGACATACGAACAATGCAGAATATGAATTTATTTATAAGTCAGTCATGTTCTGTAGAAACAAGTCAGGCTCTGTGTAATAAGGTTCAAAGTTGTGGGAAGAAGGAGGCGGGAACCGGCGAACATTTAACAATTTTAATAATGAAATAAAACAAATATAAAAACCACAGTATCCGCCAGCAGCCCCTCGCGGACGACTGCTGGCTACATAAAACAGAAACAGGGTTGCCAACTAACAAATCTCACTCCAAGCAAAACTCAAAAGTTGGCAACTCTGCATATATATCAGCCTCAATCTCACAGTCTCACGCTCAACAAAGAAATCTCACGCTAAATTAGACATTCTTCTGTGCTGTATTTTTTGTATATATATATATATATATATATACTTTTTTTTTTTCTTCAAACTGAGTCATTATTTTTTTGTTGTAGATAATAAAAAGTTAACCAACATCATGAATATCACAGTTGTTTTAATATGTGCTTTTTAATTAGCCAATAAGTTGCTGTGCCAGTTGGCCAGTATTTTTGTGCTAATAGGCTCTTCTTTGTGTCATGACTGAGTGCATATACTGTAAGTGCAGATACAGTATATTAAAGTTGCAGTAGGGAGTTTTGAGAAAATGTTGACTTAGCCTGAAAATTTGAACAAGCACAACTTCCAGGTCCAACCCCCTTGCTCTCTGCTGCGCTACAGCCCTCCCTCCACAGCTCCTCCCCCACAGCGGAGCCTGCCGTGAACGCGCAGGCTAGTAAGCAGGACCACCGATGACGGCAGATTATAAACAGTTATGGAACATTCACTAATAGGGACGAAACATCAACGATATGCTTTACATTGACTATGGCCTGCCCATACTTTGACTACAAACTTGGTCCTCAAATCATTATGTATTTTGCAATACATGTAACTTTATAACGTCGCACTCTTTCTATAAGTTATAAATAGATAGTAAGATAACGTTAAAGGATTAGTTCACTTTTAAAAAAAACTTTTGCTGATAATTTACTCACCCCCATGTCATCCAAGATGTCAATGTCTTTCTTTCTTCAGTCGAAAAGAAATTAAGGTTTTTGATGAAAACATTCCAGGCTTTTTCTCCATATAATGGACTTCAATAGGACACAAACGTTTCAAGGACCAAATGACAGTTTCAGTGCAGCTTCAAAGGGCTTTAAACGATACCAGACGATGAATAAGGGTCTTATCTAGCGAAACGATCGGTCATTTCAAAAATAAATAAAAAACTTTAAGTTTTATAAGCACAAATGCTCGCCTTGCTCTGTTCTGTGATGCACGTTCGTGACTCTCCTGTTTGAACTCGTTCATCAAAATGAACAAATCTTTTTCGAATCATTTCGTTCGTTGAATGAACGAAATGACTCCGAAAAAGACTCGTTCGAAATGAACAAATCTTTTTGCGAGTCATTTCGTTCGTTGAATGAACGAAATGACTCGGAAAAAAGATTCGTTCATTTGGATGAACGCGTTCGAACAGGAGAGTCACGAACGACGGTATGCGCTCGCGCTGTGCAAGAGAGGGGTGATCAGCGCGTACACGAGCGTGATTGACACTGCTAAGACATTCCTCCTGGCTCTGATTGGTTGTTTCTGACCGGGAGCGGTGTATTTCTGCAAATGGCAATAGGACCACAGGGAGGAGCCAGAGGAGCTCAATTTTTTCCACAGATTATCTGTCTCATATTCTACTGTGAGGACATAATGACAGTTTTAACAAATATTTGTTTACAAAAGCTACCTACTGGAGCTTTAATAGCGTTTCTGATTTAAATGTCAGGAACAAATGGATTAATCTAAGCTGAGAAGTGTGATTCATTTCTGCAAATTCTGTCATTTATTTCTGTCAAACCCAGTTTTAATGAATTGGTTGAAATCGCTGATTGAGTGTAGCCTTATATTGGTATCTTAATTTTGCTGCATATAAGTAAATTGAAAAAAATGTATGTCTTCATTTTGTTAATTTAGTTTATGTGTATATATAAACTCAGCGAAAAAAGAAATGTCCCTGATTCGGTATACTGTATTTTAAGATTATGTAAAATCCAAATAAGCTTGACATATCTTTGTTGGGAAGGGTTTAAACATGCTTGTTTGAGGAACCATAAAGAATTATTGCACATGCACCTGTGGAACAGTCCTTAAGACACTAATAGTTTACATGCGGTAGACAATTAAAGTCACAGTTCCAATAACTTAGGACATTAAAAAGATGCCCAGAGCCTTTGATCACCTGCGTGCCATAGGCGGCCACGGCACAGGAACAGAACCCGGCTCAGGAACAGACACCGGCTCAGGAACAGACACCAGAACAGTAACAGCCACAAGGGCAGACACAAACACAGAAACAAACATTGGTTCAGGAACAGACGCCGGCTCAGGAACAGCAGACACTGGCTCCGGCTCAGGAACAGCAGACACTGGCTCCGGCTCAGGAACAGCAGACACTGGCTTCGGCTCAGGAACAGCAGACTCTGGCTCCGGCTCAGGAACAGCAGACACCGGCTCAGGAACAGCAGACACTGGCTCTGGCTCAGGAACAGCAGGCAATCCGAGAAACAAGAAACAGAAACCAACATCCGAAGTGTGGGACATAAAACAACGACTCCGTGACAAACACTAAAACAGACAGGGTATATATACTAGGGGTGTCACGATTCTCCAAATCCTCGATTCGATTACATTTTCGATTCTAAGGTCACGGTTCGATTCGATTCTCGATTCTCGATTTTTACTTTTTTTTTTTTTTTAAGCACAGGTTGCTGTTGCTCCTAAAAAGCTGACATCAGTTCATCGCAATCTCACACATCTCTGTTATTATCAATAAAGCTGACTGCACAATGAATCTTTCATAATATATAGCCTACACTTTGTTTGTTATAATTAGAGGATTTGCCAGCTTACAGAATTTAGCACTGAACAAAAAGTCAGTTTTGAGCAGTGAGGAGAGTCTATCTTAAATGCTTCTGATTGGCCATTGCGTTCAAGAAATCAACACATATGTCTGTGATTGGCTAAATCGCTCAACGCTGCAAACATGTTATAAATAGAAACGATACTCGGTTACTAACGTAACCTTGGTTCTCTCTAGAGAGGGAACGAGTATTGCGTAAGTTTAGCTTACGCTACGGGAAAGATTCATCTTCTCGAGATACTGAAGCCAAAAAATTATCCTTAATTTTTGTATACCTTGTCAACGCAGTGCAGCAGCTAGCAGACCTAGAGCAGGCTATCTTGCGTGCTCATTGGCTGCCCTGCGGGCAACTGCTGCAGCCTACCAGTGAGCCGGGCGTGACATCACGCCCAATGAAGGGCGCCCGCGCCTTCATAGCGTCACAGCCCGCCAGAATGGGCGTGGCTTTAGCCTATAAAGGAATGGGCTGTAGGCTGCTTCCCTGGTTTTTGTCGACTGAAGCGAAGTCGCTCGTGGCGCGAGCACGGCCGGTTACGCAATACTCGTTCCCTCTCTAGAGAGAACCGAGGTTACGTTAGTAACCGAGTATCGTTCTCTTACGAGATGTTCTCTCGTATTGCGTAAGTTTAGCTTACGCTACGGGAACACTTTGTCAACGCCGTGCGCGCCAAGCATCCACATGAGACCCCGAACTTTAGGGGGAACCCCATAAGTGGAAGAATAAGGTGGCCGGCCAGTTCGTGGGTCATCACTTGTACATAAGCACACATAGGGAATACAGAGCAGCGCGGGCGCGGGGTCTGTATAGGCACATGGCATAATCCCTTTAGTGCAGCTCAACCAGGAGAGCTGAGTCATGTGAGAGTGATATGAGCAGGAGATCTGGGCAGAATACATCTCTCGTTCAGACTGACAGCAGCAGTTTAGCCTGCAAGGCAGGAACTTCTAGGTTATAGAACCTGACAAAGGTAGACGGGGAGCTCCAGCCCGCCGCTACATATATGTCGTGGATAGAAATCCCGCTGGACCATGCCCACGAAGAGGCCACGCCTCACGTGGAATGAGCCCTGATGCCCAGAGGGCATTGCAGATCCTTCGACGCATAAGCGGCCGCTATAGCGTCTACTATCCATCTGGACAGGCTCTGTTTCGAGGAGGTGAAACCCTTGGTGCGCCCACCAAACGAAACAAAAAGCTGTTCCGAGCGCCTGAAGGAGGCGGTGCGCGTAATGTAGACCCTCAGCGCTCTGACGGGGGAGAGGAGGTTCACATCACTTTCACTGTCAGATGCTGTGAGAGCAGACAGTGAAATAACTTGCGCTCTGAATGGAGTGCCCATCACTTTAGGGACATAGCCGTGTCTAGGTCTGAGGATGACTTTAGAGTCATTTGGTCCAAACTCAAGACACGACGCGCTGACAGACAGCGCATGTAGATCCCCTACGCGCTTTACTGATGACAGCGCAGTCAGAAAAAACGTTTTCAGTGATAGATATTCCAACCCCACGGAGTCTAGTGATTCGAAAGGAAAAGCTTTCAGGGCCTCGAGGACCAATGAAAGATCCCACTTAGGAACTGACGGGGGGCGCGGCGGATTCATCCTTCTAGCTCCTCTAAGGAAGCGGGTGACCAACTCATGTTTCCCCAGTGACTGGCCGTGCGTTGGTTCTGCAAACGCTGCCACGGCCGCCACGTACACTTTGAGCGTGGAAGGGGACCTTCCCTTATCCAACAGCTCTTGTAGGAAAGTGAGCAGATGCGCCACCCCGCATGTCCGCGGGTCAAGACCTCTGTCGGTGCACCAACCGGAGAACACCGACCATTTAGACGCGTAGAGCCTTCTCGTGGAAGGGGCTCTAGACTGCGTGATCGTGTTCATCACTCCTTCTGGCAGGGTAACGAGTACCCGTTGATCAGCCATGCATGCAGCGACCAGCGCTCTGGATGGGGATGCCAGATCGTGCCGCGAGCTTGAGAGAGGAGATCTGCCCTCACCGGAATCGGCCACGGAGCTTTAAGTGACAGCTGTGCTGAGAGTGTGCTCTGTGAGTGACACAGAATTTTGAGTGCTTATGTGTAGGGGTGAGCACTGGGGCGTGGGCACTTTCACTACACTTAAAACATTAACGGCATGAGCCGGACCAGACATTACACTCTTTTTGAGATTTCTCTGGGTCGCCTTGAAAACGCCGTTTGTGTGCAGGCGAGAGGGTGAATAAACCGGCTCGTTGGCTGCTAAATGAACCGCTGCAGTAGCCTGTTTGAAGGGGACTGACAGGGAAATGAATTTTGACGGCGGTCCGGCCGCAGCGGGACACGCGCGTCTTTTCTCTCTTACTGTTAGGAGGGCTTCGCGTGCTCAGATTTCAGCGTGATTCTCTGCCGAGGCCCTCTGGGAGGCGGCGGTCTGTGACGGCTGTCTGAGCGCGATCTAGGGCGGCCGCCCTGACGTCGCTGCGAAGGCTGTTTGAAACTGACCCGGAGCCGAAAACGCGGCGCGCGCGCTCTCGGTTCTGGGCAATGGCTGCTCGCTGAAAAGCGAAAACCGGCTGATTTATGTGAGATGTCCCAATCATAAGGGATGGGGAACATTCTTTTTTCACTTTTTGACGCGCGAGCAGCGCTCCGGGCGAAAAAAGCTTCTTGTAAGCGTGAGCGCGTGCGCGGGCACTAGACTTACAAGTGTATTTGACGTCCCGATCATAATGGATGGGGAACGTTTTATTAATGCCCTGCGTTTTCTGATAACACTTAAACGTGCGGGCGGAGCCCGGGGGGAGGTTTGTGTTAGCAAGCGTGAACATACTCTGGTGGGCACGAGACTTACATACATAACCTGCTTCTTGATCGTGTAACAGAGCGGGCAGATAGTGGGAACAGACCTGTGGACACATTTCTTACATTCAACACTCGAGCGGCTTTTCTGCGCTTTATGAGAGTGTGCTCTGCGAGATTCGGAGTGCTTATGTGTAGGGGTGAACACTGGGGGCGTGGGCACTTCACTACACTTACAACACCGACGGCATGAGCCGGACCAGATATTATACTCTTTTTGAGATTTTTCTGGGTCGCTGTGAAAACGGCGTTTGTGTGCAGGCGAGAGGGTAAACAAACCGGCTCGTTGGCTGCTAATTGAACCACTGCAGTAGCCTGTTTGAAGGGGACTGACAGAGAATAAACTTTGACGGCGGTCCGGCCTTAGCGGGAAGCGCGCGTATTTTCGGAGGCGATGTGTCTATTAGTAAGCGTGAGCGCTCGTGAGCGGGCACGTAACTTACATTCTTAACCTCATATATACTCACTTAAGACTTCTCTGGGTCACCGCGAGAACGGATGTGTGCAGGCGAGCGGGTTGCATCACCGGCTCGTTGGCTGCCAAATACACCGCTGCAGTAGCCTTATCTAAGGGGACTGACAGGGCGAGACATTTCGACGGCGGCGCGCAAGCCCGTCCGGGTCATGCAGAGAGCTCGAGAGGGCTCTGCATGACGCGCTAACGGGGACGCGATTGCGGGGTAGCTCTCTTGTAACATAAAGAGAGCTAGCCGCGTGCTCGTTGGTCGAGCAGAACTGGAACAGTGTTTGTACGAGGGCGCGCGCACAAGTAGTGGGCACGGGACCTACATTAACACAGATGATGCCCGTCCGGGTCATGCAGAGAGCTCGAGAGGGCTCTGCATGACGCGCGAACGGGGACACGAGGGCGGGGTAGCTCTCTTGTAACGTAAAGAGAGCTAGCCGCGTGCTAGTACGTATCCCTCGGCCTCATCCTCAGATGCGACGGCAGTGAGGCTCGTGAGCGGCAGCTGCGCATCGGTGAGGAGGGGCGGGGGGTTGAAGGCTTCGAGTCGAGCCCGCAGGGTCGACAGCGGAAGCGCTTCACAGAGCTCGCAGCCCCCGGAAGCGAGGGCGAGCTCTGCGTGTTCCAGGCCCAGGCAGAGAGCGCAGATCAGGTGGCGGTCTCCGGCGCTGAGCGGGGCTCTACACGAGCCGCAGGAAGTGCGAGGCATCTTGAGAAAGACGGTCGCTGCTCTTTTAGAAAATAATCTAAATAGCAAGGCAAAAAGGATACGTCGCCGGATAGCGTAGCTTGCACGGATGGCTGAAGGTGGCGAAGACGGCCGGCTTCCTCAGCGCTGTCCTAAGCTGGCTGTTCACTGTTCGACGGCGGCGGTGGCTTCTCTCAGATCCAGCGATGCGAAGAGCTCGCTGAAGAGACAAAAAATCAGGGAAGCAGCCTACAGCCCATTCCTTTATAGGCTAAAGCCACGCCCATTCTGGCGGCCCATCTTCATTGGGCGTGATGTCACGCCCGGCTCACTGGTAGGCTGCAGCAGTTGCCCGCAGGGCAGCCAATGAGCACGCAAGATAGCCTGCTCTAGGTCTGCTAGCTGCAGCACTGCGTTGACAAGGTATACAAAAATTAAGGATAATTTTTTGGCTTCAGTATCTCGAGAAGATGAATCTTTCCCGTAGCGTAAGCTAAACTTACGCAATACGAGAGAACCTCTCGTAAGAGAACTCTGGCCTGTAAATCGTTTCTATTTTGTTTTAGTTGTTCTTGTTGCCTTTCTGCAACAGATAAATAAAAATGTATTAGTTTTTATATGTTTTATTCATAGATATTTCTAGTTTGCGGGAGTCCCGCGAATCGTTTTATTCTCCCGCACACACAGAGTGAGTGCATTACCTCCCGCGCTCGCACTCGGCCATCAAATCTAGTCCCGCGCCGCACTCTATTGCGTTGGGAGTGCACGTCTATAGATCAAGAGCCCGGCCCGAGGATAGTGACGGGAAATAATAAGGGTCGGGCCAAGTTCGGGCTCGGGCATAGAATCTAAGTTAGAGGACTCACAGCCTTTCAACACGCGTGTTTGTTTTTTTCCGCGCTGTGATGAGTCGTTCATTGCCTCTGTCACGCGACAAATGAACAAAAGACTCGTAAGGTCAAGTAATTATTAATGTTCCCTGTAAATTATTTTTGACTGCATTATAATGATTTCTTAATTCAGAATATGATCAAGATTGCGTAGGTGGATGTGTTCGGGGAATTTGCCTGTTAAAAGTATAACATTTAAAGCCCCTGAAATGACTAGAAAAAAGATTAGTTCATTTTGATGAACGAGATTGAACAATAAGAGTCAGTAAAACGCGACATGGGGGCGTGGCAGCATCGACGATTCCATTTTTTATTTCGATTTTTGAGATTGTGAATTAATTTCGATCGATTTAAAATCGAAATCGTGACACCCTTAATATATACACACAGAACTAACAAGGTGATGGGAAACAGCTGTGTGCAATGAACAGATGAGTGGCAGAACAGAATGCTGGGAAATGTAGTCTATTGTGAATGACACCGTGAAAACGAGGACCTCTAGTGAACCCCAGGGAAACACAACCAGACACTGTGACAATGTTGTCCAGTGAAAACATTGGATATCTTTGTACTTTTGTCAGTTATATAAAGTTGAAAGAGAATTAACAAATCACAGATTCTTAATTTGACTGCATTTTACAAAATATCACAACTTTTCTTGATTTGTTGTATATATATATACACAGTGCTGGTCAGAATTATTTGCCCCCTTGGTAAATATGATCAAAGATGGCTGTAAAAAATAAATCTGGATTGTTTTTCCTTTTGATATTTAATAATAATAAAAAAATGCAAAAAGCTCTTTTTCTTTTGTTTCATCTGACCATAGAACCTGTCCCGTTTGAAGTTCTAGTAGTGTTAGTTACTTTTCAAACGTTCTATGGACAGATGAAACAAAAAAAAAGCAGTTTTTTGGCAGCAAACACTTAATATTGGTTCGGTTCATACAGCAGGGTGGCCGCGGGTCCTTAAAGGTGCATTGCGCAACATTTCATGTTAAAAATACCCGTTTTTCTAACCCATACATGCATAAACAATTGCCTGATGGGCTGAATGAGCCCTTCTCTGATCACTGCGATTGCCTCTATAATCCTGTACAGTAAAATAAATAAGAGGGATTCGGGTCGGAATTTGAGACTGGGCATGACGTCATGCGCGTTCGCGCTCACCTGGCTATGTCTGGCAAGTTTGTGTATTCGCCGCCATTCTCCGTATCAGCGAAGACAACTCGAGCTACAAAAGTAGAAAACACACCTCTGGTTGCAGTTTCGCTTGTTGCCAGAGGGGGGCATAGCTCTGCAAAAACTCAGAGACTGGCGCTATGCACCTTTAAAAAGTCTTAAAATGTCTTCAATAAAGTTTTGCTAATAAAAGGCCTTAAAAAGTATTAAAATGACTTAAATTCAGATTCGATGGGTCTTAAACATTTCTGGTCACATTACCGCTAAAATTTCTCTAGTCTGACGGACCAAATGTCCATCAAATAACCAGTGAAGCATCGAATCGCGAGAATGATTCTGATTTTATTACATAAACAGCGATTGATATTGATAATGTATTTCTGGTAGCGCTGTTGAGACTCGCGTTGCCCGTCTCTGTGAGAGATTTTATGGTGAGAAATCAAACAAATTAGCATAACAGCAAATAAAAAAACTCACAGAAGAAACATACTGAGGTAAAAATTCAAAATGTAGAGTTTTTTTATTTATAACATATGATATAGTTAAGTAACATAACATGACGGGAGCTATTTTGCTGAATATTCTCACGATTGCAAATGTTACATTGATTTTAGTTCAATAAACAAGTAGTTAAAATTAAATTACTTCAATTATTTAGGTTAAACATTAAATATTACATATACGTATGTAATATAATGTGTATTTCCATCACATGTTTGGTCTTAAATTTCATTCAAAGTGGCATTAAAAAGGTCTTAAAAAGTCTTAAATTGAACTTGTTTATATCTGTAGACACCCTGATACAGGGATAAAAAGAACCCCATGTGTAAAAGGAAATACTCTGCTGTATCTTTAATACTGTTGGCCTAATTTTATGCCAGAGGTCCTGGACATCTTGTTCAGACACATGGCATTATGGATTCGATCAAATACCAACAGATAAAAAATCAAAACCTGACAGCCTGTGCTAGAAATCTTATAATGGGCCATGTTTGGATTTTCCAACAGGACAATGATCCAAAATCAAACATCAAAATCAAAACAAAAATGGGTCACGGAGCACAAAACCAAGCATCTGCAATGACCATCCCAGCCCCTGACCTGAACCCTATAGAAAATGAGTGGGCTGAACTGAAGAGAAGAAGCACCAACATGGATCTGGGAATCTGAAGGATCTTGAGAGATTCTGTATGAAGTAATGGTCTCTGATCTCTTGTCAGGTGTTCTCCAAACTCATCAGGTGTTATAGGAGAAAACTCAGAGCTGTTATCTTAGAAAAAGGAGGTTGCAAAAAGTATTTAATAAAAGGGGGAAAATGATTGTTCCCAATGTGTTTTGGAGATTTTTTTTTTTCATAATGTGATTTCCCCCCACTTTCAATTATTTGACCTCAATAAAAGGTTAGATGTTTTTTAAATTAAATATCAAATGGATAAACAATGCAGATTTTTTTTTTTATCATATGTACCAATGGGGCAAATAATTCTGACCAGCATGAAAAAAAAAATGTCTTTTTGTGGCCAATACAGTATCAATTTGTCTTGGGAATGACAGATAGCCAGAGGGATTTTGATCCATTCCTCTTTCAGAACAGAGGCCAGGTCACTATGTGATGCTGGTGGAGGAAAACATCTTGCTCTTCCAAAATACCCAAAAGTGGCACAAAAATATTTAGATGGTCCATATCCACATGGTCTTCCAGAATGGTTCGGTAGTCCTTGGCAGTGACGCGCTAATCAAGCACAGTAGGGAATGCCATGATATTTCAGCCCAAACCATCACTGATCCATCTCTGTGCTTCATACTGGGCACACAACAGTAGGGGTGGTAAGCTTCTTTGGGGCTTCTCCACACCGTAACTCCACAGCATATCAGAATGATTTCTGAAAGACCGAAAATTCAGCTTTGCCATCACAGAAATAAATGTCATTTTAAAATATATTAAAACTGAAAACAGTTATTTTCTCTGCTTCTTCAACCTCTCTTTGAGTGTCTCCTCATCTATGTCTTATCGTGTACATTGGCCATGCTAAGATACGGTCTGAGCTTTCTGCAAAGTTGCCCCATGCTTCAAACGGATAAAACTGACGTGTATCAGGTTTTCTGTAGGATTAAGGTTTTAGGACAGAACTCCATTTGAGAGTGATGTAAGTTGGGTCGCATTTGCCTTCAGTTACTGATAGCACAGAACAAAAAAATAAAAACCAGCATTGCTCTTCATATCTGAAAAGAAGCTCTGCTATCTGAGCACGCTCTCATTTGATATACACAGACCTCCCCCGCACCTGTCTGGGTTCTCCAGGTGTGTGTGTGTGTGTGTGTGTGTGTCTGTGTTGGTCCATCCTCTATCAGGGATTAATTAACACTCTGAAAGGGGAAGACTGGAGGGAGGTTGAGAGTGTTCAATGCAGAGAGGGAAAGATGGATTGCGAAGAGGGGAGAAGTGAAATAGAGTAAAAAAGAAAGAGGCCGGTGAGCCGTTGATGGGTGAGAGCCTGTGATGGGATTTAATTGCCGGCTTGTAAAGGCTGCAGGGTATTGTACCTGCCTGTCACACTAACACACTCACCGTAGAGTAAAGTTTAAGTGTGTGAGGGTGCACATTTGAGCTTGATATCTGCAAACATGACACATGGAAGTCAACTTAATGGGATAGTTCATCCAAAAATGAAAATTCACCCTCCTGTTGTTCCAAACCTGTATGACTTTATTTTTTCTTTATTTTAGTATTATGTGTATACTATTATAGTATTTATTGATTAATTATTTTAAATTAGTTTTCCATTTAATTTTAGTTTTAGTAATTTTATTATGTGCTTTTGTCATATGTATTAGTTTTTCAGTGTTAGCAACTTCTCTATGCAGAAAAAGTTTTATTTTATTTTCAGTAAAATATTATTTTAAATATTATTTATTTAACAATAAAAACATTTGACTGAGAATCACACAAGAAGACATGGTAGAAGACTGTCTGTGTTTTTGATTTTCGGGTGAACTATACCATTTAAAAACTCAACTTTATACCTTTATAATTTTTTAATTTAGAAACATGCATGTTTGAGTAGCTAATTACCATATATACTCTGTACATTGTGTGTTATTCATTGTGATTATCCATGTTGCATTGTTCCTCTGACTATCCGTGTTATACTGCTGCCATCTGAATTCAGATTTTTGAGAAGCTGAAAACTCATTTGACTCTCTCTGGTTGATTGGGTTCAGTCATAAGCAACTTTATCACAGAAATGCATGCATAATTCCATAGTTTTGCCCCCCTGGCCCAAGGCCACATTCACTATTAAACCGCATTCTTCTCAGCCAATCACATCACAGCATCCTCCTAAGCATGACAAGGGGAAAGTTTATCCCCAAAGACATTGCGTTACGGCACAAACAAACACACACACACACACACACACACACACACACACATACTGCCACCATGACCACCACAGCTCCATAAAAAATTATCACCACTGTTGAAATTGGTAATTATGGAAAGAGGGGAATAATTTTGGTTTATCTATGTCAGTCACGCTTTCTACACTCTGTCTTTTGGCTTCGACAGGAACTGCTGTGTAGAGCGTATGCCAGGAATGCATTTCTAACAGAGCGGGAATAATCACATTGAACTGCCGGCCTGCATGAGTAAATAGCATGAGCACATTGTGCTGAAAAATTGTGTTTACTTGACGCCACTAAATGCCTCCAAACGCTTGGATTATCCGATGGTAATTCTGCCTCTGGCAAAGATCAAGTCTCATTTATCAGTGATAAATGGTGCTGTACTGTATATCCTGATAGACCAGATTTTTACATTTTTCGTAATATGCATGTGCATGTGCATGATGTTATTGTCTTCAGAGATTCGCGTTTTTGTTGTTTACATGGAGACCGTTTTCAAAAACTTGCACTTTGAAACCCGGTTTCAAAAGTTTGCGTTTTCAGGCACCCAAAACGCTGCTGTTATGTAAACAAACGGCCAAAACGCATAAAAAGTTTTATGCTTTTTGTTGACAACAGTGTCTTTTAAGCCCCAAAGTCTCAGCGATTATTCCGATATTACCCACGTTCCTCCTTCATGGTTAGAGTATTTTATACCAAAAATATGTTACATTAAACAGTATTTATATTATATTGTTATATTAAACGGAAATAGTCAGATGTGTCCTGCATTTTGTGTGTAACCCTGTTACTGAATGATTTTCACCCTTTTGGCTCTCACTTGGAAGGAAGACAGATACATACTGTATGACATGAAAGAAAGGTCAGACCGTCAACGTTGTGCAACATCAGAGACATCCAGCAATCCTTGAACAGCTCATTTGAATATTCTATCCATGGACAACTCAAGGAACAGATGGTGGGAAGTGAAGTTGGATTATTCATTTAAAATGAGAGACAGACAGATAATGGTGCGTGGGTGCATGTGTGTCGTAATTGAAGTTTCTTGAGGCATAGAATAGGAGGATCTGCTCTGAATAAGCTCATGTTTTGCCTCCAGAGGTAAATTCTTCGTCTTCACAGGTGCTTTCACCTGCACCTGTTATCTTTTTATCCACCTGGATGGATCTCAATGTCCATGTGTTTCTCTCTCTCTTCATATCCTCTTTTCTCTATTCACTCTCTCAGTTTGTCGGACCAACATTGTGCACACACTTTGGCAGGTGCTGTAGTGCAGGTAAGAAGATTGTGTGTGTGAACTGCATCATAATCTTTAACAGAAGGACTTTTTTGTAGGGATGCACCGAAATTTTAATTTTGGCCGATATCGATAACCGATAATTCTTTACATTTGAAAGTCAATAAACTATATATTGGCCGATAAATCTAAATTCAAATTTTTATAGACTTTGATAGCCTGAATACATAAAAAGGCTCACCATTAAAAGCCATGTCCCAAAACACTTCAACATAAACCAAACATATACAATACAGTAGCCTAGTTTGAACCAGTGTAAGATTCCTTAACTTTTCAAATTAATTTTACACTCCTATGACCAACTTTCTTTATTAAAAAATGGTAACTCTTCATAATAAGGTTTCATTTTGTTAGTAACATGTCATTAACTAACATGAACAAAGGCTATTGCTCTCTGTTAGTTCATGTTAGTTAATGCATTAACAAATGATACCTTATTGTAAAGTGTTACCAAAAAATCTATTGCCTAACAAAAAATTACAATAAAATACCTAAATAATGCAATCAAGTAATTGTGTGCCATAGATAAATAAAATGGAATCGCCTCTGCACGGATAATAAGGAAATTATTTTAATCAAACCATATTGTTGATGAAAATAATACGAGTTATTAATAATAACGCATCAATGTTTTTGAAAAAAAAATTAAACATGTTTAATATTATAGTGATAGTAAACATCTTTAATATTAGGCTTACTGTTTCAAATTACATCATTGCTGTTTGAACTGCGCGCACTGAAGCTGAGAATGAACGTTTAACCTTCTAGCAAAGCGATTCAGTTTATCAACTCAACGGTTGCTGAAGAATGCAACTGAACAATTATAATGAGATGACAGCCTCAATCACAGCTTTTAATGGTTTGCATTGCTGTTTGATCGCGTGCGCTGATGCTGAAGAGAATGAGCACCATGAAACTGAAGAACTTTTCTAGCAGGTTGTTTAAATCAACGAAACGCATCCTATGTGAGATTAATCAGATATTTATATTACATAAACTTAATATTACGACTTACATATATCTGCACAAAAAGCGAACTTGACTGTGCTGGTCAAAACGTATAACCCCTGTTCTGGACGCGCTATTCCCACAACACGCTGAAACACGGCAACTATAAACCCAGAGAATTCACAACGTTTTATTACAATAGTATTCTCATATTCTCATGTATATGACAGTCATAGTTATTACTGTGCATTGCTGTTTGAGCTGCGCACGCTAAAGATAAAGATGATCGCCGGTACAATTAAGCGCTTTACTGCATCGTTCATCAACTCAACCAAACGCATCCTATATTAGATTAATCATATATATATATATATATATATATATATATATATATATATATATATATATATATATATATATACACAAAATAAACATATTACAACTTACAATGGCAGAAAATAATGCGAATGCTCAAGAGAACTTGCCTGTGCTTCTCATCCGCCACAACGCGCTCGACACACTGAAACACTGGCGAACTCGAATTCACAACATGCTTTTACAGGCCTGCTCTTATTATAATGTTATGAAGCCTATGTGACAGATTTGCTGCACTGAACTATCTTCCTTTTCGAAGTGATTCCAATCATTCAAAACCATCATGGCGGACAGCGCACATCTCTCAACTGAAGTAAATAATTATCTATCGGCTTTGATATATCGGCCTAATTTTCTAATCGGATCGATAACAATAACATCAAAAATTACCATTTATAGGCCAATATCGATATGTGGTCGATATATCGCGCATCCCTACTTTTTTGTGTGATGTTTTTCAAGTGTGCTCAATAAATCCGTCACTCAAACCATGTCAATTCCATGCTGATCTTTTTCACTCAGTTCAATTTTTAACTGTTTTAGTCAACCTTTTTTTGACATCACCCCTTCCCCCTCCTCCCTTCGCCTGAGTTTTATCTTTCTGTTTTGTCAAACAGCTGCGGTATTTGGTAATTAAGTTAAAACACTTTGTCAGATTGCAAAGCACAATTTGACAGACCGAATCTCCCCTTAGATACTTTCCCTTTAGATCATCTCAGATGTGAGATAGCAGGATTTCACAGATTACAGACAATTGAGATTTATGTGACAATTCTTGAGCGGACGTTGCAGTTAGAGTTAGTTGAAATGGATCAAAGAGTTCATCCGGCATCAGTTGGTTCATTTCAAGCTGATGTTGGATCTTTGCCTTGATCCATGCTTGTCAATTCTCCTGCTTCACAGCAAACTGCATTTCAGATACAGTGACTTTAATGCTTTGTACTTAAAATCATTTAAACGTCATTTATTTATCTTTAAAGACCCCATAAAATTTGTATGATGGGGTTTCTTCTTGAAACAGGAAATTGGTGCAAACAAATGTCACAACCCAGCAAAGCCACTTCCTTCATAACCTACTGGCAAAGGAAATGTGATAAGTACATTTAAATAAAAAGAATGAGTGCTATTACAATTATAGGGTTTTATTTATCATTTAGGGATGTTTTTATTTCAGAGAATATTTGATTGTACAAAACTTTGTATAAAGAGTCAATCATAAATGTTTTTGTCAATTTTTTCCAGGAAGAGAATCACTGTCAATTTTAAATATGCATTTTGTTTTTATATTTATTTTCTCATTTTTGGGAGTACATTAGCATGCAGATGACCTTAAAAACATGGCATTACCACAAAAGTTTTTTTTCTTTTAAATGTATGCATTTTCTGATTTAACAGGGTATTTTATTTGTCAGATCATACTGTTCAAATGTTTGGGTCGGTAAGATTTTTTAATTGATTTTGAAAGAATTCTCTTGTGCTCACCAAGGCTGCATTTATTTGAACAAAAATACATATTGTGAAATATTATTATAACCAATGTTTTAAATTGGTATATATTTTAGAATGTAATTTATATTATTCATTAGTATGTTGCTGCCCTTTTTAGCCATAACTTGCGTATTTATGCACATTCTTTGTATCTTTTTTATGTGTAACTGCCTTCAGCTCTTATAATGCAAACCCTGCATCAGTGCCATCTGACAGACGAAGGATCCCTGTCCTTGTAATATAATATTTATAGCAGAAACTAGGGCTGAACGATTATGGAAAATAATCTAATTGCGATTTTTTTTAACCAATATTGCGATTGCGATTTAATATGCCATTACTTTTTAAGTTCTTTACCTTCTGTATTAGTCGACAAAGGCAAGCAATAAATCATTGTACAGTAGGGATGGGAATCTTTAGGCAGCTCATGATCTGATCTACTTTTTTTCTTAATTAATCTTAATAACACTTAAAATATGTATTTAATTACATGTGTAAATATACATACTTTATATATATATATATATATATATATATATATATATATATATATATATATATATATATATATATATTAAACACATTTAATTAAACCAATTACATGTTAAGAATTTTAAATAGGCTATAAACTAGTATAGCTTCAAAATATAAGAGCTAGTAAATAAAGAGGAACAAAAAAAAAAAACATTACAAGCAATTAACAAAGAGTGCTTTTAGTATTTAAAAGTAGGCTATCTGAACGTTTTCCATTCAAGAGCTGGAGTGATTTCTCCCCCTCAGTTTAGATACGATAAGCTGCATTCACACTAATGCACTTATCTCTTTTGAAATTGTGAATGTGGTTTGTCTTGTTGGGTTAAGATATAACTGACCGTGTTTACATTAATTTCACGTCATAAAAGCATTTTGAGATGCAAGTACATTTAACCAATGAGTCGCTCACAGCCGCATGCACGAGCACTCTTCACAAAGCGCGCGTAAGTATTTTAAAATGAAAGCAGCTTTCTCAGTGATTTTTATATTTTTAATATATAAGCCAACTGCATTCCAAAAGATATAAATAATGCCTTTGTGGAGCATTTGTAAGGAAAATTCTGGCGGCCAAGACCGCGCACTGCAAGAGTAACATCAAAGCGGCAAAAACCTGTGCAATGAAGCCCGCGACTGTCCTTGTAATTCGCTTAAACCCCACACTTTATGAAAGATTATTTTTCGGAAGGTTCGAGCAGTGTCGCGCGCTTGCGCGCGTGTGTGCGTGTGTGCGTGTGTGCGTGTGTGCGTGTGTGCGTGTG
Organism: Gila orcuttii; assembly: GCA_026230005.1. NCBI lineage: Eukaryota > Metazoa > Chordata > Actinopteri > Cypriniformes > Leuciscidae > Gila > Gila orcuttii. Next base: position 29,139,657 of record JAPDVR010000013.1, on the reverse strand, counting down.
TGTGTGTGTGTGTGTGTGTGTGTGAGAGAGAGAGAGAGAGAGAGAGAAATTAGAAGCAAGCAGAATACGGTTGTTTCTAAAGCACGCGCAGCGTCATCACGCATCTGTGATTCAATTCCCTGAATCGATCCAGAATTGTTGGAGAGAGAATAAATAACACAATATCACAAAATCGTGTTTCATCATATCGCAATATTATCGCAAATGCAATTAATTGTTCAGCCCTAGTAGAAACGACCATATTCTTGACAACTGAGACAGTGAAAGTTACAACTGCTGAAAGAGACCGTTTCAGGTCACTGCTTGAGAATGAAATGCCTTTACTCTGTGCAAATATGACTGAGGTTCACTGAGAAAAACGTACTCGATCCATGTCCTCCATCAGTTTAGAGAAAGATGGAGTTTCTCTTAATGTATACAAGAGGACAGAAGGGCAGAGATGATGGCACATAGACAGGATCCAACACTGAATTGAAAATCTTTGGTGTTTCTTTCTTTTCTTGGTAATATGGTGCAGTGAGCTGGTAAATTCTTGAAGTTTTTGGCATCTGTATTACATAATCACTCATTATTTCTTATCTTGAAGTAGTAATCTGAATAAATGCGAGTAAATCTTACCCTGGGTGGCAATTGATTTTTGTCCATTTTCATCAATAATTCTTTGCTGAATGACTCATTCTCTCATTTCAGTTTCATATGAAATTAGTTCCTAAATGTTTGTCCCCACCACAGCCACTCATGAACAGATGCTTTCTCCCCCCTGCAATTCAATCACGTTGTTTAGTGCTTTATTTTTCAACCTGGGTTTAGCTTGAGTGCAACTTGTGTCTGTAATGAGCATTTTGAATACCTCCGGTATTTATTGCCTTGTATTCCTCTAATGATGTGTTATGACAGTTTATTTCAAATTGATTTGCGGCAAGCGATTTGTCTTTAATTTCAGGGTAATTTTATATGAATCGATCAAGACTTGCTGAATATGCTTTAACAGTGATGCAGCGTTGTTACACAGCTTTCCAAGGTAACACCTGAATTTAACATTATTTCCGTTCAATCTATCATAAAATGTCCATGAGCTGTCTGTATCAGCTTGTTGTCATAGAGAAATGGGCTAGTTGTAATTAGCCTAATGACAGAAAGGAAGAGACTACAGTGGAAGCCAGTCAATTATTGCATTATGCTAATGTGAGCTAAGACCATAATGGCAACTAGCATGGAATAGAAATATCATTGTTTCCTTCCAAATAACTGACATTAAATGTCTCCCTGCCATAATGACTGCTCTTCACTTCATTAATCCTGACCAAATCAACATTCTCTTTCCCTTCTTAATCAAGGCCTTATTCGGTTCAAGTAATCCTGTAGACATGGAGTCAAGCAAAAAACAATTTAACCAGGTGCAAATGCTAATAGCATATAGCAGTCTGACCGCCCTAATCGGATTTTGCGTGGTTTGTGACTTTTTCACGCCATGTAAAACACAAATTACAGACGTTATAGGAAACATGCTGAAGTCGATGCCGAAACAAGGCTGTGTTGTTTCAAATTGCCCGACGAGCAGAAAATGACAATATAACGTCATGAGACATGTTTGTAAACTGACGGAGGCGACAGCACGGAAAGAAACCAGTGCATACCAACCTCCGGTTCTGCCGCTGCCTCAGAAGATGCAGTAGTCCAGCACGGCGGCTACACATTTCCATGTTGTAAAATTTAAAAGACATCTCTATTGCAAACCCCTCCATGTTGCGGTTGTATTTTGCATATTCCTACCAACACAACGTAATTTCCACAGAAACCAATGCAGGTATTCCAGAAAACGAAAGAGCTGCATGGACACACAAATCAAATCTGAAGAGTTGCGATACACGGTGTGGACATCAATAATGTTAGATCAGATTCCAATCGGATACACAAATAATCAGATTTGGACTGACAGTGTGAACGTAGCCTTTGGCTACATCTACATTTGAAAACGGCGTTTTCGTTTTAAAATGCTCCTTACTAGCGTTTTAGAAAAGTTTCTCGTCCTCACTGAAATGACGGAAAACACGTGTGCACATGTTTGAAATGTAAAAACTCACTGAGATGATACAGAGAGCATAATAATTTTATTAGCCAAATTTCCAACCACTTACTGGAGCATCCAGGTCGCACTCAATCGCTATTCCTTGTACGGTCTAAAACAAAATTTCATGTTTTGCCACAGTACAGCAATTGCTAGTCATCTTTGCATGAATGTAATATGAAGACTCTACAATATAACATTTAGCAGGGACATACCATTATAAACATCAAATTCTTCAAAAAGTTACATTTTTGCAGGACAAAAAAACTCAAGATGTAGAGAAAAAGTTGCAGTTTCAAATGTATTCAGATTGCTTTAGACGTAGCCTTACAGGAGTTGCACCATGCAAATTGTTTTCAACAGACTTTGGCAGTGCCTTTGTGCAATTGCGCTGATTTGCATGTTTCTTTTAATGAATTGGCCAATAAAACAAACCAGAGAGTGTGATTCATCAGTGTGGATCAAACATCCATAATTCATTATTTGTGAATTTTCTCTATATTGTTAAGCAAAATATTTTAATATGTGACAGTTATCAACTATGTAGCTCATAGTTGATAACGGTCTCACATGATAATGCATCATTCGAGGAAGCATAAATAATGAATGCAGGAGTTGGAGGTTGCATATTGTGAAGAGGATAATTCACTGAGATGTTTAATGTGATGAAAAGACCCTCTTCGGGGGACCCATCATTTCACATTCATCTTAAATTTCCAAGAACCCCACATATTTATGTCTTTACTTAAAAATGTTTATTATAGGTTAGTCAGACATTCGTCCTTGTGAGAGCTGTGTGACTTTTGAAAAAACAATTATCAATATATCAATATATAAAACAATATATCAGTAGTGGCACAGTATCTAGAGGGATGAATTGTGGATCTGTGCTTCAATCTAAAATGGGAGATTATTGCACCTTAAGTCATATGATGTAAATAACAGCCCCGCAAAGTTGTGTTATGACTCTGCAATTTTAACAGGTCATTATGCAGTATCATCATCATCATCACTATTACCCAACTTTTGTTTTTGTTAAAAATTGGAACTTTCTGATGAAAACTAATGCCTTTTATTTACAGTGCTACCCTTTGGAGGGAAACCCTTTAAAAATCCTGAAGATCTGAATTGATGATTCTGGCTTTAATTAGTATAGCCTGTTTTAGTGATCTGATCAATTCTTTACAGGCTATGCTAATCTATGCCAGAATTAGCAATGCATGTGGGATGGACTTACTCTTCGCAATAGGCATCACTTTGTATTAATAAGTGGTGGGCACGGTGGCACCAGAACAAGTTTTGAAGTGTGTGTGCTTTTGGATGTGCTGATTATGTTATATAATATTAATTATGTCATCCTCAAATATTTTAACACAATCTTTTGCTGTTTTGCTAAATAGTCTGTGTGATTCATTGATACCAAGATCAGTACATTAGTGAAATGTAAATAAAACGGAACTGTAAATAATTATTAATATATGTAGGCCTGTCGCGATATTCAATAAATCAATTAATCGCACGATAAAAAAAATTAGCTCGATAATTTTTCCGGCCGCGATAATTTCCATTTGCATGCTTGTTTGTTTTCCTCGTCTCTCTCGCCCAAAGAGACTGGATGACAACTCTCGGTGAACCCTCTTGTCAGTTGCAAGGTCTTTTGTGTGCCGCAGCGCTTGTCAGTCACATGGCAGGGTTTCATATACGTTCATTTATTTGTGGCGGCCCGCAACAATATCAACACTGACCGCCACACATTGATTTTCGAATGTTTTTTTTTTATTATTATTATTGTTTTTGATTGCAGAGCGCCGTAGCGCATTCGCGCAGCACTACCTCTCGCTCGTCCCTCTCTCTCGCGCGCACTCTCTCTCCCTCAAATGAGGTGCCGTCTAGGGCTTAAATCAAACTTCATTCACGCACACATATATGAAACACTTGCATACACAAATACTAAGTAGTCAAACATACATGTATACTGCTGAATGCTCAAACAAATACATATGAAATGCACAAAGACACACCTAAAGTCGCTCACGCACATACACGCAAACTCTACACACACGAGATTCACGCATATACTCATATGAGACACGCGCGCGCGCACACACAAACTCTCCGGGCACATACTCGTATGAGACGCGAGCACACACACACACACACACAAACTCGCGCACAAACTCAATGAGACGCGAGCACACACACACACAAACTCTCCGCGCACATACTCAAATGAGACGCGAGCACACACAAACTAGCGCACATAGGCCTACTCATATGAGACACACAGTACATGATGCATATGATTCTCAGTGTGAACGTAAGTCACACATTGGTAAGTGCATTTTTTGTTAACAGAGAATGAGAGTCCATTGCTTTTATTGTTTTTGGTTGTTTTGTTCATTTATTGCGGATATTTAAAATGTTTTCTGTTTTCAGTGTTAAATAGTCTTTAGAAATAAAAGTTTATTGATTTTTTTAAAAGGTGTACCTGCATTATTATGCCATTATCATTATTTTAGATTAAAATGGTCTCAGAACGACAATATTATCGTTTATTATCAATATTATCGTTTATCGCAATAATTTCTTGGACAATTTATCGTCCAGCAAAATTTGTTATCGTGACAGGCCTAAATATATGTTTTTTCTTATATTTTAAATTAAGAAAGTTGTACTGGTTTAGAACAACATATGGGTGAGTAAAAGGTGACAGAATTTTCCTTTTTGGGCGAACTAGCCTTATAAGGATTTTGTTTCTTTCTTGCTCACTGCACATTTTACACCACAAGATAATAAAAGCTAGCGTTTACACCTCACTTACTGAGCAACTATATTCCATACGTTCTGAGAGCCTTGATCTGATTTAGTGTAGGTGTTTGTGTGATTGCCAAAGCAGAATTGTTCAATACCACAAATAAGAAGAACAAAGCCAAAATACAAAGACCGTTTCCCCAGAAAGATGTCCAATCCAGTCTACTCATCACCTTGTCGGTTTCCCAAGATTAGATAGTTTTGTCCTCTGACCAGAAACATAACACAAAGAAGACCTCATACAGACAAGTGCTGTGTGTCATCACCTGTCTGATTGTAATCTCCATGCAGTCCTGACTCAATGTTATAGGGCGGAAGAGAACGTTAAAAACTAAATTGGGTCAGCCTTTAGGCCTGATCTAAGAACGTTCTTCGTCAACCTGGGGGGGTCAAAAGTCAACAGTTGGTGAATGGCCTTTGGAAACTAATTTAACACAACACCGCACCTTTGGTGAAGTCATTTTCGGGTGTTTGAATTATTTCTACGTATAGTGGGTCGATATCTCTGGCATCCCTCCAAACTCGTGTCATGCACCTGTGCACTTGGACATGTCCTCTACATGTATGTGGACTGGAGTGCATTTACATTCTCTGATGTACTCAAAATTTAAAAGGAAAACAATGCCAAGACTCAAATACGCTTTAAAGTTTTGTTATTCTTCCTTCTTAGGAGCAAAATAATGCATTATTTGTACTGTTAATATGTTCATTCTGCCTTTTTATTCCTCTTTTGTAATTTCTCTCGGCCAGACTTTTCTACACATTAACTTTGCTCACAACCCTCAGGGGAAATCACCTTGGGAAAAGGTGCCATCATCCTAATTACTTACCCATGTTTTGTCCTTTTGCGCAATTGACAGGTGATATCAGTAGATGTCCCTCTGTGTGCCTGAACCCCTGTTGGCTTCACAGTCTCATCACATATCAGATCTAGGCAGGACTCCTGATCTCAGATCAGCATGAAATGTCCACCTCTGCCCAGTCACAGATTGGCATTTGAGTGGCAGAGCAAAAGGCCATGAGTGTCTGTAGGCAGCTGGTACACACCCCTGGTATCCAGGTCCATGAATGTTAATGTAGTGCTGTAAAGCCCACGGGTACCAGATCTCTCCACAGTGGGAACACCTGAATTTACATACCCTGTCAGTCACTTTATTGCCTACTTAAAGGGATAGAGACTGGCGTGAGATAAGCTGGCGTGAGCTGCAGAAAGAGCAATAACACTTGCATTTACCTGGGTTTTTCTGGAGTTTTTTTTAAAGGGAATTTGCATTTCGCTCCAGGGATTATGTTGTTAATATTAGGGATAATATCATCAGAAATTGAATTTTATTGAACTTTTGAGATAAAAGAGTTCACTTAATATTAAAACACACTGTGACTGTCAGAGCTTAACTTCTTCCCATTTTTTAAAAGAACTGCAAAACAGCTCTTTAAAAAAATCCTCAGATTTCTGAAGTAAGAAACCTGAGAACATTAGCACCTTTTCAGTGTTTAGAAATGGCCAGTCATGAGGATTTTATTACTGAAAAAGTAGTAAATACTATTATCCTTAAACACTAATGATAAGAGTAAAATATGGGAATGTTTGTCAAACATTGTACTGTTCCTGGCTTCATATCTTCTCTGCATATCCATTTTAATGATCCAAACACTGATGATAAAGTTTCAGCCAATTTTTTCTAATGTCCTGGTAATTTCAGGGGTCAGATAGGCTGGAAATGTTTATGAAAAACTAAATCACTTTGTCACAAAAAAACTTTAACTAGCATTGCAAGTGGACCACAGGGGGAAAAAAGTATAATTTGATTCCTAAGACCACATCATTCATGTTTTATCAGTTGTCTGGCACATTATGACTGGCTTTTCAGCTTCAAAGAACCTATCAACATCTTTTCCTCCTGGTTTATACGTCATAATCTGATAATGAAATTGTATCAGTTTTCCTAGTTCATAAAAGAATTCTCCACATTTCTTTTCAGCATTCATGACGTTGTTAGTGTTTGAGTTTAAACATGTGGCAACTCTTATTCTCTCAGCAGCCAGGTCTCTCGGCAGTCCATTTTATCCTGCTGGAACTGTTTATGCATTCAGAACTAATTAAGGGTTTCATACAGGGACCCATTTATTTGCAATATAAATTCATTTCTTTTCCTTCTCAACACCTTCAAAATGTTTTTGTGCTAATTTTTTTTTCTTTCTGGCAGGCGGTTAGTAGATGTGCTGGTGTCTTGATTGATAAACTTTTCTTTAAAAGTTGTGATGAAATGTCTTGCTGTGTAAAGTCTGGACGTCTGTTTGGAATATTATGAGCAGATGAGATTTGAGCTGTTGGAGCAGATTAGCCTCATGACTCTCTGTGTGTGCCTGATTAAAATTGAGATAAGCTAACAGTGTGAACTGTGTGAAGTACACCTGATGTTGCCAAAGTTTGATGCACAAAGCAGGACAAATAAAAAGGAATTTGTATTTTATTGGCTTCCACAGTTTGACTTTGGCTTTGTTAGAAATGCAAAATAAAATAAATTGAATTAAAAATTGAAAATAATGTTTTTCACCATCGACTCACCTTCATGTCATTCTAAATGTGTATGACTTCTTCTTTGAGAACTGACTAATGTTTAGGATGTTCTTTTTCATGTAGTTTCAATGAATGAGGTGCTCAAGAAGGGATGCACCGATCATGATTTTTCATGGCTGATTCCATTTTTTTTTTCTTTTTTTTTTTTTTTTTACAAACAAATAGGCTGATTCCAGTACCGGTTTCCGTTTTTTTTTTCTGCTTCTTTGTTTAATCAAATTTATTTGTTGTTTATTTGCTCTGTTACAGGCCAAACTGGCCTTAAACAAAAAAGTATCTGCCATTTAAAATTAGAGGCAACCACTTCATTTTATTCACAATCCAAACAAAGATGTTACACATGTTGCATGAGCAGTTTTTTTTTAATGAAATTAGATTGTATATTTTCAAGATTTAAAGCAAAAACAGAAAACAAGCAAAAACATGGTCTGACTTTAGCTTTATGAAATTGGCCTAAAAGTGGCCCATTGTCACATTCACATTCAGTTTAGTTTGTCTGTTTCATTTTCATGGACTCATAGTTTGCTTATGGTTTCCTGTTTACTTTGTTTCCTTTCCTCCACCACTTTTTTGTCACCATGGTTATTGATTTAACGATCACATGCCCAGCTCAGAATTGCCTGTGTCTGCAGTGTTCCCACCCAGCCTCCCTGTCCCTCCTCCTCTTCCTGAATCAGTCAGTTCCTATGCCCAGTATCCGCTGTCTCCCATCTGCCCCTCGGCTCCTCTTCCTCTGCCTCCCCTCAGTGGTGTGGATCCATCTTGGGCCTGCTGTTATCCAGCTCCATCTCGGCCCGTCGCCCTGACTCTGCCGCCTTGGTTCCTCCCTCCCTCGGCTCCACCTGGGACCATCAGCCTTACGGCTTCACCAGGCTCCCTCGTTCTTCCGGCTCCACCTTGGTCAAACATCACAATCTTTGTGCCACAGACTTCCACGTCATCCACAATGATCCTTCTCTCCACTCCTTCAGCTCTGGCTGGCTCCACCTCAGCCCTTTGGTACCCTGTTTCCACCTTGGGGGATCGTCGCTATGGCTCTGTCTTGGTCTCTGAAGACTACAGTGTCATTTTGTCCCATCAGCTCTCCGTCTGCGCCCAAGGCTCCGTCTCCGTTTCCATCATGGCTCCTCCCTCCTTCCACCTCCCCATGGACATCGTTCCTTGCTGCGTTCTGGGTACTCGAATGCCCACTCCTCCTATCGATTTGTGTTAATGTTCAGGTTCACAGTCAGATAGGAAGGAAGGAGACGGGGTCGGCAGGACTGGGACTCGCACTTTATTAGATCAAAATCCAGAAAATAAACAAAAGTTGCGCCAAGTGCGCCTTCACCGTAGACTTCAGCTACAGCAACGTTCATAGAACACTTTTCACAGAACACTCTTTCCGCCTTCTCTCCAGCTCTCAGATCATGCAGTTTAACACTCTTTCCGCTGTATCTCCAGCTCTCAGTTCATGCAGTCAAACACTCTTTCCACTGTCTTCAGCTCTCGTTCACTGGAACGCGTGTGAGTCCCAAGTCCGTCTCTCTCCACCTGCTTCCAGCTTCCAGGTGGCTTTTATTCCTCCCCATGGCAATCACTGCAAACGAGATCAGGTGTTCTTCATTTCTCACTTAACCCACTTACTTGCCGCTCGCCTCCCAGCTCTCTCTCCCGTTGCAGCGGTCGCTAAACCACGCCCACCTTGCCACACGATTCTATCCATCTGTGACGTTTTTTCACATTCACATTCAGTTTAGTTTGTCTTAGTTTGTCTTAGTTTCATTTTCATGGACTCTTAAGCTGAATCCGAAATTGCCCCCTAAACCCTTAATCACTATTCCCTACGTTAGTCCACTAATACAGTTCACTTGAAGGAGTGAATGAAAATGAGTGAGCGAATTCGGACAGCCGTTGAGAGTACAATGGCTGTACACTCATTATTGTGGTGCAATGTAGGATAGAATGAGTGCACTCAATAACGTCCACTATGGTTTCGGACACCACTACAAATGGCTGTCCTCTCAAATAATGCTATTTGAGGGTGTAGGGGGAGATTTTGGATTCAGCCTTAGTTTGCTTATGGTTTCCTGTTTCCTTTGTTCTCATTTTCCCCCCACTTGTTTGTCACCATGGTTATTGATTTAATGATCACACCTGTTTATTATCCGTGGGTATTTAAAGGTGTGCAGTGTGTGATTTTTAGTGGCATCTAGTGGTGAGGTTACGAATTGCAACCAACAAAAGTTACGGTGGACGACAGGAAAATATGTCATCGTCTGAGACAGCAGAGATTAGCCAGTTCAGCAATGAGGTTTCTTTACAAGGATAAATTAAGAAATTATGTTTACTTAATTATTCAGTAAAACTATATGTTATTGCGAATATTATTGTTACTTGTTCATTATTGTGTCAGTGTTTTATTCGCTGAACTAAGCTTGCTTCCTTGCACGAAGAGCAACATAGTAACGAAACGCGTTTGTCCATTTAGGGCTACTGTAGAAACATGTCGGCGCATTTCAATGTAAGGGGAGCCACGGTGTATGTAGATAGAAACTTTTATGCCCACCAGCCACAGTGGCTGGTGGATGCCCAATTCTACCAGCCACTTATATTTTTTACCAGCCACTTTTCCCGGAATTCAAATTTATAAAGTATTATTATACACAGTAAGTACAGTGCATGGACTGTTCGACGGGAAGGTAGGCTAACCTTTCCCTCGTTTTCCCTTCGTCATTAATGCGCCACTTGTTCGAAAAGTACCTTCTCTTTTTATTTACTTCGCCCTCGACAGTTTGTACATTCATAGCTACTGCTGACTCCACGGCGGGCCTCTTAACATCGGGTATATGTCGCCACATTTATTAAATTTTCCTTTCGTCTGTACCTCAGCTCAGCTATATGTGTCACGGTCCGCTGAAAACCAATCAAATTAGTTACTCGACAAAAGTGCATTATTGTTACTTAGCAACAGCATTCTTTGACAAAAGCTGTCCAATCCGTTACAAGGAATGTTTTAAGTAGTAACCAATAAAAATATGTTTTACAATCTACCAGCCACTGTGGCTGGTATACAAGGCAAAGTCACAACCGACAAGCTGGTGCTAATTTCCCACCCTGAACGGTTCATTAAGTAAGGTCTTTATACACCACTGAAAACTTCTTTTTCAAGGTAGTGACGAAACGTGCTCTGTAGCACTGTTTGTTCGCTGTCTGCTACGGTAGAAACATGACGACACAAAATGTTGACCTCCATAGAAGGGGGTGCCCGCGGTTATGGAGATATAAATGTCTCATTCTAAGGTAATAAAAACATAACGGTTCATTATGCAAGGTCTTTATACACCACTGAAAACATAGTTATGGATCTTATATTGCATTTCTGTCAATAGATCCTCAGAAATATTACACATTGCAACTTTAAGTCCCTCAGTTTGGTTCTTTCATTTGTCTGTCATTGTTAGTGCTATTTCGTGGACTCTTGCTTTTGTATCAAATCTGAGTGGATTCTGTTTTATAAATTTAACTTTGATTTTAGATTCCTTGGAAACTAAGACGTTACACCCATACAGATTTTGAGCTATATTCCAAGTCATCTGAAGTCAAATAATAGCTTTGTTATTAACTGACTGAAATTTTAATCATTATTCACTGACAATCTTTTTTTCCCATTTACCTGTTAACTGTGATGTCCAGATTATTGTGTAAGTGAACTGAGAACCGAATCAGTCCAATTCGTCAACTCAAAAGAATTATTCGTTCACACATTGGACAGCCTAACTTCTTTACTTCTTTCATAAACTATTTATATCTGTTTTTCACACAAAGCTAACGTATGACTTCAGAAGAAGTTTTATTTTGCTTTTTTTGTAGCTTGACAGCCCTAGTCCTCTTTCAGTTTTATTATTTTAAGACTATGCAAGATATTCTTAAGAACTTCTCCTTTTGTTTTCCACAGAAGAAAGTCATACAGTTTTTGAATGACAAAAGGGTGAGTGAATGTTGACAGAACTTTCGTTTTTGGGTGAACTATGAACGATTTAATAATAACCCAGTCTTGCTTTGTTAACCCTTCTTCACAGATATACTCTAAGTATAATCTGCCAGATATACTCTGAAAAACATTGTAATAAGAACCTTTGAGAAGAACTCCATTTATTGACCACCACCTCTTTTGTCATCTTCTTTGTTTTGATTAAAGGCTGCCTTTGTTTTTATTGGTATCATCAGTCTTGGACAATGGATAAAATGCATTCAACAAGAGCTTCTATCACTCTTTGTTTTAAAAGTTTAATTTAATTTATTTTCCTCATGAAACCAAATGTTCTTGACACTGAATTACATAAATGATTAGCCGGTTTTCTATGCTGAGGTAATATTATTAATTTCTTCCTCTTTTCATGCCTGCGAAGCCCCTGAGCTGTATTTACTCTGCTCTTTTTCACTTCTTGATCCCATTATAATGAAATGTAAAGCAGAGTACGCAGTGGTGCGGTGTAGTAGCTAAAGCTCAGGCCTGGAAACTAAAACATTTGTGACAAAATGAAAATTAAACAATAACAAAATGTTATAATTTACTTAATGTCAAGAGTCAAAAAGGGCAACAAAAAAAAGCATAACGTTGTTTTGTACAACTTGTGTGCTATATAACAAGAATTCTAAACCAGGGCTCCTCAAATCCATTCCTGGAGGGCCACTGTCCTGCAGAGTTTATCTCAAACCCTGATCAAGCACACCTACCTGTAATCTTTTAGTAACTCTGAAGTCTTTGGTTAGCTTGTTCAAGTGTATTTGATTAGGGCTGGAACTAAACTCTGCAGGCCAGTGGCCCTCCAGGAATGAATTTGAGGAACCCTGATCTAAACCCATATAATGGCATTGGAAACAGACTGAAGTACTTTTTTTTTTTTTCAAACATTGCTCATAATTTCTCTTAAAAACACTCTCAGCACTTATCTCAGCTTAATCAGGCTGCCTGTTCAGCTCTGACTGTAAACGTGGCTAACCTGAGCAGTGTTGACAGACTCTAGAGTTTATCAGAAGTGAATGAAGGAGAGAACATTCTAGCTGTGAGTGCATCCTTCAGCACTTTGAGGAATGGCTTGTAATTTCCTAAGGGCAGAGTCATTACAGTAGTCCTGATTGTCAGGGTTTTATAGACCCAGGAATAACCCCACACAAGATGGAGGAAGTCTCCCATCAGCAAAAGCTATGCTGTGATAGTCAGCATTTGTGCAGCTTTTGACATCTCCAATGTCTTCAGGAAGTCTATGTTTGTGCGAACATAGATGCCCAAATCCCACAGCTAACTGTTTGTTTGTTTGGTTGTAGAGTTTATGGCAGCAAATTGATCACATTATAGCCCAGGACTTATTTAAGGAAATGTAAGGAAGGAAGACAAATATTATATTATACAATAATTTAATCAATATATTTGATTTATTTTGAGTCTGAATGTTCACCATTTCTGAATTTAAGTAAACTCACAGGTTAAGGTGTGCTCACATTTGCCATTCTTCAGCAAAATTTTGCATTCGGAAGAAAGTGAAACTGTATGTGCAACGCAATGTCAAAATAAACAAGCTATTCTGTCAGCAATGGCCATTAGGTGAAATTCTTCATTGCACCAATTCCCATTAAAATAACTGGATTTTGTGTGCAAAATTTCACAGAGCAACGGTAAATGTCCTGCATAGCCATTATATTGAATTCATAGTAAATTATCTACATTTTAGCTTATACTTTTTGTATACTAAATTTTATCTGACCTACATTTTAAAGTGACCAAAGTTCATTTCATTTGAGTGTTTTTGAAATACATTATATCACAATGATAGGCCAAAGTGAATAGAATTAATTCAAATAATTATCTCCATGAACTGTTATGATTATTGGCAGCTAAAACTCCATACACTTACACTTTACATATGCAGAAAACGGAATGACAATTTTCTTTAAAACTTTATTAACACTAGAACTACCGGAATTCCATAACTACTAGAACGACCACAGCGGTCATTCTGACCGTTCATACTTTGACGGTCATATGGCCGTACTGAACATAATTTTCGTCATGTCATAACTACATTTGAACCTTTCTCTTTAAGTTTTCCAATGATGCTTTTAATTCCTGTCGTCATGTTATAACGTCATTGCCCTTAAAACAAGCCCTTTTATTTTTTTCGCAGTTCCTCCTTACTTGGCACTGCCTCGTTCTCTCCATCAGCTGCTGCTCCTGCCCAGGTCCTGGCTATCGCACCACCAGTTGTGTGGCTTTTGATTTCATGTTGTCGGAGCGAAGTTCGCTTGCCAGTCGTGGGATGAAGTCCCTCTGAGAAACTTGCTCATTTGTGCACTTCTTGAACAATATGTGCGCGTTGATGGCGGGAAATGTAGCGGACTTATGATATCTATAATGCGTGCGGTCAAAATGACCGCCATGGCCATTCTAGGTAGAAATAGTCAGAACTGTTTTGTGTTTTGTGATTTTAATAAAATAACAGTGTCAGAATAAAATATACACATATTTAGGAAAAGTCAGAGTCCTACAGCCACATTGATTTTATTTTAACAAAGTTATTACACTGTAAAATTTAAAAACGGTCAAAACGACCGCCTTGGTAGTTCTAGTGTTAAATGTGGTCAGAATCTATCCCAGATAAACTCCTTATGTGGTTTTAGTGATCCAATCCTGATAAGATCACAATGCGTATTAGATGCATTTCACCTAGGATCTGATCACTGAAAATGCATAATTGTCAGTAGAAAGAGGAATATACAGGAATATTGTGCTCGTTGATATCTAGTTAACCTGCTAATGAGTGCCTTTCAAAAATGTGATGCCAAACCTTCTCACTCTGCAAAGTGTTCTGTACTGTTTGGGTTTCTAATTGACCATGCTAGAGTTCTTAGTTTCTTGTTCTTTCTAACTTCAAACTGGAGAGTTCATCTTACAGTATGTGTTTTTCTCTCAATTAAGGGCCAAATAAGGAGAAGAAAAATACAGCTGGTTAATGTTGGGGAGGAGAGGAGGAGAGAGAGAGTGAGTGATCGTCTGTTATAGTGGACCACAGAGATTCTGTGTGTGCCAGACTCTTTGGCTTTCCATCGTCATACAGCCTGATAAATACTTCACACCTGCAGTGAATACTGCACAGAATCAATCATCAGTCTTTTAAGAAGGAACAAAACAGAAAGCCTCTGCTTTCATTTATTTGAAAAGGAATCAGATCCCTTTCATAAGTCAGTGTGAAGTGTAAATAGGACGGAAGAGAAGGGAAACATTCTAGAGGCATGACATGATGCGTTATAAAGCATTATATCTCCATTCTTGTAAAGTGTGGAAAGTTTGAAAATCTGAAACGTGAAATTGACCAGCAAATACTGGCCAAACACCTGACAAATACTTTGAGTGGATAAGAGACAACCGTGCCTGAGTAATGGAGCAGTTCCAGGCATTTTTGTGTTTTCCAGGAACCAAGACCAAATGCTAGCATTTGTTGCCACTATCAAAACAAATGTCATATTGGTTTATATTTTGTTTCATTAATTTGTATTAATCATTATGTAACAATTACAGTTTAAAGTCTTCTATTGCTGTCGTTTTGGCTTATTGTAATGAAAAACTTGTGATATCGAACAGTACATATTGAAATTAGACAAGCTCGACAAAACAAAAAAAAGCAAATAAAGGACATTTTTGAGTAAATTATTTGTAATCTTCTTGAATTTAATAACAATAATAGTTATAATAAGAATAATTATTATTATACACCACAATAATAATATAATAATTAATATTAAAAATTATTCACATTTTTAAAAAGCAGATGTTAAGCACATTTTTTGTGCTTAAAGCATTTTTAATTTAATTTACTACTATATTTTTTATAGTAATTGTAATTTGAGCTTTAAACTACATTTTATGCATGGAAGGT
Source organism: Gila orcuttii (assembly GCA_026230005.1). Classification (NCBI taxonomy): domain Eukaryota; kingdom Metazoa; phylum Chordata; class Actinopteri; order Cypriniformes; family Leuciscidae; genus Gila; species Gila orcuttii. The sequence continues at coordinate 29,124,281 of JAPDVR010000013.1, read as the reverse complement.
GCTATAGAAATAAAATGATTACAAATTATGTAAAATGACCGGCCATGATTAACTGTTTTATGTGATCTAAATCTTAAATCGCTGATACCACAATAATAGATCAGTGTACAACAAAGTAGCTTGATTGTATAAAGAATTCACAACTGTGTTTCGGATTTCGGTCCGAAGATATTGAGTTGGTTACTGATCATTTTACAGTTTGCGTAGCCAGCACATCCGATTTCTGCCAGATCTTGGCATTGTAAAACAGCAGTCGCTGTTTCTGACAAATGTGAGGATAACAGAAAAATCACAGATTTTTAGGGAACTGCAATGAAGGATAAGGTTGCAGCCCCCACTAAATAGGGTCTAGCAATGTCTATGACCTTATGTGTTTATTTTTGAAGACGTATGTGTATTTTTGAGGACATATTTGCACCTAATTGAATTCATCACTTAATGTACTAAGCATGAAAAATGGTGGGTTAGGTGCCTGTCCTCTAAAAGGCATTGTGGGTAATTTAGAGTCCATGGCTGTAAATGTCGGGCATGGTCATATGTCACTGGGTAAAGAGCGTGGTATAAAACGTTTACAAGTGTAGAGAGACACATCATTGCTGCTTAGTAACCCTGTTTGTTGTTTGAATTTTTCCATTTAGAAGGAATGGCTGAAGTCAGCGCTGGCAATCAATCATGCCTAGTAATATAACAGTCTCTTAAAAGTCTTTTCATTGCCGTTTCTCCTTTATACAGATTGCCACAATCTGTCAGTTTGTTGGAGAACTGTTCCTACACAGTTATACCTCCTTGAAACCTTTAGTGAATCAGACTAGTAGCTTTGAACCAGGCACTAATGGTTACATACTGATGCAGCTCTGATCTAAATGAAGCTTTTCATTTCTTTTTCATCTAATTTCACACTTCCACTGTTATTTGAGACTGCCTCGAAATAGTCCAACATGAGATCCGAGCAGAGGCGTTTCCTCCGAGGAGGCAAGGGAGGCAATGTCACCTCAAAAAAACTGGAGGAGAAAATAATTGTTATTACAAAAATAAACAGCGACACCAGCGGGTAAAGTTACAGCGGGAGGCTTGCCTCCCCTGAGCCCATTGACTTTTAACAGACCCCCTAATGTGTGCGGTGGGTTTGGTGGGGGGTAATTGAGAATGTATAGGGGAAAGTCATGTGAGAGGAGACAATGCCTCAATCGCACTACAATTGGATATGATTGGTTCGTGCGATAAATCCATCTTCTAGTTTTCGTGTGAGATCTCGAATCGGCCTTAATGAAGACAATGATACCATTAATGGGAAGACTAATTAAAAAGTAAAGAAACAACTCAGCCATTTAGATATCAACACTTTGTCACGTCAAAAAATCTAACTTGAAATGGCCTGAAAAAACGCAACAGCAATCAGCTTGGGGAAATTGTCCATGCTGTGACCAGAGTGTACAAGCTTGATGACTGCTGAAATAAGTTGACTATTAAAAAGAAAAGCAGAACATTAGTTCACAAAAAAAGTAAATTGCTACTGCCTTTAGTTATTAGTTTTACAAAATAGAAAATAGAATTGTATTTGGTTTTTCTTTTTTATGTAATGTTTATTTAACCAGGAAAATTATGTGTAACAGGGAAATATATTTACACACACACACACATATATATATATATATATATATATATATATATATATATATATATATATATATATATATATATATATATATATATATATATATATATATATATATATATGAGGATTTTCATTTTAAAACACCACTGCACACCGCTGGATCCGAGCTTGTATAAATGACTTTGCTATCATCATATTCAATTATTTCCTCAGTTCTTCATTGCATATTGATTGTGTCTGACAGAACTGATTAATGACAGTTAATTTGTATAGTGACATGTGTATATCATTCCTTTTGGGTCTTGTAATTTACATCTCCTTGACAGCCTCTTAAAGGGGTGGTAAAACACATTTTTTCGAAGGCTTGATTGTGTTTGTGGGGTGCACTGTAATATGTGTTCATGCTTTGTTTTTAAAAAATTGCATTATTTTTCATATATTTTACCTTTATTCTACACTGCTCTGTCCCTCCTTGTAAAAACGGTCTGATGGTTTCCTGGTTCTATGAAGGCAGTCCCTCAAAACTACGCAGTGGGCTCAGATTGGTTAGCTGGCCCAGTGTGTTGTGATTCGCTACCCGACTAGTGCACGTTTTCCGTAAACGTCACGCCCCTTAACTTTACCCGGTAGTTTGTGCTTTGGTGTATTATAATATAAACAATGGCGTCAATAAAACCAAACGGACCCAGAGAACGTTAGTGAAGATGATCGAGCAGAACCTGTTCAAGAACGGCTGTTAAACGACGTTTCAGAAAGGTTTGTTTTTTGTTGTTCTCTCATTACTTTTTAGATACACTGTTATGTAATTGTACTAATTATTCTAGTATTACAAAAAATAAGATTCATAAACAAGAATTTCATATAATCGTTCTAACATACTATATATATTTATACTATTAGACTATTTATACTATAGTCCTCAAAGGGATTTTTTTTCACAGTAGCCATATCAAACACAGAACCATGTTTAGCATGCCTGTAGATAAACAAGCATGTAGATAAACAATACATAAAAGCTCTAATCAAAGAATAATTTACACTAATTCCAAGTTCGCTGTTGAGATTAAAAAAAAAAGTTTGTAACGTTAGGTGTTTGTCGGATAACGTTAAGTATGAATGAGCATTTAACAAACCAGCAGAGCCAAACAGCGTTGTCATTTGTTTACTTCCTTGCTACAACGTACAATTAACAATACGAACTATTACAGGAAAACACATCGACGAAAAATAAATCATACTTACAGGTTGTGGTCCGTAAACAAGAGCTTCTGTTCTTAAAGTTGGAACTGCTCCATCTTTCAGGACAAGCCGTTGTGCGAATCCTGCATTGAACTCGCCAAGATTGTGGAAGCTTTCCTCCGTAAAATGTGCAGCACAGAGAGCGAGATTTGGGTAATAATAATTATGAGGGACCGAGTTAAAAATAAATTTTAACCATAGATCCCTAACTCTAGGAAGGCTGAATAAAGTGGACCTGTAATCCGGATGAAAATAACAGCGTTTCGACGGCATTGCGGCAACAACAGCCTACTAACGTTATACCACAACAACTCCTCTCCAAAGCAATATAAAATGGCCTCGCCCCTTTATTTAGTATTCTCGGAGGAGGGGTTTAGCGGTTAGTGATGTCAGCAACCCTGGAGGAATGTCGTGTAGTCCCTACCGGCCGTTTGCTGTAGTCCTTAGAAACTGATTTCTTTAAAAGCAAATATCTCAGTTTGTTTTGAACTTTGAGCGCTGTAACTTTGCAGATGTTGTTTATGCTCAAACAGCAACATTACACACTAGCTTAAGTTAGAAAAGTGAAATCGTGTTTTACCACCCCTTTAAGCTATTAATCTCAAGTCTATGAGCCATTTCTATGACTCCACTGTTTAGCTCAGGCTCATATTAATGAATCAGATGCTCACGTCTAAACCGTGGCTCTTGATATTGATGGATCACCCATCATGATGTATGGTAGTAGTATGTGCCTGCCTGACTGAAGTAGATGTGTGTTTGCTTGGGTCCCAGTGTCATTTTTACTGATGGCTTGTGAGCATTTCATCTCTGGCACCCTACCAGACGGCATATGAAACGAGCATATTGTGCAGCACTCTGAGAGCGGAGAGAAACATCTCCAACGGAGCCGAAGATTGTGTCCCTAAAAACCGTACTATGTCCAATGGGGTGTAGAATGTGTTGACTGGAGGCCTAAAAGGATTCCAGATAGACTTTAATCTTGCTTTCACTAAAGTCTTTAAAGGCTTTAGACATACATTTCAAGTTGTTTGCTAGTGCTGTTATAAAAAAAAAAAACAAGCACAATATCTGAAATCCTCTGAACTCTGAGGGGGTAGTCTTATCATGACATAGTTTATACAGTGTGTGTGTATATATATATATATATATATATATATATATCATATGAAGGTTTAGGGTTGGTAAGATTTTTAAATAAATGTTTTACAAGAGATATCTTGTATGCTCAACAAGGCTTCACTTACTTGATCAATAATACAGTACACAGTATTTTTTTTTTAAATGATTTATTCCTGTAATGGCAAAGCTGAATTTTCAGCATCATTACTCCAGTCTTCAGTGTCACATGATCCTTCAGAAATCATTTGAATATGCTGATTTGATAAGACTATTATTATCATTGTTGAAAACGGTTGTGCTGCTTAATATTTCAGTGGAAACTGATACATTTTTAGGATTGTCTGATGAAAAGAACATTTAAAAAAATATATATATATATTTTTTTTTTTTGAAAATATTTGAAATGTAAAAGTCTTTACTGTCACTTTTGAACAATTTAGGGCCAGATTTACTAACAGCTTGCACCAGCGCAAACCCTCTTTTGGCATTAAAAAACTACTGTAAGGATTTACTGAAGATTAAATAATAAATTAGCGCTGAAAAGGTGTGGACACAGTTATTTTTGCACCTGACCTTATTGCATTATGCATTTGTTGAAGTTTCCCTTTCAGACGCAGAATTTATGGGAGGAGAGTCTTTAAACAAATCATGCAAGGTGATTTACCAATGTTTGCGCCATTATTTACCACCCCAAAAAAAGCATGTCTCAAACCAGATGGTAATTGGTAGATTGTATTGATCATTATGGAAATGATAAGGCTGCGTCTGTGTTCATTAATTTGCATGTTGTCAGAACTTTCCACTTGCATCAGCACTTTTTTGGAATTGTTCTCTCACGCTAATTTGCCCTGATTAGTAAATCTGGCCCTTAATGTATCCTTGCTGAATAAAAGTTGTTGTTTTTTTTAAAGAAAAGAAAAAACATGTTTTGTGAAAAGTTGTTTTTCTGTGGCAACCACACATATTTTATAAATATTAATAAAGTTGAAAACATTAATACATATTTTATAATTTATAAATATTAATGTTTATAAATATTAACAAAGTTGAAGATTTGAGTCATTGGTTTGAAGCATCACAGGACAGTGCTTTATCTTTTTGACTGTTCGTGACTTTTGCACTGTTCTGAGAGACAGCTAGCATTAGCATTATTCGCTGCGCTCACAGGCGCCTCCTAATCATAATTCTGTGATTGTCTCAATGTTAATTTGCCTCATTACTTGACACAACTGTCTCACTTCCATTAGGCACTCTAGGCGTCTGCCAGCATGTCACAGTGTCTGTCATTAGATTTAAATGGTGTCTGTTTAGTCAATCAATCTTGTTCATCAATAGCCCTTCTTCACTGCAGGTGGATGAGCAGAGGTCAGAGGCTGGTGTTGTGTCAAATATAATTTCATTAGAAATATTTGCATATTTATTATTTTGGGTCAGTGTCCAATAGAAATATGGAAACGAGATGTGGACATTCCTGTCGGCTGCTGAGCTGCTAAAAAGCACAGCTTGTAGTTAAAAATTGTCACACTTTAGGGTCCAATTCTTACTATTAACTAACAATTAAGTATGACTTTTGCCTCAATAAACTCCTAATTACTGCTAATTATTAGTTGCTAATTAGTAGTTAGTAAAGTATTTGTTAAGTTTAGGTATTGTGTAGATTTAACCCTCTGGGGACCAAGGGGTTTTTGGGGCCCTTGGGATGTTTTGACATGCACTGACATTTGTGCTTTTTTCAGTTATTTATAAACATGTTAATGGCAAAGGTGTAAATTCACTCTATATAGCACAAACGGGGCTACCATAATATGTGAGCAACATGTATGTACATGTTTGTATTTTTGAGAGAATATTATTTATGCATGGTTATTGAAAAAACTAAAACTAAAAGTTTCTGAAATAAGGCCACAAAACACATATTGATTATTTCTTCACAAGACTTTTGAAAATTGTATCACATAGTCTAGAATATTTGCTCCAAAACTATGTGAGAATCATCCTGACTACTCATTCAGATAAGTCAATAAAGTATTTTAGAATGTGTATGACGATGTTTTTTGTTTGAGAAAGCTTTATGCGAGGAGGCGTGATCTCTCATTAATATGTATGGCGTTTCACACCTGAGGAAGACAAAGACCCTCCCATAATGGCCCTATTAGGTGTGCTATCAGGCCATATCATTATGAGGAGCCTTGCACAAAGAATGAGGAGATTTAAAAAAGAATGGCTTTTAGATTGTTTGGATTTATTTACAACACACACACACACACACATTGCTTAGAATAAGTGAACACACCCATGCTAAAGTTGACTAAAAAGAGGAATAAAAATCTTAATGCCTTAATAAAAAAAATTAGGAAAACTCCAACCTTTAGGTACATGAATAATGTCCTTGAATTCTTTGTGAATGAATAATGTATCGCAAATAATTGAACGTTCTTCTTTAAAATACAGGATGCATACGTCTGGACACTTCTATCACACACCCTTCACCATATAGACATGGTTTTATTTCAGTTCAAAGTTCAAAGTTAGAGTTGGAAACATCTTGAAAAGAATATTTTTTTTTCCATAAATGTCTTAGTTTCATCATACATATTTCAAAGTTGAGGATTCATTATTTTGATATAGCTTGCATTGGAACAAACACTATAACATCTTAGTTGATTAGTTTATTGACAAAACATACTATAGGCCTATATTTAACATATGAGCAGAAACTCCTAACAAAAGCTTATTTGATGTCTATTTTAGAGTAAAAACTTTATCCAAAACTAGTCAACGAAATGTTGTCTTTTATTTCGTCTGTAACAGTGCGTATCTGTGCGTTCGTTCATTCATTCATTCATTCATTCACACACATCATTCACACACATTTAAACAGTATGCTATTTTTCCGTTTACAGACACTAACGTTATTCTATATCGCGATTAGAACAAAGCACAAGCATAAAACACTTACACTTGTCAGCTGAATCTGTTGCTCCTCCTCGAAGTGAAAATAAACCAGCACTTGTTCTGAGGTAGGTAAATGTCCCAGGATTGTTCCTCATATAGCCGCGCAAGACGACAGTAGATTAATCTGACTAAAAAATATAGTGTGTTTTCAGAGTTTATGGGCGTTAACGCGTCTCAATGGGTTGCTTCACATATTTGCGTTTGAATAGCGCGTGCTCTCCGTGGGCGTGTCATATTACCAGAGATAATGAGCTGAGAGAAAGATAATTAGAATGGCTGACATGTCTCTTTTTTTATATAGATGACATAAACGGAGAATATTTATTTTAGTTTTGAATCGGATCATTTAAAAGTACAAACTCAAATGATTTAAAAGATATATTGCTTATGGCTGGGTGAATAAAATTTGCTGAGTTTTGTTGAAGATTAGAGACGTGCTCCAGAAAAAAAGTTCACGATGACTGAGAGGCAGAACGCACACCCTGTTTATATTCTTTATTTTACAAAAGAACAATATTTTATTTCAAATGTATGTGGGCTCATAAAAAAGTAGACATTTAACAGATTATTTTCTCATATTTCTCATCATGCAAACCGCTTCCATTTAATAGCGATCTACTTCAAAAGCAGAATCATCTTCCTGTTTTGTAAACATTTGGACACAGTATGTTTGTTTTTTTTATATCTGAGGGGAAAAAAGTCCAAATAAAATAAAGCCAAACAAAATGACCAAAAACAAAACACAAAACAAAAATGAAAAGGAAAGAAACAAAACAAAAAGATCAAAGAAATTAAATGTTTGATTTGATGAGTGAAGTCAATGTTGTACAATGTTGTATGCATTGTAGTAGTCCCAAAAAAAAAAAAAGTTTTTTTTTCTGTTTTTAAAAACTGGCTCAGATCCTTTCGAGTATTGTACGGAAAACTGGCTCAAATCTTTTGTTGTACTGTTTCCAAGATCTGGACATTTCAGTTCATTAGAGTTTTGTAATGAAACCAGTGAATCATGGCTCCGTGTGCTAGTCTGTTGTATCAAAAGGTCCAGTGAGGTGTTAGTCCGAGTTACCCACTGGTCACAGGTCCAGCGTGCTGTTCTGGTGCTCGCGGGAATGGCCTACAGGGTTGAAGTGGGGATGGCAGTGAACAGAAATGATGGTACTTTAAGTCTATTTTTATGCTATGTGAAAGAAAAAGGGCAAAACGCGCCGGCGCGTTTCTGGTCCCCAGAGGGTTAAGGGATGTTAAATATGAATATGCAGAATAAGGCATTAATATATGCTTTAAAGGAACTAATAAACAGCCAATATCCTAATAATATGCATGCTATTAAGCAAGTTAATAGTGAGAATTGGACGTTAAGCTAAAGTGTTACCAAAAATTATTTTGGATAAAGTGGTTTTTGCATCAAAATATAGATTTTGTATATGACTTATTTGCAGCTCTTTTGGCTTTGTTGTACTTCTTAAGCAAATCTCAAAATGAATATCCATATTTCATACTGTACATTATAGGTGTATAATACCTAAATGAATTTATATTACTTACATTATTTTTTTAGTGTTTTATTTAGACAAAATATTATAGAATTTTAATATTGGCTTTAATATCGGCTTATCGTTATCACTCTTTTCACTCTTCGTTATCACAATTTTTGTATCAATGCATATCCTATTTGACAGACAAATTGCTTGGAAACTTACCATGCTGTGCTTGGTTAACTAGCTTTGACCAGCTAATGGCCAGTGTTGTGCCTGAACTCGTTCATTGAACGATAGTTCATGAACTCGTTCATATTTTGGGTGAACGTGAACTGAACGTACTGTATTACTGCCTGATGAATGTTACTGTGAACTCGTTCATTTTGGTGTCTGTGAACGGCACGCTCTCTCAGTTTAACTTCGTTCAATAGGGTGCCAGATTTCTATAGAGCGAAAACCCGGATAAAACACACCGTAAGCAGGCCTTAACCCTCTGGGGTCTAAAGGATTTTTGGGGTCCTTGAGGTGTTCTGACATGCCCTGACATTTGTGCTTTTTTCAGTTGCTTATAAACATATTAATGGCAAAGGTGTAATTACACTCTATTTAGCACAAACAGGGCTAACATAATATGTGAGCAACATGTATGTACATGTTTGTATTTTTGAGGGAATATTGTTTATGCATGGTTATTGAAAAAAATAAAAAATAAAGTTTCTGAAATAAGGCCACAAAACACATACTAAATATTATTAGTATGTGTAGAGTTGCCTAGAGTTTTTTCTTCAAAATGATGTGAAAATCATCCTGCCTAATCATTCACATAAAACAATACATTGATTTAAATTTTGTAAGACACTTTTTGTTTGGAAAGGCAATATGCGCAAGGGGCGTCAACGATTTAAACACCATCATGCATATTTAGTGGTTCACACCTGAGGAGACAATGGGGCCCGGATACTTAATGAGCCATTCATTCAGGTGTGTCACTGAGCCACAAGAAAGAATGCAAGAGCAATATATGTGTGTGTGTGTGTGTGTGTGTGTGTGTGTATATATATATATATATATATATATATATATATATTAGTGCTGGGCAACGATTAAAATTTTTAATTGCGATTAATCGCATGATTTTCTTGCAATTAATCGCGATTAATCGCATTGTTATGCGCAAAATTGAATAATGACTTCTAAAGTAGTGTATTGCGCACTTTTGATTTAAATGTACTGCTATATACACAAAAGTGCAATAACTTTAAACAAATAAGGTGCTTTTATACCAGCAGTATTCCCTTTACACAGTAATCTCAAATCTCAACTTAAACATTAATGCAATCGAATCAAATATTTAAACAAAGCTATTTGCCACTGCCAGGGCATTAACTTTTATCTAGTTTGTTAAAAGGAGTCTAGTTTTCTTGTTTTTTTTTTCTGAACAGGTATCAACAGGTATCTTTTATCAGGGAGCAGCAGAAACAGTCTATGTAGTAGTCAGAGGTCATGATCACTACTACAGATATAAGTTGACCAACGTTACTTATAGTAGCTTAGGTTTGGTCATGCCATGGTTTCCCACGTAAGATTACATTAAACAGAGTAAAAAAACAATTTATATTTTATACTCACGCCATAGCTGTGTAGTGCGCGTACACTTCGGCGTACCCTGACGTGCACCTCTCCAAAAATGTAACGTCAATTCTACGCGTACCGCAAGTGCTGTGATTGCTAGAACCGCTCCCCGGGTTTCACATGCTCCCTCTGCATGTGTAATTGCGCGTCAACGCGGACAACGACGCAGAGATATAAATGAAAACCAACGCGTAGTCTATAGCGTATAGTCTTCGGCGTAAGTCCGACGCAGAAGTATAAATCAGCCAAGAGTGAGGTGTAGTGGTCGAGCAAAAGGTGCAGCGACAAGCGGGTGCGTTCCTGTGAAACTGTTGCGGTCATGTTCGCCTCACGCACGCGTAAAAAATAGACACTTAACAGGATGTAATGATGTACAGCACTTATATGTAAGATCAAAATCAACAGAGTATTTTTAGTCTCTTTTGCACTGATAAGGAAAAAAGTGAGCTGGTATCGCCGGCGATACCGCCGACCCCAGAGGGTTAATATGTAGCGGAAAAAACACCCAATCTGGCAACACCAGCCACCAGTATCGCACAGCTGCATGCGTCATCAAAACAAAAAGCATCAAGGAGGCGTCCTATGATCATTTAAACGAGTTTTATGACAAGGTCGGTGAGGATGGGAAAAATCTTACATATCTGTGCAAACTTTGCCCGACGATAAAATAAGTGGTGTCTGTGGTTCTATCTGGGCTGTGGCAATCATTTTGAAAAATAATAGCTCGCAGCAACATATTGAAAAAAAAAAACTATGAACTAGTTCAAAATTTTGAAGTATGAACTATGAACTGAACTAGTTCACTTTAAAATTTGTGAACTGAACTTTGAACTAGTTCATGTAAGACCTACTACACTGCTAATGGCCATAAATGACCAATTTTTAGCCATCTAAAAACCACTGGATGCTGATATAAGCTGGATTTCCCAAGCTTTGAGGTTGAGTTGCACAATTAATGATTAAAATAGCGCAAATAAAAAACTCGATTCAAACACCCACGCAATCTTATTCTTAATGACAACGATTCGCCTGTGTTTATTAAAGCTTTGACAATTCTGATCACAGCGAACATTCAAATCTGCGTGGGTGCTGCCACCAATGACCCAGAGAGAGCAGTTCATGTATAGGTATGAAACAGCTTCACAAGCTGTCTGTTAGACCACACAGTATCATTATTTATGTTACACTAATTCAAATGATCACAGTATAATATCAAAATAGAGTAAATCACCTTTTGAAAAGTAACTTGACGCTTCAAATAAAGATTGTAACAATTACATTGTTACATCACCAGTAGGTGGCGACGATTGACTGTTAAATAACGCATTTGTCATCGAATCATTCATTCAAGAGATTCATTCGAAAACATGATTCATCCAGAAATGAAACATGTAAAGTCTTTAAGTTTGTTCAACTTGAAGCGGTGCTGCACATACCGATCAATGTATGACATCAAAGTACCACATGAGAAATTCAAAGGAATACGGAGCCGTCTGCCCTCTAATCGCTCTTGCGGTACTTTGATGTCATAGATCGATCAGTCTGCTCAGTGCCGCTGCGAGTCGAACACACCTTTTATGAAGGGGTCATTGAATCATTCATTCAAACCAATTAAAAAAAATAAAAATAATTATTTTAAATGTACTACAGCAATTCAGAAGCATGGGAGAACCGTGATCTCTGTTTAAAATTAAAAAAAACAAAAAAAACCTATTGTCAGTTTTTTCAGAATTGTGCAGCTCTACTTTGAAGAAGACAAGCCAGTTAGTACTATACACTGACAATGGCCAGTTTGATGCTTTCTTATGTCAGTGTTATACATACCCTAATGAGTACTTAAGAAAAGTAAAATTCTATTTCTTTCTCCTGAATCTGTTGAACAAGAAACAGATCTTTTAGAAGTGGGTGTTCACCTTCAATAAGTCCTGTTGGCTCTGAATATTGTCAATGTTTAATAAAAGGATTTGGAAGGATGAAACCTCATATTCTATTATTTATATGCTTCATTCACCGTATAATAAGGAAACCCTTTGAAGGAATGTGTCTGAGGAGGAACCGTTCCATACAGTTTTTGAAGACAGCAGCATATTTTTCTCTTTTTCTCTCTCTCTGTAGCGCACACTTGCTCGCTCTCTTTGTGCTGCCAGGAAACAACTGATTTGGATTCTTGTTAATGAACAGTAATGGAAAGAAAAGACAGCGTGAAAGAGGAATCAGGCACTTCATAAAGTTAGGTTTAATGGAAACGCAGTGTTTTACTAATTGCAAAAAGGAAATTGATACAGAAGATGTGTAATGTACATTTGGGTTAAGGTTTACCATTTGATTTTGTGTAGGGAATTCAGGGTGAATCGCAATGAGCTGTCACCATATTTCAGAACATCGTGAAGCCTTTGCCTTGTGTTTTTTAGATTCATTTGAGAGTGTGGGCCTAGAGAGAGTAAAAAGAAAGACAATCAGAATGCATTTAAATTAATACACTACCGTTCAAAACTTTGGGATGAGTACGATTTTTTCAGGCCTCACACTGCAACACTGCCTCAACCATTCACTGCCCTGTCATAATGAACATCTTAAACAACCCTGAGGTGTCTTGAGTAATTGCTTGACACATGATGATCTGTAAGGGTAATATCAAACACAGCATCTATGTCACATCCAGATGGTCTTCTCGTAGCACCTACCATAAACACCATCCCTCCCTTCACAGTCAGCCGATATTTCTGCAATGATTAATGATTATTGCCCTGCAGGAACAAGCTATCATCTGAAGAAAATGGATGGACTGGTTGTTAAAGAATATGAAAATACATTAAAATATGCATTAGCACACTGTTAGACAAAGACTTCGCCTGCAGCCACAAGCTGTGTAAAAATGTGTGTTTTTGCTCCATGTAGTGACAAAGTTTAATATACTTGTGGAGTTATTTTTGGAGCTCGACAGGTCATGGTGCCTATTAACTGTGGTTGTATGGAAAAGATCTATGCTGAGCAAACAATGACAGAATTTTCATTTTTGATTGGACTTTTCCTTTAATTGCAGAATTTGAGTTGCATTATATTAGGAAATATCGAATTGAATGTGGGCCATTACCTTTATATTCTCTTTAACCTCTGATTTAAAATTACATTTCATTGAGTTAAGAAAGTTTTGGACTTTGAAGACTTTTCCATGAAGGTACAAGGTCCTTGGCTCCCCGCTGGGCCTGAGGTCTTCACATTCTCCATTTCTAAAACCCTCATTAAAACGTTTATACATGACTGCACACATCTCACCACCTATGCATTTCAAATAAAGATCAATCGATTGGAAGAACCACATGAAGCTTTATATAGTTTTAAACATCAATTTATGATTGGGTTATACTGTATTTCTATGCGTCTGCCATTTCATTTTTATAAAATATATTACTGTTCAAAGGTCTGGGGTAGATTTTATGAATAATTTAAAAATATATATTTTATAAAATATTATATTTAAAATTGCTATATATTTTATAGTCTATAATGCTCACCGAGGCTCAAAAATACAACAAAACAGTAATATTGTTAAATATGTAAGGAATAATTGACAACGGGCCATTTAATTATTTGAAAAATAATGTTTCATTAATTCAATTATTCCGCTTATACTACGGTTGCCACACCTCAAAACATTGTTCAGATGATATATTTCAAGACATTTGTCAGGTTTTTGTCCTTAAATATCTCTTGTGTTTAGGACTAATTTCTTATGCATCTAATCCCTTCAGCTACTGATAGCAGACCAATACAGTTATTAATGCAGTTATTAGAGAGAGAGTGTGTATTATTCGAGTCTGTGCGTCTCTTAACAGTGTTCGACAGCAGCGTCTCTACTAATAGCGAAACTGTTAGATTGTCTGCTCCAAGAACAGCGCTGTTATTACCTTGCTTGTGAAAAATTCATGTAGCTTGAGTTTAAGTTGTTAAACTATTTTACTGATAAAATCGTCAGAGCACTGCTGACAGCACGTTTCTGTGCGAGTGTGTGTTTCCGTACTGCATGTGTGTACGTTTTAAGAGAAAGTGGGAGAAAGTGAGTATGTGCTTTCCATACATAATAAAATGTAATTTTTGTGGCAAAAATCATGGAAATAATGTCGCTTTTATCCTATTGTTTACTATGTTTATTTCTGGGTCAGTGTTGTGTTTTTATTTAAATGTTTTACATTTTTTGCTGTTGTAGTCTAAGGACCTTTTGAGTTAACTGAAATCATTTGGCGGAGTGATATGGAACTGTACTGCGGTCAAGGCCTGCCTGGAACTAGTTTAGCTGTTCGTTTCTCTGAAAATAATTAGAACTTAGAACGTTTGTCAACCAATCAGATTCAAGCATTCAACAGCCCCACAGTATGATATCATTTAACATTTTGTAGAAAGTAGTCTATAGTAAATGTATACCATGGTAAACAAAGTGACGTAAAGCGCATGGTCGGGTCAGTGTGTCTCAAGAGGTTAAAGAGGTCATGCGTTGTGTTGTCAAAAACAAATAGAACCCATTATAATCAATGATGCTGTCTACACTGGATTCAGTATACAGATCTGTCGACAGCACAAATGAAAGAGTGAAAGAACATTTACTTTGATGCATCCAGTGTAAATAGCTTGTTTGTGTCTCTGTACAAACTTCAGAAGGATCTCAGCGTCGAAAACAAGTGTATGGTTTATTTTAATGACGTCAAGGATCACGTAGGAGGATTATATGTTTATTAGGAACATTTTGTTTTGTAAATGAGGCACAATGTAATGGAGAGTTTGCAAAGAAGCTTTGGTTGAAAGATGAAGCAGCCAATTGTATTGGATTTGACAGCAGCTGCAAGTCTGTAAGTAAAGTATTTCATAATGCATTGTCTTTAAATGAGCTTTATATGAATAATGTTTTAAAACACTTACTCGCATGCAATAGCGAGTGAGCATTGATACTGTTTCCTATGTAATGGCGTTAACCAATCATAACAGTGGCCGTTTACTGACAAGCCTTAAAGAAGACGCCCCTTAAAACGGGTCATTTTAGAGAGAGGGTCAGAATTAAGGTTAAAAATAATTGTCACTGATAAAGGAAAAAGTCTAAGAACTGATACATGGCCCTGTCACTAATGAACACTGAAAGGTCACATTTGCTCATTCGTCCATATGTTACCAGTCGGAAGGAGATTAACATATAAGCAGATGTTGTTTATCAATCCCTAAGGAGAATGTCAGGAATGTTGCATAGGTTAATGTGTAATGAAGAGACTTCATTACTGTTTCCTCGGAGAAAAGCTCTCATGAAGATTTATTGGGACAGGATCTGACTTGTACAGTATTTGAGTCTGGGCTACTCATCTCACATTTACTATAATAAAGAACAGCATTTTCTTAAGTAATTTTTTAGGTATTAATTTTATAAGTAATAGGTATATATATTTAAAGATAAAAATGAAAAACCTTTCAATTGATTTCTAGTTTTTTCTTGTCCAAATCCATTAAAAATTTGACTTTTACCAGATTCATGTTTTCTTCAGCTTTTAACACGAGAAGCTATAGCAATTTATGAATAAATATTGCAGGCATTTCTAATGTGTCCATATTGTTTTAATTCGTAATTTTTTGGTACATTTTTCTAGGTCCTTAATGTCATCCTCCTCCTGGAAATTACATTTTTTTATGGGAAAACAGCAGCATAAATACAAGTATTAATAATGAACGGAGCAATTCCAATAGGGTCCTCACACCATCGGTGCTCTGGCCCTAAAAATGTATTTAATGTAAATTCTGTGATGTTCGTAGTGTTAGTTTCACTAACACTACACTTTATTCTTTACACAATATTCTATCCTTTTAGATAACATGTGCAGAAATCTTTAAAATCACATATAAAAAATAAAATAAATAAAGATTATTAAAAAAACTATCCAAAATCGTCCTTAACGCTTAATCCCTCACTGAGAAATGACTAACTTCCATCCTGTTCGGTTTCATGTTATTAGGCCTGATATAAACATTTTCTTGCCATTGTATAAATAATCAAGTTTAAATGAATAAAGTTTGTGTCTGAGCCTGAAGACCTGAAGGTCTGCTATACCCTTTTATGGAAATACTTCCCTAAATTACAACACAAGCATATTCATTTTTTATAAGTCAAAGAGTTCACAAGGTACTGCCGAACAGGAATAGCCCAAGTACACTGTGTTACCTTCGCCACTCAAGTCTGCAATTTATTCAGTTCTTGCAGTTGTTCACTTTCTTTCCTCCTATGAGCGGCTGGTTGGGACTTCACGGGTGCAGAAGTCCCATCTGACCGGAGAGCTCGTCCATCAAAAAGCCCTTGGAGTCTCCTTTTTACTGTAGGTTGCTGTGTAAGATATGCTGTTATCCAGTTAGCAGTTCCCTTGGCCACTGAGGTCATGTTTATTTCATATTCATAAGGATTGATGGCTGCAGTGTGCACTTAATTTCCCAAAAGCTCCGGTGCTGAAGAACTGTAATAATGTAGGTGCAAAGGCCAAGTATTCGAACCTCGTTCAAACTGACATTGTATATATGATTTAACCTCAACCCTGTCAACAGTATTACAGTTAGAAGGTTCATATTAGTAGTTCAACAGCACAAGATCAGTTAAATCTCTGTAATTTTCCATTATTACAATACGTACCTATGAGACCACCAACTGAATGAAAGACCTCTCTGGCGAGTCAATGTGACGTGAGTTTAAGAGGTAAAGAGGGGGGACACTTTAGGGCTGATTTGGAAATGAGGTTTTAAATGGCACGGACACAGTTTTGACCCTTCTCGTCTGCTGTATAATTGCGGTGCTCTTAGATGACCAGAGCCACTAAACTTAATTAGCTAACTGACCCTTCGCAGGGAGTTTGATTGACCGGCGATCTGACTAATCATAATCCGCCATTCGCAGAATCCGCCATTTTTGTCCGACAAATTAGCCAGGAGAGTTAGTAGATTAACGATGCAGGATTTTAACTTGAAAAACGGTGTGTACTGACGTCTTTCCGTGGTTAAAACAACATTCCTTCTTATGTTCATTCATGTTTATCTGATGCTATTAATTAACTAGAAGGAAGAGATGATCGGTTCACGAGCAGCTTTAAGAGGCTCTACAGCGATCTGCCACGACGGTCACGACTCATCAAAGAGGCAAAAAACGGTATTTATTGTTTAAATTTCTTTAAAAAATGACCAAATAGACCAGGTTACTTTCATATCAAAAGTAACCTGGTCTGTCCTGTCTGTCAGTGCGTTGTCAGTGTCCTCTTTGCTCCGCTACTGCGATGTATTTTTCACTGCATGAGAACACGGTGTGCCGTGTGAGCAGTGTGGCTTGTCGGACATAGCAACAGTAACTAAAGGGGCGGGACTTTGCGGACGGTCAATTCAGACACATGCCCATGAATGAAATCCTCACCATCACACAGTGAAGTAGACCACAAGAATAAAGAAACTAGAGGTGAGAACTGCAGCATATGTATGCATAGGATAGGTGTCAAAAGAGACCATTTTGATATGTAAAAGTGTAAAGTTATGGACAGTTCTTAACTGTTTTGATAATTGTTTAATCTGTTAATCATTCAATAAAATGTTGCTGTTTTGTGACAGGCCTTAAAGGAGCCACCCCTTGAAACCAGATCATTTCAGATGGTCAGAATATAAAATAAAATAAAGTGTGTGCACAAAACTTCATTAATATAATAAGTAAACCTCAAGGAACATATTAGAATAATTGTATATTTAAATATACTCATACTCAACAAGGCTGCATAATTATATAGCTCCTCACACATTTCTTTGACTTTGTATCAAACATCTAAAGAGCTAATCAGAATTTTACAAAGTAGCATGAAACATTATAATTTGAAATCTTTTAAGGTTCATATCTATAGGAGATAATAATGATAGTCAGATTACACAAAGAAAAAATAGCCAATTTCCACTAAGGATCTGTGTGCTTGATTAAAATAGAAAATTTGCAGACCTTCTATTTTCTTGTAATAATTTGTTGCGCATATAGATGAAACCATTATGTTGTAGCTCATGCTTTAAAGCACTCAAACTAAAAGTCTTTTACGATGCATATGTGGTTTCAGCTCTTCCACAATGGTGTAATTGATGCTCTTAAATTGCTAAGCATCAGCCTTGTTTAAATCCTTCTCTTTTACACAACGCTGCTCTATTATTCATTGCCCAACCTGATGACAGGGCTTCACACTAAACCTGACACACCTCATGTTACATTTGCATTAAGCCAAACTCATTAGATACTACCTTTTAGACCCTTTAAAGGTCAGGCGAGCAGAAATAAGCATGCGGACCAAAGCATGTTTTAGAAACGCTTATTAAAGAAATGTGACATTTCATACTGTGATTGGGGTTGTAGCGTCTTTTCGGACTGGTTAGCATTGGACTTAAAGCGATGGAGAAAAAAAATATGGCTGTGTTTTAAAAGAGGAAAATATTACGGCAAACTGACCTTTTTTTTTTTTTCACTTTTTTTATAAGGTTATGTAAAACAAACCACTCTTATGCACGCTGTAAGCATGCACTGTTTTGAAATGTCAGGCGCTTTTACTTACACATGAACTGTTGCCTAATGAGATTTTAATAATTGATGGCTGAACAATGCAAGGTGCTAATTGCGAGAAGAAACTTAATGCTCTCTGTCAAATTTTATGGATGATTGCATTGGCAACAGCCAATCAATTTACTCTACATCTTTTTTTCAGACACTGTCACAAGTCTTATTTATAGGGATTGACACTTCCTGTTTGTTTGACAGCTGAAGGACACGGATGTCAACGCGACGCTAAAGACAGATCGTGATTGAGACATTTTAAGACCTTATTGTGGGAACAAATTACATTAGCATGTTTTATTCAGAGCTTTCGCTTGTGCTGTCAGAGGGCGCACGGGTTACATTGATGGAGGAGGGGTGGGGGGGGGTGGGGAGTCAAATAGTGAATTATTAATTTGGTCCTAATAATAGAAGCATGGCTGTTCTGGAGAATTAAGCCAATTTGCAAGTCGAATCATGCCTCCTTTCTGTTTCGAGTGACATCTGTGAATTTATTGTTCTTTAACTGTGTTTCGTCTTCATATCTGTCTGTCTCAGCCTTTGATATTACATTGATCTGTGCATTTTGCTGTCGGACGGTCATGTGCCGTTACACAGAATCATTGATATGAGGTGACTGGCCTGAGATGGCTTTGATCATTGCTGTAATCAGCTATGCTTTTCTCCGTCCAAATGGTTTTTAACAAATCCACCTCAACTCCCACTCCACTTACTTGTTATACAGATTTCCCCCTCTGGTTTTATCTCATCTTCTTCTTTTACCTCTCTGGGTGGGAACCAAAGATGATCAATAGATGCTGTGCTTGGAAGAACTCTTCCACATGATTGGCGGAATGAGAACTCATACATCTTGCTTGCTTGTAGCTACAGGTAGCTCGCATCACGCTGTCATTCTTCTGGTTCAGTTTGGAAATGACTAATATCAGCTTCCTCCTTCGCATCTAAAGGTAGAACTGACAGACCGGGGAATCCTGTGCATGATGTACGCAGAGAGAGGAAATTGTCACTCACCTAGTGTAAAGGCAGGACTTCATCCTGTATGATTTCCACCCTCTGTTTCCCCTTCTCTATGTCTTCAGTTTGTATTATCAGACGATGTGTATATTGCACTAAAACGTGAAATCTGTATTGCCAGATGTTGTTTTGATCTTTATGTGAATAGTGAAATAATAGTGACATTTTTCTTTTTCATTCTTCATTCATCTCAGTTGCAAAAACTTTTTCTTTAATTTAAAACTTTGGCGGACGTGAAAACTGTTAATTATTTTCATGTTATAGCCGATATTACTATTCTATACTGTTTTGCAATAACACAAGATAGTTTGATTTCAAAAGCGTGTAACTGGTATGTTACAAATTATGTAGATACTAGGGCTGTTACGATTCCTCGATTAAAGTCGAATACTCGATTTGAAAAAATCCTCGATTGCAATTAACCCGTGTCGAGTAACCGGCAAAATAACGGAAGTGGCGCATTCCACAGACAAGAATCCATGAACCGCATTATTACACCGTTTTCTAAGGCTACGTGATCTATTTAAAACCATTTACAATCATAATAAAGCATAGTGCTATCATAAAATCACAAAGTGTACTTATGCCACAGCTTTGCAGTCCTTTATCTGATATATCCACGCTATGTAAGATTGCCAGATCAGGTCACGTTTCTGTAGTTCTGATGAGACATAAGAAAACTACTAATTTGACTTGCTTTACGGCAAGCGTTACAATTGCTTGTTTGTGATGTCGCAATACATCATACTTTCATGAAATCATGCATCATACTCTACCTTGTCTGTGGCCATTGTTTATTCCAAAGCCGGTGCTGGATAAACAGAGAGCATGTGCGTGCGCGTGCGACAGTAGGCTGCGGTAGGCTAAATCATTTACAACAACGGTAATGGACAATTCTGCTTCCAACCTGTAGGGCGACCGCAGAGGAAAAGTCACTTGGTGTTGCTTTAATGTTAGTTTCATTTTTTGTTCATGTTAGTTCACAGTACATTAATGTTAACAAATACAACCTTTGATTTTAATAATGTAAATGTTGAAATTAATATTAATTAAGATTAATAAATGCTGTAGAAATATTGTTCATTCTTAGTATACTAAGGTAGTTAACTAATGAACCATATTGTAAAGTGTTACCTATTTGTATTTTTAAGTAATTTTAAAGGCTGTTGTTCACTTGGATCTAGTTTTGCTACCACAATTTTTTATCCGATTACTCGATTAATCAATGGAATAATCAGTAGAATACCCGATTACTAAAATAATCGATAGCTACAGCCCTATGAGATACTGTATCAGGTAATGATGATGCAGGCTGTTTTAAGTATCTATATTGGCGCTTTTCCACTGCATGGTACGGATCGGTTCGGCTCGGCGCGGCACGGTTCGGCTCGCTTTGCTTTTCCACTGCGTGGTACGACTCGGCGCGGCACGGCTCGGTTCGCTTTAGCTCTGTTGCTTTTCCACTGCAGTTAGTACCGCTTCAAAGTGGGTGGGATTATGACTGAGCGTTATAGTTTATCCGCTCCTTGGCAACCAACAAGAGGAACGTCTGCGCTTCTCGTCCACTGACCACGATTCAGCCATTTCTTTTTTGGAAATTTTTTTTCTTCAAGCAAGTCAAGCAAGTAGTTTTAAAACAGGTGCTACAGCGGTGGTGTAATGATTCCTGTCTGTGTTTCCCTTGTCTTGTGTGAACTTTAGTTATTTCCTGTTCTGTGTCATGTTTTGTAGTCCTTTGTAGTTTTTCTAGTTTATTAGTTTCCCCAGGTGTTTCTGATTAACCACGCCCCCTTGTTATCTTGTTTAGCTTGTTTGTCTGTGTATTTAAACCCCTGTGTTTCAGTTGTTGGCTGTCGGTTGTTGTTTAATGTTTGATGGTGTGTTATTCCCAGTTCCTTGTACCTTGTTTCTGAGTTTAGAGTTTTCTGGATTACTTGTCTGTTAGATAATTAAAGTGCTTGCTTTTGGATTCGCTCTCTGCTTCATTCCTCCTGCCATCGTTACAGAACAACCGACCAACATGAATCCAGCAGCACAACTTGTATGTCTCCGTCAAGGGGATCGACCAATTGAGGACTACGTGAGGGACTTTTTGGAGCTGGCTCATCTGTCTCGTATGGACGATTTATGTCTAATGATATTTTTTCGGGGAGGCCTATCTGAACCGCTCGGTTCATTCATGCCCCTGCATGACTTTAACGGGACCCTTGAGCAGTATATCGAACTGGCCCTTTTGTTGAGCGGCTCAACTTTTACTGTGGGCTTGGTGGAGGAGGAGCTCCGCAACCCCACAGTACCCGATCCAGAGACCGTCCAGCCAGAGACCGTCCAGCCAGAGACCGTCCAGCCAGAGCTTCACGTCAGCCACGTCCAGCCAGGGCTTCACGTCAGCCACGTCCAGCCAGAGCTTCACGTCAGCCACGTCCAGCCAGAGCTTCACGTCAGCCACGTCCAGCCAGAGCTTCACGTCAGCCACGTCCAGCCAGAGCTTCACGTCAGCCACGTCCAGCCAGAGCCAGTCCTCGAGCAAGAGCCAGTTCTCGAGCAAGAGCCAGAGCCAGTCTTCGAGCAAAAGCCAGAGCTTCCTTCGCCGCTAACGCCGTCCAGCACAGAGCCCTCACCGCTGGTCCCGTCCAGCCCAGCGCCCTCTTGCTCTCGGAGACGGAGGAGGAAGAGGACTTCCCGCGTCCCGCAATACCTGGAAGTCCTCCCTGTACTTCCTGTCAGCCCAGAGTCCTCGCCGCTGGTCCCGGCCGATCCAGAGACTGTTCGAGTCACGTCTGCCGATCCAGAGACTGTTCGAGTCACGTCTGCCGATCCAGAGACTGTTCGAGTCACGTCTGCCGATCCAGAGACTGTTCACGTCACTTCTGCCGATCCAGAGACTGTTCACGTCACTTCCTCCGAGCCAGTGTCTACGGACAAGATGGCCGAACCAGAGACTGTTCACGTCACTTCTGCTGATCCAGAGACTGTTCACGTCACTTCCTCCGAGCCAGTGTCTACGGACAAGATGGCCGAACCAGAGACTGTTCACGTCACTTCTGCTGATCCAGAGACTGTTCACGTCACTTCCTCCGAGCCAGTGTCTACGGACAAGATGGCCGAACCAGAGACTGTTCACGTCACTTCTGCTGATCCAGAGACTGTTCACGTCACTTCCCCTGAGCCAGTGTCTACGGACAAGATGGCCACCTACGAGCCAGTGTCTACGGACAAGATGGCCGCCTCCGAGTCAGTGTCTACGGACAAGATGGCCGGCCCAGAGTCTGTTCCTGTTCCCGAGCCAGAGTCTGTTCCTGTTCCCGAGCCAGAGTCTGTTCCTGTTCCCGAGCCAGAGTCTGTTCCTGTTCCCGAGCCAGAGTCTGTTCCTGTTCCCGAGCCAGAGTCTGTGATGTCTGTTCCCGAGCCAGTGTGTGTGATGTCTGTTCCCCAGCCAGTGTGTGTGATGTCTGTTCCCGAGCCAGTGTGTGTGATGTCTGTTCCCGAGCCAGTGTGTGTGATGTCTGTTCCCGAGCCAGTGTGTGTGATGTCTGTTCCCGAGCCAGTGTGTGTGATGTCTGTTCCCGAGCCAGTGTGTGTGTTGTCTGTTCCCGAGCCAGAATCTGTGTTGTCTGTTCCCGAGCCAGTGTGTGTGTTGTCTGTTCCCGAGCCAGTGTGTGTGTTGTCTGTTCCCGAGCCAGTGTGTGTGTTTTCTGCTCCCGAACCAGTGTGTGTGTTTTCTGCTCCCGAGCCAGAGTCTGTGTTGTCTGTTCCCGAGTCAGTGTGTGTTTTGTCTGCTGTTTCTGAGCCGGTGTCTGTTCCTGAGCCGGTGTCTGTTCCTGAGCCGGTGTCTGTTCCTGAGCCACCGCCCTGGCCGCCCGAGGGGTCTTCACCGCCCTGGTCGCCCGAGGGGTCTTGGCCGCTCGAGGGGTCTTCACCGCCCTGGCCGCCCGAGGGGTCTTCACCGCCCTGGCCGCCCGAGGGGTCTTCACCGCCCTGGCCGCCCGAGGGGTCTCCACCGCCCTGGCCGCCCGAAGGGTCTTCACCGCCCTGGCCGCCCGATGGACTGTCGTCTGCTCCGCCCTGGCCGCCTGAAGGGTCGTCTCCGCCCTGGCCGCCTGAAGGGTCGTCTCCGCCCAGGCCGCCTGAAGGGTCATCTCCGCCCTGGTCGCCTGCACAGCCTGCTCCGCCCTGGTCGCCTGCACTGCCTGCTCCACCCTGGCCTCTCGTCCTGTAGCAGTCTCCAGGCCCTCTTCCGTTCCACGGGCCTGGCCCTCCATCCCACCCCGGGATCTGCCTCCGACCCACCACCCTCCTGGACTATTGTTTTCTGAGGAGTGTCTGGAATCCACTCCTTAAGTGGGGGGCTATGTAATGATTCCTGTCTGTGTTTCCCTTGTCTTGTGTGAACTTTAGTTATTTCCTGTTCTGTGTCATGTTTTGTAGTCCTTTGTAGTTTTTCTAGTTTATTAGTTTCCCCAGGTGTTTCTGATTAACCACGCCCCCTTGTTATCTTGTTTAGCTTGTTTGTCTGTGTATTTAAACCCGTGTTTCAGTTGTTGGCTGTCGGTTGTTGTTTAATGTTTGATGGTGTGTTATTCCCAGTTCCTTGTACCTTGTTTCTGAGTTTAGAGTTTTCTGGATTACTTGTCTGTTAGATAATTAAAGTGCTTGCTTTTGGATTCGCTCTCTGCTTCATTCCTCCTGCCATCGTTACAGGTGGCTGTTACTGGCTATTTAAATCTAGCGGGTTTGATGTCTCGCAAATACAATGACGCTGGTAGTGACGATTCTGTCTGTCTGATCAATCAGTGATCTACATTGCTTCCACGTCACATTTTAGTATCGGTACGGTACGCTTGGAACCTCAACAGAGGTGGTACCATTTAAAGCGAGCCGTACCGTACTGTACCTTGCAGTGGAAAAGCGCCACAAGTGAGCCGTACCGAGCCGAGCCGTACCGTACCATGCAGTGGAAAAGCGCCAAAGCGTGCCGTACCGAACTGAACCGTACCGTACCATGCAGTGGAAAAGCGCCATATGAAGATTGATTGGCGTCTGTGTATCGATGCAGTATCCCCACAGAATATATTGTGATACTATGCTGTCATGATTTTTTCCCCCAACCCTAGTTGGCAGATGTAATCTAAATGTAAAGATTGGAGAAAAGATCATGCACACTTGCGTATACAGATACGATATATATATATATATATATATATATATATATATATATATATATATATATATATATATATATTGTGCATCCCTAACTTTAATGTGACGAAAAATTCCTGCTTCATATATTGCCTGCAACAAATTCTGTAAAATAGCTTTTAATGGAGGAGGAGGCTTTTGTACCAGTAGGGGCTAACTGGGTCACGGAAACCAACCAAACCTGGCCATGAACAGGCCTTGTGATTGTGTTGTTTGGGTTATGGATCTGATGATGTGAAATTTAAGATGTCCTTAATTCTCTTGGTCCCTTAATGAGGAACAGTGGTAAATGAAACATTGCATGTCATCAGCATTGTGGAATGCTTTTGGATACCATGATAACAGAAATCTGTTTTCTGAAATAGAAATTTAATTGAGTGGTGATGGAGACTGATGCTTTTTTTGTCATGTTTTGTCGGTGCGGTTTTATATAAAGACCATTCTTAGTGTTCCTTGTTTATTATTTTTCATTAACTTGAGGCATAAATTCCATCTTTGCATGATTGTGTATGTTTTAGGTGTCTAGATCCATCCAAACCAAAAGTTGATTATGCCAAGTTCCTGTACAGTGCTTCCCTCCCCTCTAACTTTTCTTCCAGAAGCATTAGCTGTTGATGTGGTGCATTCACACCACTACATTCGTTCCGTCCCAGGATGCCTGTTTTTGCAGCAGATCGTACAAGGTCACACCTCATGTACAGCCTCATGCACACCCTCAAAACATGCCCGCACTGTCATGGCTTGGCAGATGAAGAAGACAGATAAATGTCGATTTCAAAATTATAATAATATTTAATAATCACAAGTAGATGAACAGAAAGTAACAGAGTGTAACCATCAACATGTATACACAAACAATAACCGACAAGGGACTGAACTGAACAGGGAGAATATATACACAGAATATATACACGCCCAGAAATGAGGAAACAAACTAGACACAGGTGGATGAAGGTTAACCAATTAGGGACTAACAAGAACAGGTGAAGACTAGACAGAACATAATTGTGACACGCACAGTGACTCAGCTAATTATAATGGAAAATGCCTTGATTTCTTACCCACGTGGCATGTTACCGTTACTTAAATGGTTTTCTTTGAAATCATCTCTGTCACTTTTCAAAGTAGTAGTAGTAAAAGAAAAATGCTAAGGAGACAATTTAAGAGGAAAAGGTTTTTTAAATGGCATACCTGATGCTTCTGGGTTTTGTCTGCGCTATGTAGTATTTATAATGTGTCTCCGGCAATTACCTGTCTATGGTCCATGCAGTTTTCCACAGGAAGCAATATTTAGATTAGCAATTGTTATACACTCAGTTAAATGTGATTTGTTGTGAATGCACTGCTGCTTTGATCAGCCTGAATGGTTCACTGCTCTGTACTTTAGCTCCACAACTGAAACTGGAAAGAATCTCTCTGTGCTGAAAGTGCAACATATGCTTTAATAAAGGGATTCATTATTATGGCTGAGCCAAATCTCATTATGAGGAATAATTAATCTTTATTTCAGGCACAAAAAAAAAAAGTAAGAAATAGTTACATAAGAAACTTTCAGCAATTATTTATTTTAGCAATTATCTTTTAGTTCTTTAGGAGCGGCCAAACCACAGTATTCTTAGTTAATAGTGGTTAACATCAGCAATTTGTACTTAGTTTGGTTTGTGAACTATCTATTTGATCCAAGTTCATTAATTATTTCAAACATAATAATAATAATAAGCTTTGGATATTTTTACTCAATATGGATGACCCTACCAGTCAATCACACAACAAAAAATAAACGTGACAACAGGGAGCCAGTGTTGTTTCAATTTCTGTGACTCACCAAATTATGTGACCCTAGTAGGCCCTGTAGTGACGGTAGGGTAAGGGTTAGGATTAGGATTAGGATTAGGGCAATACAGCTCCTACTAGTGTCACATAATTCGGTGGGTCACAGAATTCAGTATAACATCGGCAAGGGAAACGAAAGTGAAACCGAACCCGAACCCTGTGTGACCCTCAAAAGCTGAGGAAATTATTGGGGGAAAAGAGGTAACACAACATAAATTACATGGAAGTGGTTTGGGTTTCTTAAAAGCGACAAAGCACAGATTAAGGACCGGTTCACACAGAATGCGTTTTTGCAGTTAAAAATGTGAGATGAAGGTCAGTGGAGGGGAAAAAAAATAACCGAGCACACTAATTACCGGTTTACAATGTGTACGTTGCACTTTTTACTGAAATTTCTACCTCTAAATCTTTTCATAGATGTAAAACTAGTGCATAGATAATTATTTTTTAACTTAATTTTAACAGTGAACCTCTTTAAATATTATGATCATATTTTTTGCCATATCGCCCAGCCCTACTTGACAATAGTTGTGAAGTAGGGCTGGGCGAAATGGCAAAAAATATGTTTCTCTGTTGTAATTTCTTTACTTTTACACAACATTGCAAGTCAGTCATGTTAAAGTCCTAAGCTTTTCTTTTGGCCTATTCATAGATGCCACCTACGTCACTACCAAATAGAACGTCTCCATATTTACGACTGATCTCGCCCGGTATGGCCGCCCAAACTGCCCATTTGAATGAGAGAGAGAGACAGAGATACATGGAGAAAATTTTAATTTTAGGCTCCAATCCTTATTTGTTACCCCCAGTTTTCTTTTGTCCATTATTATCTGCCACAGACTTGCCCCAATTTGCCTTCCATGATATATATATATATATATATATATATATATATATATTGTGCATAACCCCTCCCATACAGTGGGGATCGCTTGAAGGCTTTCAAGAGTACCGATGCATATCAATATGCTGTGGCTGGATGGGTAAAAGACGTAAAAGTGCGGCACCTGGCCACCAAGGATTTTTATTTAATCATGGGAAATGTAGGTATTATAAAAAAAAATTCAAATGTATGATTTTGGTGGTTGTTTGCTCTGACTAGCGAGTTGGTAGCTTGCCAGCTGTTAGCCACGGCTCACGGCTAGCTGTCATTAATCTGGATTAGGCCTGTCGCCTAGTCTAGGCCTAGTCAATAAATCAATTAATCGCACGATAAAAAAAAAATGAGCTCGATAATTTTTCCGGTCGCGATAATTTCCATTTGCATGCTTGTTTGTTTTCCTCGTCTCTCTCTCTCTCTCTCTACCAAATAGACTGGATGTCAACTCTGTTTAAGACATAACCAACCTATTTTACGTGAATACTCTACAAAACGGACATTTAAGCATAATGTTGTGTGTATCTGTCCATTCAGACACGATACAGAGCTCAATTCATTACTCGCGTACTGTATAGGGGTCTATGGCTGCACGCTTCGGGTCGGGTGTGTGCGCACAGAAAGATGAGACATGATACAATATGAGAATGACAGCTAACCACTTCTTTCTTCTATCTTTTTCTTTTGGTATAGAATAAAATACGAGGTCGGGGTTCCTCTTTCGGCTGTTGTTGCAGCCAACTGCACAACATATTGCAGGCATTACTGAGACCGTCGGTCGTAAAGATGGC
The DNA here is from genome assembly GCA_026230005.1 of Gila orcuttii. Lineage (NCBI taxonomy): Eukaryota > Metazoa > Chordata > Actinopteri > Cypriniformes > Leuciscidae > Gila > Gila orcuttii. Next base: position 29,095,939 of record JAPDVR010000013.1, on the reverse strand, counting down.
AGCGCAAAGCCACATTGACGTCATGTGACCCGAACAAATGTACTTTAAAACATCAGCACAGTGTAACATACATGTTCTGTTTTATTTTGTTTAACTATCCTGGTGTTTTGGTTTCCTTGTTTGCCTGCCTGTGTTTCCTGTGTTCCTGCCCCCTCCTCCTAAGACGCTCACGTAGGTTGCCAGATTGAGCACACGCAACAGGAGCGAGCGCAATTGAAAATGGAAGGTGAGGAGACTTACACACTGTAAAGGCCAATTCACACCGCTCAGACAAACGCCAACAGACACATTTGTTGGGTTTCGTCGGATCAGTGTGTTACCCCTGTTGGCGTTGGTTGGGGTTTGTTTTCACCCGAATGAACATGTTCAATCCGCGTTTGTTGGCGTCAGTTGGGGTAGTGTGAAAATGACAGTTACATTTTCATAAAATTCAAAATCCAACAGCCAACTTGTTTGGTGTTCGTCTGTGCGGTGTGAATTGGGCTTTAGTTGATTTTTTCCAGTTTTAATATGCTCCCGTTCATAGAGATTTTTAGATGGATGCCAAGTAGGGCTGTGCGATATGGACAAAAAAAAACTATCACGATTTCTTGATTTTTTTTTCGATTTCGATTTTAATCACGATTTTGACACAAACAGACATGCTTTGCAGTTTTAATGCATTCTGTGTGAATTTGAAACCAATTACAGCTTTATCGTGTAGCACTAGATCTGGTAAAACGTTACACATTGCTCTTTGTATTGTTGTAACCAATTCATGAAAAACAAGATAACAAAAATCAAAAAGATCAATTATTTTATATATAGTCTACTATAAAATTAAGACATATATTAAGTATAGCACAGCTGTTTAATGAGGCAACAACATATGATAGATAGGACAGAACAAAAAAGGCTATTAATAATCTTTCATTGCACAAAAGTATTATGATATGATTATGAAAGACTCCAATACAGTGCAGCACACAGCGCTTATGCGCATCCAGAGCGCAGAATGATGTGCTTGAAGCAACAAAGAGTCACAGCGCGCAGCTCTTCGAGTCCGCATTGAAAAGTTCAAAGCACAAAGGAAAGAGTCAAGACATATCGATGCATAGTGTATTATACAGTATCTATCTATGCAACAGTTTATTGAGCCTTTTCTTTTAACAGTTTTTAATTTCAGTTACTGTGCGCGTGAAGAACAATTATAGACAGTACTCTCCAGTGTTGCGATCCAACAGACACGGTAGAAACGAACATGATTAAGGTACAGTCCAGCAAGATAGTCATTTAATGCGAAACCATAGAGCTTTATCTACAGATCAAGTATAATAATATTAACATTGAATCATCTTGGAGAGAGTTTCCTCGTTGACTGTCGTAACGTTAGCCGAACGCGACGCGCTGTTTGAACGCTGAATGGAGAATGACTGACAGCCGCAGCGGAGGGAACTACTTGTAAACCAATCAGGTAATGGTATTCCCTTACGTTCCCAAAAGAAGGAAACTTGGTGAGGCAAGCCCCTTTGCGCTAATATTTCCATGCACTGGTGCTCCCTTCTGGCACGCGCACCTGTTCGCAGTTCACTGAATCTCTGGTACCCGCCCGGTCTGTTTTGTTCTCGCGCTCAATTTAGGCGCGCTGCATTCTGATTGGTTCGGATAGCATACTGGGAGGTTGGAGTCGTGAGCGTGAAAAAAAATCGTGCTATGAAGCGATTTAGAAATCGCGCATGCTCAAATCGCGATTTTATTACGATTTCGATTAATCGCACAGCCCTAATGCCAAGGCTTTTTAGGTTGAGTATAATCTGCTATCTCTGACGCAGTTTGTTTGCTGGCTTCCGTGGCTACAATACGCTGTGTTTTCCGCCAACTGGCATCCCGGGGTGTCTAAATACTATTGGGTAAATTGTCAGTGGGCAGAATCACACAAACCAAAACATTCTGACATGGGACACACATTTCAAAGTAGAATAACTGGCTGTAGCATTTTTTTTTTTTTTAGTAATGAGTATGTGAACTTAGCACTAGCAAAGGGAACACTGAACATTACACACAACACGTGTGCCATATTTTATAAGTTAAATAAGTCATGCTTGACTACAAGGGTCAACATTTCATTGTTGAGAAAAAAAACTGATAAATCACACCAGGTGTATAAGTTCCATTTTATTTTTTATTTTTATTATACCAGTAAATGCAAAATGTTTACAGACATTAATAAACACAATTTAATTTTTTTTTTTTTATTCCCCTCACTCAACAACAAATCCTATACATTTGAACAGTTTTTAGAACAGAACAGGAATGAAAATATATGTATAAAAACAAAGTATAGTGGTATTCATTATACACAACATTTTTCATAAGCACTAAACACTTAATTATTTAAAGCAAAATGTGACTTATATTCCAGAAGATAGCGTAGGCTACATATTTATTTAATTCATTTTCAAATATTTATTTGCATATTGCAATTTTAAATAAATGGGCTTCATTTTCAGCCCTAAATGAAGCCAAACCATTTGGAAATTAAAGAGAGAATTGTAAATTTGTATTGTTTCCATCCCCCCCCAACGTCTTTGAAAGACGCCATGCCCTTCTTCTGTACCCATCCCCTCCCTATTCGACTGTTTCCCTGACAAAATTATTGATCCGTCACAAATTGGCTCATAGTGCCTGAGCCTCAACTCCAGTGTCTGGGCTGAATGACACCGATTGGCTTGCTCAGTTCAAGAGCTTTTCCATTTTCAGGTCTATCAGTGCCTTGGGGGCTTGGGGAGCGACATATCATTTTTCTGGATTCAGGTTTCTTTGAGTTGCAAGTCCCACACAAAGTAGAGCACAAGTCCTTAAACTTGGCTTAACAATTGCAGGCTAGTTGACACTGCATTTGAGCTGTGTATGAAGTTTTTTTTTATTCGCTAGAGGACAGAATTCAGTGTCATTAGGATTGGACTCTCTGCAAAGTTTGGATGCCATATCCTTCATCATTCTCAGAAGGTTAACAGCCTCTGCCAAATGTCTCACAAATTAAGTGTTGATAGGCATATGTCTGCACCCTGTTATTGTATTTGGCAGTTGTGTATTTCTCATCAGACTGTAATCACGTCGTAATCAGGTGGAACATAATTCTGCCGGAATGATTTCTAGCTTCCAATTGTTTTTGTTTTTTATTCTTGGTTAATTATTTCATTGTGCCATGGCATGCCCTTCCTGCTCTACTTTGCAAACTGTCTTCACTCGGATGTTATTAAACATTTCCATCACTAAGGTATTTCTTAAAACATGGGACAAAATATGTCCCACAACTTATACCTGCTGCAAGTTTTTAAAAATATCAACATTTTCACTTTGAAATTAATTACGATCACTAAAATGTTATTTCATAGGTGAGATTTGTAACAGTATAATGGCTTTACTGTCATTGTTCATTAATTGAATGCATCTTTGCAAATTTCTTTAAAAAATATCATACCGACCCCAAACGTTTGTTTGTGTGTGCGTACATGCGTGCGTGTGTATTTATATTACGGTTATTTTTATTATATTAATATAATTTTCCCCCCTCGGTTTGGAAACCTGTTTTATAGTACTAGTAATCGATAAGGTTTTGACTGACGTCCCATTCCTATATTAGCATAGAAAAAGGCCATGATTATATGATGGTAATGTTTGACCCTGAAATGCTTTGATGATTTAAAGGGATAGTTCACCCAAAAGTGAAAATTCTGTCAGTAATTACTCACCCTCGTGTTGTTCCAACCCGTAAGACTTTCATTCATCTTCGCAACACAAATTAAGATATTTTTGATAAAATCCGAGAGCTGGATCACTCCTTCATAGGCTTCTAGGCAATTTCATTTTGCCGGTCCAGAAAAGTTAGTAAAAACATTGGTAAAATAGTCCAAGTGACTACAGTGGCTCAACCTTAAGTTTATCAAGCGACAAGAATACTTTTTGTGCGCAAAAAAAACCCCAAATAACAACTTTATTCAACTAGTGTGGGCCTCTGAACTGAACCGATAAAAAGAGTTTAATATACAAGTTTGTGGCTCTTAATTTCTTTTTATTAATTAACCACCTGTACACGTATGTTCACTGTTTTTTTTTTTTATAAATATAGGATTTTTATTAAATCTATATTCATTGAGTCGAGTCGAATCGAAATCGAATCGAATTGAGAGCTTGTGAATCGAAATCAAATCAAATTGGAACATCTGAATCAATACCCAGCCCTACTTAAAAGATGATGTTATTTGATCGGATGTCATGTATTTACGCCATTTTACCTGCTAGACATATATGCTCAGTTTTAATGTTGTTTTAAGGTAAGGTAGAATTAAATGAATGGCAAAACTCCCATTTTGTTCACGTAACCCGTTCTGTCACCTCACGTACCCCCAGTTTGAGAACCACTGCTTTAGGTAAAACAATGAGGTGGCCCCTTCTGAATCATTTAATGTATGGCACCACGTCATTCAAAGCATTTCATATATTTTTCTTAATGTCCCTGTAAAGGCAATTCTAAAAAAAAATTCTGAAAGCATTATAAATGTTAGAAATGAATTGCTAAAACACATTACAAAGACTGTGAACTGTGAAGTACTAAATTGTGGGGTTAAACAGTTAAACCGTTAAACTCTTAAACCGTTAAACAGTTTTTCACCATTACTGTGCTCCAGCCACTGAGCTCCTGGCCCCGCCCCTACTGTCGATGACACACTGGGGGCACTGAGCTCCTGGCCCCGCCCCTACTGTCGATGACACAATGGGGGCACTGAGCTCCTGGCCCCGCCCCTACTGTCGATGATGCACTGGAGCCACTGAGCTCCTGGCCCCGCCCCTACTGTCGATGACACACTGGGGGCACTGAGCTCCTGGCCCCGCCCCTACTGTCGATGATGCAGTGGAGCCACTGAGCTCCTGGCCCCGCCCCTACTGTCGATGACGCACTGGAGCCACTGAGCTCCTGGCCCCGCCCCTACTGTCAATGACGCACTGGGGGCACTGAGGCTGGCCCCTCCCCTAACAATATAACTAGAGCACATTCGCATCAGTTCGCCGCCGCTCAATCGCGATTTACTGTCAGTACTATTAGTTACTACAGCCCACAGTTTGCTAGCTAACTACTGTATGCCATAGTCACGGAAATGCATATTACCTGGATGCGATCACTTACAAAACAGATCGGTGTCCTTATTTAAATTTCCGAAAAACTGTCATATCAAGAAGAGGTGGATTAATTTTGTGAAAAGCCACCTTGATGGAGAGCTGAGGATCACCACCAACACCCGCCTCTGTAGTGTAATTTTACACAGGAGAGTTTTATAAACTTTTTTTATTCTGGCTCTGGAGGCTCAAACATGTATGGCTTTGTAAATCCAATTAAGCTGCTAGAAGCATCCATTCCAGCTGTAGTGATGACAATTGAGTGAGGCGGTGGCAGCTTTCCCACGAGTGGACGTGGTTTCAGCACAGCAAGCAGACACGCCCCCCAGCGTTTGAGAATTTTTTCAAGATTTTGGTAGCTTATTTTATTTACTTGGCGCTTTTTTTATCATTCAAATTTGGCTGGGTGGCTAATAACACATTTTTCTGTGGTGTGACAAACTCAGAACACATACTTAATTTTGACTTTACAGGGACTTTAAGTGCCGCTAAAAATGTCCAGAAATAAATTGAGGTTACTGGTTTACTGAGGTTATTAGCCTTACTGTTAGTCTTTTGGTCCAGATAGTATGGTTGTCAGTCGATGATTGTCATCTTTTGAATGAAACCCATTTATTGTATGGTACAGTTCAGCTAGGCATTATCATACCTGTCCAGGTCCTCATGAGTTTAAAGGTTTCCTTGATGCTTTTTCTTTTATACTGTATATGGACCACCCATATATTGTTCTTAGACAGCTATCAGTATGCAGCAGCATATGCCTTATGTTTAAATGCTATAAACCATGGCTGCAGCTAAAAAACTGATGAAAGGTATTTTATTTTGTTGGGAATGTGTTGGGAATTCAGGATCACAAACCACAGTAATGTAGCACTATCAGCTCCCTGTCAGGCACTCAAGATAACTCCACCATCTCCCCGTGGAAGCCCCTGCTAGTTATCATCACATTACAGTAGTGAGAGAAATACATAATAGCCTTAAGATAATGCTCTCCACGGGGAAGAGCAGGCATAAAAACACATTTTAAGTAGCCGAGAGTTCATTTGGTCAGTTTTGTAGATTTAAGGTATCTCAGGGGAGCACTTCAGAGACGTATTATCATTGCTGGTTTGGGATCAGAGCTCTGTTCCTCTCGCAGTCCACATTAAATTTGTATACAATTTAATATTGAATTGATTCACACTTTAGGGGAAACTCTGATGTGCAGGTTCTCTGTAATAGAAACACCTTCTGTATTTTTCTCTGGCTCTCATTCTCTCTGTTTTTCTTTCTCCTCAGAGTATTTGGCAGGCTGTTGCGTCCTTAGCCATTTCATCTGCAGTAATGTAATGTAAGCGTAGCATTGTGCCACATCAATGTTTAGGAAGTTGCTTTGTAGCAAAATATTTAGTTAAATACAACAGTTTGAGAGCATTGACATCAATTAATCATTTATTTACATGAACCTTGCCAATTAACCTTCCCAATGCTATAAATGAGAGATCGAAAACAGTTCAGACAAGCATGTTTTATTGTTTTCTTAGCTTGTTCGACTGTAAAGCATGCTATAAAAAATGAAATAACTTTTGGTTAGTTATTCTCCAGAATTGCTACATTAGTGCACTTTTGAGTTTGGTGATTTAATATTTACTTGATATATCTCTTGATACAGATGTTTTGGTGATATTTTAAGGGTCTCTCTGGAACAAAAATATACAGCAAAGAGAATGATGTACTGTGTGTTATTGTAGTGACACGCTTGGTTTTGAGTGCCTGTCAGTGGTTCACTTCTGCTCAATATAATATGTGCACTTCTCTGAGCATCTAACTGTGCTGAAATAATGCATACGGTACACGCTCACCATTCTTAAAGATTACACTTATAGTACCACTGCCAGATTTAAAGGTGAAATGTGTAATTTATGCGCCACACAATGTTGCAAAAACAATTCCTTTTAAGCAGGAACACGCCCGCCAATGGCCAGACAAACTGGTACTGTAGCTTCACCCTTATCATGTGCTATTGGCTGAGGATGGTGTTGCTGTGTCAGTCTGGCCTGGATCTTGGAACAAACAGCAATGTTTTGAAAGCACCATTGAGCTACAGTGTTTACAGTTATCTGGGAAATCAGCCTAGGAATGGCGTACTTGTGTCAATGCGAGTAGGAGAAAATATTTGGCATCAAAGATAATACTCTTCTCTTTTAATAAAATCTGAAACCTAGATTTCGTTGAGCCATCTCACGAGTCTGGATTTCAGTATTTCTCCATTTGAAACTGCTTCATTTTCGTTTTAGTGTCAGGAACTGCTGTTTTTTTTTCTGTAACCTATTCAGTGTTTGTTAATGAGATGGCACCAACTGAACCATTTGGAAATTATAAACAGGGAAATCATCTCAAAAGTGACAAAGTGACTGGAATTCATTCATTTTTCGAAGAGAGTTGATGATTTGAGTTGACGAGTGACAGTGACTGCTGGCAACGTGAGAAAGTTGAGCAGACTTTATGTAAATGTGCAGTGATCCGCCTCAGGATACTGTAGTCAAGTGGGAACGCTGTTACGATTGGTGGTGCTGAGAAATGCTCACGGTGAGGAAGAACGTTGGAAGGAAGACATCAAACACATTGGACCAAGGAAAAACGCAGCAGAAACACAACCAAAAATCAACGAGAACTGAGAGATGCTGAGGGAGAACACAGGGAATATATACATGGGACAGACAAAGAGAACTATTGAGATAATTAATGACACACAAACTCTGGAACAGCGGCCCTTTTGGACGAGGCTCTGGAACGGCGGCCATCTTGGGATGAGACTCTGGAACGGTGGCCATCTTGGGGCGAGGCTCTGGAACGGCGGCCATCTTGGGATGGTTGTTTTAATGTTGTTTATCTGTCTATGTGGTGTTTTTAATAAGCTTTAAGACAAACCATGTGCAAATTCATATGTCAACACCATTGCTGAGTATTTTCTCCTTAAATCTGCAATGAACCAAAGACAGTCTCAAAAAATGCAGTTTGAAATCGCTAGTGTTTCTGACGTCACAAACTACCTTGTAACCAATCACGTCAACGTGTGATCATCAACAAGTGGATCTCTGAGCTGGTGAGTGGAGATGGGGCTAATTTGCATATTCATAGAACTGCATATACTAAAGTGGCAAGGGTGTAGAGTTACATTCAAGCTATTTTAAGGCATGAGGATTTTGTTTCCAAGGAAAAAACTTTTAAATATGTCATTTTGGTTTGTTATATTTGTTAGCATTGTCCAATAACCCACGCAGCCTAAGTAAAAGCAAGGAAGAACAAGTTATTTGTTTGATTAAAGATTTTTTTATTTGGAATAACATGATTAATCATTCACAAAATGAGCAAGAACATTCGTTAATAAATAACATCAGTTTTTGTTTCAAGAAAAATAAATCACTTTTCTTTGTTCGTTTTCATGTTTAAGTAATGTATAGTATGCTGGCCTCGCTTGTGACACCCCACCAAGCCACTAATTGCCTACCATTAATACAACAGCACAACTAATCTATCACCAGCATTCTTGCCTTCCACGCTTTCAGGAAATTCTACATGTTTTGCAGGTCGATATTAATTATCAATAGTGTGTACATAGTGCCTTTTTATTCCTTCTCCTTTCACTTCTGCCAAAACATACTGTTTCAGACAGCCAGGTATTGGTGATTACGGTCGGATCTGTCCCTGATAAGACCCTCATCTGAATAAAGTGCAACTACTCACTTTGTTGTTTCTAAATTAAAAAAGCTCTTAAATATTCATGCACCTCAGGCATCTTGTTTGCCAATATACTGTACGCTTTGTGTCAACATCGCTTGCAGATAAATTTTGTACGCTGCTTTTCCCAGATGTTATGTTTTTCGAGCAGACTAAATTCCAAGCGTGTCTTCATGGTGTCATTGTAATGAATACAGAATGAATTTCTGTTGAATGTTTTTTCCCTCTTTTTTTTATTAGTTATTTATTGGCATACAGCGCAGCCAAGCAATTACAAGACACTGCCCTTCGAAGGTGAAGATATAAAAGGAATATTTAATGCAATTTTGGCTGCAGGGTTATGGTCGGATGAAAGGGAAAAGGGAACATTCATTTTGCTTCAACCCAGGAGTCAATGAAATACAGAGACATATCCAGAGGAGATGAGTTTGCTTCTGTGGAAAATAATTGCACTGAACTCACAGGGAATAATACATCCTCGCAAGGAATCAAATTTGAGTTGTTTTCCTTTGCCCAAGTTCTCAAATAGAATGCTGTATGTGTTTACTTCATTCATTAGATAAAAGCACATAGGCCACAGAACAGTCATGTTTCAATGATTGAATCGCAGTAGGATAGCACTTGACCACATTCACCCTTAAATATGCAGGAACATAAATGTATTCAAATTTACTGATATTTAACAACACAACAGGACTTCATTAATTTACAATTTATACATAGTTTTATAGTTCACATTGCCCATGATTATATTATATTATATAATATTATATTATGCTATACCACAGTTATTTCTGGTTCTCGAATCTAATTGGCTGAGAGCCTTTTCCAGCCGTGCGACATTCTCCCAGTAACCAGTCTCCCCAGTTGCTTGCAGCAACTGTCATGGCAGTCGAGCAAATCCACCATATATTTTTTTAATACTACTGTTGTTGTGCCACGAAATGTAGTTTTAAGAGTTTTTTTAGGCAAGAATCTTGTTATATAAAACTCATATATGTGACTAATATATAAACATAGCGCTTACTTTACAATTTGTTTAGACGCTTTCGCAGATTCGACCTCCAGGCCGCCAGCGGTCGCTCATGTACCCACAGAGAACAGCTTCATTTCGGTCAGTCCTTTGGGAATTTGCCGCTGGCTCTTAGTGGTTAAACATGAGATATCATTAATTTGGGGTATATCAAGCAGGCAATCTTTGGGTTAAGGGGAAAATTAAGTTTCATAACTTTATATTTAGGCTATATTTAACTTAAATCATGTACAAGAGCACTTCTTTTGTACGTTTGACTGCATTGTTTGCTTGTGTTGTTTTGCTGTTGTCTTTTATAATGGCTATTGTTGTTAATTTATTGTTGTTCAATAAATATTATTTTATATAAATATGGCATATTTGGTATTGATAAATGGTCCGTTAGTGATCTTGATATGGACTTCAGTGAAAGTTACATTATTACGTCATTAGATGACAGCAAAGATGAGTGAGTCAGTACAAGGAAGTTGTTTTAGAGCTGTCATGGGAAATCTTTTAAAGGGACAAAGGCAAAAATATATGAATATAATATGGACATCGACCTGAAGAACGAATGCTATATCAGATGCAGGTAATACACCTGATTTGTGAAAGCCATTATTGTACAATTATTTACAATAATTTAGTCGATTTCTCTCTCATGATACCACAATACTCTACATAATACAATAAGCTTCAATTAAGCGACTCAACTTACCCTCATTACTAGTTCTAAAGTGGCGTTTTAGAATTAGTAACGGAGGTTTAGGCTCAACTGTTAAACTGTCGACTTGAAATTTGAATCCGTGACAGAAGGAAGTAGTTCTTAACGAAAGGATTTTTAAAGACACTCCATTGTTGTTTATTATTTATTTACTCAATTGTGCTGTCGAACTGTTGTATAAATGCAAAATCACACTCGTAGCCATGCGATATGGCTGTATATCAGCACACTGATTACCGGCCGAATCACAGCCGTGCTGATATACGTGATATTGCTCATTTATATTATAGTATATTATATTATATTATATTTATTATATACAACCGTTAGTTCTGGTTCTCAAATCTGCAGCCTTTTCCATCCATGCAATATTCTACTAATATCACACAGAAACCGTTTCACAATTTGTATCAATCCGCTTGTTTCTGCCGGGTCTATACTGGCAGCTTTTCTCACAGCAAGCGTCAATAGTGGAAAAGCAAAGCCACTATAATTTAACTGTTATTGTGTCAGGAAATGGAGAGAATGTAGTTGTTTAAAGCTCAAATATACAATTTATATACTGGTATAAACGGTGCCTGTTTGAAAAGAACAGTTTGAAGAAGATGTGAGATCCAGGCCGTCAGCAGCCGGTCAGTTCTCATGTAACCATTGATAACATCTTTTTTTTTTTTCAGCCAGTCCTTCTGGAATTTGCTGCTGGCTCTTATGTACAGTAGTGGTTAAACATGAAATATAATTCGTTTTGGGTAAATCAAATAGCCAATCTTTGTAAGTTACATTATTATGCCATTAGATGGCGGCAAATACTTCTGAGTAAGTCAGTAGCAAAGACTTTTATATTGAAAGAGACTGAAACAAGGTTGTAAACAAGGACATTATTTTTTACTTTAAACACCTTATAAGACGCAACCGACAAATACATTGAATAGCGCTGTAAACAGAAAACCCGTTAACTGTTAAAAGGATTCTAACAGACATCACTTTCCTCAAATACATTCTAACTTATTTTTTATTCTGGATATAAGAAAGCACATATTTTAAATATCTTTAACACAAAACATATTATTTGTGAGATAATCATTTGAACTGGTTTTATTTTTCACGCTTTTTTTTTAATCTTTTTGTGCTTTATCAACTCTGTAACAAACTAAGATCAGAAGGATACTTCTCCCTCAAAATATGATTACAAGTGGTCACAGGAGATGTGTTTGAGATGTTATTACCAGGTTTAAACAGCAATGTGCTTCGGCTGACCACTTGTGATTGCCCGAGGTAGATGCTAATATCAGGTGTAAACAGGACCACAGTCATCCCATCCATCAGAACAATGCATTCATGAGCAATACACGTGTGTGATCATTTCCGTTCTAACATGCTGTTGATTTAAGCTCCATCAATGGGCGTCCCTAAGCTACAGTAAGACCTCTCTTACTCCCAGCTTGAGCATTCCTCTCCCGCTGTTGTGTTTACACTGAAGACTGAGTGTGCTTCTTTCCTCAGACAGGTCTGTGCAAGAGTCCTGCCTCAGGATGCCATGTAAGGCCTGATTATCTCTGTGCAACAAACGGATATGGAGAGAATTCATAGGCACACATGGTGGAGGAAGTTTACAGAATGGCATGGTCAGAATGTGTTTAAGAAAATGGTGATTGTTATGACGCTAGTTGTATTTAAATGTTATAAAGAACATATCTTGTAATGGATTAAAATGCATTTTTTATATATATATGAATACTTTAGTTCAGCAAGGACGCATTAAATGTATTAAATATGACAGTTTCTGTTTCGAATAAAGACTGTTCTTTCTATTCATCTGCCGAGCCCCTAATATGAGATGGTTTTGCGTTCCTTCGCAAATGCTTGTTTCACCGAGAAACTTAGCATTTCCTTTGCAAAAAGTTTGCGTTCCCCTGAAAAAATTTGCATTCGCTCTCAAAACTTTCGTGTTCTTTGCGAGTGAACGTAGATTTTCTCAGGAAACGCTAACATTTTGCGAGAGAACGCAAAGTTTCGCGGCAGAATGCAAACATTTGTGGGGGAACGCAAAACCATCTCATATTTTTTTCCCACCACCATGTACTTTTAAGGCCGGGACATACTAAGTTTAGTTTTTTCACCAAGCCTAGTTTTTTTGGTGTGTTCCGCACCGTTGGCTAAAGTCGGTATGCCGATAAGCATGCGATGATAGATGACAATGGCTCAATGCGTGAGCAGGTTAAACATTTAGCAGAGACCTGGTGTACAGTGTAAGTCCTGCCTTAACTGACGTGGGTTTGGCTCATAAGTGGGCTGAATGCATATCAGCTGCCGTAGACTTGGTTGGCATGATTGTAGTTAAGGATGTATGTGTGTGTATGTGGTTTCTCTGCAACACACAAAGAGCAGTACTCAAATAACAGCAACATCTGAATGTGTTGATGTAATGCTTTGTGAAAATTTAAAATGATGGTCATTCTTTCAGTGCAAATAAGACAATTATTAAAAAAAAAATTGGGATTTCTCCTTTTTCTCATGTTTTATTTTCAAGGAAGTTTGTATACTTTTCTCTTGATCTTGGAAGCAATAGCTCAACAAATGATGGAGTAGAACATTATAACCAGGCATATTTCCAAATACGTGTAAATGAGCGCACTTTCAGCATTTTAAAGTCCTAATTGTAACTAGGTGGAAATTCATTTATTTTTGTGCGACTGCAGGCAATGGATTCAGTTGCATGGTGGGCTCTATTTTACCCCTATTTAAACTCTCTTCTGAGGAATCACAGAAATCCCATGAGCCTTTGAAATGGTCTGCTTTGCAACCACACACTGAAGAGATTTTAGTAAATCTAGCCTTCTCACACCAAGCTATAAATGCAGGTATGTGTTTTCTGCAACATAAGTATGCACACACATGCTATTTGCAATCGAGCATGCACTTAAACATGCATGTCTATTCATGTTTTCAGTTGCATACTGTACTTTTTAATTATTTTACGCACTCTCAAGCACAACACAAAGGGTGGCATATGATTCCACAGCTTAACATTGTTATAGACCAGTTATGCACTGGCGTTTTATGATCCAACAAATTATATGCACAAGTAGGCCTGCACGATTATGACAAAAATCATAATTGTCTATTATTCCCTATATATATATATATATATATATATATATGCATGGTATTATAATGTTATATTATCTTATATAACTAAAATTAAAACAATGGGTGGGGGGGACCCCTTAAGATAAGCTGTAGAAAGATAAACAACACATCTTAAGCACACAGAATAATGTAAGTGAACTTTTTTTTGTAATTGCGCCTTTAAACGATTACATAATTGTGGCACCCGTAATTGTAATCGCGATTTCAAATTCAATTAATTATGCAGCCCTTTGCACAAGTTATAAGCTAGTGTATTACAGGAATTTCTTCTAGATTCATTAGTGTAGTCATGTGCCAGCACAGTTAGTAGATGTAAGTTATTAGGTTTGAAACCCTATGCTGCAGTGACCGTGTTTATCTTTATCTCTTTTAGTGTAAGCATTCCTTTGGGTGCTCCTGGAGGCTAGGTAATACTCAGAAGCACAGCTTCAATAAAAGGCTGTTGAACTGCATGTGGTCTGCCCTTCAAGGAGAAGAATGAGAGGTTACAAAGACCTGTTGAGCCTGCTATTTACTGCATCTAAATGTCTATTATCAGATTATCTTTTTTTATGGATACGAGCATGTGGTTTTTCTTTTAGCATGATATCAAGTGTCTGGCAGTCAGTAATGATGCTACTAGCTTTTATCAGAGTAGTTCCTTTTTTACAACATATCTCAGATTATAATTAACAAACATATGTCTTGCGTTGCACACACAAATTGATCTCAATTTTCCCCCTGAACCAAAATAACGATCTTATGCTGCGTTCACATCATGTCGTAACCGTAATTACGAGATGGCAACCCGTGACGTCCTCAGACTCTGATTTATGCATTTCTATGGCAACACTATCAACGCCGGAATTAAACTGCAGCAGTCAGGTGGTACAAGTCAGAGCTCTGTAAGTTGTTTACGTTCATTATATTATTGTAATGTTATGTGCTTTGAGACATGAGGTAATTTATTGCCGTCTCTCGTGACGCTTTGCAGGCTCTGCTCTGGCTGTGCGCATTCATGTTTTTTGAAGGAGGCGTGGTTTAGGAGACGCTCTGAAGGGAGGGTGGGATCTTATGCTTTCAAATCTAGCTGGCTATTGCCAGGCTCTTTGAAGTGGCCTACTCTACCTTTAAATAAAACTTTAATTAAATCAGATAGTTATTTGGATGAAATAGATCAGATAGTTGTTTTTTTTATAAATAAATACAGTTGAAATCGAAATTATTCAACCCCATTGCAAATCAGGTTTATTGGCAAAATTTACAAACTGTTTGCAATGAAGAAATCAAACAAAAGTAATTGCTCAACACAACACGTTTCAAGTGGTTTCCCAAAATTCAACTGAAAATGCAACTTTTAAAGACTTCTGCAGTCAATGCAAAACACCTGCCCAAACAAACAACACTTATCATTGCCTAAGACAATGGGTCCCAATCACTACTAATTACCTAGATTATTTCGTATTTGAACTTCTCATGAAAAACCTCTGCCTAATTCACAACACATTCGTACACATCAATTTGTTCTTAATCTTGTTCTAATGTTAGTGAATTTGGAGTATTCTAAATGAACAGACGCGTGCAAGAGGTTAGTCATTTGCATAAAACACGCTCAAACCATCTCCATATACGGGCTTTCTGCGCAACCTTTCCTTAACAGCATTTCGTCTCTCTCGTCAAACATATGCCGCTCTCTGCAGATGCACTCTCGCTAGATCCTCGAGCAGTGCCAAGTGTGTCATTCTCAAAACTAGTTTAAACACATTAAATACCTTTTATACAGACCCAGATACAGATCTCTCATTAGCCAGCTGTACATACGTGTAAATCTCTGTTATTCAGAGAAAACTTGCAGCTGAAGCTATAAGACAGCTTTTCTTACTCTTTCACTGTATGTGATGAAATATATTTATGTCATGACAACTCTTGGAGTGTTAAACATGGTAATGGATATGACAATGTTGATATGCTTGGTCTTGGTAGAATAGATCTGCTATGCTGCTGCTGTTGGTTATTGCTGCTGCTGCAGAGCAAGTATGGGACTTGCTACTGCCAATACATACACAACACATTGATGTGAACAAGTAAGACATGCTGCTGCTGTACAATATAGCATACATGAATTACTCATAGCAGATCTATACAGGTGGAGCTGGGGAAGATGGTGGGTTTCTGAAAGCGTTTTGCACTGCTAAGGCAAATGCTACCCAAGTATTGGAAGGTTGAGCAGAAAGCTCATTGGCTACTGATACTAGGGTTGTGCCGATAGACGATAGTATCGTGTATCGACGATAGTCTGAGATTTCGCCGATGGCAGATGCCTTTGACGATATCAACACGATAATTGGCTCGTTTTACCATGAACGTATTAAATTATTATTAGTAGGCCTAGTAGTATTATTATAAAGCTAGTATTGTTATTAAATTAATATTAGGAACTACAATAGGCCTAAATTTGCCTTGCCTAAATTCATAACGACATCACCGCATAGCCTAACACTTGGGACAACACCGACACGCGCTTATGAGGACTCCTCTAAGAAAATGTTTTTAAAACAGAATAAAAAACGAGGCCCAGCCTACATCCCACATCAAAATTGAATTGCAAGGTGATCCATTCACGAATTGTCAAGAGTGCTTGTTTTAACAGACGCATTAGATCTTATACAGATCCAAGAGTACGGCATCGTTGTTCATCAATATTTGGTTTCCACAGCACATTAACAAAATGTTTAATAACACTAAAAACAATACAATTAAATATTTATAATAATAATATCACTAAAATTATATAGGCCAGTCTTTAGTTCACGAACACAGCACAACTCTGCCATCTATAAAAATCAAAAGCAGCTTCAAACACTTGTTTAACAAGAAATATTCTTCTAATTTTTTCACTGTCATCATATAGGTCCACAAGAGAAATATTAAGCCTATAAATTAAGATAGTCGCTATACCGTTATATCCATTGTCGTCTCTGAGAGAACGCGGCGTTAATGCAGCAACAGATGCTGAAAGCTCAGTCCGTTTCTACTTTCACTTTCAGAGAATGAGCGCGTTTACGTGCACGTTCTAGCACGATTATTCTGAATAAACTGACAATGCATGTAATTCATGTAATGTAAACGCATTAACCTGTTTTCCTTTATCGGAGTCAAGTCATAAGTTTAAGTATTCCGATCGACTCAGCTAGATTTCTGCACCTTATTTCTCCCGGCATTTTAAACACAAGAACCCGCGTTCTTTGGGCTTATTGAAGTGCGCGTAGGCTATGTGAAGTGCATCCAGACAGAGAGAGCACTGGTGGGAGGACATATATTGCAAACTCTGACTCTTTCTTGATTATTAAAACGTGTTTTCATCTCGTGCAGAAGTACAGTCAAAATGCTGCATCTGTAACGGCATGAGAGGATCATGTGTGTCCGTAAATTTCACGCTGACATATTGAAATACTCCAGTCAGATACAAAAATGATTAGGATCTTTTTTTACCTCACTATACTACCGGGAAATAACCTGATTTAGCCTAGTAATAAACACTCCACCTATAGCAAATAAAAAAAAAATATTCTCGTATAAAATGAAGTAATAAAACAAGCAAATTAATGAGTAAATAATCAAGTTAATAATCAAATAAGTAAGCCCCGCCCCCTCACGATAATATCGTGTATCGCCGATCTCACAGGCTGACGATAGGACGATATGAAAATGGAGCATATTGCCCAACACAAACTGATACAGCAGGAACCAGTCAGCTGTGCTTTATAGAGGAATGATATGATTGCAAGCAGATTGAGTTAAGGACCTGTCATCCTGTGACATCTAGAGTTTCATGACAGAACTTTGTATTTAAGATGAAATTAAATGTAATTATTTAGTCATTTTATTATATAATTCTATATATTATATTATTGTTATATTATATTCATGTTAAGATGAAATATAACTTAACACAATTATATTTCTGCACAGAGAAAGTGCTTTTTGTGTGCGTATAGTTTCAGTTGTTCCTAAATTGTTTAGTAAATTTAGAATAAATTTTAGTACCAAGGTTTTTGGTGAATCATGATTTGTTCGTGAAAACGTTCGTACACAGATTTGTGCGTGAAAAATTATGCTAAGTGAATGAGACCCAATCTTTGTCTGGGATTAAAACACTTGATGGTATGATAATTTTCCTAAAAACGTGCATTCCCTAATGTGGATCCTTTTGTAGTAGATCAGTTCCAGCTTTTGGAGGCAGACGAATTAAATCCTGGCCAATCACAGAGAGAGAGAGAGAGAGAGAGATGCTTCTGCCCCGGGGATGTGGATCTTGTCAGAGTCTATGATGGATTCTTTGGCCTGCCTGAGATTAAGGTATTACTTACCCGTGGTTTCAGGGGTGGGTCGATACAGATGCACTGTCGATGACTGGATAAAGGAAAGTCTTTTCTGTTCTACCAGTCTTATATGATCACTTTTTTGTTTTTATTATATGGTTGCAGCCTTGGTGTGTAGCACCTACAGTATCTCACCTTATCATCCGCTCAAATTCGTGTTGTCATGTTGTTGTACATGCAGAGGTGAAAGGTGTAAATTAGCCCATCATGCTGATGAAATAATCTAACCCTACAGACCCCGTGTCTAATATCGAGTGCTGATGTAACAGATTTTATTCTGACTGGCATTTTCATCTAGACCGTAATAAGGTCACCAAATTGCTTCGGCTTCACAGAAAAACTGTTTACCACTAGCGATGTATACAAGCATCTCTCAGGTGATCTGGCTCAGAGGCAGGAAGGAGGTGTTTATACTGAGAACAGACGAGCAGAGAATTTCAGCTTCCTGATAACCAACTGACCAGAACGTTTGACCAAAAATAGGTAGTAAACACTACTAGAAATGCCAGGAACAGGTAATAAACACTAGAAAAGCGAATAAGGGCAGTGTGATTGAGGGAAACGGGAAACGGGAAACCAAAAACCAGATGGACACGACAGAGAACCAGAGTATCAGAACAGTTATAGTAAATACATTCACTAAAATTAGCAACATTGACACTGAACTAAGTACCAATTATTAAACAATATGAACAAATGTTCAACCACTGGTGAAAATGCTTCTAATTTGTTTTATTTATTTATAAATTATATTATCAGTGTAATAATTAAAAGTTGAATATACTCAATGAATTTTTGAATGTCTTAATTTTTGTTTCTTTTGTCTCTCTTGCTTTAATGACAGAAACACTTGAGCTCCATGAAATACAAAAGTTTGCATAAAACCTGATGATCATGTTCTTCAGCATGATTTTAAATTATCCAAAGAGCATCTTGAGCTTCAGTGGAAGAAATAACATCTGACTGTCTGTACAGTGTCACAAATTTAATTATTTGGTTAATCATCTAGAAATAGTGCCGAATCTAAAATAATTCTTATATAATAATAGCTGATATTATTGTTTAAGGTATTAATGTAAATAGTTTTAAATAATATATATAAACCATTTGCTGAAATTACACACATCATCTTCAACTGGACAGAAAAGGACAAAAAAATCTGGGTAGAATGTCAGATAGCAGCAGTAAAATGAGGAAAAGGAAGTGGCTCAGGGACGAATCCCTCACCAACACTTTTAATCATAAGAGATCAGTAAATAATTTGTAAGAGAGCACTCTCTAATGCTTCACTGATCTCCACTGAGTTTCTTATTGAGATATTAAGAGATAATTATGGCTTCGCTTCTATAATTATACCCATGCCCGTGATTAATTCCAATTCCAATCAGGCATATTGATCAAGGTTCTACATGAGTTTGCCGCTGACATTTCTGTCGGCTAAAGGTCATGTGAGGTAATCACAGATCTCCCTCAAACTCTGGAAAAGAATGTGTTGACATTTAATCATCATTCTTCAGAAATCCTCATTCACAGCACAAGCTTTACACCGAAATACACGACACACACACACCTCTTACTACACACACTCTCCTCACACTTAACTACCTCGCCAGGGGGGAACAGCACCAGACATGCCAGTCTGTTTTACTGATAAGTGTGTTTTCCCACAGAAGACGTAAAACAAAAGCAGCCGTTGCGGTTTTCAGTCCGTTATCTTTACAGACGTATTTCACTTCTGAATATTAAGTATTGCTTGTGTCTTCATGGCATCATCAGACTTGCAAATAATTATTTAAATGCGGAGATGAGTGGTTTTACACACAAAAACTATGTTTGATGTACAGCATGTGTTTGAAGCAAGGCATGTAAACTCCAGATGTTCATTTGATTCTCAGTTCTGTCATCAAAGGCTTCAGGCTGTGTGTGTGTGTGCGTGTGTGTGCGTGTGCGTGTGTGTGTGTGTGTGTGTGTGTGTGTGTGTGTGTGTGTGTGTGTGTGTGTGTGTGTGTGTGTGTGTGTGTGTGTGTGTGTGTGTGTGTGAGAGAGAGAGAGCGCATGCTGGTGTGTGTGTGTGTGTGTGAGTGTGCGGGGAAAAAAAGGAGGGCTAAAAAAATGGAAATCTATTTCTCTCATCCTGCCCTCTGACATTTACATTTGAATCATGTTACAGTTTCATT
Source organism: Gila orcuttii (assembly GCA_026230005.1). NCBI lineage: Eukaryota > Metazoa > Chordata > Actinopteri > Cypriniformes > Leuciscidae > Gila > Gila orcuttii. The sequence goes on along the minus strand of JAPDVR010000013.1, from coordinate 29,075,638 downwards.
TTTCCAAGAATTTCACAGTTGACATTAACTATAGGTGTATGTTTATGTGTATACAGTTGGTTCTAACTGCATTTGCCATTGTGTTCCCCTCACACTTCCCTCCACATCCACCATGGTCGTCACCATGACAACAGCCCGTTCATCAGCTGCTGTTTGCGGATCAACCGAAATTAAGACAATTCCCAGATTCCATGACTTAATGGAATTACGACTATGCGTGTCACTAGTTTTGTACAAAATATGTTTGCAGTCCTCCATCTGAGATTGTGTGTTTCAGGTCATAGCACAAATCTAATAGGATAAAAGCACAGAGCTGAACGCAGGAGAGCAGGGGCCCGAATCAGAGCCCAATGCCAATTAGATTTGTCTCTGACTCCATCTTTTGTTATTTGATTCCCTCTCTGCCATTGATATCTCACTCATATGAATGAGCAAGTATCCTGTATTTAACATCAAACTTGAGGTTTTATTTATTGCATTGGATGCTGTGTGTTTGAGTCTTTATGTGCAAAGCCTATATTTAATTTGTTCTATTCACTGCATTCAGTTTATTTTTCCAGGACTTGTATCAAGTGTGATATTTCTTTTAGACATGAATCAAATCATCATTGTCAATGCTCTACACATCTCTCCTAAACCTTGTGTGTTCATTTATGAGTTTCAAAAGTTTTTCAGGTCAGTAAGCAAGGATAGATTAAATTGACTAGAAGTGACAGTTATGGCATTTATAATGTTAGAAAAAAAAATTTCTATTTCAAATGAATTCTGTTCTCTTTATTCATCAAAGAATCCTGAAAAAAAATCTATCATGGTTTCCACAAAAATGTTAAGCAGCACAACTGCTTTCAACATGGATGATAATAAGAAATTATTCAAAAGTTGGACCTGAATCTGTTTTCTGATTAGTTAAACACAGATATTTCCTCTCGCAATGCCTGTTTTAAACACTGAGATATCACTCATTGTTTATTTTCATGTATTAAAAACTGATGTATTTTATAGAGATTATTTAAGCAAAACAAAAGCACTGTTTTTCTACTCAATGAAGCAGTTATCGAGTACATTTGAACTTGACAGCTTTATTCCCTCAGTTTTGAACACAGTATTTATGTATTCTTGCTCTGCCTAATGGAAAGTAATTATCCCTTCGTTTCCGCTGTAGTAGAACTGCGATTGAATCCAGTAGCTAATTACCTTGGAGTCTTTGGTCTGTGTGTGTGTGTGTGTGTGTGTGTGTAATAATGGTCATACCCATTATTACCTAACCCACCCATTTGTTCATTTCACTGTTTTAAATATTCAAGCCCATATATGGTATCTTAGCGACAATGTGATATTTAGTAACGTAGGCCTGTTCTGCTGAATGATGCATTATGATTGTCATCCTTCCTTTCAGAGCAGTGGCTAGCAGCCTTTTTGACTTATTTCTGAAGTTAGATCGTCACTTCGTAAGGTATTTTTTTTTTTCAGAAAGAAGATGTTTGTATTTGTGTGCAAGAACTATCATTTTCATATGAATAGATGAGACGTTTAGCCGTCTTTGGCCATGAGCCAGTTACATTCTATTCTCTGCCTCTATCAATGAGATTAACTGTGCGTTTGTATGAGGCTGTCAAGGAACAGTGAGAGAGGACTCAAGTGCAGAATGAGTTTTAAAACAGTTTATTGAGACACACAGCAGGTGGTACAAGTGATGGTGGAAGAGGTGGTTAACAATCCAACAGAAGGCAAGGAATGAAGCATAAAGACCATCTTGACTTGAATTTGACATTGACTTGACCCACACAACAGGAAACGTAGGCAGGAACAACACACGACAAAATCCACAACTTGGAACAATGGGCAAGAAAGCAAATTGGGCAATGAGTAACACAGGTAGCACAACACACTCAATTACAACGAACTGGCAAAACATGAAGAAAAGAGAACACAATGAATAGTAATCAGAGAACACGAGGAACAGATGAGCACACACAGAATATGAAGACTTAACAAGGGCTTAAACAAGGGGGCATGGTAACAAGGAGGCTGGACGAGAGGAACACATGGCCAATACAAACAGAGAAAGAGCCATGTGCTCAAGCACAAAACAAACAAGGAAAAATTGAAACAAGACAGACCGATGAGAACCCTGACATGAGGCATTTTGGGAAAGCTCTGCAACAACTTCCTCCACCTCGTCCATCTTTCTCAATGTTAACATTTTCTCCTGCGGTTCGTGTGCCTGCTAGCTCAGAGACTGTGTTTCACAGACGGTTCGGAATAGCTATTTTGAAAATGTTTGTAACAAGGTTAGATGTTATGGGAAGGATGAGGCGGGAACCGACGAACATTCAACGCTTTAAAATAAACAAATACAAAATGAAAGTAAAAGACAGCAGCCCCTCACGGACAACTGCTGTCACATAATAAAACACAAACAAAACAAAACACGGGTTCAGGCCTGTTCCTCTCTCGATCTCCACTGTCATCGCTTCTCCGTGAGAGATACGAGACCGGTTCGTCGTGCAGGCAGCGCTCATCAGTAATCACGCCACCGGCCTCGTCCTGCTCGCCACAATGTTCTTTAGAAACACTGCACAGTTTGATCTGCTAGTTGTTAGTACATACAGAGGTTGTGCTTTAGCAAATTAACTCATTTTAGCACACATTGTATTCTGATTTAATGGAATGTAATTAGTGTAGATTGATGGCGGTTAACATTTCTGTGAAAATAGCACAGTAATTTTGTTTAATTTTTTATAATAAACTTGGTGTTATTATGCCCATTATCTCTTTGAATGATGATCTAGACCAGTGTTTCCAAACCTTTTTTTGTGTGTGTGTTCCTCCACAGCCCCATCGGTCTCTGGTAAAATTTCATTGACATGTCAAAACATCAAAAAATGCATCCCTTTTGACTTGTACACAATATTATTTAACATTACCATTAATCGTATTAAAATGGTCATTATTACAATGATTCACTTTTGAAATAAAAAATCACCAAGTAGCTTTTTTTCTCCATTATGAGGTACCTGAGCTTGTTTGTGTTTCACAAGTTTTGACAGTTCTGGGTACATTTTATGATAAAAAAAAAAAAAAAAACAGATTTAATACACTCTGCATAGGACAAAAGTCATTTTCATTTTTGTGCAGTGGAATTTAAATTCCTTAGAACCAAAATTTTTATTTTAACTTTACACGGTAATACTTTATTTTAATGTACATTAAAAATTCCTTGTTACATTTATTTACTATAGTAATAACTATAAATTAGGCATGATTACATGCAACTAACCTTAAATCAAACCCTAATCCTACCCTAACCTAGTAAGTGCATGTAGTTATTAATATAACTCAGTACTTAAATGTATAATTACACTAACAGGGAAACGTTAAAATAAAGTATTATTAACTTGCCGTATTTTCAACTTGCAATGGGCAGCTATGGCTACATGTTTAACGAAGCAAGATCTTTCTGAAGTTACATTTAAAAATGTACATTTACAAACATCTTCAGTGTGACATAATAGAAATAAAGAGGGGGAGAGTCTTTTTTTAAAAACAGTTTTTTTTTTTTCAGTTACATTTTTTTATCAGATGTATTCCCATAAAAATAAAGGATTTCTTCAAGATTCAAGAACTTAAGGCTTAATGAAATTAGTTGTTTGAAGAATGTGTTTTTGTTTTTTTTTCACTGAAAGAAAATATGGATTAATATTTCATTTCTTTTCCCCAAAATGAGCTGGTGCTTTCAACATCCACATATTTGGATGCAGTAAGATTCACAGAATATATCTTATGCTGTAAAATGAAAATGGCTTTCTTTCTAAGTTTTATGAAAAGATGGATCTGTTGATTTAATAGATCAACATCGCCCTCTAGTGTAGATATAAAGCAGCAGTAATCTTACATCATTTTGGAAATACTCCTACTTTGTATAAAGAGCAGTTTCACTGCAAAGATTTGACATAAGTGTGAGACGAATAAACATAAACTGAATATTTTCTCTTCTTCCTCAGAATATGCCCAGGCTGCAGGATGGACTCCAACAACACAGAGTTGGGCCTGTACTCGGCATCCGACGCCCTGGGAGTGGGAATCTACCCGGAATCCACTCCGTGGCCACTACTCCAGAACACAAGCCTCATCAACCTCAGTGCTGTTTTCAAGCTCAATGGAAGTAATGTTGAGGTTGAAGGTCAATCCTATGATCCTCTGGGTGGACACTCACTCTGGCAGGTCATTCTCATCGTTATCTTTACAGGACTGCTGTCCCTTATTACTATTATCGGCAACATCTTGGTCATGGTGTCGTTTAAAGTCAACCGGCAGCTTAAAACAGTTAACAATTACTTCCTACTGAGTTTAGCCGTTGCAGATCTCATCATTGGGGTCATCTCTATGAACTTGTACACTGCCTACATTATCATGGGCCAGTGGGCAATGGGAAACTGGGCATGCGACTTCTGGCTAGCCATAGATTATGTAGCCAGCAATGCATCTGTCATGAATTTGCTGGTCATTAGCTTTGACCGCTATTTCTCCATTACGAGGCCTCTGACGTACCGTGCCAAACGTACCACCAGGCGGGCAGGAGTGATGATAGGCCTGGCATGGTTTGTGTCGCTCATACTTTGGGCACCTGCCATTTTGTTTTGGCAGTATTTTGTTGGAGAAAGGACTGTTCCAGCGGATAAATGCTACATTCAGTTTCTCTCTGAGCCCATTATAACATTTTGCACCGCAATGGCGGCCTTCTACCTGCCGGTGACAATAATGAGTGTTCTGTACTGGCGAATATACAAAGAGACGGAGAACCGTTCTCGGGAACTTGCAGGATTGCAAGGCTCGGGTGCACGGTTTGTGGGTGTCGAACGACCGCGTTTCCACCTCCGCGCTACTGGGGGAAGCTCTAGAAGCTGCAGCAGCTTCGAACTGGGCCAACCTGGCCACAAACAAAGCTCCTTTCATGGTCTGAGCGGCCGATTCCACTGCTGGGGGTGGAAGTCGGGTGGCAGGGATAAAGGTGGCCCGCACCGGGAGGCGGATCAGAGCAGCAGTGACAGCTGGAACAACAACGACACTGGACTTTCAGCCGACCACTCGGGCTCATCTGACGAGGACGAGAGCGCGCCATCCACCACACGGGCCATCTTCTCCATTGTTCTCAATCTGCCTGGCATGAGGGCAGCGGTAAGCTCCCAGGTTACTTCTTGTGAGGATTTGGACACGGAGGAAGATCCGTTACAGTCGCCTGAAGAGAAGGACGGCAGGGGTGGCAGCATCTCGTGCTCCGTCACCAACGGCAACAAACGTTTTGGCGCAAGTATGGGTAAAGTTCCGTCAATGTCCTCCATTCAGCCTTCAATAGATCCAAGCGCAGATGGTGGGAACACCACCATCAAATCTGCCTCAGCGCCCATAACTTTCAAAGAGGCAGCTCTAGCAAAGCGTTTCGCAGTTCGTGCAAGGACTCAAATCACCAAGCGGAAGCGCATGTCGCTAATAAAAGAAAAGAAAGCGGCACAAACTCTAAGCGCCATCCTTTTCGCCTTCATTATAACGTGGACGCCTTATAACATCATGGTGCTAGTAAACACTTTCTGCAATGGCTGCATACCTGAGAACCTCTGGGCGTTAGGCTATTGGCTATGCTATGTTAACAGTACAGTAAATCCTATGTGCTATGCACTTTGCAACAAGACTTTTCGTACCACTTTTAAGATGATCCTGCTATGTCGCTGGGATCAGAAAAAAAGCAAGCCAAGCTTTCCACAAAGACAGGCTGTGAGGTTTCACAGAAGCATACCAACAGACTCTACATAGCAGCTCAGTGGTGAGGCTAAATTGCTAATGCTAAAATGTAAGTTGCAAGAGGAGATTCCTCAAGTATCTGTACTATATACTAATGTGTGAGTGTCAATGTGGATGTGTAGTTCAGTCTCTTAGGATCCATGGTCACTAGATTTTAACATTAAGGCACTGGTTTAGTGTACAAAGAGCTTCACACCTGAGCAAGTGCAATTGCCATAAGTACTTCCTGTGACTTTTATACTTTATGCCTTTAAAACGGCAGTGCCAACTTTCAGGAGTTCAGCATCAACGTATAGAAAACTACATTTAAAATGGAAACTGTGTATCTTTAACCTCAGAGAGTTGATCGGATCCGATACTCTCAATTAATTGTTTGAGTATTTTAGGGTTGAATATTAGATATCTCAATCTTGTCAATGAACAGAAATTAAAATGTGATTTTTTTGTATTATTTTATTCAAATAAGGCAATGTATATCAAAGTATTTACGGTAAATAATAATAAGATATTTCTTTTTGTAAGTGAAATATTCTGATTTCTGTGAACGCGTCCCACACAGAGGTTCAGTATCTTTGCTGTCTTGGTAAGTGTAAGTGTTCTTCTGCAACATGTGAGCCACAGTTGAACACAGTAGGTTTTTCTCTCCTGTTCAGATTTCTGGTTATTCATAAACAGCACTTCCGTAAGCTGTTCTAGTATAAAGCGTGGTTGTTTACAATTGTTTTGCTACAAGTATTTCAATAGCTATTATGTACATTTTCAGTGCACATTGAATATGTTTGTATATGTTTGGAATGCCTTATTGTTTAAACTTTGAGATTGTGCACTGATTATACTGGGCTAGCTGTGAAATTGTTTATGAAACCCTTAAGAATGTTTTTAACTCTGTTTAATCAACATTCAGATTTTGACAGTAGTGTGCGGGGATGTAATTTCATTTACAACCAAACTGTTTGCTTTATCATCACCTTATTTTGGAGTGCCAGGTTTTAACCTAACAAGCCAAATTGGTTAGCCACAGTAGCTGCATATATGCTTAATAAAAAGCACACCAAATTTAGACCTATCAATCAAACATGCATGTTTCTTCAACTATAGGCTCTGTTGGCCCTGTGGAGAAAATAAAATATTTTAAAACACACACAGATTATTTAATTTACCCACTAACAATGTTTAACAGTGGACTTACAGTACATGCATTATCATGTTTCTAAAACGTCATGTATATGTCCAACAGTGGACTTAAAGTACATGTATTTTCATGTTTCTAAAACGTCATGTATATTTAAAACACAATGTCATTTCCATCACATCTCAACTGATTTTTAATTACCTTCTGCGATGGAAGTCACATTTTAAACATTTATGAAATAACTGGTCTTCTCTTTTTCTTGCTAAGGCTAATTTCATAGCTTTTTATGTATCCTAAAAATACACAATTAAATAACATTCTTAACACTTTTTGTCAAAATTAATTGGATAAAATGAAATAATCTTTGGAAATGACATAAATTTTACACTTACCATTAATTTCCAACCCTGGTGTTTTGAGGAATTACGAATAATTGCCTGATTTGTAACTTAGCTGTCATTTGTATTAGTAATGAAACTAACTTTTTGATATGTTTTTATGTTTTACATTGCAAAAAAGGCTGTAAGTTTTGTAAGGCCTTGTAAGATCAAAGTTAAAATTGAGCTTCTGTGCGGTGTTGTTTGTGACTGTGTTCGCGTTTTGTTCCAAATTGGCTGTGTACAAGTCAAAGTTTAATGATAGAGTTCCTGTCAAATTTGTAATAACTGTTGAATGTTTCAAAAATACAGCTCAGTTCAAAATGCATTTTTATCCTCAGATTGTTTCTCAAAATAAATGTTACATTTTAAAAATGCATCGTTGCTCTTAGTAAATACACAAATTGTTTGTGGAAACTTGTTTTTGGTTTGTTTTTTTAAGACATAAAGACCTAACACTGTCTGTTTATGAAAGAAGATGCACCAATTGCTATTGGCGGCATGTAATATGAAAAGAAGCCATGTGATGACAGTACTCATGTGATCTAGGAAGAGGAGCAGCACAGCCAATGTCACAAACACTTACTTGATCCCTCAATTTACTGGAGACTCCATCGAGGCAAGTATGCATTTTCTTTCAGTACTTCTCTTTTTTATGCTTTTCTGTCTTGTTAGATTAATTCACAGCAACAGGTTTACGGTTCGGATTAGCAGTGAATTTCTAGACTAATCGTACAGTAGTAAAACTGAGCTCGTACACTGACTGATGTGAGGAATTAATCTGAGAGAGATGTATCAGTATGTAATAAGGCTTATCAATAGGTTCATGCCTTCCTTATTGATGAAAAGGTTCCATTTTTAGTGAAGATTGTGTATATATTTTATTGAACATTGTATATAGATATTGTGTGTGTGTATATATATATATATATATATAAAAAATTGTGAAGATTGTGTGTGTGTGTGTGTGTGTGTGTGTGTATGTATATATATATATATATATATATATATATATATATATATATATATAGTAAAGTTGTACTACTTGACTATGATCTCTGAAATTTTGTTCAGGATACTTCAGCTCTGGGAAGATGAATGTGTATTTAATAGTGGTCATTTATATAGTAGAAATGTGAAATTATTTTTGAAATTGAAGCATTCTAGACTGAGAAAAGGCAGAAAATGTATTTTTTACTCATGTGGCTGAAAGACAACGACCCCCAGAATGCACTTGCTTTGCTGCCCTTACGAGGCCAAGCCACTCCCTAACAACGGCTACCGGTTACAGGCGGCAGTATCCGAATAATTTCCATAGACAGTAAAAGAAATGGACACAGCGACCCCATTGATTTCAACGGAGAAGACTGAAAGCCGATTATTGCACTTCCTGTCTGATGGCTGAGCGTACTGCACAGGCTCAAACTGAGCGTGACGACAGTCTGACAGTTGTAAATCTTCTAGTAGCTGTGGCAAATCAAATCTGAATCACCTAATTCCTCAAAAACGTTGTTGAAATATTTTGTCCCGTTGTTTTTATGGACTCTATATCTATGGCAGAGGTCTTCAATCCTGCTCCTGGAGGGCCACTGCCCTGCAGGGTTTAGTTCCAACCTGCTTCAGCACACCTGCCTTTGTATATTCAAGCTATCCTGAAGAGCTTGATGAGCTGATTCAGGTGTGTTTGATTAGGGTTGGAACTAAACTCTGCAGGACAGCGGCCCTCCAGGAGCAGGATTGAAGACCTATGATCTATGGCAGGGGTCACCAACCCTGCTCCTGGAGAGCTACTGTCCTGCAGATTTTAGCTCCAACCCCAATCAAACACACCTGGACCAGCTAATCAAGCTGTTCAGGGTTACTTGATAATTACATGCATGTGTGTTGGAACAGGGTTGGAACTGAAGTCTGCAGGACAGTAGCTCTCCAGGAGCAGGGTTGGTGATCCCTGATCTATGGGCTTCTCCCTTGACTTTATGCCTCTACGTCCCCCCAATTGCCTCATAGACAGTAAAAGATTGCCTGCGAGCTTCTCCTCCTGTCTATATGGTAATGTCTCTATTGTGCGACATAAAGTCGCGTGGTTATGACGCAATCGTTAGCCTGTTTTTAACAAAAAGGCTTCTACGGGGCCATAACGTAAGATACAAAGTAATGGAGCCTTTTCTACATTGTCGTGTTTATTTAGAAATAAATAATGGACAAATGAAGTCTTTGGACGCCTCAGATGTAAATTTATTCGCTGTCAAAGTGACGCCAAAATGAATGGGAGTCAATGGAATGCTAACAGAAGGTGAAGTTCTGCTACAATGGCGGCTCCCGCGGGGCTTTAACTTCCGGCTGATGGATTACCCCCTTGTTTTTTACTTAAAAAAATAATTAATATTAACACTTTTACACTCAAAGCTCTTCCAGAGCTTCAGCTGTTTCCTTATTCACAGTATTGCCCGTCAGGAGCTGGATATCTCCGTCTGATATCCTGGACAACACAGGTGGGCAAAACGAGACGATAGCCTTTACTATGTCTCTTGCCTTGCAGGACCCATTCCATAAAGTGACGGTAGGATGTTAGGCGTCGGCAATATTGTCTACAAAACAGTAACGTTAAGCACAACGTTAGCAATGCGAACTATTTGCACATACAGTATGCTAGCATAGATGTAAATATAACAACAATAGCTCAGCTGACTACGCGTAAAGAACATTGTGATAATGCCGAGTGTCCAAACTCTGTACATTACGTCTTGGTAAAAAAAAGAAAAACAAACCAAATAATCACTTTACACTAAGCCGTCCGTTTGTCCCTGCGGGCTTTGGCTGGCGTTTCCAATTGATCTCGTCCAGAAGAAAATGGCATCGCTGAAAATCGCGACAGCAATAGGACTCTCTATTTGTTTCCATAGGCGCACAGCGAGAGCACTGACACCACCAGTCCGCCCCAGCTCGAGTCTGGCCGGGCTCGAGTCAGGTTTTGCTCCCTGCTGCAGCAGCTGCTCCGGCCGCCTCTTGTTCCTCCATCTCCCGCAACTGTTCGTCGCTGTATTGCGGCTCGTACAGGTAGCCGCGAGCATCAGAAATCCCCTTCTGCCATTTCAACTTCAAAAATCGTGATTAGACTACTATACAAACTTTCTACACAGAGCAAGAGCCTGTTAGCTTAGCTTCTACAGAAAGATGGCTAACACGTCTATGGGCTGACACTATCTTTACTTTCTGTGAGTGAGATCCCGCCCCATATGGGCGTGGTGAAAACATGCGGAACTAGCTACTAGTACTGGCTGTAGTTTTAAGCCTCTGGCCCAAAAAATTTTCCCAGACTAAAAATACATAAATCTCTCATATCAGGGGGATATGAGGGGGGAAGCACGGTAATTCGAAAATACTACTGGTTTTCTACTGATACAAAGCTTAAGCTTAATGCTAAATCCTGAAGTATCCCTTTAACTTTTTTTATATGAAAATGTCACATTTTCTCCAGGCACAGATAAGTTTTGGATTAAAATGAATATTATATAAATCTGTTGAGAGCTGACAGAAAAGTGTCTGATACTACAAGGCTGGAGGAAGACACTGATTTCAGGCCTGCTGGCCACAGTCGTACATCAGTTTATGAGATCAGTCTGTAAGCTCACATGACGCTGCTCTGGCGCACTCACACACACACACAGATGAAATTCCTGTGCTATTTTCAGACATTCAGTGTGCAGATTTATGTGGACTATACAAAAAATATCATAATTTAATTTTTTGTTCAATATTATTACATAAGTGAAATGCTTAATGAATGAGGTTTTGAGATTAAATGAAAATAAAACTACTTTTTTTATTGATTTTGTTCATGTAAATCAAAGATTTACCAGTATATTAGGAGTTACTGTGTGTTTTATAATCAGTACTTTGTGCTTTTTTCGAAGTAACAATTAACACTTTACTTAAAGAAATAGTTGACTTCAAAATGAAAATTCTGTCATCATTACTCACCCTCAAGTTGTTTCAAACCTGTATGAATTTCTTTCTTCTGCTGAACACAAAGGAAGATATTTTGAAGAATGTTGGTAACCAGACAGTTAATGACATTGACTTCCATAGTAGGAAAAAAAATACTATGGAAGTTAATAAGGGTACATCAACTGTTTGTTTACCGACATTCTTTAAAATATCTTCCTTTATGTTCAGCAGAAGAAACTTGATGACAGAATTTTTATTTTAAAGTGAAGTAATCCTTTATTTGCTTTTCTAATGCAAAACAAACACAAACTTCTTACTTTCCATAAAAAGTAACAATGTTGTATACTTTTTAAGTTGATATAGAATAATATAACATGCTACATTTAAAAGTAAATCCTAAATTCTGCTCTTTACAATAGAAACGGTCTTTTTTTCTACTTTGTTTTGCAAATAGTTTTAATCTATTTGTTTCCTCCTCCCAGGTCAATATAGCAAGAAACAAGATGCAAAACATTCAGACGATAGAGATGCAGCTACCTGTCCTGCGAGAGAGTTTCCACTCCTCTCCCTTCAGAGAGAGAGTGAAAGAACGGAGGAAGAGCAGCCTGACAAATCTTATCAGAAGACAACAGCAACAGTTATTACGCCAACAACAACAATCAGAATCGCATCAAAAGCAGCAGCTGTCCCCAACCTCACAGCACCACACTGGACATGCTCAGTTGGTCCGCTCCTCCAGTAGCCCGGCGGAGCAAATAGATGTGAAAGAGATTGGGAGGCAGGGGGAGCTGTCTCTCAGACAGTCCTCAGCTACAGCGTCACAGCCAGCATCATCACGGCAGCTGCTCTCGGCGGTTAAGAGAGAGAGAGAGGGATTAGGAAAGGAGGGGGAGAAAGTGCAAGGGAGCGCGGAGAGGGATATAGGAGGGAAGAGAGAGCAGCAGAGAGAACGAGAAAGTCAGTCTGAGCATACACATTCCCAGCATGGCCTGATTGCTAAAGGTGTTCGCCTTCTGAGGAACATGGGAAACCAGGAGGCCAAGCAAAAGAAGCCTACCATCACAACTGGAGTGGAAGGTGTTGAGAATTGGGCGAGCACTGAGGACCGAGACCATGAGCATCTCAAGAAGATTAAGAAAAGTAAATTACCGAGCGAGTCTGGCAAGAAAAAATCCAAATCGGAGGGCTCCAAAAGTTCTGTATTTTCCAACATCCGTATCCGCAAGGGCCTATACCGGAAAGTGTTGTCCAAAGAGGATGTACTGGATGGTGGGATTAGGATTAAGAGCGTGGATGCCAACGTTAGCAGCAATGGAGGAATATCAGATGATGAGCTGGAGGGTCTCACTCCAGACAATAAGCAACTCATATCAGAAAGCAGGCAGTCGAGCCTGGACATGACTGAAGATGATGTTAAGAGAGAGACTGAGGGATCGGGGTCAGATACAGACCTCTATAGCTACCACTCAGCCACTGAGTCTCAGGATCTGCTGTTGGATATTCAGAGGACCATCAGACAACAGCAGCAAATGGAGGGAGTTGCTGAGGGGCAAAACTGTAGCGATGCGGTCAGGGAAGGACAAGTAGGGTCCGAAGGCCAGGTCACTCCGTGTCTTACTAGTAGTAGCTTTGCTTGTATGGGTGAACCAGAGAAGGTAGGAGGAGTATCTGCTTCTGACAGTAAAGAACAAGATCTTAAATGCAGTGGGGATACAGTAGGAGGAGTGATTACGACATTAAAGGTTGAGCAAGGTTGCGAGGTGACTGATATTGCAAATAAATCTGTACACTTGACCAATTTGGCCAATGACTATAGCATTCAGGATACTTTTACTGAGACAAGTAGTGTCCAGGATATCTTAGCTGTTACCAGATCAACCAGTAACAACAGTATTCAGAATACTACAGAAACATCCACCTCCTACGAGAGCGCTGATGAGATCTTGGAGTGTTCATCTTTATCATCTCCTCTTGAAGAGTGCCATTATGGCAGCAATACCCTGACCCAAAGCCTAGAAGTTGGTCTCAATGCAAATAATCAGACCAGCTCAACATCCAAAATCAGCCGGGTCATTTTCATACCACAGAAGAGCATTAGTAGTGTAGAGCTGAACGTAGAGGGTGATGGTGGTGTAGAGGAGGTAGAGCGAGGGTGTTCCAACCAACGAAGAAGGAAAAGCAGTGCCGCGGCTATCACACAGTGGGCATCCGAAAACTTTTTAGGCTCAGGGTCAAGACCACGTAGAACTTCCAGTGCAAACCTTGGGGTTAAACCTTATCCCCCGATACACACTTCTTACGTTAAAACAACCACCAGACAGCTCACTTCACCCATTATATCTCCTTCCCCTAGCCCTATGTGTCCTCGCAGGGTTGTCTTAGAGTTAGGCTCAGGTCAAGGGTCATCCAGAGCAGGGAGCTGGAGAGCACGGAGACAGCGGTCCTGTAGCATTGCCGGTCCAGTGGGTTGCCATGATGAATGGTGTGAATCCATACATGTTCAATCAGAGCTTATTGAGAGTGGCCTCCAGACCGTCAGTTCGAGGTACACACCCTCCGCCTTTCCAGATGTGTTTTCAGGTGAGTCAGTGTGTGTTATGAGTTCACACTCAAAGTTCAAAGAGACCTGATTTTAATTTTAGAATACATTACATGAAACTTGCCCAGAATTTGCCCCAAAGCTGCCCATCATACACTACACAACTGTTTGTAAAAATGGTCAACTCTAACAGAGTCGGCTGTTTTCACAGACAATTACATATTGTATGATATGCACAGACTCCTGATATTTTAGCTTTAGACTCTGATTTTATCTAGAGGACATCAAACATGCTTGATATTTTAAGCTGACTTTCAAACATTCATTATTCACACATCTCCTAGAAATCAGGAGCATGTTTCTGTATAAGTTTGTTGTGTACAGAATGACTTAAAAGCCAGGTAGGGTATGATCCTCAGTCATAGTCCATGATGCAGTTCTTCTCTATAACCATTTACAAAGTTCCCTAGTGTTTTAAAATCTGTTCAGTGTTTCACATACGTTTATTGTACATTACAATACATTTAATGCACAGTGTTTAAATGTAGTGTGTTTCAGGCCAGATGCTGTTTAAATTGTGATTTTTGTCAAGTGAGATCCATGTTCCTTGATCAATATCCTTATTGTTCCTGGAACAGCATTCATATCAACCAGTCCGATTTTATGGTTAGGTTTAGGGCTGGGTTTGGGTCTTGAATTCTTATGAACATTATAATTATCCTCTGATTTTAGGTGTAGGATTTGGGTCAGGGTTGATAGGGTTAGAGAAAGGATTTGTACTATGTTTGTTTGACAGGAATGTTGTGAAAGATGATGTTGGAATATATTTTCACAACATAAATCTCTTTTTCTTTTTCTGTACTTTATTCTGATTCATTCCCCTCAATGCTCAGTGAGCTGTCAAAAAACATAAAACATGGCTCTCAAATATGTATGCTACACACACACAATCCCACAGAAACACACACAGACACACATTAGCTGCTGCTAGGAAAGCTCTGGCTTCTGCCTCATTGAGTCAGAGTGCCACAGGAAGTTACTTAAATACACACTTGTACAAAAACACACACACACTGTTTTTAAGTGTTTTAGGCATAGAGACTGCTCTTGACAAACCATTAATGAAGGTTACACCAGGACAGATCAGATACAAAGGAACAGAAAAAGATTTCTAAAAAAGGACATATATGAACAAAGCTTCATTTTTTTGCCTGTTCACTTCGTGTCTAGATACAAAGCTAGCATCCATATCTGAATGTGTTTACAAAGCCTTTAAGATATTGAAGCATCAAATGCTAATTGAGCCAAAGGCTACATGTCTTTAAAACTCAAAAGCACAATTGTGCACAATAAAGCATTGTGCACAATCTGAATATTATGCTGAATCTGCTGTTTACAAGAGTAAATATAATGTTTCATAATCTGATTTGAACATTTTTATTCTCATTAAAATGTTGACATATTCATTAAATGCTATACATAAATTCATGTTTAAACAGACTCATATATTTATTTTTACAATGATAGTTTTGGATGCTATTTTACAGGTATATAGTGCACTCAACACTTGCTGCTGACTGCCTCAGACAAAACTTGAAGATTTTAACCTTAATTTGCTTGATCAAATTTAAGTTAATTATTCTTTTAAAGTATTATCAGGCTGCTAACTTTTTATATTTTTTTTCAATGTTTATAGGTCAACTAACAAAAATCTGAGTTAGCCGAGCCATGACATCCGAATTTAGTTCATCCACAAATTTGCTCAATAGACGATACATGATGATTATCTAACAAGAACCACCCCCCAACACACACGTGCCTTTTTTTCTTTCTTCTTTTTTTTTTTTTTTTTTTTTTTTTTTTTTGCTGCTTATTGATGTTGCACAAAATCAGCCTCTCTAACAGTGTGTGATATGAGACTCCAGGATGAGCTATCGAATTTGTGTCTATCTGACATATTAGAGAGAGGAAGTTCAAGTGTAGTTTTGTGCTTGGGGTGGAGAAATATTCCTTTTAGGAACATGCACACACACACATGCTTCAGTTCACCGAATGAAATGGCACAATTTCTGCTTTATTAGTTTGTCTGACTCAAAGCGTCAGTCCCCAAACACTCTAGTCAGGGTCAGAGGAGAAAAAAATTTGATTCAATGAGCAGTCTATAACAGAAGAAATTAACTTATTAAGAGAAAACTTAAGAACTTGTAGTTACATACAAATGCAGTATTTCCACCTTCTATATTACTTTCAATATGAATCTTCTCTATTTCACTCTCTTACAGGTCGTTCTCTGTTGGAGAGGTGTTTGGTACAGTGGGGTTGTTCTGAAGATGACACACAGGATGCTGAGAGATTCTGTTCCCGTATTCTGGCTATGGGGATTCTACAGCCCTTCAGTGACTGCATCAGGGAACTGCCGACAGGAAATGATGTCACAGATAAGCCCAATTTCAATGTATGACCATCCAATTCTTGTCTCTTGCTTTATAAGGACACTCTTCCACATTTTATCATGCAAATTTCACAAAAACATCCTTATTATTGTTTTTTATTAAAGCATCTGAGATGTATTCTGCCATTCTTTGCCTGCAATGACATCAGTCGTGGAATCTCTATACATACATGCCTCAATATTTCTATTATGAAACATAAACCACATTTAAATGCAGTTTTCAAGTGCTGAAATGACTTAAATGCATGTGTAGAAAGTGGTGGAGTGTCTTGTGCATTTTTCTTGCTGCCAGTAGTGCAAGTGAGGCATGAACTGATATGAATTCACACAGGTCCATTTGACCCACTTGAAGTGATATTTAATGTATAATTTATTCCAAAACACCTTTTTTTACAGTGTACCAGATGTCTTTTCAGGCCAATGTGTTGTCCACTTGTTCATGTGGACCTATTATAAAAAAATTATGTTACATTGGTTTAAGTTTAGATTTAAAAAATAAATTAGAACATTTTGATTATGCCGTTTTTAAATGAAAGGGATAGTTTACCCAAAAATGACAATTCTGTCATCATTTACTCACCCTTATGTAGTTCCAAACCTGTATAAGTTTCTTTCTTCTGTTGGACTAAAAAATATATACAAAACATTTTGAAGAATGTTGGTAACCAGTTGACCAGTAGCCATTGACTTCAATAGAAGGGGGAAAAAATACTATGGAAGTCAATGGCTTCTGTCAACTGTCTGGTTACCAATATTCTGTAAAATATCTTCTTTTGTGTTCAGCAGAAGAAAGAAATTCATACATGTTGGGTGAGTAAATTATGACACAATTTTAATTTTTGGTTGAGCTACCCTTGTACCCTTCCTGATTTTAATGATGAGTTTGACTAAATATATTAACATGTTTTAATGTTCAAAACTGAATCCATACATCGTTCAGCACAGGTTTGGTCTGTGAGCTCAGTACTGAATTGCATAAGTAAGAAGCAGAAAAGCTGTTGATGAGTGTTACTAAAAATGTGCCAGATTTCACACATCTTATATCACTTCGTTGAACAACCCACAGAGTTGATTCTGCCTGAATAGATGTGAGATGAGCAGGGTCATTTTGTGCCATTGTTTGAGACAGAGAAAGAGAGGCACATTATGTATTTATTATCTTATGCATGAGAAAATAGTGTGATTTTTTTTTTTTATCCTGCTACGTTACACAAGGCATGTTGAGATTCTCAGTTGAATGTTGTAATACAGTACTGTATGTGTGAGTAATATACTAGAACATTGCAGCAATGTTGTCATGTTTCTTTGCTCGGCCACCCCATGTGACCTGAATAGAACGAATCTCTCTCTTTACTCTTTTGCTCCGCCAGTCAAAGCAGATTTGTGTCTGAAGATGAACATTTAACACCGCTTCTGCAACTTGCACTTCCCCCTTTCTATTTCACCACACACATATACACACCTCCTAACCCGCTTTAGCAGTATGAACACATCTGCATGCATAAGCCATCTGACCAGGTTACATAAGATGGGTCACATGCCCTCTGTTGCTGCTCCATCTTTGTATTCATCTCTCTATATAGCAAACAGATTCATTATCCATTTATCACCTATCCAGCTGCCTATTTGTGTATTTTTATACCTATATTCCTCAATATTTTGCTTTCATCTATCTAAATGCAGTGGAATTTCTTTAGTTACAGTAGGTTTTTGAGCAAAAACAATATCATAGGCTTCAGTGTTTGACTCAAGCTATTCAGCCTACTCAGGCTGGCAGCCAAATAAACCTTTATGTTTCTTAAGGGCATTGAAGATTAGACCTTTTCATTTTATTGTGTAAATGAGAATGTAAATGAGGAGGTTCTGTATTAATAATCATCTACTAATGAAACATTAAATTCTCATTATGCATCATTCGCTAAATTTGAATTAAGTAAAAATATATTTCTGTTCCAAAGTATCATTTCAAAGACTCTTAAACACTTAAACACACTCCTCTGGTAATTAATTTAATCACCAGTTTTTATTGTGTTATACTTATCCCAGGGCAATGTTATTTTTCTGAATCTGTTCAGACAAGTGTTTCTCTTGACCCTTGTCCAATCGAGAGTCCTCATGTTTTAAATTCTCCCTTTCCATGTAATGGAACCCATTTCAATATTTTCTGTTCTGTTTCGTTCTGGCCTGTTGTACACTTTTCCAATATGGTGAGATACTGTACAGACACTCAAAAACTGAAAATATGTGCACTATTCGCATGCTGTTCATCTATTTAGCCAGGCATTCATATACATTTTTTATCTTACAGTTACTGTAAATTCGGCCTCTAGTTCATAAACGCCAGAGGAGAACTGGCCCCCGACTGAGCCTGGGTTCTCCCAAGGTTTTTTTTTCTCCATTGGGTCATCTGATGGGGTGTTAGGACACCATTAGGTCACTGGATGGAGTTTTTCGGTTCCTTGCCACTGTTGCCTTTGGCTTGCTCAGTTGGGGATATTCAAATTAATTAACCAATCATACCATTGATCAGCTCTACCAAACTTGGATGTCTTTTTTCCAGTAATAAACAAACATTGTTAAGTTGTTTTGTTTGATACTGTGAAGCAGCTTTGATACAATCTGTATTGTGAAAAGCGCTATATAAATATATTTGACTTGACTTGACTTGACTTGTTCCAAATTCATATGCTTTATTTCTTCTGTGGAACACAAAAACTGAAGGTTTGCAAAATGTTCATGCTGCTTTCTACAATATAATGAAAGCCGATGATGACCAGGGGCTGTCAAGCTTTAAAAAGGACATAAAAGCATAATTAAAATAGGCTATAAAACTTGTGCACTTTATTTCATGTCTTTTCAAGCCATACAGTAGCTTTGTGTGAGGAACAGTCTGAAATTTAGGATTAATTTAAATCTTGTGTTTCATTGCATGAAAAAAAACTGCTTGGACATTTAGACAGGTTTCAAAAGACATCCGTTTTGACTAAATTACAGAATCTTCATTTTTGGGTGAACTGTCCCTTTAACACACACTGCTGCTCAGTGACTGAAATAACTTAACAATAACCCTGTTGTGCTGGTATATGGCAGAGCATGACTTAATACTGTGATTTCACTTGCTGTGATTTCAATAGGACAGCATAATGCCAGCATTAATGCCACTATTCACTCTAATGACTGTCTGACTGTTGTATACAGCCTAGACAGATTTCATCAACAAATTCACAGGTATGATGTAATAGATGCATGTTTCTATAGCCAACAGCCATTTCTGTCAGGACCACTATCGTCAAATACAATTGACAGTTAGCATACAGTTTGGATTGGCGGTATGGTTCTGTTCTGGGCAAGAACTCCCTGCGCATCCATGCAGCCTAACATGGATAAAACCAGGGAGAGCAGCAATAACCTTTGGGTAAACAGAACAGAACCAACATGAATGTATTGCAGATATCATTAAATCAATAATTTTATGTACAACATAATTTGAGAATTTAGTCTGATTCAGGGAGAATCAGAATACCAAATACTGACTGACGAGAGGAGGAGCTGGGGATGGAGGAGGGTAATTCGCTCCTGAGAACGCGATAGCTGCTGATAATACTGAAGGAGCTTATACAGCTTATACAGCTTATCCTTCTCAAAACATTAGCATATTGTGATAAAGTTAATTATTTTCCATAATGTAATGATAAAAATTTTACTTTCATATATTTTAGATTCATTGCACACCAACTGAAATATTTCAGGTCTTTTATTGTTTTAATACTGGTGATTTTGGCATACAGCTCATGAAAACCCAAAATTCCTATCTCAAAAAATTAGCATATCATGAAAGGGTTCTCTAAACGAGCTATTAACCTAATCATCTGAATCAACTAATTAACTCTGAACACCTGCAAAAGATTCCTGAGGCTTTTAAAAACTCCCAGCCTGTTTCATTACTCAAAACCGCAATCATGGGTAAGACTGCCGACCTGACTGCTGTCCAGAAGGCCATCATTGACACCCTCAAGCAAGAGGGTAAGACACAGAAAGAAATTGCGGCGTGGCATGGAGGCAATCAGCCTGTGGCACTGCTGAGGTGTTATGGAGGCCCAGGATGCTTCGATAGCGGCCTTAAGCTCATCCAGAGTGTTGGGTCTTGCGTCTCTCAACTTTCTCTTCACAATATCCCACAGATTCTCTATGGGGTTCAGGTCAGGAGAGTTGGCAGGCCAATTGAGCACAGTAATACCATGGTCAGTAAACCATTTACCAGTGGTTTTGGCACTGTGAGCAGGTGCCAGGTCGTGCTGAAAAATGAAATCTTCATCTCCATAAAGCTTTTCAGCAGATGGAAGCATGAAGTGCTCCAAAATCTCCTGATAGCTAGCTGCATTGACCCTGCCCTTGATAAAACACAGTGTACCAACACCAGCAGCTGACATGGCACCCCAGACCATCACTGACTGTGGATACTCCAGTGCTTCTTCTCTGTAGCCCAGGTCAGGCACTTCTGCCGCTGTTTCTGGTTCAAAAGTGGCTTGACCTGGGGAATGCGGCACCTGTAGCCCATTTCCTGCACACGCCTGTGCACGGTGGCTCTGGATGTTTCTACTCCAGACTCAGTCCACTGCTTCCGCAGGTCCCCCAAGGTATGGAATCGGTCCTTCTCCACAATCTTCCTCAGGGTCCGGTCACTTCTTCTCGTTGTGTAGAGTTTTTTGCCACACTTTTTCCTTCCCACAGACTTCACACTGAGGTGCCTTGATACAGCACTCTGGGAACAGCCTATTTGTTCAGAAATTTCTTTCTGTGTCTTACCTTCTTGCTTTAGGGCGTCAATGATGGCCTTCTGGACAGCAGTCAGGTCGGCAGTCTTACCCATGATTGCGGTTTTGAGTAATAAAACAGGCTGGGAGTTTTTAAAAGCCTCAGGAATCTTTTGCAGGTGTTCAGAGTTAATTAGTTGATTCAGATGATTAGGTTAATAGCTTGTTTAGAGAACCTTTTCATGATATGCTAATTTTTTGAGATAGGAATTTTGGGTTTTCATGAGCTGTATGCCAAACTCATCAGTATTAAAACAATAAAAGACCTGAAATATTTCAGTTGGTGTGCAATGAATCTAAAATATATGAAATTTTAATTTTTATCATTACATTATGAAAAATAATTAACTTTATCACAATATACAAATTTTTTGAGAAGGACCTGTATATATGGATACCATAATAGGCGTCATATTCCTATAGGCAGACGTGTATCAGCTGAGAGTCAGCTGATGCGAGCTTGACTAACATGACCTGCTAGAACTGACGCTACGCTTGATGTTTGTGTATCTGGTAGTGTTGTAGTATTCCAGACCGGTCTGGGACTTGTCTCGGTCTCAACCACATTTGAACTCGATGTCTTGTCTCAGACTAAGAGGACTCAGGATTTTATTTCAAGACCATTATCACAAAATTTCAGGTGCATTGTCTGATTTATTTGTTCACTTCATAATTAATGTTCCTGGAAGTAAAACTTCTTGCTTAAAACGCAATCAATAACTTATTTCTAATTCGATTTCTTTTGTTTGTGTCAAAGATTTCACCAAAATTAATACAAATGCCCCAAAAAATTCAAGATATGATTGCAAAAAAGTAATTGTATGAGATCTTGTTTTTTATTTTATAACATATGCTATAATTAAGAAATATAACAAAAGCAAGTGAGTGGTTTTCTCGAATATGAGCTTGATTGCAAACGTGAAATTGATTTTATACAATATGTTCATTAAAAAGAAGTTAATATTAGGCTCTTTTCCTCAGCTATGAAAATAGTTCCAAACAAATCCATAGCAGAGCTGTTGTGCGTTTCTGAGCAACATACAGCGGTGTTTCATTACTGAATGAATCCGCTTCTTTGAATTAGGTTGAATAAATTATTCAGTGACTTACTCATTAAGTGATTTCCTGCCACCTACTGCCTGTTTTAGTTTCATATTTAAAAGTATCATTTTATTTTTCCATCATATTTGTATAGTCAAACATTAAAAAAAAAAAACATTAATCTCAACATTATTTATGCTGTTGTAATTGTACAAATTTGGATGCACCCTCTGTGCCACCACTGCAGTGCAAAGATTAATTTTGTCTCTCTATCTATCTATGTCTCTATCTACAGCATCTATCTATCTATCTATCTATCTATCTATCTATCTATCTATCTATCTATCTATCTATCTATCTATCTTAAAAATGCCTGTTTTAAAAACACTTTTTAAGCAAAGCAAATTTTACAATTTAGATATATTGTTTAAAATTAAGATTTTTTATGTATAATGCACTATGTATGTACACATTCTGATTTGGGACCATTTTATAAACACACATGCACACCAATAAATGTATTAACCAGTAAAATGTTTTTTTTTATATAAAATTGTCAAGCCTGTTATACTTATACCCAGCTTGTAAGGTTTACCTTTAAATGGTGTAATCATGCAGTGCAACTCTGTGGCACGTCTTGATCGAATGACATGTTCACTGCATGCTTGCGCAACCCCCCCACTTATGTGAATGGACAGCCTTGAACAGCCTTTCAATTTGTATGTGTGAACATGCTGGCAGTGTCAGCCAGACAAATGCCATGTATTTTTTCTGCTCTGGTCAGTAGTGTTTTTTTTTTTTTTTTCCAGCAGAGGTCGCCCTTCACACAGTGCTGCGACAGAATCATACCTTTTCTTGCTGTCTAATCAGGAAAGCAGTCCCAGGAAAAGAAGGCTAATTTTAGATTCCTGTATGCCGTTTAAAACATTTCTTGCCATAATCAGCACTTTTAATGCCAGCTCTCTCATTCGTTTGCACATTTACAGAATGAGCAGCTGTATACCTGGGCTCCAGTGGGACAGAATGAAATCAGAACACCTGGGCGGCTCCAAACAATGTGGCCTCCGACCCCCACTTCTGTACAGGTGCGAGTATGTCTTCCAATATGGTTTTGTATGCCCAAAATAAGTATTGTGCAGTCATTATTCCCATTATTATTAATGTATATACATAATGTATATTAAAGGGGTGGTAAAACACATTTTTTCAAAGGCTTGATTGTGTTTGTGGGGTGCACTGTAACATGTGTTCATGCTTCGTTTTTAAAATGTTTTATTATTTTTCATATATTTTACCTTTATTCTACACTGCTCTGTCCCTCCTTGTAAAAACGGTCTGATGGTTTCCAGGTTCTATGAAGCCAGTCCATCAAAAATACGCAATGGGCTCAGATTGGTTAGCTGGCCCAGTGTGTTGTGATTCGCTAACCTCCTAGTGCACGTTTTCCGGAAACGTCACGCCCCGTACCTTTACCGGTAGCCAGTTTGTGCTTTGGTGTATTATAAACAATGGCGTCAATAAAACCAATCGGACCCAGAGAACGTTAGTGAAGATGATCAAGCAGAACCTGTTCGAGAACGGCTGTTAAACGACGTTTCAGAAAGGTTTATTTTTTGTTGTCTCATTACCTTTTAGATACGCTGTTATTTAATTGTACTAATTATTATAGTATTACAAAAAAATAAGCTTCATAAACAAGAATTTCATGTAATTGTTCTAACAAATTATACTACAGTCCTCAAAGGGATTTTTTTTTAGTAAAGACTGCGGATCTATAGTGATCGTTTCTGACTGTATGGCACGGTTACTTTTGTATTTTTAGAACGATTGTAGCCAAATATCTGTCGACAGAACTATTAACCCGAACACTAAACATTGGATTTACTACAGTAGCCAAATCAAACACAGAACCATGTTTAGCATACCTGTAGATAAACAAGCGATAAACAATACATAAAATCTCTAATCAAAGAATAATTTACTCTAATTCCTAGTTCGCTGTTGAGATTTAAAAAAAGTTTGTAATGTTAGGTGTTTGTCGGATAACGTTAAGTATGAATGAGCATTTAACAAACTGGTTTGCAGAGCCAAACAGCGTTGTCATTTGTTTACTTCCTTGCTACAACGTACAATTAACAATACAAAGTATTACAGGAAAACACATTGACGAAAAATAAATCATACTTACAGATTGTGGCCCGTAAACAACAGCTTCTGTTCTTAAAGTTGGAACTGCTCCATCTTTCAGCACAAGCCGTTGTGCGAATCCTGCATTGAACTCGATCGCCAAGATTGTGGAAGCTTTCCTCCGTAAAATGTGCAGCACAGAGAGCGAGATTTGGGTAATAATTAACCATTGATCCCTAACTCCCGCGACCCTAGAAAGGCTGAACAAAGTGGACCTGCAATCCGGGCACTGATGAAAATAACAGCGTTTCAACGACATTGCGGCAGCAACAACACTCCTATACCACAATAACTCTTCTCCAAGGCAATATAAAATGGCCTCGCCCCCCTTATTTTGTATTCTCGGAGGAGGAGTTTATTGGGGTTTGCTGACGTCAGCAACCCTGGAGGAATGTCGTGTAGTCCAAAACCGTCTGTTTGCTGTAGTCCTTAGAAATTGATTTCTTTAAAAGCAAATATCTCCGTTTGCTTTGAACTTTGAGCGCTGTAACTTTGCAGATGTTGTTTATGCTCAAACAGCAACATTACACACTAACTAAAGTTAGAAAAGTGAAATAGTGTTTTACCACCCCTTTAATAATTACCATATTCAAATGCTAGGATATAATATTTTCGGTACAATACTTCGCTAAAATACGTCAAAGAAAGCCATGGTATTGCTATCTTACATCAAAAAATATATAGTTTTACCCATGGTACCATGTCCAAAGTTAATATGAAGCTGCAACTCTTACATATATGGTACATATGGTACACAAAACACCACCCCAGTACTTTTTATAAGGGTAACTAAAAACTCCAAAATTACCAGGGTAATGCCATGCTTTTTGGACATTTTGGTGGTACTGTTTTTTGGACATGTAATATGATCAAATATATTTGTATTATTTGAAGTACCTTGGAGTATCATGTAAAATCATGTATTAATATGGTAATTATTCAGTGACATGATAAATATCAACGTACCTTGGTATTTAATTCCATTACTGTACCATAGTACATTTTTGCTAGAGCTATGTGTAATCAAACACACATTTGCTTTTGTCTATTGTCCGTGTATGTTAATGTGTGCAAACTCTTAAATAGTTTTAAATATTTCCCCAATAGGTTCAACACCCTCATGTTACTCATAATGTATTTTACAACTCACTTGCCATACGTGTCTTTAACGTTGCTATGAGACCTTCTGTAAACAGCATCTTAACAGCATCTTATCCTGATCTAAACATCTGTCCAGCAGGCGCACTGCCTGCCATTGCATTTTAAGATCCACCATGTTTGAGTTTTGAAATGATAAATGACCACTTGCATTCCAATGTTCAAAGCACACACACGCAACACCTTATATTACAGTTTATTCCTCATGTTTCTCCTCATGATTCAGAATGCAGATCTTTTGGGGGAATATGTCTTTTTTAATTACATTAATTGTAATACTTAACATACTGTATATAATGCCCTGGTACACGTGACCATATCAAATTGCTCGAAGGAACTTCTCTGGCTACTAATGACTCTAGAATTCCTAAGGGGTTTGAAGGTCTGGAGCCAAAATTTACCAAAGCTCCCTGGCTGTGGAAAAAGGTTTTGTGAATGAAAGCATCTCCCCAAATCCATGTCAGTCTGACAGGGCCCAACATGTAACCAGACTCCATATGTGTGATATGTTCTCCGTCCCCCCCAATCTTTCACACAGACTCACACAAACTCTTTGAAGCCGTTTGAAGCTGTGTAAAAAAAAGGCACAAACCCTTCCCTCCTCATTCCCAGAGACTCTGCGGCTCGCCTTTTAGGAGTCCTCAGAGACGACTTCTGGAGTCTAGACTTGTTGGACTTCCTTGACCCTCACTGCCAGATTGTATGTGTGTCTCTGTATGTTGTGTGTGTTTATCACCATGTTTGTCTGTTCGCCAAGTGCATCCCTTGTGTGTTGTGTGCCGATTTTTACACGCTGGCTGTGGTTGTTTATTCATTTCCCTGGGTTCACTCTCTTCCCTTCATCCAGGAAGTACTGCTACGTTTTCCATGATCAGCCAAAGTGCTTTTATTGACTTGTGGGATGCCACATGCGTGCCTGGTCTTTGCTATTTAGAAACACGGCCCCTTACTTACAAACACACACTCACTCATACCATTCCTCAAAAAACGTAGTCTTGGAGGAGAAACTAACATCCGCTAAAACAAGGCACTAACTCATGATTGTACGATCGCATGTGACAGGAGGTGTCTGTGTTTTTCATTCCATGCTGCTGTTTCTTTTTAAAGACGTGAAGTCTCTCTTTTCTGTATCCTGCTCTCCACAGGACGGATCCATGGGGCAATCTGGGATTGTTCCAGAAGGGACTTCCGTTTCCATTCAGGAGCTAGAGCAAACAATTGAAGAATTACTTAAGAAAATATCAGATATGGAAAAAGACAATAATGTATTGGATGGCACAAAGCTTGGAACAAGGGATCAAGAAGTGGGTGATAATCAAACCATCAAACAGTCTAAAGTAAATGAACAAGAAGTTCTGCGCCACGTGAAAGCCATTCAGACCTCACCTGTCGAGGAAGCCTTTAAAATTCCAATGCCTTTTTCAGACCAATCACAGACTCCCAAATTAAGTGACAGCACCACTTCACCAATTGGACTGCCCTATTCCTGCAGCAGCCAAAGAAAACAGGAAATCAGTCCCCCTGCACCACCCCTACTTCCTGTTGTTTCAGGTGTATCGACACCTTCAGCACCAGATGTATCAATACCTCTACCTCCTCCACCTCCACTCCCAGGTATTGTTCCACCCCCTCCTCCGCCTCCACTTGTAGTTATGGTTCCGCCCCCTCCCCCACTCCCAGGAATGACTCCGCCCCCTCCACCACCTCCACTTCCTGGTATTGTTCCACTATCTCCACTTGTGGGCATGGCTCCACCCCCTCCTCCCCTCCCAGGCATGGCTCCACCCCCTCCACCTCCTGGCTTTGGACCTCCACCTCCCCCTCCTCCACCTGGTTTTGGGCCTCCACCTCCCCCTCCTCCACCTGGTTTTGGGCCCCCACCACCCTTTGGTCCCCCTCCACCCTTCATGGGGTTTGTGCCGCCCAGCATGGCTCAGGAGTCTGCCCCCCTTAAAGCTGTCATCGAGCCTCCAAGACCCATGAAACCACTCTACTGGACCCGGATTCAGCTACATGCCAAAAAGTAAACTTATGCCTAATTGACTGAATGCTACATGAATTTGCAATATGTATTTTGAATGTTTGTGTTCCACCTTATTTACATTCAGCCAAGGTTTAATTATGACCACACATACAATAAAACAAACTGATTTTTTTTTCCTTGCACATAGTGATACCAAAAGTGCTCTGGTGTGGGAGAAGGTTCAAGAGCCATCTGTAGACTTTGACGAATTTGTGGAGAAGTTTGCCAAAAGCGCAGTTAAGGAAAAGAAGAAACCTATCTCAGATACCATAACTAAATCAAAGGCCAAACAGGTAAGAAGACTTTACTACACCCACACTGATTGAAATCACTGGAGCCCAACAAATAGGCCATACCCTAGTGGACCTTAGTATGCCCACTTCGTCTCAGGTCCCGGGACAATATTCCCGGTTGTCTGCCCCTGAAGATAACTCTGCCCACACCTCACCACACACAAAACCATTAACAGTGATTTCACACGCACAGCTTGTGAATCAGAGCCATACAGACGTTCAATAAATGTTATACGCTCTACTTAATGTTCCATCAACCAAAGTGTGACTGTGAGACTCTTTGATAAGTTTTTTTTCTGTTTACCATCAGAAACGGTCCAGGCATCGACCACATCTGAAGCTAATCTCTCTCTCTCTCTCTCTCTCTCTCTCTCTCTCTCTCTCTCTCTCTCTCTCTCTCTCTCTCTCTCTCTCTCTCTCTCTCTCTCTCTCTCTCTCTCTCTCTCTCTCTCTCTCTCTCTCTCTCTCTCTCTCTCTAGTAGTGGTGTGAAAATTAGTCACTGGTGAGAGTTTTGTGGGTCCTTCGTTTGGAGTCGAACAGATTTCTGATAACAACACACAGCTCCACAACAAGCACATAACAAACTGCATCACAAAAAAGACTATTTTATTTAATTGTCCTGCAGCTGTGTTCGTCAACTATGAATTACGTACAGATATTTAGTGTTGTTATCATGAAGATAATTTCTAAATATATATACCATCCTTAATAAAGAGTAATGCGGTGCACTTTTGTGCATGTTTTTGTACAGGTACTATGGCACTACAATGTTTTTCTTTGAAGTGTCCTGTAGTGCCACTAAAATACCATGGTATATGAATAAGGTAATCATTCCCAAAATCATTGGTATTCCCATCCATACCATCTTTGTGCCAAGGTATCACCACTTTTTTATATAAATGTGGGTAAACAAGGTTTTTATGAACACATTTTGAGAATACTCAGTGGTATGCCTACAAATAGGATAAATGACGAACTGGATGTTTAATCATGTAAATATTGAGAAATTCACAAGACTTTTGAAAGTGTTCTGTTTGCTCTTTCTCTCTCTCCCTCTCTCTCTCTCTCTGTGGTCTGTAAGATCTGAGGAATGGGAGGGGGGGGGTCTGTATTGAGTTAAAACCCACAACCCTCAAACCACCAGCCAACCCAGCGACTCCAGTCAGCCTAGTGTGGTCATGCCACACTTTATATGTGTGTGTGTAAGAGAAAGAGAGAGTGGGTGTGTGTAGCATTGTTCACAGAAGAGTTGCTTTAGGCCTATGGTTACAGTTTGCTCATATCAGTCAAAATTACAGTGCTAATCTAATCAAATGCCCACCTTTTACATGAATTAGATGTTTCAATTAAAAACAGCTGCCCGAAGCTCCATTTGAGCCCACATTATCATGTTGATTTTATGAATCATATTCATTGCTTTGGCAGGAGTTATCTGGTTCTTTAGCTAGAAGTTACTGTACGACCACCGAACCTCCATCCTCCCTCGTACAGCGACATCCCCGGTTTCCACCAAGACAGTGCTAAAGTATGGAATCAATTCTCATTGGTTGGTAAGCGTCTGGTTTTAGATCCAGCTCATCACAGGCATGAGTGTGTTTCCCACATCATTAACATAGCACACCACTCTGCAGTCGGGCTGTATTTAGTGGTCATGAGCCCCGTGGAGATAATGGGAGCCAGTGGCTTCCTGATGATCACACTGAGCCGCCATCACACACTTCCAAGTGTGGCCTGTACTAGAAGGTTTTCATGGCTCCAAATTCTTTCCAACAATCAGAATTAATATGTTGTTAACGGACGGCAATGAAAGAAGACATGTTTAGGATGGCACTCAATGTACACGTGTTAATGCACAGAAAAGCTAAAGCTACAGTGAACTAGCAGAAGGCAGAGCTCAGGTTTTCTCTTTCAAAAAACACAGTGAAAATGTATACAGAGTATGTGAGGTATTCCATGCATCCATACACGCATCCACTTGTTTAGAAATGCCTGATTTGAAGTGTGAAAGTGTCAAAATCTAACTCGGTTTAATTGGACCAGACAGGTCTGTCATTTGCATAATTACTGTGGTGTTCTTTGACAGCGCCAGAAACGGGAGAAAGTAATGTTCTTTTGATATATGTGGATGCTATGCATGAAAGAATGAGACGAGACCTCTCCATAATGCCATATGAGGAAACAGTCATAAATACTCATACTTTGGCTTTGTTTTTGGTTTCCTTTTTAGGCCAAAGTGCCTCTCTGTGCTATTAAATTTATGAGGACAGCCAGATGAAATACTGTGTTTATGTTTTTTATTTAATTTTTTGTAGTATAATGTGGCTGATGTTTTACTACAGTAATGAAATAATACCCTCTGTCCCTCTCAGGTTGTCAAGCTGCTGAATAACAAACGTTCTCAGGCAGTGGGGATTCTGATGTCCAGTCTTCATTTGGATATGAAAGATATCCAGAATGGTGAGCAACCCTAAGAAGTGTTCTTTGCACTTAGTATGCCCATTGTAAATGTTGTGTGTGTGTATATGCGCACACACTTGTTCTGCTGTTGACTACTTGTCATGTTTCTGAAAAAAGCAGTTATATATATATATATATATATTAGGTGTGTGTGTTTTTGGCTAAACCTCCTGAGATTGTGCTCAGCCTCCTGCCAGCATGCAACCTCTCTAAGGGGGGAAATATGGTGTCACAACCAGTTAAGACGCATTGTTCGGTGATGTTTATACAGTTACTGATTGTGTTTGAAAGCTGGAGAGAGAGGGTTGGTTGCGTCTCAGGGTTCAAGAGTAGGTTGATACTGTAGATCTTAATGAACATGATGATTAGAGTTGCATCCTTTTTCTCATTCAGTTCTATTCTTTTACTGTAGTTACAGTTTTAATCTGTTTTTGCATAAACCCTCAATGTCCTATTTCTCTGCTTAAAATATTTCCGAATCTGTCTCTGGAGTCTTTTTCTCTCTAATTCGTCTCTTTATATCTCGCTTATTGATATCATCACTCTGTCTGCTCATTCATCCCCTTGAATGGACTATAAAGGAAATAATGCAATTTTTTCTCATCACATGTTCGGGAATGTTAGTCCTGTCTCGCAATGCCCAGAGCAATCCAGAACTCTTGATTGTGGATTTTTATGTGGTGAAGGAGTTTCTGAAATAGAGTACAAAGGGAAAAGGCCAAATACTAAGACAATTAATTAGTAAAGTAGGAAAATGTTTTAGAAAGGTTGATTATTTCACACATACAGTATATCTT
Source organism: Gila orcuttii (assembly GCA_026230005.1). NCBI lineage: Eukaryota > Metazoa > Chordata > Actinopteri > Cypriniformes > Leuciscidae > Gila > Gila orcuttii. The sequence continues at coordinate 29,044,620 of JAPDVR010000013.1, read as the reverse complement.
CAAACTGTCTACACTTATCTTTTGTTCCTTTTCTCATCCAGATGATGATGTTCATTTCGTCTTTGGATTAAAATGAATAGGATTACCTAGGAAAAGCAAAGAGACAGTAGTGAATCGTAATTGTTATTAAATATGATATTAATTATATTTTTTTTAGTTAATCTTTGTGCAGGTTACATCGATATGACAGTATGGTCACACACTGTGAAACTAGTCTTTTTGAGTTAGTCAATTCATTCTTTACTCAAACCATTCATTCGGATCCACTGGTTTATTCAGGAATGCCACTGTTGTTTGGATACGTTCAACGGTCAATTCTGCTTTGATTTAGGAATCGGTGCAAAAATGGACCCATGTGTGGTTACTTTTTAGTCCTGGATGGATAAATAGTGTATTCTTCAGCAACATAGTCTAAACAATGTGATTTTTTTTTTTTTTTTGAACAGGCGGCAGACAAGCTGAATTCTGTTTTCTTTCAGTAACATTTTTCTTCCCTCCAGTCTAATCCACTGTAACAACAACCCTTTTTTAAATTCTATTTTTCTTTCTTCGTTTTAATGAATCAGCAAGGCTGAATGCAGTTTTAAAAACCACATCACATTATGTGAACGGATACCTAATATTTTACACACACACACACACACACACACATGCACACATCCTTTAAACCGGCGGCATTTGAAGAAATTTTTACTGGCTCTTTGAGAATTTATGGGCACAGTCCCCATCTATTATGCAGCTCAGTACCCACAATTCAGCACTGATCGAGTCTCATTGGGTCTCGCTGCAATTCCGCCCAATGCAGAGGCCAGTATGTTTGGCCAGAGTAGACCACCAAATAGAAACAAACAGTTTTTCTGAAAGAGCTATTTACCCAGAATCAATACATTCCTCAACATCACGCTTCACCACACTGACCTGGATCAGGCCCTTTGAGGAACTAGGAAAGAATGTCGTGAGTTGGTTTAATTGCAGAGTTTAAAGGTTCATTCAAAGTTATGAGGCATTTTTTTTTACAGTCAGTAGAAATGTTACCCGTCTGTCTCTCTTTTCTTTCTTTATTCAATTATCAGCCATCAAACAACATAAAAATAAAACTCTTCTCAAGATTACGCCTTGTTGTTAGGGAACCTAAACCTAATCTGGTGCAACTTCTCTGTGGATTTCCACTGAATCGTTCCCTTTGTGTCAACTTTCTTGTTTCCCTCAGCTGGTTTTCATAAGATCTCATGTTTGAGCCCTTCACAAGCTGAAAAACACACAGGCTGCTCTTGCACCAACACACTTGGTGACAAGCCTTTGATTTCTCCCCATAACAGTCTCAGAGTTTCACAAGTCAGCTCGGTGTTTATGCGTATGTGAGATTGGATTCCTCAACGTGTGACGCCGACCCCCTCCGGACCTTTTGTTTGTTATGTTTCTTTAGTGACTCACACTCTTGTTCTGCAGTGCCGTCTGTTTGGGTCTTCTAAGCTGTCACAGGACATTGTTTTGTGGAAACATTCTGAATCGTGGCAAGGATCACATAGAAAGCAACAAGGAAACATATGTGTATGATCATGTCCTTATATAAAATCCTTCTCTTCTCTTTGTTAGCCAAACATTGTACTTGTTTTAGAGTTAGTGGCATTTAGAGAGAGAAGGTGGTATGTGTCTGTACAGCTGAAGAATTGCAAACATGGTAGCATTCACTCGACGTTTGGAAGATAGTAATTATGGAAGTTTGGCACGAACTGAACAACATTGTAAACCTGCTAAGTACTAAGAAACTGCTTTAAATGTTTGGCTTATGAAATATGTAACAAGAACAGAAATGTAGAGTAGCATATCCAGAGGTATAAACCTGAGCTAGCATTGTTCACTTAAACAAGGCATTTAACCCAAGGTTGCTCCAGGGGGATTCCTCATGTAATGGGTGTTATTTGGATAAGAACGTCAGCTAAGTGATGAGCTGTATAACAGTAAAAGTGCACGAATTTCAGGTGATTACAGTCATTGTGGTGTAAAACGTATAATTGCCTTTATAGTTTCAGAAATGTGAGAATTGTTTCACAGATACTCCTTCTACAATTTCCACGGAGCCTTTCTGGTTATATCCTAATTAAAGTCCCTCTAAATGGACCAAGATATTAGGCGTCAACCCCCTCCAGACGATTTGTATATCATACTCACTTGTTCTGCAGTGCATACTATTTAATATATATCACATTTAATAATAATAGTATAATATTTAAATTTCTATTAATATTGACAAACAAATGCTAAACACGTCTTAATTTAGCACAATTTATATAGCACAGTTTTATAAGAATAATAATTGTATGGTTTTTTGTGTGTGTGATGCCGACCCCCTACGATTTGTTTTCTTAGTGACTCACTCACTTGTTCTGCAGCATATATTTCATATATTTTTTTATGTATATAATAACAACAATATAAGTATTATCATTTCAATTAAAATTCTTATTTAATATTCACAAACACATGCTAAACACATCTTACTTTAGCATAAATCTCTGTTTTATAATAATAATAATTTTAGTTATAATAATTGTATTATTTGTATTGTTGTTTGTGTCATGCCGACCCCCGTACGATTTGTTTGTTTCTTCAGTGACTCACACTATTTCATATATTTATTATATTACAAAACAATAATAACTATTAAAAATATGAAGTTAACTATAAACACATTAAACTATGAAATTCTTTAGTATCTCTAATGCAGGGACGATAACTGACCATACAGTTTGAAAGCTTTGTGTTGATCAATTTTTTTTTTTCAGCTAATAAACTTTAGAAAGCTTTCATAACCATTTCTTCCTCAGATTTTAAATCAAGACCACCACACTAAACTACTGCATCAGTGTTTGGGGAAGCACAGACCACATCCCCGGACTTCAAGAGACAAATTCTTTGTTTGGAGACTTTGTTGTGGGGGTGTGGGGATTACGCTGTTGTTGTTTGTGTATGTGGTGATTGGGGTGTAGATCTGGTGGTGTCAGGTTGATGACAGGTTAAACTACTGAGTCATGGATTGAGTATACTTTTTTCACTCTCTTTCTTGTCTCTCTCCCTCTGTCATGTGTTCCCTCTTCCAATCTCTTCTAAGGCTGCAGTTGTTTTCTTTGATATCTTTCTCCCATAACAGAAGGAATGCTTTGCTGTCTGTCTCCATTTTATACATCTAAGCATTGGCCAGATATGGATGTTTTTGTTATTTTTTTCTTGTGTGGTTTCTGGAACGCGCCAATGATCAATTTCACAATTCCCCAAATGTCTGAACACACAAAAGTTAGCCCATAATAGCTCTATTTAGCACAGATAAAAAGTGTTCAGTCAAGCCAGCTCAATAACAGCCCTGCTAGAGATTCAAATGCTTTTATTATGTAAAAAGAACTCGGGAAAATAAATGTTTGATGCTGAGTAAACACATTTTGATTGTTAAATTATATAATGTATTTATGCCATACTGTATATACTACCTAAGTTTGGGTTTGGTACGATTTTTTAATGCCAATGAAAGAAGTCTCTTATGCTTACTAAGGCTGAATTTATTTAATCAAACATACAGTAAAAAACACAATACAGCAATAGTGAAATATTGTTGCAATTTAAAATATTTTTTTAAGTTTTAATTACAATGTAATTTATTCCTGTGGTGGTAAAGCTAAATTTTCAGCATCATTCCTCCAGTCTTCAGTGTCACATGATCCTTCAGAAATCATTCTAACGTGCTGATTTAGTGCTCAATAAGCATTTATTATTATCAGTGTTGAAAACAGTTGTGCTGCTTAATATTTTTGTGGAGACCGTGATTATTTATTTGGAATGGAAATCTTTTGTAACATTAAAAATGTCTTCACTGTCACTTTTCATAAATTTAATCCATCCTTGCTAAATAAAAGTATTAATTTCTTCCAAGAAAATGTATTAATTTAAAATAAAAAAATAAAATGATAAAAAATAATTATATTACATTAAGTAAATAATATATTGTTTTTATATATTAGATTTGAAATGAGTTGTTTATAAATTGTGGAACTTATTGTTTTGATTTATGGACATATTATGGTTATGGATTTTTGAAAGTATATGAATTACTTTTATTTTGGTATTATTGAAAAAAAAAATGTGGTTTTGGTATTTTAATTCTTTGGAAAATAAATTAATTTCAATTCCCAGACAGTTGTCGATCAGTATTCCTCATAGTGTTCCTCTGTCTAAAAATAGTTTGAATAGATCTGTATTCTTGATTGGTCAGTCAGTGATGGGTTCTCTCATTTTTCATCTCTCTCTGACAGCCATCTTGAACATGGACTGCACAGTGGTGGATCTGGAGACGCTCCAGGCGCTGTATGAAAACGTAAGCCCACAACATGACAGGACGTGACAGTCCAGATAAGCAGATGTGATGAATCCTGGCGATCCTTATGAAGTATGAATTCCATAAGTGATCATTTATCATATCATTAAACTCCTAAACCTCTCAGAACTGGACAGGATATACCCTGAGATCTTGGAGCTCTGCCTTGACGCGGTCCACTCCAAAAGAGAGCTGCGGAAATGTGTGTTAAATACCAAAACAAACATGCAGGCCACAAACACCGCTGGAATGAGTAAGGTTTACCATGGAGCCAGGGTGCGTGTCACTGTCTGAGGGAAAGAGAGAGAGAGAGAGGAAACAAGACGATGCAGACATGGAACTGACAACAGACAGGAAGACAAATGGAGAGGATGAGGGTTTCTCTCTCAAAGAATAAAAAAAGGACAGTTCCTAAACTTGAACTGGATTGCAAGAATTGCAGCTAATGTAACTTTTTGGCAGTTGCAATTATGTCAGTTTGACATGGCGGCATAAATCAAACCTCTTTCTTGGAAGATCCATGAATCGCTCTTAGATGATTGGCTGCTACCAAATACTGATTTTATTTAATTCTTTAAGTGTGTGTGGGCGCTGATGAGTTTGCACACCATGATTCACCATGTGTATTGCAGCAACAGTCATAAATCTTGCTGTCAACACAAGAGGTCCTTTACATGTTTTCTGTGTGTGTGAGTGTGTGCGAGTGTGAGATAAAGACCGGGTGACGGGAGTCATAGTCACACATCATGACACCATAACATTTCTCAAACAAGTCTGATAATATCTTGGCACTATTCTTGCTGTTTTGCTCTGTGTATCATTTTGGGTCATTGTGTATGACCCAAACGTATCTTACTAATATTTCGGCACACACATGTGATTCGCAGATTAGTTTGCAGTGTTGGTTAAGTTACTCTAAATTTTTATTAATTACTAGCTTTTTATTAGCTACTAATTAAATCTTCAAGAGTGTAATTAGATTACTGTACTAATTACACGCTCTTTAAAAAGTAATTTGTAAGTAGGCTATATACTACTGTATGTAACTTTATTTGATTAAAAAAATATCTATTTTATAATCTTATTTTATAAATATCTAATAATATCTTTATTTGTAAAAAATATATAAAAAAAAAATCTTCCAAACCATGTATTTACTTTACCCAAATACATTTTGATAAACCTATAATAATGTTGGGACGGATTTTGTGGGAAATTGCACACACATCATTTACACGTGCGTGTCACATAACATCCGTACAGAGCGTAAAGTAGTTCCGGCTGTGTGTAATGTGGAGCTAAAAATGGCAAGACTACGTGAAATCACTGGTTGTAAAAATAAAAAAGCATTTATATGGCACACAGATAATAGCATTCAGATATGATCTGAGTCCTGTATTCATGTGTACACTAGTGGCACTAACACATACATCCACGCAGTGCCGAAGCACAACCAAAACAATGTTGTCCTACAAGACATATGCGCTTTTATGTTTAACCACTAGAGGGCCAAAAGTTTCATAGTGTAGCATTAACAAATAAGAATGAAGTTATGTGTTTGTGTAGAATTGTGTGTATGTGTAGTAACTTTCTGCTGAAAACTATCGTTCCTTCCATCCCTCTGTTTTTCCTCCAACCCACCCACCCGTTCCCGCTGTAGCTTGAGGCAGTGTTGTTGAGTTTAAATGTTGAGGTTGTTTCTCTTTAGTGTGCGAGACTCCACGCTGTCTCTGACTCCTTCAACCAAAACCACAGAATACACACACACACACACAGTATATCCCCACTTTCCTCTCTCCTACTTTTTCTCTCTATACTCTGACTCAAGCACAGTCTAAAGTGTGGATCACTCTTTGTATGTTGGGTTCTTAATAAAAGGTCATAAAGCAACACACACATGTGTGAAGTATATAAATGTATTTTCCCATTTTGAAATCACATTTTCCCTCTCTCAGTGTACTTTCATTCTATTATTTTGTCAACCTCACAGAGAGCTCAAAAAGAAGAGATGGATCAGATTGAGAAACATATCAAGTCTTCAAAAAACAAAGAAAATGCAAAACCACTTGACAAGCCTGAACAGTATGTATCCATCAGTCCATCCATCCATCCATCCATCCATCCAAATATGTCATTTATTTGCCTCCCTGTCTCTTTGTGTTTGTCTATCTCTGTCAGGTTTCTTCTGCAGTTGTCAGAGGTTCCTCAGTTCTCAGAGAGGGTTTTCTGTATTCTCTTCCAGTCCAGCTTCATGGAGTGTGTTACATCAGTTCAGCGTAAACTAGAAACACTTCTAAGAGTCTGTACGGTGAGAGAGAATGTGAAGCACACTAGTCAGATTGCACTTACATATATTTCAAGTTGAAAGGTCAGATAGAAAGCAGTGAAGAAAACACCTGTGCTTCATCATCTTTCTCTTCTCTGTTTACAGGCTCTACAGTCAGGTCAAGCCGTCCTGCAAGTTCTAGGTTTGGTTCTAGCATTCGGGAATATTATGAACGGGGGCAACCGAAGCAGAGGACAAGCAGACGGATTTACCCTTGACATCCTGCCCAAGTTAAAAGATGTCAAGAGCAGTGTGAGTAAATATGAGATCACTGTCACCAGTTTAAATAGACAGTTCACCCCAAAAAGAAAATACTGTCATTACTTACTCACCCTCATGTCATTCCAAACCTGGGTATGATTTGCTTCTGTGGGACACAAAAGAAGAATGTTTCTGTCTCTTTATGGCCATACAATGAAAATCAAGAGGGTCTTAAACAACATTGGATCCCATTGACTTTCATTGTATGGATATATATATATATATATATATATATATATATATATATATATATGTCATACAGGTTTCAAGGAAATGAGGAGTCAATGATGAAGGAATTTTAATCTTAGGTGAACTATCCCTTTAAGTTCAAATTTTGCTGGTCAACATCATGGCTGTGCATATCCACCAGCTAGACCATCACAGAACCAGCATAAACCCTAGTATGAACATGCATGGAAATTCCCATAGTATAGTTTAGTGGTCTCCTGACCCCACTGACTAGGTCATAAACAGACCTTTTTACAGAAACAGAAACACTCACAATGAGCAGTCTATACAGTAGTGTCAAGTACTGCAGTAGCCTATTTCTACATCCCATGCATTCTGTGTGTCTGCACACGTGCACGTGAGCGAGCGTCTTTGCATGGCACCAGGTCTGGCCTCTTATTCACAACCGCTTTGAGCTAAATGAGTGTATACAATCCTAAAACATGAAAAATGATTATTCTCCTGTGTTTATTTCCATCTCTCGTCTCCTTCTCTCACTCCATCAGGATAATTCTCAGAGCCTCCTGTCCTACATAGTTGCTTACTATCTGCGACATTTTGATGAGGTAGGTTTGGCCAGCTGTTTATTTCATTGGCTCGACTAACAGACCCCCTGGTCCCTTAGAATCATTTTTTGATTGCTTGATGTCCTTTTTGGACGCAGATTAAAAGGGCTGTATTGTAAATAGTGTCAGCAGTCAGTCCAGATGTTGTGATTGCCATGTCCAAATTGACAAAATATGACCCACAGGTTGCTGAAGTGCTTCTAGCGTTCAGGCAAATAACAAGAACGTGTGCATGTCGATGCGAGCGGCTCTGATCTCTGACGGACGGAGCGCTATTGAGATTGATTTGTTGTGTTTGATGTTTTTATTGTTTTTGGAATCAAAATGATCTTTACACACCAAACTATTTGAACAGAATTCGCATTCAATTATTTTTCAAATCAACCAACGGCACAGATATGATCTCATAAGCACAACAGCTGTATGATTGTGCTTTTTTCTATTGTTTGTGTGTCAGGATGCAGGTAAAGAAACATGCGTGTACCCACTTCCAGAGCCTCAGGATCTGTTTCAGGCGTCGCAGATGAAGTTTGAGGATTTTCAACGTGACCTCCGCAAGCTACGGAAAGATCTGAATGGTGAGATGTGGACACGCACAAAGTAAATAAATGAATCCACACGTGCTTTTACACACACTTCCATGCATATACTGTACATGAGATCACATACATGCAAACACATGTGGAAACAACACATGGACATACAGACAAACAAGAACTCACATACAAGTGTGCATATACAAAAACACACAGACATGTTTAGTTTGTATACATCAGCACCAGTGACCCGTGTTCTCCTTTCGAAGGCTCATTGATTTTCAAATGGCTGTTTTTATTGAGCCCCCAGCTGGCTGCCACAATGATCAATAGTGCAAATGTGGTTTGTTAAAGGAAATACATGAGAGAGGGGTCATTTTCAGCACTTTTATTAGGGGTCTTACCTGTTCTCTCAGGCCTAAAGCACTTAACTCCTGGTTTCTGCTGGTGAACTGTCCCTATATGTATACACTACGGTTCAAAAAAATATTCTGTGAGGATGTGTAAAATGTGTTTGATAGTTTGAGTTTTATATAACATTTAAACATTCTGGTGACAGAAATGAAAAGTTAGTGATTACAATATAAATAAGCTCAAGATTTTGATCAAGATATTTGTAAATAAACAAATATCTTGATCAAAAAATAAATAAAATAAATAAACGCATATATTCAGTAAATAAATTTCAGACCCTCTTTTTTACTCTATTTTTAGGAAATGCCAAATGTTCTGGTGCTTTTAAAAATAAACTAGAGGGCAGGTAGAGGGCTTAAACTGCCTCTTAAGAACTGTCTGCTTTGCTCCCTGACCAGTAAAGCAATTTACCAGGGTCTTCGGGAGGTTAGTGAGATTGGTTCAGCTTTGCTCCGCAAGTCAAAGGTTGTACGACCCAGCTTAAGTGCACGGCGAAGTGTGAATGAGGTGTAAGAATCCGATTACATGCTCAAAGCTGAGTTTAAATCCCTGCAAACATTTTCATTGCCACCCCAAAAACACACACACACACACACACACACACAGATGTGGAAATTCTCACATTCCACTGTTGGCATGTTTGGCTTGTTGGCTTGAAAAAACACTGGTGGATGTTGATGTGGTCAAAATAGAACACTGACCTACATCAAAAACACATTTATAATCAATCATTAATCCGGAGTGAGATTTTCTACCACACACAAATAATAATGTCCAAGCATTCTGAGTTGCACTTGAGCCAGTCAAACATATCAGATGGATTTGCATTTGGCTCATGGAAATTTCAATTGAAGGATGGTCACTTTGATGCATTGCTATACTTCGCCCCTGCTGTTAGCCATATTTTTGCGTGCCTTAGCTCGAATCCCTAGTCAGCGATTTGCATTGTTAATCTTTCAAAAGCTTATTAGTTAGCCCCACTACACATGTGGTTGATAAATTGTAAATGTACTTTTCCAGAGCTTGTATGCTTAGCTAAATGGTTTTGGTGTACACCTGCTGAACAGATCAAGCCTACATTTGTTTAATGCAGGCAAATATTTCTCCTCTGGCAATGTTCTGTGCTTCTCTGAATCCTTAACAGTTCACGTCCCTGAAATCTCCCCGCGGCCCAATAAGCATGGCTTCTCTCTTACGCTAGGTTCATACAATAAATGGATCATCACTACATTAGCAAGCTAAGCTAAGCGCTACAGCAGATGTGCGACACTGACAGCTGGAAGGGGCACAGAGTTATGCAGGCGGCCCGGCAGGTCTTCGCTTTTACAAAGCTCATGATCCAGCTGGCAGGGACATTAGCATGTGTGTGTTTGCATTGCGCTGATTGGCATGCAAAGGCTGTGATCCGTCACCGAATGTAGTGATGGAGTGTGACACGGTGAAGCTGTTCAGGCTGTTGAAAGACTCTAGGTGTACAGTGAACTGAAGCGAAGGAAAGGTTCATGAAATGGGATTCATTAGCATCTGTTAGCACAGGTCACAAATAGCACATTTTTCATTATACTGATACATCTGTGAAGTGCAGGAAGACGAAGCAGAAGGATTGAATGTAACAAGCTTCCTGCTAATAAAAGTCAATAGTAGCTGCTTTAAATGCTTGTTTGTTGCTGGTCTTAGCAGTTTAATCGGTGAAGACTAGTTGTCCTGAGAATTTTGGCCTTATGTTGAGGCCATTGCTGTGCTCACTGCTAACAAAAAATATGTTTCTAAGGACATTTTACTAAGGTTCCCATTAAGGTATGAAAACGTTATTTCTGAATGTTCTCTAAATGTTAAAAAAATTCAATTTTTTTAAATGTTTTAAAAACTTTTTTCTTGGTTATGCAAACATTAAGGGAACATTACATTTAATCATTTTGCAAAAATTTTGGGAATGCTACTTTTTACTGTTGCTGAAACAAGTAGTAACAGTAACTAAAAAAAAAAAAAAGTTAGACGAATGTCCGAATAAACATTCCATGAACAATGTATAAATAATGTTATGTTAACGTTTTGAGAACTTAATTTAAGACCATGTAACTTTGAAAGATCTTTCTGGAAGAAAATGTGTTTATAACTTCAAGAGAAACTTTCCAGAACGTTAGCCACAGTTCTGAGAACATTCCCTGTTAGCTGGGCATGTCTTTTTTTTAACAAGGTTGACTACTGTATATTACAGTTTGTATACAAAGACTTGAGGTCATCAGTGCATTCCAAAAATGTGTTTTATGAGAGTTATTTAAGTGGCTAGTAGTGGTGTAGCCTAACATAAGATGTTTTCACTGTTTAAAATAAGCTGTTCTTCAGTTCCATGATTGGTTTTGTTTGTTTCTTTCTCACATCTGTCTTCCTGCTCTATTTTACAGCCTGTTCAGCAGAAACAGAAAAGGTGTGTAATGTCTCGTCTGAGGAGCACCTGCAGCCCTTTAAGGACAAAATGGAAGAATTTCTCACTAGAGGTAAAAAATACATAGCATACATTCAGACGGCTATCGTTTTACATGAGAATGTGCCATTTGAATCGGAAATGTCAAGATTTTTTCTTTTAGCATCTCACGGATTTAAACAAGAAACCAAAGTAATTTTAGTTCTCAGAATTTATTATTGGAGTGAATTCCTGCAGTGATTCCAGAGACTGCATTTATTCGTTTTCAGGGAGAGCATTCCAAAGGCAGTTCATGATACGGGTTTTCAGCATCTCAAAACAGTTTGATTCATATATATAGCATGTATTGTATTGTATTGTAATTTAACAGTATCAAATATTTATTCATGTAAGATATGTTTAACATGTTCAAGCAAAAACTGTGGCAAAACTGTTCTTAATTGCATTTACACTCACAGTTAAGACACTTGCGATTGCATTTTCATTAAATGTCCCGCAATGAATGTAGCAAAATTCAATGTGCAAATTGAAAATGCATTCCGAGCCGATCGCTCAATCACTGCGTGAAGGCGGGGCTCTTCAACATGGAAAACAAAGGCTATGTTATGTGTTTAGAGATGTTGGAAGGAACACCTCTAAACCTCATGGCAGCGACAGAGCTGATACGAGTGTTAAATTCGCTGGCAGATGAAGTGGAGCGTGAACAGAGAAATTGTAGTGTTTCCGAAGAATATTACGCGTCTGCAGGGGATAGAACCAGTATGATGTTTAAATGTCTGGGAGAATTTTTTTGCCTTATCAGGCGCCGACACCTGTGTCAACATTATGCTGCACTGTTGTTGTCTGATGCTGCACTGTGTTAATGATGGTTTCGTTTTGTATAAAATATTCTCATTTCCTGATACACATATGCTTATCTTTATTCTTATTACCCAATAATGTTGGAGATCATACAGTTTTTCCTTACAAAGGCCTATTACTCTGAGATTACAGAATATGACGGGTCAAATTCATATAGCTAACGAAAAATATGACCGCTCTTTATTTCTTCATAACTGACTGTTCAATAAAGTGACTCATGTGATGTATGACCATCTCCCATTTCTATTTTATTAAGCATATTGATCAGATATTAATAAATATATAGGGTCACGGAATCTGACGGCTCAAATTCATAGAAGACTATAGCTTTTTTTGGGTGAATGTGGAGCAGGTCGGGGCTGGTGATGTCATCGTCTATGATTCAGTGTCTAATATTTTAAAAACTAAGCAGCACAAACGATTTTTTTACAAAACAGTACAAACGAAGCACAAAGAAACAAGACTATTTTGCGTGAATTTGGAGCATGTGGGGGGGCTGAGTGACCTAAGAATGACCAATAAATATTATTTTAATATCTAAGAAACCGAAGCAGCACAAAATAAACATTTACCGGTGTTGTGCCGAATTTCGACCCCGTCAAATTATTACCTCCCTAGCATTGGTAGGTTTAGGATTAGTTGTGGGGGAGGGATTAGGATTAGGGGCGGGGTTAGGATTAGGCAATCAGGTACTGAGTGACTTCAACTAGGGGGGTAATAATTTGGCAGGGGGTCGAAATTCCGCACAACACCGGCACAAATGATTGAGCCTATTTTAGGTGAATTTGGAGCAGGTCGGGGGCTGATGAGGTCATCGTCTTTAATTTGGTCTAATAATTTTAAAAACCGAAGCAGCACAAACAAAACTTTAACTGGCACAAACGAACGAGACTATTTTATTTGGAGCATGTGGGGGGGCTGGGTGACCTCAGCATGACCTATAAATATTCTTTTAATATCTAAAAATCCGAAGCAGCACAAACGAAAAAAATGTATAGCACAAACAAAGTAAAAGCGATTGAGCCTATTTTGCCGACGTTTTGTATTGGGTGGGGCCATGGGGGCGGGGACAACTTCACAGTGATTGACAGGGTGGGAGGGGGTGGGGACATCGGCTCGGAATGTATTTTGAATTTGCACATTGAATTTTGCCACATTCATTGAGGGACATTTAAGGAAAATGCAATCGCAATGTCTTAACTGTGACTAAATGCACTTAACATTTAAATATTAAAAATAACATTTAAATGATAATTTTGCTACAGTTTTTGCTTGAACATGTTAAACATATCTAATCATTTCTGTAATACATTTTCATTTTAATTTTGCAACTTATACAGTGTTAAAATATGTATTCAATTTTCATTAAAACTAGTGTATGAAATGGCAAATGTATATTATATAATTGAATTATCATTTTCCAAACTTTGCACAAATGTTTATGTAAATTTAAATACAGAAATGCAATGCCATTTTATATACTGCATTGTCATTTTACATATTACATTTCAAACTGAATATTGCTACCCATATGCTTCCATATTAGAGTAACAGGTAAGGTCATATTTTAGTTTAGGGTCCAATTCTCACTATTAACTAACTATTAACTGACTTTTGCCTCAGTTAAAAGTTAGTAAAGTAGTTAAGTTTAGGTATTGGGTAGGATTAAGGGATGTAGAATATGGTCATGCAGAATAAGGCATTAATATATGCTTTATAAGTACTAATAAACAGTCAATATCCTAGTAATATGCTTGCTAAGAAGCAACTAGTTAATAGTGAGATTTGTACCCTAAACTAAAGTGTTACCAAAAGTAATTTTTTAGCTTTTTAAAATTATTTTCATTTTTTATGAAAATGCATTACTCAACAAAATCATGTCAATCATTCTAAAATTATGAATTATTTAATATCTGGTGAAAATGCCTGTATTTTATAATATCCTGTAATATGCCTGTATAAATAAAGTGACATGACTCCCTCGTCCAAATACGTTAGTTTTTGTTAGAGGAGCCATACAAATGTTCTTTTACAGACATCACCCTGGGAAACAATTAAAGTGTTTTGTGAATAATGCTGGGATGGATGTACAGTGACCCTGTGTGAGAGGACAGATGAGGTGCTGAGAAATAAATGTGACTAAGGCTCTGTGACGGCCTCTGGGAGACAACAAGGATTCTGGGAAATACATCTGATCTAATCTAGGCCCGATCACTCCAGCATTATTTGTGTAAAGCTTGTGACAAGAAAAGCGAGAGTCCTTAATTTCATTATTTTCACTAATTTCATCCACGTTCCGTGTTAATCTCTGATTCAACCCTTTCAGTATTTTGTTTCTCTGATGAAGAAGAGCTGAACAATCTGGCGATTGAGTTTTATTATGGTTTCTCTCCATCTTGTTTATTTGCCTTCTCTATTCTCCATCCCGGCTTCGATCCTTCTCTATTTGATATGGTTTCTGTTCTCTTGTTTATTTCCTCTTAGTGTGTCTGAGTCAACCTGCCTGATCTGTCTGTAGCACTGAAGACTGTTTCTGTCGGCACTTTATTCTCGTCAACGTTTCACTGGTCTCTTTTCGTCTTTCACAATCCAATAATTTCAACTGCCATGTCGTAACCCCCTTTTTCCATCGCTCAACTTAGTTAGCTGGAACGTCTCTCTATAACTGTCTTGCTATTTTTCATTCTCTGCTTCAATACAGGCTTTAGTAAATGCTAAATATGTTGCTGTCTCTCTTTCTTTGTATTCAAATTGGTCCTGGTAACAAAACCCACATGTTCTCTGGCGGCAGGGGTAGAAGGGTGGGGTCATCGCTGAGCGTCCCCCTTCTCATCTCTACCCCTTTGATCTGGAGACTCATGGGTCTCCTTCGCTGAGCTCTTAGATGGGTGACATGACCACGGAAAGACCCCCTTCAACCCTCCATACTGCCTAAAGTTAGAGAAACAGACAGAACGAGGATCGGGGGAAAAAAAGACCTGGTCTTATTTTTTGTTATTTGTATGATTTTGAAACTCCAGGAGAGTAACAGTCTCTGGCTCCAGCGCTTCAACCACTACTGTTTATTTTTCAGAGCATGAAATTAACTACAGAAAGGAGGAGAGGAAGAAAAAACAGAGTGAGATAGGCGTGCGTATGTGTATGAGCTATAGAGACTGTCTCTGTGCTGTTTGGTCTACGCTCGTTCTACTGATACCATGTTTAATTCTGTACCATTTCCGTTGCCCTGGGCGCTGAGAAGCAATGTGATAATGCATTTAAAGGTACAGCAGGTACAGCAGATTTGCACAGCACAATTATACAATAGCTACCAGATGAGCCATTTTAGGACAATTAGACCATGCTTCCTTACAAAAGAAGTACTGGGAGTAGCATGGTACAGTTATGGTGTGAGATTGCAAGTTATTTGATGGTTCCTTGTGCAAAAAAGCATGGGAATACCATGGTATCTTTTTGTAAGAAAAAGGGGTCCATGCTAAAGTGGTCCATGCAAAACTCGCAATGAAAAGGTGGTGTGGGTGGTTGCTATGTGGTTTCTAACTGGTTACCAAGTGGTTGATATCATAGGGATTCTATGTAGTTGCAGGATGTTGTTATGTGGTTTTTAGATGCTTCTGAGGTGGTTGTTAGGGCTTTCTAGTTTGTCTGGGTAGTTGCTATGTGGTTTCTAAGGGGCTACCAAGTGGTTGATATGATAGGGATTCTACATAGTTGCAGGATGTTGTTATGTGGTTTTTAGATGCTTTTTATGTGGTTGTTAGGGCTTTTCTAGTTGGTCTGGGTAGTTGCCAGGGTGTTGCTATGTGGCTTCTTGGGTATTCTCATTTGCTAGGGTACTTTTAGGTGTTTGCTAGAGTATTCTGGATAATTGCTTATGGCCCAAGTCGGTATAATATTTTGGTACCCAGATATGTCTCGAGCCCCTTCTTCAATGTACATGTAGTTCTAATAGATCGTTTACCGGTTTAATTTTCTACCAGGCAATAAATCAACAAGTCAATTTCAGGTATCTTTTTTGTTTTATGTCCATAGCACAAACGGTGTTGGAAGAGTTACACACCAAAATGTAACACTTTGAATGTGTATGATCATTCAGTATCTCCAACTCCAAGTATGAGCAGTAGTAATAGTTATAATTGCCTTAGCGATCACCACTACCAATAAAAAAAAAAAAAAACGTTTTTTTTTAAGCACAGATGCAATATTTTAAATCAGTTTAATGAATTGTAGATGTCATGTTGGTGGGAAGAGTTGGGAAAAGAAGTGATCTGTGTTTTGGGGATTCTCTGGTTCCACAGAATTATAATGGTGGTGAAGTGGTATGAAAATGTGTAAGAACACTGGGCTCGTCATTCAATTTATTAGTGGATAACAGGAGACTCTCCAAGCAGAAGTAAATGAAGTGTCAAACTGTACCTCATGAAATGCTGAGAATATTTACAAATATAATTTTACATCGATTTGCTCCTTGAAATTTGATGTCTGCGGATTACAACTGGCTTATGTGTAACCAGATTCTGGAGGGTTTATGTTTGTCATAAAGATCATAACCTGCAAGGACCTATGTGCACAATCTCACATAAATCAGCTCTCACTTTAACTTAAATAAAATCATGAGTATGTTTGTTTAAAACTGGAACAAATCTCTGATAACCTTCTTACGATAACCTGTGTCATTCAGTGACAAGCAGTACATTTTAAAAGTATAAAACAATAGACAGTGTCACATTTACAATGTCTCTGTCCAATTTTTATTCCCATAGCCAAAGCAGAGCAGGAGCTCCAGGAAAAACAGCTCGCTGAAACGCAGAGGATGTAAGTTATCATACTAAGTTTATCATGCCAAGTGTCTTGTTCACTTATTACTGTGTCATATTGGTTGTCTCCTCTAAGTGTGTGTGTGTGTGTGTGTGTGTGTGTGTGTGTGTGTGTGTGTGTGTGTGTGTGTGTGTGTGTGTGTGTGTGTGTGTTTGTTGTGTTTATATATTAACATCCACCCCTCTGTCGCTCTCTTTTTCCCGTACTTCTCGTACTAATAGTGCAGTCCACTGAGATTGATTGACAGTTAGTAGATTGTCTCCTTTAAAAAGTTCTAGTTTTAAAACCTTGGATCTTGGAGTGGAAAAAAAATAGAGCAAATTTGACACGTCAATTAATTTTAAAGGACTTTGTGTTCATTGTCTGTATATTGCAGTTTCTTCCAAGTACTAGACTTATGCATACCAAAAGATTGCTGTGGGCGAAAAAGAAATTACACTTGTCATTCTTTATGTAAGAGCATTATTTTTATAAGCTAAAATTTCACATTTCACATGCTTGAAGTAAGCCGATCAATTTCACAATTCCTCAGTGTAAACTTTCTAATCTTATTTTGTAATATTTTGTTCATAGTGTCATGCTTTTCTTTGTATGCTTTCCAGTTTTGTGGAGCTGAGCATGTTTTTCTCGGTCAAGCCTAAGGCGGGAGAAAAAGAGGTTTCACCGAGCACATTCTTCACAGCGTGGCACGAGTTTTCGTCAGATTTTAAGGAGCTGTGGAAGAGAGAGAACAAATACCTACTGCAAGAGCGGTGAGGAATATTATGCCTCTTTTGTCGTTGTGTTTGCTGAATTGCTTCACTGTAATATATTGAATTTCGTTGGTATATTATTTTAGGTTGAAAGCTGCAGAAGAGACCTTCAAACAAGCACGAGAGAAGGCTAACTACAACGTAAAACCTAAACATGCATCGGGAATAGTAAGTCTTTCAAAATCCCTCAATTCACATTACAATTTATGTAATTACACACACTAACAGTGTAAATTTTAATTGCAACCAGGATCTTACTCTGTTTCTTCACTCACTCAGAAAGCCAAGCTGGGACAGAAGATGTGAATTTCTGCTGTGCCGAATCCAACAAAACTCATTGTTTGAGTTTGAGTTTTTTTTTTTTTTACTTTACAGTTACTTCAGCATAAACGTAATAGCCATGAGATTTAAAGGCCTTGCACTATTTTAGTACATGGACTTGGTCAGGATTTTATCTATTTATTTATAAACTTCAGCTATAAAATAAAACAAATGCTTACAGAAGCAGTGTAGTAGAATCAACAATCAAGCCCACACAAAATCTGCACATTTATTTTTATTTTTATTTTATGCCATGAAAGTGTACTGAAAGATCTACCCTCTATGTATTTAAATATCGTAAAATGTTCTTCACTCATATTTGTAGGAGAAAGCCACAATATGTTATAAACTAGAGCAGATAAATAGCAGATTTCATGCAGGTCGACCAATGAAGAAATGCTGACCTTGTTGTCACTGACATTTAAGAAAATGGAGAAAATTAGGAAAATACATAAAGAAATGGCAATCTCCAGGTATAATGTTCGACTTTGACCTGTGTAAAGTCAGTGTGTCTTGGTTCATATAGGAGGAGAAAGAGCCATCAGAAGAAACCAACCTATTCTTTAACTGGATACTGGATAATATTCTGCGTCCATAGTTTCCTCTACATGCGTTTACCTACTTCAACCTATGAAATTTACACAGCGTTGAATGATTTGTAGTGAATTTCTCTGTTACGACTGAACTGTGAGGTGGTTAATGAACAATTGTTGAAAACATATGCAAATGCCATTCTTTATTGTGTGAGTACAGCTGTGATCAGTAGTTCACTGTGTGCAATAACCTTTCAGATTTACCAAAATGTATTTTCAATTAAAGCTGACAGCTTTGTATTTCATGTGTGATCATTTCTTTATTTATGTATGTGCTACATGGTTGAGAAATGAAATGGAGCAGCTGCATATGAATTATGTGATGTAATTTCCTTATGGAAGAATTAGTAGAAGATAATTGCAAACAACACAGAGACGGATAAAATACTGAAAAGCAAAAGTCGTATTGTAATGGGAAATAATAGATTTATTTTTTAGAAGATATTTATTATATATTTTACATATATATATATATATATATATATATATATTCATAGATTTTCTATGGTTGATTTGTCATAAATTCCTTTATCTACACATTTTTGCTATTTTGTTAAATATTGTCATTAATGAGTGTGTCTGTTAGACTTTAAAGTATCTCAGTTTATGTTGTGGACATTGTAAATTATCATAACAACGGCAAGGCTCAAACTCTTTACAGGCTTGATCAAAGTCAGCCCATATTAGATGAACTGAAACCAACGGCATCATTCCATTGGATGCAGCAAAGCCAATGGCAGCACCAAGTCAAAATATAGTTTTTCCACCACTGATTTCCTGCTTAGTCAATATATAGTGAACCCCCTCTAATTTCCCGTCGATAAGGTCCACAGTCCCTCAGCATTCTTGCATGTCTTCAACTCTCCTTCATTATTGCTGATACATACAACAGCTGGGTAGGTAAAACAAGATGGTGAAGATATATGCTGGTCAAACAGTTTCCACAATTCTCAAGTATCAAGACCAAGGTTGCATCCCAAATCGCATACTTCCCTACTTTATAGTAGGCGAAAAACAGTATGAGAAGTATGTCCGAATTCACAGTACTCAAAAATGAATAGGCAAAAAGTACCTGGATGACCTACTACCTCTGGCGAGATTCTGAAGTGTGTATATGATAGATTTGGGAATGACAGTGAAGCAACGCAATTGATGCTGGTAGGTCACATGATAATGACAGCATGGCAGATGTAGTATGTGCAGATTATATTCATACTCCACACATACCATATAGAACATACTTTTTAAGTGGCCGTGAAACTAGCTAATTACTTATTCAGAATAATACCTACTCAAGAGAGTATGTGATTTTGGACGCAGCTTAAGAGTGCAACAGTGACCACCCATTTTTTTGGGCTCATTTATAAAATTAAAACCATCCTACATTTGATCTTGCGATAATTTTTCAAATGTGTGTACGTGTGATTCAGAGAACTAAATTAACGTATGCCACCCTTTTAGATGTGAAATTTATAAATCGCAAATGATTTCAGAGGGTTTCAGATGTCTGCCTTGTAAATACCACCTAATTGTCATTAACATATAAAAGAGCACCAGTCAACGTCCAAATCCTTTTCTTGAGAATAGCGAGCGACAAGAAGTGATTTATACTTCTGCGTCAAACCTACGTCGTAGGCTGTGTGTAGCACTCGTAGCCTTATGTTCACCTCTCCAAAAATGTAAAAACGCGTCAATTATATGCGGTCTATGATTGGTCTGCTGGTCTTCCTTAGGTCCAAAAAAAGATTCTGCGATAGCATCGCATTCCCTCGTACGCATTTCCGATTGCGGATCATAAATTATCCATTTTTCGATATTTAACAACTCAATCTGCAACAAAAGTCGCTGTCTATTTGCTGCCATCACTGCTGCTGCTTCTCCGACAACGTACACAACAAGTTGCTTCTTCTTTGGCTTTTGCCTTGATACTGTGGGTTACACCATCAACATGCCAGTGAACACTGCCTACTAGCAGTCTGCACGTCGACGCGGACAACGATGCAGAAGTATAAATGAAAACTGACCCGTAGCCTACAGTGTAACGGCGTAGGTCCGACACAGAAGTAAAAGTACCTCTACGCTGTAGGCTACGCGTCGGTTTTAATTTATACCTCTGCATCGTTGTCCGCGTTGACGTGCAATTACACATGCAGAGGGAGCATGTGAAACCTGAGGGAGGGGTTCTAGCAGACCAATCACAGCGCTTGCGGTCCCGGGTAGAATTGACGTGTTGTCACATTTTTGGAGAGGTGCACATCAGAGTACGCCGTAGGCTACACGTGCTAAACACAGCCTACGACGTGAGTTCGACGCAGAAGTATAAATTAGCTTAGCACTTTTACACGTCAAAGACCGTTTTTATAATTATGAATGTTGGCATGGATTTTTTTTTTATAAACGAGGCCCTTGGTTCCAGAAGCATTTTAAAATAATCTGTGTTAAAGAGTTGTAAGCCATAAACTAAACCACACAGCAATGAGGTGAATCACATTGGTTCCACATTCCACATGATTATTTAAAAAATAAGTTGAAATAATGTAGACTGATGGCTTCAACAGAAGCATTTACCATCGATTAACAACCTCGTAGATCACACAGTTTTGGAAGTTCATCAATTCCCCTTTGGATAAAATGAATAGGATTTTTACTTCTGGAACCCAACTGTTGCACTCTATAGAGAATCAGCATTGCTGAGGTAAGGCAGGAGAACGCTGGGATACAGACGGTCCATCCGTTTTAAAAAAGAAAACTTTCAAGAGGTCAAAGGTCAAACATTGTTAATTTAACACAAGAATGTTATTTACTGTTTCAGTCTTGTATGTAGTTGAAGTCTCAGGTTCTTAATATTTGTCAAAAAAGAAGAAAAATCCAGCATTGTTTCAATTGCTGTGCTGCTCGGCAGCTATTAAGCATTCCCGTAGAGCATAATGCGGTACAGTCCAGACATAATGAAGGTGGCCAGTCTTCTGATTAGCTGTTGTCTTTGGCACGTTTCACACATTGATTGTTGGGGCGGCCCCAGTTTTTCCAAAAAAGAACACCCTAAAGCATTGTTTCGTATGTGTGCCTTCTCAGTATGCAGCATTGACATTAACAGACACACATTTGCACTGCTTGATCCGTTGCACTTTCCGTTGCCGGTATGGCGGCTGCAGCCCAGGGCAGTGAAGCCGTACAGTGACCGTGGTTATCCGGCTTGGCCGACAGAACGCACAGGACTGGAATGAAGTGTGGTGGTCTGGCGTGGATGCTGTTTTTCGACTTCGATGTGAAGCTTGAGACGTCAGGTGGCGTGGGATGTAGAAAGAGTTACACTGGCCGTAGCAGAACCGGTTGATGACAGTTCGGCTCAGACAGCCCTCCAAGCTCACCGTTTGACGTAATGGCTGTGTTTTGCACCAGTCGCTCTTCAGGTACTTCCTCTCAGTGACTACCAGGGCCTCGCGACTCGACGACAGCATGTCGTGTTTACCCTTCTGTCGTTGTGCTGATGTGTGCTGGGGCAATGACGCTAGTGTGTGGGATGGTGATGACAAATCATTGCCTTTTAGCTTGTATGGGGAGGGGATGGAACCCTGAGGGCGGGGCTTCTTGGTCTCCGTAGACACAAAAAGGGTCCATGCCAAAATGGCAGGTATTGCCAGCTTCCAGAACATCCTGAGGAAAGATTCAAAATAGGGAAACCTTTAGTGCCTCTGGTCCTGATTCAAATGTATACATTGTCAAATGAATGGTCAGTCAGTAGCTATATTGATAAATGTAATCTGTACATGTTTAAACCTTCTTACTATCATTTACTCAGAAATCAGACAACACTGGTTAATTGGTATGATTTTAATTTACATAAGTAGAAGGCCGATAAATAATCAGTACTTTGGCTATTACTAAGAAATATTGCATTTTCACTTGACCTGCTCATGTGACATTTGACTCGAAGTAGTATAATAATCTCCCCAAAAACATGATCATTCATCACCACTATGAGTCACTCCTAAAAAGGAGTGACTCATAAGAGTAATTTGTTCGGGAGTCGGTCTGTTTACGCTGTATGTTTTTGATTCGCTAATAAGAATTATGCCCATAAGAGTCATTTCGGTAACACTTTATTTTGATGGTCCCTTTTGAACATTCTGTTGACTATAAGTAACTTTGCAACTACATGTCAACTAAATCTCATCAGAGTATTAGTAGACTGTCTGCTTATTATCTGCTAACTCTTGTTATGTGATGCTCCTCCAACAGACATTCTACTTACTATAAGTAAATTTACTAGTACATTTCAACTTATTCTAACCCTAACCCTGCAGTCTAATAATACTCTACTAACACTTTAATGAGAGTAAGTAGACATGTAGTTGCAACGTTACTTAGTCAACAGAATTAGTTAAAGGGACCATCAAAATAAAGTGAAACCGTAATTTCTGCAGGAATCAGCGTCTGGTTCGAGTCATAATGTTCAGAGTATCGGTGTTGCAGTGTCACTGAAGTAGTGCAGGAAACCAGTAAAAAGTAAAGTAGTGTGAGTACAGGGACACTACAACGGTTGTGATATATGACGTCAGACTAAATGTAACATCTAACAAATAATAAAAAAAACAAAAAGTAAACATATAAAATCGACTCCACTTTACTGCAAAAAAATGTGTGTTCTTTTAGTTCATGCATGAACGCACTCTTAGATAAAGGGGTTTGAGTGATTAAAGGTGGGGTATGTGATTCTCTTTTTTGTCCATTTTTTCAAAATAACTTGAAATCCTATTCCTAACCCACTTACAGCCACTGAGTTAGAAGCACTGAAATGAAAATTAAGCCAATTTAATCATCTGTGGAACGGGCAGGACTCGAAAAACTCCAGCCAATCATTTCCAAGACCACCTAGAATCATTGGACAGTAAGTTCGTCAATCAAACGGTCGTACCACACCCCCCTCCCCCAGCGCGAGTGACCCCCTTCGTGCGCATACTCAAAACTTGTGACGCATGCTCATCTCGTCAGTAAAGCCGGTTCCATGATTAGTAGTAAATCGTCATTACAATCTCTCGCGCATCTGAGTTTTCGCTCGTGCATGATTGCCATGTTCTTCGAATGGGTGGAGTCAGGGCCAGCGTTGGAGAAAAGAAGGTAGGACCATTTGAATTGTGTATTTTCAAAACTGCCGGTCGTTTTCCAAATCACATACCCCACCTTTAATAATAAGTATCTAACCTGGTGAAAAAATATTTATTCATTGTTATCCTTATTATTTTCATCTGCAACAGCATTGTGAACGGTAGGAAATTCAATTAAACTAAATGTGGAGGATGTGACAAAATGACTGACCGGGCAGTTTAAACGGTTACAGGCTGAAACTAAGCGACAAAGCAGTCCGTTAAGGACACAATTATGATGAAGCAGTATGTCCCAAAGCTTTCCTACTCTTCTGCTACACACACATAAGTAGGCAAATTGGAATGAACATAAGACACCACAAATGATTATTATGAGTTAATAGCATGGTATATCCATGGTTGTGTCATGATATAACCATACAGCCATGGTGATAACATGGCACTTTCTGGTTAAAAAGACCAGCGAGTGAAGTTTTACAGCAGTTTGTTTATTCTTAAAAAGCAGAATGGTTCTTATGTAATGCTGATAAAGTTACTTTGGTCTGAATCCTCAGTCCTGTTAATCGTGGTGCCCTCTGTCCGTTTTGCTTTAGATAACCCTCTGATAACCTCTGATATTTCAGATACTTTACAAGCACTGGCATTGTCTGTTTCATTCATGCTCTCTCCCTTCTCATAGCCAGCATCCGCTTTCATCTTGTCTGCTGGGTAGATTGAGAATAAAGCACAGTTGTATTTCATATATTTAAAAGACACAGTCTTTCAATAGATTTGTTTTTATGTCCCAAAGGCCTTTTTTATATGGATGTTTTTCAGGACAGACCAACCAAAAGAGCTCACAGAAAGTCTGGAGCTAAACAACACCAGAAAGCTATTATGACTATTACATCCTTTTCACATGATAAAAAAAAGAGTTAAGCAACATTCAAGTCAAGAAAACGTGTGAATCTTTCTCCAAAAGATAGAAAACACACATGCACAGACATAACACAATCCTGCTCAGTCAGGTTTATCCTTAAACATTAACTTTCTTTTAAGTACCAGAAACAGTACCAAAAACAGGTTCTTTTGATTCCATTTAAGGAATCGTTCATCCAAAAATTTAAATTCATTTACTCACCCTTGTGTCATTCCAAATCTGTATGACTTTCTTTTCTCCACAAAGGACTAAAGCTTTCAGACTTCAAAGAACCATATTTAAAGTAATCTGAAGCCAAAATATATCTTTGTGTGAGAAAGACTTTGTGTTCAGACTGAATTTTAAGTTGTTGTTCACTGAAAATTTAGACAATTTTGCATATTCATGAAAGTTCGAGACCGGGATGTCTGAATCATGAACAAATTGTTCTTTTGAGTCAAATATTTTTTGTGAACCATTAATATGGTTCGCAAAACCAGTTTGAGTGTTTCATTCACAAATGGAACTGATATGAGTCTCAAGTTTAATTCTCTTACTCCAGTCCATTTCTCACAGAAAGCTATTAGATGACTTCAAAAGACATCGAATAAAGCACAAGTCATATAGACACTTTCGTGATGTTTTATGGTGCTTTTGCCCCTTTTTAAAGCTTTAAAGCTTCAGTCCCTACTCATTGTAACTGCATGGAAAAGAGCGACCAGAACAGTCTTCAGAATTTCTTTTTTTAAAACAACATGAGGATGAGTATGAAATTGTAATATTTTGGGTGAACTGTCCCTTTAAGCTCTATAAATCTGGGTTACTGGGGAGAATTGGCTACAGTTAACCGTGACTCACACGGCGGCAGAAAGGAATGGATTAATCATCCGTATCTCCCTCCGTCAGTGTCGCTGGCAGCCATTAATGCTGTTTACTTTTACACCAGTCCCAGAATGCTCATGCAAATAAACAGGGCCGACCCATCAAAAGGGAACGCTACAGAAGCCATGAGGTTACAAGGAAGTGGCCTTTATGTCTCTGCTGAGGCAGGGTTAAATAATGAGGGCTTTGCTTATGCCGGTGGTGAGATATGCAGGGGACATGTAAACAGTGGGGAGAGCACCATGTGAACATTATTAGATCAGGATGTGGAAAGTTTAGCAGTCTTGGGTTTCTCTCCTTCAGATGACCACAGGCTGACTAGAGGGTTTGGTTTACTGGTAGCTCAAGATTATGTGTGAAGAAACAGGGAAAGCTGGGATGTGACAGTGACTCAAAAGGCTGTGACATACTGTACATGCACAAATATCACAGAGCTCAATTGTCCATACCTGAAACTGATTTCAGATCTGTGAAAGTGAAACACACACACACACACGCACGCACGCACGCACGCACGCACACACACAGACACACACACACACACACACACACACACACACACACACACACACACACACACACACACACACACACACACACACACACAGAGGGGACATAAATCTCCCCTGAGAAAAATTGTGGTTTGGAGATAATGACAGTGTCTAGTTGGAACATACGCAAGTAAATAAATACAAAACCTTCTATCTCTCTCCCATCTGTCTGTGTATGTGAGAAAGTCAGCGACAGATCATCCACACTGTAAAAAATTCTGTGGATTTACAAAATAAACGAATGCAGTTGCTGTACTTTCACTGCCGTTGTTATCGCTAGTATTTATACACTTGACTATAATTAAACTGTATACTGTGACTTCACAGTCATATACTGTAGCAAAATTGCTGGTAGCTTTTGTTTATGTATTTATTATAATGTAGTAGTATGATATCCACAGTAACTTAAGAGTCAATTAATTAAGTAAAAATTAATTAAAGAAATTAATTAATATTAAAAAGTAATAAAAAAATATTACTGTGAAAAACGTACAGTAACTTTTTACAGTATTTTGTTTAAAACGGCCGAGCCATTTTCCCATCCATTCTCCAAACCACTTATTCTCTGAGTAGGGTCATGAGAGGGCTGGAGCCACAGGAGGGAAAATCACTCTGGACAGATGGCCAGTCCATCACAGGCCTCACACACACACACACACACACGCACACACACACACACACACACACACACACACACACACACACACACACACACACACACACACACACACACACTTTAGCATCTCCAGTTCACCTGCTGAATATCTTTGGATTGTAGGGGAAACCCACACGGAGAACATGCAAACTTCTGGCTCAGCCGGGATTCAAACCTGGGACCTTCTTGCTGTGAGGTGACAGTGCTTCCCACTGAGCCACAAATGGCCAAGCCATTACTGTTAAATCTTGAAAAATCTTGTGAAATGTTTAACATTTCACATTGCTCAAACTGTCAGAATGTGCATGACAAAGAAAAAAGAAAATGAAGAAACATAATTTAACTGATAAGATACATTAAGCCCCTTTCTTATTTCCTGTGTTTTACGCTGAAACTGATATTTCACTCCGAAACTTTCTTACAAATCCTGTTTCCTCAGCTGCTAAAAACAGTTTGAGACAAAGGCTCATGTAAGAGAAGCAACGTAGCGTAAAAAAACCAAACCGCAAGTACTGTACCAGCATCTCTCATTGAGCAGAGGCAGCATGCTCTCCCACACAGCCAGTGATACCAGCATTTGACCAACCACTGTCAAAACCCACAGCGAGCCTTCCCTCACACTTCCATAACATCTCCAACCCAAAACAACAAGTCAAACCCTGAAGCTCTCTCTCTATCTCACACCCATACACACATTAAACGCCATCGCATGCATAAACACTAACTGGCGCCACAAAATTATGAATTTGACAGGAGTTATCATCACAGCAATTATGTACCTCCCTCTGCCACAAGAAATTCTCTTTACATTCTTATGCAATTTATACACGCACATACAGAGCTAAAGTGTATATCCAAAAATAAGGATTGCATTTGAACATATTTCCCCAAACATGCACCTATCTGCCATTGGTTGTTCAAACAGAACAATGTTTTGATTGTCTCAAGGTGTAGACAATCACACTTTTGAGGGGAATTAACCTACACTTGGCTCACTTTAGTTGTATCTGCATATTAAAAAAAAAAAAAAAAAAAAAAAAAAATTCTGTCATCATTTACTCGCCCTCAAGTTCTTTTAGTTGATGGGCCCCATTGAGAAAATACTATGGGAGTCAATGGGCATCATCAACTGTTTTGTTACTGACATTCTTTAAAATATCTTCTTTTGTGTTCAGCAGAAGAAAGAAATTCATACAGGTTTGAAACAACTTGAGGGTGAGTAAATGATGACAGAATTTTCCCTTTTGGGTCAACTAGAAGAAAGTATTTTACTAAAACTTGAAAAAAAAACTTGAGAAAAAAAAACCTCAGCTTGAAATTAGCATTACACACAGTTCTGACTGAGTCAAAAAAATCTTTAACATGTCAAATTAATTTATTCAAATCTAGCCCTCATGCCACCAAACAAAAAAATAATAAAAATAAACTCACATGTGCAGAAGGTATCATTTCTGATTAAAGAAATATTTTAATGCAATTTAAACAACTCAGCACTACACCTGCCCTAAAGCCCAGTGTAAAACCATTAATGCTCACATGTTATCCAGAGACATGTTTAATTTGAATAATTAATGTACAAATGTCTACAATTTTAAGTGTATTTTTTCCTGCAAAGATGACAAATTTAGTGACTGGTGGGCACATATCTGTATATAGAAACTATTGCAAAGATTGAGATAATAAGAGGTTTTGCCCACCAGGCACTAAAGTTGTGAGGTGCGTTCCTGAGTAAACACCTTGAAATGGCAGCATGAATTAAACTCCACCACATGACAAGCTGTCAAGCGTTGCCTCTAATATTATTTCCACTTTTTTTAAAAACATCTATATATAGTCACCCAAGAAAAATTTACAGATGAGGGGGGAAAAATCATAGAACACACGAGAAAGAAACCTTTATTATAAAATAAAATTTCTTTCTCTCTCACATGATGGTGATTCCTCTCGCCATATGCAAGAGACATTCCATGGATTTTTTTGCCAATGATTTTTCCAGGGTAGGTTGCCATGTCCTCCCCATTACATGGCTTGGGACTCACACACACGCATTCACACCTACGGACAATTTAGCGTTTCCAATTCACCAACACTGCATGTTTTTGGATTGTGGGGGAAACCGGAGCACCCGGAGGAAACTCACACAGACACAGGGAGAACATGCAAACTCCACACAGAAAGGACTCCTGGCTCAGCCGGGACACGAACCGGGGATCTTAATCTCGCTGTGAGGCGACAATTCTACCCACAACTCAACAGGTAACTGTCTTGTACAAAGTATTCGTTCCACACCACAGCAACAGAAAATAAATAGCTGAACACAAGAACATGAATGCCACCTGTGAATCATTCATGTACTGTTTACCAGCGACCAAAGAAATATATAGAAATAATACAAAAAGGTTCCTAAACTCCAGATGAATCTAGATTAGAGTTCAGCATAAAGTGCTTCCATGGTGTGATTTTGTCACCATACGGTATACGGGTATCTACTGTAGATCACTGAGAGTAGATGGAATATCTGTGGTTTAGGGCTGTTGGGTCAGACTCATGTTTCAATACATAGCCGTAGCTGAGGTTTAAAATGTGGTCGAGCAGTTCAACCATATCAATGACTGAATTCTCTGATGGCTGTCGTCACATAATGCTTTGAGTCTGAATTCAGCTCCCTCAAACACATGCACAACACACAGTCAAGTGTATTTTCCATTCACATCTACTGCTGTTAATGTATGATAATTACAATTACAAGAAATGAATCTTAACCCAACCCTTATTACAATATCAAAAACCTCCCCTAATATTAACCATTTTATCCATATCCCTATCCAACCCCCAATTGTACTCTAGCCCTCAAGGCACACACATTGCCATCATTCTTGATAGTATTGGTTTATCAAGGATTGGTGGGGATTTACAAGGTCACTGGGAAACTCAAAGGCTGTCAGGCTCAAATCCGCTTGGTTTAATGCGCTCTGAGGGGCAGTCACCACTTTGAACTGAGTTGTGGCTGATCCTTTTCCATGGCCTTCTTTATTATGCCAATCATGCATTTCAGTCGCAAACACACATGCATGAGCAGGACTGAAGCCAAAACTGTCACACAACCTCACACGCTCTCTCATGCACATGTCCCCATCAATATATACACCGTCACTCAATCCCTGCTCTTCAAGGTGAACATTATTGGTTTCATTACATTATGGTTAGATGGCCTGCATTATGAAGAACTATACAAGTGTAAATACAAAATAATACAACATCAGTAGTCGATTTAGTGTAGGAATTCTAAAAAGCACCAGGTTTCTTAGGATTGTTACAGTAGCAGAACCCTCTTAGGTTACAATTAGAACTCATGATTCTAAGGTTCTATGAGGAACTAAAGAACCATTCCAGCATAAAATAATTCCTTACACTCTCAAAAAAGTTCTTTATTAGAATCTATGGTTCCACAACAAACCTTTAACATCATGGAACCTTTCCATTGCACTAAAGGCCCTTTAAAGTGGAAAACGATTCTTCAGATTATTTAAATTCCCACTAATGAAAGAAAAAAAAAGTATTTTTAAAGACTGTTTACAGAAAGGTTCATTGTGGAACCCATGATGATTCTTTTATGGCATGGCTGCAAAAACTCCCTTTTGGAAACAATTTTTTAAAAATGTAGATATAATTCTAAATATAACTTATAAAACCATTAAAGAATCTTCTTTTTAGAGTATACCTGTAGATCTGGAGTCAAGAATCACGTTTTACTGCTGGTCACTCAGAGGTCAAAGGTCGAGCAGCAGGTCAGAGATCGGCCAAGACTCAGAGCTCCAGACATAGAGAATCAGCGTGGATATCCATCAGAAGTACAGAACGTTTCTCGA
Organism: Gila orcuttii; assembly: GCA_026230005.1. NCBI lineage: Eukaryota > Metazoa > Chordata > Actinopteri > Cypriniformes > Leuciscidae > Gila > Gila orcuttii. Next base: position 29,014,190 of record JAPDVR010000013.1, on the reverse strand, counting down.
AGTGTTCCTGAAGATCGTGCCGTGTGTCGTTTGAGTCCAGCTCTGCAGATGCCAAACTGAAGCAGTCACACGTTATGGCTCATAGTCCCCCAATTTCACTCATTTACTGTATGTGGCATCCAGCTCGCATTCTGTTTCAGTGAATCCTTCCCGGTGAGTCTTTGCATCATATTCTCCCTGATTTACTGTCACATCCCAGTGGCTCTCCAAAGAGAAGTGTGTGAGTGTGAAGAGAGCAGAAAGAAAATCATCAGTTGCACACAAGTTACAGAAATATTCATCTACCCCTCTCTCTCTCCCTCCCTCTCTTTTGGTGTAGCATTCTCTGATACCTCCCCCAGAAGTCCACTGTTAATCAACCAGTCCTGAAAACATATTGTCTCTCTCTCTCTTCAGTTTCTCTGCCTCTCTCGCTCCCTCAACTGCAGTTTGCATCCCTGGTTTAACCCCGTCCCTCTTGACTGCTGCAGTTAACATGCTCACAGTTGCAGTTTTACAGTGAAAAATCTCTGTAAATATAGAAAATACATCAATAAACCAATGGATTTGATCCAGATGATCATTTTATATATATTTATATTGGTTCAATCAAAAAAGTGTGTGCTCGGTTTCTGGAACATTTGGGAAATTTTCACTGTGGCTTTATTGAGGTCCTGCCTAAAGTTTTTTCTCGAGTGTCTTTCCAAATGCAAAATGGTTTTATAAACAAGTTTTGACAGCACATCAAGGCAAGGCAAAGCAGATGTGTTATGTGGCTTTAAAAGACTAAGCTTTTAGATGCAAAACCATTAATCTTTCACTCTACAGTTTATCATTTTTAAGTTGAAATGTGTGTACCCATAAATCTCCATTTGGCTTGGGAGGTTACACAGTACTGGCTGTTCTCCTTTTGTTTTCTTTGCTTATTCTGTCATTCGTTCCCTCATTCTGTTGTTTGTGCGGTTTTGAACTCATCTCTATTTGACCACAATAAGAATAACCTCCCTCTCTTGTTCCTTTTATTTTTCTCTCAATCACACGAACCCACGGTACGACGAACATATGAAAACAACCAAAAAGACATTTTACACAATGATCAGATAGCCTGTAGACTGTTTTGGCTGAAACTAAAGAAGCTAAAGTACTCAGATGGCATGTTCAATTCCTCATTGTATTGATAGCAGCAAACTAGATTGTTCTGCTCAGAGCAGACTGTTAGTGTTGGATAGGTTAGTTTGGACCTGAAGATTTAGTGCTGTTCTCACCAAACAATCAAATACAAACACAAACAGTAACTCGAAGACTCTTCAAGAAAATGACCTGGTGGATGGAGCCATTGCCCTCTAGTGGTTAAAAAAGCAACAGCAATCAGCTAATTATGAATGTGGGTAGTTGACAATGTGCAAGCATGTATTTTCACAGAATTAAGATTGGTTTAATACAATTTTTTAGAAATGTATTAAAAAAAGTTAACTGAAAAGGTAAAGTAGTATATGTATGGCAAGCCGTTTTAACATTTAATCCTTACAACCTACAAGTATCTATTTTCATGCAACAGTACCAGTACTTATATCTAAAAAATAAGCAGGCTACTAGTAGCATGAAAATAGATACTAGTAGGTTTTAAGAATGAAATGTTAAAACAGCTTGCCATAGTATATCAAGTCATACAAACTGCAAGTATGATCATTACATTTAAAATTGTTTTAAATACTGTTTTATTTATATGCAGATCAAAGTAACTAAAATGCAAATGATCAGAATACCATAAGCTAAAAAAGTATAAGGCTGCCAATTTGATTTTATTATGGTGTTATTTTACAATTAAGTCATTATTTAATAAAATAATTATTATCCTGCTACATAACCGGTATGTATAATTAAAGCCCCACCAAGTAACACCTAAATTCAGGACATATTGTAGTGAATTCTGCAGTCAAACAATACTGTTTGCTTTTAGCCCTGTATTAGACCAGAAAGTGACTTTGCCAATGGAATGAGCACATGATGCAATCTAGACTTAAACCTGCGTTCCTTAGGGAGAACTACAGCTCAAATCTGTCAAGAGTAAATGCTCTACCACCGCGTAACAGCTCTGACATTGTCATTGACAGCTATACGGGTGGCACCGAGAAACAGAAATCACTGCATGGCTTTCAGACAACGAATTGACTTTAATACATTTTTAAGTAAAAGTGTTTACATATGGTATAAAAAATAAAGGAGGGAGCCAACAAAGAAGAACAGACGAGACAGATTGCAAGACCAGTCGCTTTCAGATATATCCCATGCGACTTCACATGTGCGATAAGCAAACGTGTGCTAAATCCTTTATAGTGCAATAAAATCAATGCAAAAAGAGATGAAATATGAGTAGGAAGAGATCATCTCTGTGTCTAAAGCTTCTCGATTTTACACAATGTGCCTACGCTGTTATATTTAACTGTGGTTTTTATTACTTTACATTTTCTGGTTTTGACATCATTTGATCAGTCTACAGTTGGAGACAGTCCTGACAGACAAAAGAGGAGAGGAGAAGATCATTTTCCTCTTTAGAAAGACATTGCTGCATTTCCCAAATATTTGAAGTCCACGTCTAACTGTCTTAAAGACTGAAACTAGCAAGTAGCAAGTAGAAACTGATGTAAAAATTCAGTCTCTTGGACATGCACGTGATTTGGTCCGTTGTCCAGGGTATCTGGAATCAGACGACAGAGATGAAGATGACAGCGTCCTCATCCTCGGTGGATTGTTTGAGGCTCAGCAAGATTGGACGACAGCAGGCAGCCTCTTCGATATCAGAGATTTCCCCTGAAACACAAGACAAAAAGGGGAAGACAAATTATTTGATATGGTATTGGGCAGTGACAACAGCCAACATATCAATCTTTAAGCATGCTAAACAGAAAATGACCCCTTACAGTAAAATTATATTATAGGGATAGTTCAGAAGAAAAAGAAAATTGCCATCACATACTCGTCATCATGCTGTTTCAAACTTTCTAGTGTGAGGTAATTTGTTATTCACTAAAAGTTTTGTTTTCTACTGTAGCTCTCAAATATTGAATAGAAAATATATTAAATTAAATTAAAAATTGTATTACAATTATTTCATATTTGAATGTACTCTCCCATTTGAAAGTTACATTTAAATGGGAAATTTAAATTCACGGCGTTTTAATGTTTTTGAAAGAAGCCTCACCAAGGCTGCATTTATTTGATCAAAAATACAATTACACAGTAATATTGTGAAATATTATATTATTATTTTAGACAACTGTTTGCCATTTTAATATATTTTAAAATGTAGTTTATTCCTGTGATGCAAAGCTGAATTTTCAGCATCATTACTCCAGTCTTCGGGGTCACATGATCCTTCAGAAATCATTCTAATATGCTGATTTGCTGCTCAAGAAACATTTCTAATTATTATCAATGTTGAAAACAGTTGAGCTGCTTAATATTTTTGTGGAAACCATGATACATGTTATTGTCAGGATTCTTTGAAGAATAAAACATTCAAAAGAATAGAATTTACTTCAGACATTTTTTGGAACAATGTAAAAGTCTTTACTGTCACTTTTGAACAATGAGTTAATGATGTTTAATAAAAGTATTAATTTCTTTTTAAAAAACTTACTGACACTAAATTTAGTTTAAGAATAGAGTACAGTATAAAACGGACTTATAAAACAGCAATATCGATGACTTGTATGATGCTCTGTAATATTTTTGTAGCTTCTCTTGATCTTTTCCTTCAACAGAAACATCAGATGTATCCCAGACTACTCAAGTGTTGTTTACACTAATGCGTTTTCGTTTTAAAACAGCTTTTCAAAAGGAAGACGATCCTCGTCCATACTGGCGTTTCCATTGCATTTCAGAAAAAATCTCTGTTCACGCTGCACGACTAAAACCACATGAACATTCGTGCACACTTGGCATGCGCGTAGTATAAACAGCTGCCAATTGCTCTAATAATAGCTTGCTTCTTGCGTATGTACTGTAGGCAGCTGCAGTGTTATTAAATGCAGAGTTTAACTGCACAATGGCTGTAAAAAGGACAACAAAGTCAGCAGAGCTTGCAGTTCAATCTCAATGTTATTGTTTACACGGTCGTCGAAGCTGATCTGTTACAGAGCCAATGAGAGAGACAGCTCTGGTTTGTTATTGTTGTGTTCTGGTAGCGTAATGTGGGAAGCCACGCTTTCCTTTTCAAAAATCTGAAATGAAACATTGAAATGCAACCCCAGAGTTTTCAAACTAAAACGGGGTCTGCAGCGTTTCCAAAAGTCTCCGTTTTCGAAGGTCGAAAACTCCGGAGTAGTGTAGATGCCAGGTGTAACCGTAGCAAACGTTATGTATATTAAAACGAAAATGCACTAGTGTAAACAGGGCCTTAGACAGATACGAACAGGAGCAACACACACAGGTCAAGGAGAAGCAGGGTTACCTGGAAGAAATGCCTTCCTTCAAAACAAGTTCTTACTTTTCTGTGGACAAGATAGAGAAAAGTGAACAGGTATACATTTTGGCAGCTGTTGCAACAGAAGACCAAAATGCAAAGTCATGCAGAGTTACAAACCACAGCTAAACACTTCATTTAAAGATGACACAAATAACAAGAAGAGAGGAGCTTGGGGGGGGGGGGGGGGGATAAAGAACCAAACAAGCTTCATCTGACCAGAGCTGCTTTCTGATTGGTCAGGTAAGCCATCACTGAGGGCGCGGGGCCACTAACACTTACCACATTACGAGTGAACTTTTCAAATGAGGTTCTGCGATCCTGTATGCTTCCCGACTTCAGTCAACAGGATAAAGAGTGAAAAAAGGGACTACAGCATGGTGTGTCTGAATAAGTACTGTATGTGTATATTAAATAGAATTAGGCTAATATATACGTCTATTTGTGTCAATTCAAATGTATCAGATTTGACACTTAGTTATTTCCACAGATTGTCTCTTTCTGGAGCTTTTGCACTACCAATTCATTTTTGAAACTGTGGTTTCTAATAAATATAATATTCCCCGAAATAATAAAACCTCCCTTTTACTACTGGAATTAATAAAACATCATTATAATTGCAACAAACTAATTCACATCATGCTATCATAACCCCAATCACAAAATACACATTTTGGTATTCCAGGTAGCATGTTCTTGGATTCAAAAACAGCCGGAAGAGAGTGACAGAGTAGAACAGAATGCATGGACTCGAGACACGTTTTTTTTTTAAAGTTGAGCTATATTTCAAGCAGGTCACTATAAACCTACAAATCATAGTCGCCGATTTATGTTTCTGTCAGTGCGTGCATTACACATAAGCAACAAATGCCCCTTAAAACATTTTAACATTCTCATTTCTCAGTAATTAATTATAGCCTACTGTACAGTTTTACAAGGGTAGGCTACTGTCTAGGGCTGCAACAACTAATCGATATAATCGATAATAATCGATTATGAAAATCGTTGTCAACGAATGTCATTATCGATTAGTTGCTCTGCTTACGTCACGGGGAGCATTTACTGGTGATTGGTTGAAACAGGCCTATCATGATGCGGCACACACGCACACACACGCAAGGTCTCTCTCCCTGTGCCACTCTATCGTGCGCGCGCTACACAGTTTGGACTTTGGAGCACTCTCTTCTGTCTCGCATGCGCTCTCTTGCTTGCACGCTCTAGATTCCAGGAGTTTGAACTAATTTGCGGGCATCAGGGAGCCGCTATCAATATGCGGGAGACTCCCGGAACTTCCGGGAGACTTGGGATGTCTGTGTTTTGTCTCGGGCATCAGGTTGTGCAATCATTTCGCTCGCAACATAAGTGATGGATTAAAATAGCGCTACGCAGAAATAGGCTAAATTAAAACGGTGTTTAGAAAGTGAAGCACTAAATATAAAGGCAGTTATTAACAGCAGCAGTAAAAGATTGTTTTTTAGTCACTGTAGTCAGTGGTTTTCAGCGAATGCTTGTGCACTAATGCATCATTTTCTTGTCCTTTTAATCAAGCCTGTTTGCTGCGTCTCCATTCCGTTCTCTTTTTATAGCATTTGTCTTCTATTAACTTTTAATTGTTTTACAAACGCGATCTACTGCGGCTCTACTACGTTCACACGCTTTTTTTCAGTGTTTCTATATTTATTTTAGCAATTTATCCTTATAATTAATTGAATCTTAAATAAAAATTAAATGAATTATGTACTTTACATGTTTTTGGTTTCTATCTTCACATCTGAACATGTCTGTGTAAATTAGTTTTTAACAAAAATTATGTTAAAACAATGTTGTATATAATTTAGATTTTTTTGTTTTTCATGGTTGTCAACTTGCCATCAGCAATTATCATTAAAAACAATGCAAATATTGATATTAGTAAAACTCAATGTGTGGCTTTTGTACACTTTTACACATAAATACCATGATTAAGGGTTTTATTTAGTTGTAATAAACAAAAAATCAAATTGAAATTTTATCCGATTAATCGAAAAAATAATCGTCCGATTAATCGATTATGAAAATAATCGTTAGTTGCAGCCCTACTACTGTCATTTTTCCGTTCAATGGTGCGCTTGATGAATGAATTACACAAAAGTTATTCGTGTCCCGTGAAGAGAAATGCACAAACTACAAATGCATAACCAACCAAAAACAAAAGCACATTCTTTCCATTAATGTTATTGTGGCGAGTCGCGCTCTCGCTGATATAGCCTATAGGCTACTACCTGATGATCAGTAGCGGTTCACTAAATAAAATTCAATAAATACCTAATTACACTAAGCACTTAACTTAAAAACAACTATTAAATAATAAAATAACTAGATAACTTGCTGACTAAAATCAGCTTGAAAATATTAGGCTACCTCGTCTAGTTACCTAAGTCTGGTGGTTGAAAGCTTTTGGCAACATTAAATCCGGGAGACAAGAGAATTCGCAAGTGCACAGGACAAAGTTTGAGAGCACACATAAAATCTGAGCGAGAGCAGAGCCATGAGATCGCTGCATTTGTTTTGTGCTAGAGTGAAAAAAATCTGCCGCCGAGCAGAGGTATTCATTACATGGATGCGTTCTCGCATTACAATAATGCTCTCTCCGCATTCGTCATTAAAATAAAGCCATAGAAACTGCCTCAATTAACTTTAAAAACAAGAGGAAAGTCATGTCTGAACGCTGCAAACAAACAATACACAATAAAATCTACATTCACTGACATGAATCTGACACAAAGGTATACAGCAAATACTTCTATATTAGATAAATTTCACATACAATATGATTCAAAAGTTTGGGGTCAGTTTGATTTTTTAATTATTATTATTATTATTTGAAAGAAATTAATACATTTATTCCACAAGGTTTGAATGCATTGAATTGATCAAAATTGACAGTAAAGACAATAATGTTACAAAACATTTCTATTTCAAATAAAAAATTCAACATTCATAAAAAATATTTTTTTCTTGGGTAACAAATCAGCATTTTAGAATGATTTCTGAAGGACAGGAATAATGACTGCTGAAAATTCAGCTTTGCCATCACATTAATATATTAAATTTTAAAATATATTAAAATAGAAACCAGTTATTTTAAATAATAGTAATACATTTTCGAATGAAATGCTGTTTTTACAGTATTTTTGATCAAATAAATGAGACTTAAAAAAAAAATCGTACCGACCCACACTTTTGAACGCTGGTACATTTACCAATCAAGGCATGTAGATGTAGATGCAGTCTTAGAGTATTCAAGATGAGTTATTCCATCCTGTCAAATTGCTTAAAACATTTTACCTTTTTCTTAGCCTGCAGAAGTTCCTGGTAGGCACTGGATCTAATGAAACGACTATAAGAGTCACTCTTCATCAGCTTATAGATGTGTTCCTGGGAGACACACATTTACATGTTTACATGGCTTGTTTTCATCAATGTTCTGAAAAAGAAAACCACTGTAGCTGCTAAAAACACATAATCCTCACCTGTGCATCTTCAAAAGCGTATCGTCCAGGGTCTTTGATGTTCTGTGTGGTTTTGTCGTAGCTCTTCGAGTCAACATTGATGGCACTGGGGGCTCCAGGAGCCAAAAACTCCTCCCAGATCTCCTGCACCCGTGTCGGCACCTCACGGATCGGTCTCCTCTTTAACTCCTGCGCTGCCAACCAGAATCTGAGTTTTGGACAACAGAAGAGAATCAATTTGAAGAATAAAAGGACAATGCATGCAGCAAAAGTAGTTGCCCAGTGGAACATCTGGTTGCGTTACTCTTCACTCGCCAGCAGGGGGCATGAAAAGGAAGTGTAGGTTTACCTGAGGTTTTCTGAGCTGAATTCAGATTCCAGGAACTTGAGAAACTGCTCTCGCCCAATGGGATCTTTCAACACTTCGTCGATTCTAAAACCCCAGCGTCTAACTCTAGTCTGACCAGGTTCCTTACTGTTCCAACACAAACAAAAACACATTATACATATACACTGATTTGTAAAATAAATAATAATATTTAGTGTGTATTTTTGAAACAGACCTGGCCTCCATCTCCCAGAACGTTGTGTCATCTGATATCCAGGGGTTGGAGGGATCAGAAGTGGACAGGAACGGGTCATAGTCTGAATACTGCTCAGTATAACTCAGCAAACTACAATACCATCAAAAACAGAGTTAGGGATAAAAGAGAGGAAGAAAAAGGCCACTAAAGGGCGTCATCTATTAGTAAAACAAGCATGCAAAAACATTGTGACATATTCAGGTGCCAGTACATACTAGTTATGAGACTTATTTTCCAGTTTAACTATTCAAAAAGAAATCAAAAACATTGGTGTCGGGGAATTTTTCTTTTTGATTGTAATGCCTACTTGTTTATTTACTCATTTGTTTAATAATTTACTTGATTTTTATTATCACGGGAATTCACGCCTGCAAATTGTGAACCGGTGTCCATTATTTTGCGAGCAATTGTTGATAAAGAAAAATGTCATGCCCAATATTGGAAATATTTCCATTTTAAACCATAACAATGGCTTGTGGATATGAAACAAGCAATATGCAAACTTTGTGCAAGAGTTCTGGCTGTGAAGAAGTCTCAAACCCTAGACATTTATTCACTACAGAAAGCGAAAGTAAAAACTGACTGAGCTTTTGACATCTGACACTGCATTAACGGTGCATATTCTCCCAGAGACAATGAGAGCTGCATCTACTTCAATATGCACTGATAACGGTATATAACTGTAAAATATAACCTTGATCCCAGGTTTCCCAGTTAATATTGATTATTTGCCAGTTCGATATTATAGTGTGCATTTAATGCATGCTACTTCCTCAAACACTGATGTACATTTTATATTTTGGACCATCATTTATTGTTGCAAAGTCAGTTTAATTTCACGCTGCACTAAAATCTTAATGCTTCAAGATGTTGTGGCATCCTAATAGAGCCATTGATCTCACAGAGGAAGTAAATTTGAGGACGAGAAACATGCTTGTCAGCATGAGCGATATATACACAGACTATTAAAGAGATCGATAAGAAAATGTTTAAGCACTGTAGTATAATGAAGACCTGTGGATCGATCACAGCACAGACGTTCTCTCTCTCACACTCTCTGACTTACCTCTCTGCAACTTTGGACATTTTCAATCGATGCCGGTCTAACTGTGCTTGCCGAAACTTGATCTGGAAAGACATAAGTGGTAATAGTCAGGGTGAGTGTATGTGGGTATTTGTGTGTGTGTGTGTGTTTGTGTGTGTGTGTGTGTATAAACAGGTGGCAAATACAGCCATGGATGTAAAACAAAAATTTGCAGTTTTCCACACAGCTGCTGCTGAAAAAAACAAAACAAAACAAAAAAACAGCCAAAGGTGGTTAGCTGGTCTCCTGGCCAGGCCAAGCTGGTTAGGCTGATCAGTTCTGAAGGTTTGAAAAAGCGTTGGTCACTTTTTTATAGAGCCCTGCACGTGCCATTGCAAATTATCTTATGGCCATTTGTTCCCATAACTTATTAATTCGTGGCCACGTTAATTAATTTCCCCCATTTTACTTAAACGGTGGCTACATTGTACTAATTTGATTCCTTATTTTAATTTAGTTAAATCATGGTCACAATTTAACTAATACAAGGGACTGAATTAGTATAATGAGGCCAGTATTTAATGACACAAAGTGAACAAATTAATTTGTCATGGGAACAAATTCTTAATTCACAGCCATGAAATCCAACTGGCCAGCCAGATAAACACCAGCTTGGATAGGCTGTGAGTCCAGCTAGAGTAGACCATCTTAAACCAAGTGGAATACTCAGATACTTTTAAAATTCAAATTCAAAAATGTTTAATTTAAACACTCTGCCTATAAACACTCAGAACCAATCAGGCATTACCTGTTCCTGAAGCTCTTCCTCAGTTGGTTGCTTGGCCTCAGCGGCTGGTGTGTGGGTCGGGCTATGGCTGCGAATGTCATTATGAAGGCCATACACAGACTGTGGAAACCATCAGAATAATTTACAACCATATTTACATAAATTTAATCAGTAATTAGAGAAGAGATTTCTGTGTGATTGCATCAGTGATTGGGGATTTCACACGGACAGCTGCGCGATTGTTGAGGTGAGCTGTTCTTGATTGGTAAAGTGTTGGATTTTGTTAGGTTGTCTGATTGGTGGATTGGTTTAAGTCTGATTTGGTATTCTGATTGGCTCAGTGGTTGATTCATTTTTTCAAATGCAAAGGTTCCATAATATAATGAGTGGGATTAACTGCTTTAGTGATTAGTCACATGGTTTAGGAGATAAAAAGCTGAAGTACTTTGCAAGTGGGTGTTATTGTATCACCTTTCTTGTTTTGTGAGGGTTCTTCATTCTGGATGATTTCTTTATGTCCACTTCTGTTGTGTTCACACACCCTGGCTGAAACACACACCCACGGTCAATATAACTGTCAGTTCTCTAGATGAGCTATAATTTTTGAGCTATTAATTGCCAGGCAACCATGTTGCTTCGACCACCTGACGCTTTGCAGATCATATATGTATGTATATTTATAAATAGATTCTTCATTAGCGACTATACGTAAGCCGGTTGCCATGAACATTCGAGATTAAGTTAACTGTGTGTCTGCAACCGTAGTTATACACATGTATGCATATCTTGATCTACAATAGACTTCAGCAGATGATTTTACAAGACGAAGGCGTCAGCTAACATGACATTAAAAAGTTTTCATAGTAAAAGTGAAAACATTAAAAAGGACCATAGTAAAAACCTGTAATATTGAGTTAATACATTTAAAAATATAAACCAACACATTCTCCCCTGTGAAAGATTATCCAATTTCTTCAGGAATTGAAATCTCTGCGGTTTTACAACCAGAAGCTGCACAATGTTGTGGCATCATTGATTCTTACCATAGATATAAACACTAGATGTCGCCTTGGGGTTCTAAACATGCGTCAAAACCGCCGCCATCTTGGAACAGGGGTCTTGTCATAGGAAGTAGCTAGGTAACGCTGAATTCATGGATGATGCCGGACTTTTGTGCTGCGTATGGATGTTTACACGAACGAAATCTAAAAACCAGACAGCAAGGGATTACATTTCACAAGATTGTGAAATTTTGTAATTTTTTTTATTTATCTGGACTCAATGATAAATACATGTCTGACCGTTGGAACGAACCAAAACAACTAAAAAATCGCATTCATGACGATTTATGGCGATTTTATTTCCGTTAGACCTTTTCCTACATTGACGCTCATGAGGGGTTCCCCTGTTTCAAGACGGCGGCTCTATTGACGCATTCGTTCCAAAGAACTTCCGTAGCCAAGGCGACATCTAGTGTTTATATCTATGGCTTCTTACTGTGACTGACGACACGCTGACCGTTCCAAGATGGCCGACATGTTTGTAACGGTCGAATATGGCTTCTATGTATACATATCTATGGTGCACCTTACCTGTATACTCCCTCCTGTTTGAGGAAACTGAAGTGATATTTTAAAAGGCATGGAACTGTCAGTCAAAAAGTTTCCTGCGGGTTGGACTCTATTTTAGCTCACAAAGGACCCAATGTTTCTACACTCAAATATAGGATGAACTTTAGGTCCAAGCCTCCAATGTTGAGAGATAGAAAACTATAGTTACTATGCATTTCATTAGATTTTTCTTAAAATAGTTTTTGAAGAATACATTTTTTATAGTATTATTATTGTACCATTCCATGTGTTTTTGAGTGTTTATATGTGTGAATCACCTGGTGTGTATTGCTTTATGCCTTGTGTGTATTTGAGCTGTTTGTTTTGAAGGAAGCAGCAATTTCTCCCTCAATTACACTGAGTTGATCCTTCTCATTAGCAATTTCATGCTAACTTGACTTGATCTTTCAAGCTGACATGCAATAGTGAGATGCTGCAGATCATGTCCATATTTAGCCAGTGTGGGTTCAAATGAGGCTGTCGCTACTGTGGAACTGTTATTAGTAATAAAATCCTAGTAAATCTTAGGCTCTTCAATTTCTCGGTTAGATCAATATAATAACTGATATATATATATATATATATATATATATATATATATATATATATATACACACATATATATACATATATATATTAGGGGTGGTTAATCTGTCTGATTTCCCGATTCGATTCGATTACGATTATTGAAGTCCCGATTCGATTACAGTCGATTTTCGATTATTAATGATTCTCGATTAGCGATTATTGATTTTCCATTTCACAACAGTAAACGAAAATACACTACAAAGTGATTGCAGTATTTAAAAAAGTCAGCTGCTGAATTACTTAACTCTTTTATTGAGTAACAACAACTCAAAGCACTTTCTGTGTCGTGTAGTTATAACTTCAGAATTATTTGTATGTAGCTTATGTTCTGTAGAACACAGAACTGAATACATCACATTGTGTTGTGACTCATCAAGTTGAACTAAACAATAACAAATAAATGAAAGGCTTATTTCCTTTAGGAAGTAGATCAGAACCAACATACTGTAGAAATTGGACAATTTTCTTCTAGAAAGACAAGGTGTTGTTCAGGTGGAGGAAGACTGCAGGTTGCAGTCGAAACATGTTAGGGTAAAGAAAAAGTTTATAATGCAAAATTTTTTTTGCATTATATGCGGATAGAACAGCTGTCAGCAGCGCGTCCTCATCCATATCAAGCGCCTCGTCCCCTGAGGCGGCGGCTGCGCGTCCGGGAGAGGGGGCGGTGAAGGAGAGATAGACGCTCGAGGGAGTCATTCCGGCGAGCGTTTGCATCAGAAAACGACGGCAGTGTGGCTCGTGAGCGGCAGCTGCGCGTCTGTGAGGGGAGGCGGAGAAGGCGAGAGCGAGGCTCGAGGGAGGGAGTCCGGTGAGCGCGTCGCGGTCCTGCAAAGGGCGGAGTGACAGCTTGAGGGTTGAATATTTCGAGCCGAGCCCGCAGGGTCGACATCGGAAGTGCCTCGCTGAGCTCACAAACCCCCTGAGGGCAAGAGCTGCGTGTACCTGGCCCAGGCAGAGAGCGCAGATCACATGGCGGTCTCCGTCGCTGAGCGGGGCTCTGCACGAGCCGCAGGAAGTGCAAGGCATCTTGAAAAAGACGCTCGCTGCTCTTTTAGACAGTAAGTTTTGCAAGAAAGGATACGTCGCCGGATAGCGTAGCTCGCACAGATGGCTGAAGGTGGCGAAGACGGCCGGCTTCTTCAGGCGCTGTCCTAAGCTGGCTTGTCGCTTCCCCGACGGCGGCGGCTTCTCTCTAGATCCAGTGATGCGGCAATAATAATAATGCTTTTTTTTTTTAATAATAAAAAATCGATTTTTGAAAATGTAATAATCGATTCATAATCGTCCATAACATACTCGCGATTAATCAATAATCGATTTTTTTCACCACCCCTAATATATATATACACACACATACTGATATATACACATATACAGGTCCTTCTCAAAAATTAGCATATTGTGATAAAGTTCATTACTTTCCATAATGTAATGATAAAAATTAAACTTTCATATATTTTAGATTCATTGCACACCAACTGAAATATTTCAGGTCTTTTATTGTTTTAATACTGATGATTTTGGCATACAGCTCATGAAAACCCAAAATTCCTGTCTCAAAAAATTTGCATATCATGAAAAGGGTCTCTAAACGAGCTATTAACCTAATCATCTAAATCAACTAACTAACTAACTCTAAACACCTGCAAAAGATTCCTGAAGCTTTTAAAAACTCCCAGCCTGTTTCATTACTCAAAACCGCAATCATGGGTAAGACTGCCGACCTGACTGCTGTCCAGAAGGCCATCATTGACACCCTCAAGCAAGAGGGTAAGACAGAAAGAAATTTCTGAACAAATAGGCTGTTCCCAGAGTGCTGTATCAAGGCACCTCAGTGGAAGGTCTGTGGGAAGGAAAAAGTGTGGCAAAAAACGCTGCACAACGAGAAGAGGTGACCGGACCCTGAGGAAGATTGTGGAGAAGGACCGATTCCAGACCTTGGGGGACCTGCGGAAGCAGTGGACTGAGTCTGGAGTAGAAACATCCAGAGCCACCGTGCACAGGCGTGTGCAGGAAATGGGCTACAGGTGCCACATTCCCCAGGTCAAGCCACTTTTGAACCAGAAACAGCGGCAGAAGTGCCTGACCTGGGCTACAGAGAAGCAGCACTGGACTGTTGCTCAGTTTTGCATGTCATTCGGAAATCAAGGTGCCAGAGTCTGGAGGAAGACTGGGGAGAAGGAAATGCCAAAATGCCTGAAGTCCAGTGTCAAGTACCCACAGTCAGTGATGGTCTGGGGTGCCATGTCAGCTGCTGGTGTTGGTCCACTGTGTTTTATCAAGGGCAGGGTCAATGCAGCTAGCTATCAGGAGATTTTGGAGCACTTCATGCTTCCACCTGCTGAAAAGCTTTATGGAGATGAAGATTTCAATTTTCAGCACGACCTGGCACCTGCTCACAGTGCCAAAACCACTGGTAAATGGTTTACTGACCATGGTATTACTGTGCTCAATTGGCCTGCCAACTCTCCTGACCTGAACCCCATAGAGAATCTGTGGGATATTGTGAAGAGAAAGTTGAGAGACGCAAGACCCAACACTCTGGATGAGCTTAAGGCCGCTATCGAAGCATCCTGGGCCTCCATAACACCTCAGCAGTGCCACAGGCTGATTGCCTCCATGCCACGCCGCATTGAAGCAGTCATTTCTGCAAAAGGATTCCCGACCAAGTATTGACTATTGAGTGCATAACTGAACATAATTATTTGAAGGTTGACTTTTTTTTTTTTGTATTAAAAACACTTCTTTTATTGGTCGGATGAAATATGCTAATTTTTTGAGACAGGAATTTTGGGTTTTCATGAGCTGTATGCCAAAATCATCAGTATTAAAACAATAAAAGACCTGAAATATTTCAGTTGGTGTGCAATGAATCTAAAATACATGAAAGTTTAATTTTATCATTACATTATGGAAAATAATTAACTTCTTCACAATATGCTAATTTTTTTAGAAGGACCTGTATACATATATATATACACACACACATATATATATGAGCATTACAGTTTTTGAAATTAGTATTAGCCTGAATATATTTAGATACTAATAATTAAGTTAAAATCTAAATGTACATTAATTAATAACAATAGTTAGTACTATTAGTACTAATAGTACAATAAAATAAAATTAATAAATTAATAAAATCTAATTTTAATAAACATTAAAATATAATATAGGATAGATCAAACAGATATATAATATATCATATAGCAAACCATTTAAAAAGTATAGATCAAGTAAGAACATCTCTTTAGGGGACAACTGCACATTTTCACTTTTTACTTTGTAGAATATTGTCTAAGGAAATCGATGATATATGATTGTCAGAATGTGTGTTTTAGTTTTATGGCTAGCCAGCAATTTTGCAAGCTCAGAGGTTATTCCATCAGCACAGAGGTGCTTTAACACTGTTGTGTCATTCCTCTGTGAGGGAACAACTTCAAACACTTGAGAACAACAAAGAAGAATTCTGAAGAGGAAAAGAGAATAGCTGCATTGTTCTTACATGGACTTGCCTGCCTTTACACACACACATTCACTCACCACTGGTCTGTGCACATCCCAGAAAGCTCTCTCCTGACTGTCCAGTATTTTCCTCTCAATTTTGTCTCTTTTCTTATCGACTCTGTACAGACAGAACACAGAAGCCGAAGCAATTAAAGCATTTAACTTCCAAAAGAAAAGGCAAACATGCAATGAACCATACAACAAAGCTGAAAAGTCATAAACTTGCCTGTTTTGGCACTCAGAGGCACTATAGTGCTCACAGAATTGCCTTGAATTTCAATTTAAACAGCAGAAGTTACTTATAAGACAAGTTCTGTCCAATCCAAAGATTTTGCAGTGCAAATTATGTCCAAGACTTTTAAAATCCATTAACACAGACAACATAATAACAACCCACAGCTTTACAGATATTTCAAGAGATCCAGTGAATAATATTTTAATTCTTGCTATGTAAAGAGTCACTTTCCTGTCTGACTGGGTAGCACGCTTTTACAAATGCACAAAGAAAAACAGCCAATAAAGAATGGGAAAGACCAGAACTGATCACAATCTGAAAGATACATACTTTGCTTGAGCCTCTGCTTGCATAAATATAAACTCCCATTTCCTGGCGAATGCCCGCTGTAGTCGCGCTAAACTCTCCTGGAAGAGAAAAAAAAGAGCATTTTTAAACGATCAAAAAGTCTTTTTTGGAGATATAGAAGCCATTTATGTAACTTAAAGAGTGCCTGTTACGCCCTTTTACAAAGTCTTGATTTTGTTTTTGGGGTCTACTCGAATATATGTTTTCATGCTTGATTTGTCAAAAAAAAAGAATTTTTTTTTACACCTCTTTTCCCAGTCTCTCTGTAACTCACTGTTTAGTTCCTGTCTCTATTAAGCCCCGCCTCCTGAAAAGTGCAATGTGCTCTGATTGGTTGATTGGCTGGACCAGTGTGTTGTGCCACTTCAAGTGTGCTTCAGAAATGTCAAGGCTCTTACCTTAACTGCGAGCTACTCAACAGGCCTGGCCCATTTATTATTATTATTTTTTTTTTTTTGTCTTAGGCGGAAATTAAATGAGCAATATTGTGACCTGTACCTTCCCGGAAGAAAAATCAAGGCTACAATCGAGGTGTTTCAGGGAGTTCAGAAACATATATATACACATATATATATATATATATATATATATATATATATATATACACACACATACAATAGTTTTGTAAATTTGGAGACCTTTTTCATGCTCAAAAAGCAACATTACACACTAAAGAAAGTTGGATTTAATAGGAAATAATAGGACCCCTTTAAGAATAGAAAAAGGAAGAAGAGGCACAATGATTACATGTTTACAGTTCTCAGTTCAATATGAGAAAGACGTTGGTGGAGAGGGTTCTATCTGCACAGGCCTATTGGAGAGCTTACATGGATTATTCAAACAAAGCCTGACATTTCAAACCCAGCTTGGATTAGACATACTTTCTTTTTAAAGATTGTCATTACCTTATTATATTCTTAATATCTTCTATCTAATAATGTCTGAAGTACAAAGCATGAGATAAGCATTGTTACAATTAAGAGAGAGAGAGAAGAGAGAAAAAAAATAGGAGATTACTTACAGCTTCATAATCAGCAAGTTCCAGACGTGCTTTGTTCTGCATTGTTCTTTTGCACAAATACACAGCTGCAGAGAGACGCCAAGAAGTGTGTGAGAAACACTGCTCACACGTCCTCAAACCTCAGCAGCCCTCGGGGCTTTCAAATGAGTTGTGCTAAAATATTTATTAAACATTCAACATATTTCACACCAGCTTGTACCTTATCGCACCTGAGCGTTGCTTTGTTCTAATCTTTTCCAAAACCCGATAAACGCCATTTAAAAAAAAAAATGAGTTTGTCATGTCATTTTGCTGTGTACTGAACCTATTCACTGCTCCATCAACGTTTCATGCCAAATCGCTATATTTCCTTGTTTAAAATGTACTGCAAGATGCAGTTTCTTTCCAAACCGCGATAAGTGCCGAACCTATTTTTAGCCTAAACGCGATAAATCCTCTCGACTAATCAGAATTCGGTGAGCGTTCTACGCAATCCAGCACGGCGGCACTCTGAACAGAGGTTTGTTTATGTTCATTCATTCCTCAAAATGAGTGCTAGTTTTCTAGTCGACTAGTAGTAGTTCATTTAAGCCATTAGTCTAATCACATAATCATATTGATTTAATTACTTATATGGGAGAGAAACCATAATGAGCGTTTTTAATTGCCTTTCTCCGCATCTCAACGCACCCATAAAGCTTGCCACAAAGAACCGGCAAAAGTAATGATTATGCATGAAACATTTGAATTGTTTATTAATAAACTAGTGTTTTCTGTCAGTGTCAGCTGCAAAGATAAAGCTGACGATGCTGACTCGCCATCTTCGCAGTAGTGAACGCACATAGGCCTATAGAGAGAAATGCACACTTCGAGTCACATACACATTAGCCTACATACGCAGAGAGTAGCCAATTTCTTTTCGTTTTTAATTGTTTTGTTTAAAAGTAGACATTTCAAGCTTTCTATAGTTCTCAGGTCTGTGAGGCAAGTATCGCTGTGTTTCGGTTCATTTATGAGACGCTCTCCAGTTCACGCGCGGGCGCCTCCGTGTCCTGATTATATTGTCTGCGATATTTGCTTCTTATTTATTAATCCAGTCAAGTTGTTGATGAAACATTGATTAAAATGAAGATACAATTTATACAAAACAAAATTCACTTTAAAGAAAGGCTTTCTACAAAACAAAACTTAATAAGTGGTCAAAATCATGTCTGACCCAAATGTTTTCCGATATATTGGGCATCTTATGATCCTATCTTACTCATGCGGTTCCCTTTTCATATAGCCTAATAAACATAGATGAAATAAAAAAAAATAACATTATATTATTAAACATAAATATGCATATAAAGCATTGATGAGGTATAAAGCATATAACATATACATTTTTTTAACTCATATTTAAGCGTCACGCCGCTCCGCTTTGCTCACATGCTGTGTAGCCTATGTGTGAATGTGGTGGAGGGGTGCCCATCCCTATTTTTGAATATCGTTATCATTATTGAATATTTTTATTATTATTTTTTTTTTTTATGCATATGTAGTGGACAAATTGGTCTACTTATTACAAGTTTGACACTTGACTCAAAAAGACTGAATGTATTTCTAAATAACTTATTGAATATTGATATCATTACAATCATTACTTTTTTCAGGTTCGGCACCAAATGACTATTAGCCTAAATGTGTTACTAAATTTAATTTATATTAATGTATAGTATGAGCCCCTGATTATATGTTGCATGTTCTCTTATTTTTTTTTTTTTAGACAAACCATACATTTTTGGAAAAAATGGATGGATTTATAGCGTTTTGAAAAAAAATGGATGGATTTATAGCTTTTTGAAAAAAAAATTAACTTTTAATTTATCATAAACAAATTGATGTTTGATTTAATAATCATTGTTCAACATGTTCAGACTGAGCCAATAAAACATTTTAACAGGATAAATTGAATATTCACAAAATGTGTGGGTCTAGGTAAAAAATGTAATTTTCCTGAAAACTATTGAAATAGATTTATAGCGTTTTGGAAAAGAACTCCTCAATTGCTGAATTCATAACAAGCTTAATTTACCGAACCCAAGGCACACTCATGCACACAACCATAATACAGGGTAATCTCAATTGTGTTCATAGGTATTTCTTCATAAAGTATAATAACGTACAAAAATGCCATCAACTTTTTTTAAACATTTGTACATCCACTAGATCTATTAGCTCTATTATTCCCTGCTGGTAGATGTTGCAACTACACAAAGCATCTTTCTCTATTGACAATCATTCAAAAGTAGTTGTGTATTGTGAAAAATTAATCTTTTTGCAAGCAAACATACAGTATACAAAAAAGTTTGCTGTCAGTAAGATAAAAAAAAAAAAAACGAAATTAATAAATTTATTTAGCAAGGATGCGGTAAATTGATAACAAGTGACAGTAAAGAAATGTATAATGTTATAAAAGAATTGAAGAAAAGAATTCACAAATCAAAGATTCTTTTGGAATTCACCAAAGAATCCTGAAAAAAGTTTCCACAAAAAATATTAAGCAGCACAACCATTTTCAACAATTAAAATAAATAAATTTCTATAATATTTAAAACGGTTACTGTTTTTTTTATCAAATAAATGCAGCCTAGGTGATAATTATGCTACGTTCCGACTGCAGGTAAATGTGGCCCAAATCTGATTTTTTTGCTCACATGTAACTCAGATTTTGCTCATAACAGTGTGAACGGCACAAACCACATGGAATCTGATATTTTCAATTCCGATTTGCACCACTTCCATATGTGGTCCTAAATCCGATACAGGTCAGATGTTTTGCAATGTGACCTCAGTCTGAACAGACATACAGGTCCTTCTCAAAAAATTAGCATATTGTGATAAAGTTCATTATTTTCCATAATGTAATGATAAAAATTAAACTTTCATATATTTTAGATTCATTGCACACCAACTGAAATATTTCAGGTCTTTTATTGTTTTAATACTGATGATTTTGGCATACAGCTCATGAAAACCCAAAATTCCTATCTCAAAAAATTAGCATATTTCATCCGACCAATAAAAGAAGTGTTTTTAATACAAAAAAAGTCAACCTTCAAATAATTATTTTCAGTTATGCACTCAATACTTGGTCGGGAATCCTTTTGCAGAAATGACTGCTTCAATGCGGCGTGGCATGGAGGCAATCAGCCTGTGGCACTGCTGAGGTGTTATGGAGGCCCAGGATGCTTCGATAGCGGCCTTAAGCTCATCCAGAGTGTTGGGTCTTGCGTCTCTCAACTTTCTCTTCACAATATCCCACAGATTCTCTATGGGGTTCAGGTCAGGAGAGTTGGCAGGCCAATTGAGCACAGTAATACCATGGTCAGTAAACCATTTACCAGTGGTTTTGGCACTGTGAGCAGGTGCCAGGTCGTGCTGAAAAATGAAATCAGATGGAAGCATGAAGTGCTCCAAAATCTCCTGATAGCTAGCTGCATTGACCCTGCCCTTGATAAAACACAGTGGACCAACACCAGCAGCTGACATGGCACCCCAGACCATCACTGACTGTGGGTACTTGACACTGGACTTCAGGCATTTTGGCATTTCCTTCTCCCCAGTCTTCCTCCAGACTCTGGCACCTTGATTTCCGAATGACATGCAAAATTTGCTTTCATCCGAAAAAAGTACTTTGGACCACTGAGCAACAGTCCAGTGCTGCTTCTCTGTAGCCCAGGTCAGGCGCTTCTGCCGCTGTTTCTGGTTCAAAAGTGGCTTGACCTGGGGAATGCGGCACCTGTAGCCCATTTCCTGCACATGCCTGTGCACGGTGGCTCTGGATGTTTCTACTCCAGACTCAGTCCACTGCTTCCGCAGGTCCCCCAAGGTCTGGAATCGGTCCTTCTCCACAATCTTCCTCAGGGTCCGGTCACCTCTTCTCGTTGTGCAGCGTTTTTTGCCACACTTTTTCCTTCCCACAGACTTCCCACTGAGGTGCCTTGATACAGCACTCTGGGAACAGCCTATTTGTTCAGAAATTTCTTTCTGTCTTACCCTCTTGCTTGAGGGTGTCAATGATGGCCTTCTGGACAGCAGTCAGGTCGGCAGTCTTACCCATGATTGCGGTTTTGAGTAATGAAACAGGCTGGGAGTTTTTAAAAGCCTCAGGAATCTTTTGCAGGTGTTTAGAAGTAATTAGTTGATTCAGATGATTAGGTTAATAGCTCGTTTAGAGAACCTTTTCATGATATGCTAGTTTTTTGATATAGGAATTTTGGGTTTTCATGAGCTGTATGCCAAAATCATCAGTATTGAAACAATAAAAGACCTGAAATATTTCAGTTGGTGTGCAATGAATCTAAAATATATGAATAGTTATATTATAATATAATAATTTTTATCATTACATTATGGAAAATAATGAACTTTATCACAATAAGCTAATTTTTTGAGAAGGACCTGTATCAGAATTCATGCGACTTTTACTTCACTCTAGAGAGCAACATTCGTCACAATTCTTCTTCAAAACAAAGACTTTTTCTATGTGAGTCACTTCAAAGATTTTACATACCTGAAGTTATCAAGACAGTTGTGAAAGGTAGTCAGTGGAAAGACAGTGATGTGTCAGAACTTATAAGTATTACAGTGACAGCTCAATATACAAGAAAAACATGAGGGCTCGTATCATAAATGTTTAAAAACTCTTTTTCTTTAACATTTTTTTTTTAAATATATTGCCTGTGCATAAATTCGCTGGCTTTAATGTCCTCCATCTTTACTTCAGTATGACAGCGTGCTGCGTGACGTCTTTTTATCGTTCTTTTGCGCATGCGGGTCAGTTTTATGGGGACTTTCCATAGGCATACTGTGCAAACTGTATATCCCCTAACCCTAAACCTAATCATAACAAAAAACTGTCCCACAAGGACAAGGATTTTGGATATTAGCATCTTTATGGAGATATTTTGTCCTCATAACATTAGGTTTACAAGGACCACACACACACTGATATAGACTGGTCTCAATAAAGGTACAGATAACAGATCTCGCACAAAAACTCACCGTAGTCAGTGTTCTCGGGCTCCCAGCAATTTGAGGGCCAGAAATACGGAGTCTACCAGAAGAAAGAGCACAATATGAACTACATTACTCATAATGCAGTGTAATGTGAAAACTGGCGTATACAAAAGAAACCAAGACGATTGCAGTTGTTTGTAAAGAAAATTGAGCTACATTTAACATTGATTACAGTGATTATTGTATATTTACAATAGAAAGTACTGATTAACAACTTAATGTGTAATTATTTGATGGAGCGATCAGTATCTGAGCTTGCAACTACATGTTATTAGTCTTCTATGTGATTAACTTCAATAACATGCACTATATTTTGCATGGGTGCTATATTTTAAAGCGTTTTCAAAAGTTCCGTTTCTATTTTGTTTCTCAAATTAGCAAAACGACTGACCTGAAATCTGTAGAATGTGCCATCGTCTTTAAGAGTGAGCACATGGTCAGAGATGGGGAAGAAGTAGCCGTGAGCCGCCATCAGTGTGCCCAGATGAAGAGCCTCCACTACAGAAACAATTAATAGTATTATTAGGGGTCTAAATATGAAAGGGCAGCCCAAACGTTTATGCCAAGAATATTATTATTATTTATCCTGTGCTGAAACTAAATAGAACAAATGGTATGACGTGGTAGGTTTTTTGTGCAAAACAAAATACTTTTAGGTAATCCTCAAACAAAGTAGAATAATGGAGAATGTATCCTGAGATGAGAATTATTTTAGTATTAAAATAAAGGTGCTCTATGGTCTAAGGTATATCATAGTTCATCAACAAAGTGCTGGCAACAAAGCCTTTATTATTTCAAGGCTACACTCAAAACAAAACTCTCCTATGCGTGTCTTCCGCAGGGAGCCATGAAATAATAAAGGCTTTTTAATTGAAAAGAGTGCAATAGCCATCCCAGAACTTTCTTGATGATGCTTTTAGGTATGTTTTTCATTCCATAAAATATTCCAATCTATAAGAAGTTTCTTTCCCCATTCTAATTGAATAATCTATTTTGAAATTTAAATGATCCTCTAAGGTAACTAGGTTATGATGGGACCTAGGGGTCTCAGTCTACAAGAGGAGGCATGGAAATAACATTCTACTGCAACATACTGAAACAGCACCACACACAAACCCGTACCAGAGGAAGTTAAGCATCAATAAATAATTGTCTATTAAACTTTTACAATACATTGTTTACTGTGAGTGTGCACGTTAGAGTATGTGTCTGTGCTGATTACAAATTAATATCCCTTAGCTTTCAAGGGGTGCAGTATGCTTTTTGCAGATGTTGTTTTGATGAGAGCTTCCCACCAGGCATGTTCATGAGGTAAATTCCACTAATCAGCAATATATAAGAACTGAACAGAGAGAGAGAGAGAGAGAGAGAGACTAGAACTTTTTTTTAAGTTCTCGTTTTATCTCTCCGTGGTTCCAGTCTATTGAGGATACTGAGAGATGTACTTATCTGGTTGCTCTTTTCCTGTCTGAGAAGAGCCCCCATATCACACACTTATTCTCACATACCTGTCATATTTGTCAGAGGGAATCTAAAGTAGAGGGATATTCACCATACTCAGAAACAAATCCAATCTCATTTCTGTGTTTCCTTCCTTACTAAAACCAACTCCACCTTCACAATACCTCTATTTAGGTTTAGACTTGAAAAGCACCAAATGCAATCAAAATTGGCTTTGATGAGTAAATAAAACATTAGTCGGCCAGTAAATTTATTAGGAATTGCAACAATCAATGGGTTAAGAACAAATATATTGTCATTTTTTTTAAAATGAAATAAATAAATAGTAAATATATTTTATAATTATTTTTAAATAAAATAAATTCAATTATTAGTCATTTTAATGAATTGCAGTTTAAAGTTCAGCTAAGTTCAGCTTTTATTTTATAAGAATAGATTTACTATTAACTACTTAGTTAAATTACTCTTAGTTAAATTGCATTGCTTGCTTCACATGCTACAGTTTCAAAGTAGATTTCCCATTCTTGTTTTTGAAGTAGATGCAAGTAAAATGATCCCCCATTTCATCAATTAAAGGAGTAACAGGAGATGCTGACATTAGCTGTTTGCCAACTTACAGTACAATTATGATTATGCAAATCCTGAATATATTACTCTGTGAGCTGAAGATATGATTTTGACTTTTAGAAAAGAGTGCATGTGAATTAATCAAAATAAAAGAAGTAGATTTGCATGCATTTATGCACATCCCAGCTGCAGAACTGTCAGTGATGTCATTAAAGAAAAGACTGCATCACCTTGATCCTCGATACATAGATTTTTCAGCATCCACTGGACAATGTCTGAACCTGGAAAAGAAGTGAGGATTATTATTGAAAATATTGGTCGGTCTATCAAAATTCTATCGATCAAAATTCAGCAGAATATTGTGTCATGGTTAGTAAGAAATGTTCTCCATTCACCTGCCATAAACTCATAATCAGTGGAAAAACTGACCAAACTACAGATGATAATAATAAAAAACAGCTGAATAGTCTGCAATATAGTCCATTCAATATTTTCAGTTTGACATTTTTCTAGCTAAACTTTATCTTTTATTCTTTTTCTCCATTGCATCCATACATTTCATTCACCATTTTCTGTAATTACATTCAAGGCTTGATATTAACACCTGCATGCACTTAGTTTATTATTTCAGATGCCTTTTCAAAAGGCTACAATTGAAACATGTATATATTATATATAAAATTCAACCCGCCAAAGTGGCTAGTAGGAGTGACTGTGTTACACTCCACTGCTGAAATCCACCTGCATTTGGCGGGTTGAATTATATATATTATATATATATACATTTTTCAATTGTAGCCTTTTGAAAAGGCATCTGAAATAATAAACTAAGTGCATGCATTGTGTTGTCAAAAATATTGATTTTTTGATACATATCGATACTGAAATATATGAAATGCTTCCAATACTCATTTTCCTCCGAATAGATTTACGATACCAGCTGCGCTTTCTCGCTCTCTCATCTCTCCGACAGCAAGTTGACACACAAACTTGCTTCCCCTCAATTACACGTTTAATTTGCTCCAGGTGAATATTGTTGGCGTTACAGGGCTCGAATTTCGGCATGTGATTTGCACGTATTGCGCATAATTTTACTCATTCCCGCAGATTTTATGCTCACACCCAAAGTGCTCGCACATAAAACCGCCTCAGTATTTACATTTAGTTTTTTTCTGTTGCTTATTGCGCTTCAACAGTCAAATACACACAAAATAATGTCAAAATGCGAGTTTCTTTGCGAGTATTCATGTAAACAGTCAGTTAAGTTAAGAGAACGTAGACAGTTGAGAAAGAAAACACGTGTAACAGTACAATGGATCCGTGCATCAGGTCTTAAAGTGACAGCAGCCTAATTAACCTGCTGTGAAATTCTGAGATAATATTACAGATATATATATGGCAGTTTTTCTCCGTGGTATCGATGGCAAAAAAATTTGCCAGTGAAAATGCTGAGTGGCTAGTAACTTTGGAAAACCACTAGCCACAGTGGCTGGTGAGAAAATAAGTTCATGCCAAGGTCTTCCTTCAGTTTTTCCCTCTAAGCTTTTTCAGACGAATCATTGGCTCTCTCTCTCTCTAAGCAGCAGAACTGTATAAATTCTGCTAAAGTTAAGTACAGGGGTTCTGGATGCTCCAAAGAGGATCTCAGTCTCAGCAAAGCTTTGCTGGAATATTTAGTGGATTAACGGAAAATCATAATCTTTACCTCTGCACGCATAAACCCCTATTTGTCCTCTTTCTGTCTGACTCTCAAAGCAACCAAGAAGTCAACTACTTCCTGCATATTCACCTAAAATGAATGAATGCCTACAGTGCGGTACGCATCTAGTTATAATAATTGCTGTAAAACTCTCAGGGCAAAAAAATTATGTCGCAGCACTGTCTTGTACTGTAATGATTTTAAATTAAAAACACTTTACCCAATCCTATCTTAGAGACAATTATAAGAACACAACTGGTAGGTTGACATGATACTTTGGGGATATTAACATTGGCTCAACTAATGGCATGAGTTAGGGGTGGGGATATATATGTTTAATTAGGAACCCTTTAAAAAACTTTATCATTAAGTATTAATGACCATTTTACACAGCAAAATTAGTTTTTTAAACAATTTTGTTCAGTTTCATTTTCAACCTGGTCAATGCTAAATTAATAGACCGTGAACAGTTTCTTCTGAGAAATATCTTTCCGAGATAACCCTTACTGACCAATCAAATCCAGCATTCCAAAAATATGCACAGAGCCCCTATTGCGCAGCCAATCAGCAGTGAGAGGTGTGTCCCTCGAGACAGCAGAAGCCCAGAGCGTGAGAGACTTTTTAAAGCATAGAGAGGCAGAGACTGGGGTGTTAGAGCTTGAAGCTGGCCTTTTAATGAATCCTCGGAGGGACCACAGTCAGAGGAACCAAAAAACATCCTTCTGAGAATTTCTCTCTCGCTTTCTCCTTCCTAATCCTGCCCTTCTAAAATGGATTACGGCATATAAGGAAGTATAACATTTGCACTCCCTTTTCAGTCTCTGATATGTAAATATAGTGCAATTATTATCCAATCCAATAAACAGTGGATCCATTTATTGGGACTATTTCCTTTTTTTCTTCTCAAAGATGTTAAATGAGTATGGACCACAGACAAAATACCATAAACAATAATTTCAACTTTTTTTGTGAAAATTAACTGTAAAATTATGGTCTGTAGTAATTGACTGTTCACAAAGACCCGCCCACTTTAGTTACTGTATGTCTGACAAGCCACGCCGCTCTCACGCTACACACCATGTTCTCACACAGTGAAAAATACATCGCGGAGCAAAGAGGACAATAACAACGTGCTGACAGACAGGACAAATCAGCTTACTTTTGATATGAAACAAAGTCTCAACTTTCAAATTTGGTCATTTTTTAAAGAAATTTAAACAATAAATACTGTTTTGTGACTCTTTAAGGTGTCGTGACAGATCGCTGTAGAGCCTCAGTTAAAGCTGCTCGTGAACCGATCATCTCTTCCTTCTAGTTAATTTATAGCATCAAATAAACATGAAAGAACATAAGAAGGAATGTTGTTTTAACCGCGGAAAGACGTCGGTACACACCGTTTTTCAAGTTCAAATCCTGCATCGTTAATCTACTAACTCTCCTGACTGCTTTGTCGGACAAAAATGGCGGATTCGGCGGATTATGATTGGTCAAGATCGCCTGTCAATCAAACTCCATGCGAAGGGTCAATTGACAGCATGCCACTGATGTGGTCCATAAACATTAGCTTGAAAATAACTCTGAATATTCCATTAGCTGCATTAGCTGCATTTACAATTGCTGTTTCAGGATATTAGAATGAAATCTGAATAAACATAATAAGCCAATCCCATTGACAAACAGTTCAAACCCTGTTGTTTATACCCAGAATGCATTGTGCTTCCCCACCAAAGCAACGCAGGCCAGAGACCTTTGATAGAGATCAGGCTATCACCAGAGATACTGGTGCTGCACTACAGAGTTCTGGCAGAGTTTTCATTGTGTTGGTCTTCAGGCTTGCTGTGGGGCACTGGCTCCTGCTGAATTCTGCTTTCTCAGCGCCAACTTGGAACCGCAGTGCATTTAAAACAGGTGTAGGGGGAATTACCAGAGAAGACACTGGGAATCTTGGACAGGAAACTCTTCACTGTACGGATAGGAATACCGTTTTTTTCATCCTGCATCCTAGCAATCACATCCTCCATCTAAGCAAGAGAGAGAAAGAGATGCAAGTCAATAAAAACATATGTGCATTTGATGCAGCTGCAACATGGGATAAAAACAAGAACACAAATCAGTGTTAATATTCCATGAGGTGGAAAATAAGATATTGGTTTTAATTCTTTAAAATAATTCTTTAATAAAATATTTTTTTATTGCAAATGCATCTTATGAAGCACACAAGCAAAAAATATTTCTATCTTTTAAAATTCTTCAAAATCCCTTCATTTTCTTTATTTACAGTTTTCTAGAATAAACAAATAAACACAAACAAACACCTATTAAAGTGGTCTCAGACTTTTGGACTCTACTTCTGTAATGTAATATAATGTAATATAATACAATACAATACAATACAATAAATCTTTGTTAGATCTAAACACTAAATTCTGTAGAGCCAATCAGGACTCAAACATAGTGAATAATACAACCATTCACAGTAGAGCGTGAGGCCACAGAACTTCAATAAGAGCCCACGGGACGCTTGTTTTAAGGATCAACTCAGCCTTCAGTAAATGAAGTCATTGGATATAACAACCCTGTTTATTAGATGAGGAGAAACCTGGGGCAGAGCGGGACCGATCATGTCACCTGCTCATTGATCCACTGACATTTGGACTGTTCTTAGAGAAGCTTTGAGTTACCAAGGCGAGCAGCTCAAAGCGTAGCCAGGAAACTCACACTCTGGACATGTGACCAAGTGCACTACAGCTGCCAGTGACATCACTCCAGCAGAAGACCACATCGAAATCAGGTTAACAACATACGCCCTGCAGACACGATACATATGGAGGTGTTTGTATATGTATATGCAGAACATGTTGTGAAAGTATATGAGCTTGTACCTGTGAGTGTTTAGATAGACTGAGAGAGAGAGTAAGAGACAATTGCCTCAAGGGGAGGCCCAGTTAACATGTAGAATTACATCAGTGGGCGCTGCACTGACGCAGAGTGTTTCTTCAGGCTGTGATGCCTTTGGAGAGAATCCTAACAGAAAATGTTTTGTTAAATTCCCGTGAAAACCATGATTATGACTCCAGAAATAGCTTGTTTTTTAATATACAGAGATGAAATGCTTTTAGGTGGCATTTACTAGCCACCTACAGTGCATACGGGCTCACTGAGGGATAGAGAATCAAACATACACTTTGTCGACAATGCAGACCAGGCTGGTGGGCAAACACTGAAGTGCTAATTTAAGGTAATGAGGGATCGGAGCATTCCACTCACACTGACGACTGTAATAGAAACATTTTAGAGAGAGAGAGAGAGAGAGAGAGAGAGAGAGAGAGAGAGAGAGAGAGAGAGAATATCTCAGCTGTTTAGTGCAATGATGTGTGATGATATAAAGTCACAAAAGCATCACTGCCATCAGTCGTAGTAGTACTGCAGCCAATCTGTGGCTAAGAATTCTTATTAAGCCGACACTGAGATTCATGGGTAAATTTAAATCAATGGCTTAAGCTCATTGTATTAACCAAAATATTCTACAGTGTGGAGGTGGTAGGTATACCAGCAACAACCAGCAAAATTAACTGCAACACAATATTAGGCCACGACTGATAGGGGCTCTAATGGTTAGAGAGTCAGACTGGTAACCCAAAGGTTGCGGGTTAAATTCTCAATACCAGCAAGAATTGACTGAGGTGCCCTTGAGCAAGCCACCTAACCCCTAATCGCTTCCCGGGCGCTGCAGGATATGGCTGCCCACTGCTCCCGGAGTGTGTGTCCAAGGTTTGCAGTGTGTGGGTGTGAGTAGTTTGTTCACTATTCACTTCTTCTAATGTGTGTGCACTAACTTGGATGGGTTAAATGCAAAGGACAAGTTCTGAGTATGGATTACCATTTTTGGCCTGCACGTCGTGTCACTTTTTTTAAACCACATATGCAAACTGAAAAAAAATAAAATAATAATCTATAAAATAATGCAAGATAATGAAAAAAATATTATATTATTGTAGCATATATATATATATATATATATATATATATATATATATATATATATATATATATATATATATATATATATATATACACTACCGTTCAAATAGGTTTGGGGTCAGTTAGATTTAGTTTTTTTAAGAACTGAATACATTTATTAAAGAATGCATTAAATTGATAAAAACTTACAGGAAGACATTTATAATGTTGCAAAAAAATAATAATCCTGGAATAAAATGTATAATGGTTTTTACTGTATTTTTGATCAATAAATGCAGCCTTGGGGAACATAGCAGACTTAAAATATATTTTAAAAATCTTACAGACTCAAACTTTTGAACGGAAGTCTATATAATGTATATATAGCATTAGATAGACTATTACAAAAGCGTATTTTTTTAATAGTTAATAAATGAGGTGCATTGACTGTAGCAGCAGGTGGGCTGTGAATTCAAACATGAGCCTCAACCTTAAAAAAATCCATGATTATGCAATATACATATGGATCAGTGTGGATGATCAATTGATAGCCCTAATATAATAAGCATATATTAAGCATACCTGGAACATTCACACAGACACTTCTATCAAAACAAAATGTCCTCTGGCAGTAGGCTATATCTCCAGGGATCAAACATCTGTGCCCACCACACATCTGTGGCTGCAGCCAATCACAGAACAGACAGATAAAAGCCAAGAAGATCAGTTGCCCAGAAGAGAGAGATATCAAACAGTGAAGTACACTACTAAAGCCAGAGGCTAAAATACAGACTAAAATAAATTCACCTCAGAATCTGAATTAAATGGTTTTAATCGCAACTAGAAATGTGTTATTTTTGGTTTTGGATTTGAGCAGGTCGCCGCCACAGACCCTGTAATATTCAGTACATCCCAATTCACACACTTGGAAATGATGGCCAACTCAATTATTCATTTACTAAATGACTAAGCTTTGTCACTGACTCATGGCAGACTGTGCCCTGCCCTCAATCCTGACACATCTTCGATATATCAACAGTCTTTGCATACCAAAGTAGTTGCCTTTAGAACTGCTGCCTCCTCATCTCCTATATGAAGACATTCAACATTTATTTCGGGTCTTAATCTAAACTGCACAGCAATAGCTTGGTTTGGCTTCAAACTCCTCAGTGGAAAACTCCTTTCAGTGGAAAACAAGAGATAAAGACAGGGACAGGGATTTCATTTACGTTCCAGTTTAAATATATTATTACAAACAATATTAAAATTAGTTTCAGGTATCGGATAGTAATACCATGTTACCTACTTTATTTATGACAAATTGCTTGTGATGTTCCTCATTTGTCACTTGGGATAAAAGCATCACCTAAATAAATAAACCCAAGTATAAATGTTACTGAATGATTCCCATACGTCCAAAAATTATGATATTCCCATGTTATGTCCAAAAAAGGTGGTATTAATAAATATGGCATTTGTGCAACAAAAAACAAAAACAAAAACAAAAAAAAGAACAACATTATATTGCCACGATACACTACTGTTATTAAATTAAGAAAATAATAGTTTTATTCAGCAATCAAGCACACATTAAACTGATCAAGAGACAGCTAAGATTTTTACATTATATATATAAAAAAACAGTTTTGAACTGTGATAATATAAGAAATATGTCATGATTATGGACTTCTATGTTGATATTCTGTTCCTTTATTTCCTATTGTCCTGCAATGTTTAGTTCCAGTTTCCTTGGTTCCTGATTATCTCATTTAAATTGTAAAAATATTTTACAATATTTTTTTATCAAATAAATACAGCCATGTTGAGCATAAGAGAATGAGCATAAAAAAATCTTACTGACCCCAAACTTTTGAATGGTAGTGTAAATGTCCATAAAAATAAAAAAAAAGTAGTACCATGGTATGTTTTTTTTAGAGTCTGCTAATATGCTAATGAAGTTAGTGTGGCAACTGGAGACATGGAATAATCTTTCAGATACAAAGCAAAGCATCTCTATTAACACAGCAGTTATATCAAATAGGGATCACATCAAAGCGTCCTTATTCATCAAGCACAAGTGTGCACTTACAAAAAAACAAAAGACTCCATCCAAAATCTTCCACACCAGCTAATTAACAGAGACAGACACACACACACAGAAGAAAAAAAAAACTCACACACACAATGACACCACCTCTATGTTTAACCCTGCGACTCTGAGCTCTGAAAACACACTTCTCTCTGTGTGTGTGTAGCAGACAGCTGGTGACAGCGCAAGTGTCTTTTGATGATTATTTTGCATCAGAGGAGAGAGGAAGTGTTATTGGTCGGACACAGACAAGGTTGTTGCAGGAATGACTTGAATTTTAGATCTCGTCTGCTCATTCACCCTCATCCCCTCACTCCCTGTCTCTCATTTTATAGCCAAACCCGCCTTTCTGTTTCCTAGGCAACCGGGGAGATGATGACATCACATACAAATGTCAGCCTAGGAAGAGACAGAAAGAGAATGATTTAGATGTCTTTAAGTGTGTATGTGTAAAAAAGAGAAAAACAGAGAAACGGAAAACAGACAAGAAAAATATGAGTCATTCTACGGTTGCAGTGACAGATGTTGTCACACACTTTCAGATGGCAATGAGTCAAACTGTAGTGTACACGCACTACCAATCAAAAGTTTTGGGTCAGATTGTTACAAATAAATAAATAAATAAATAAACTAATACTTTTATTCAACAAGGACACATTAAATTGATCAAATGTAATATTTAAAATAAACGCTGTTAATTTGAACTTTATAGGCTATTACTGTTTTACTGTATTTTTTACTGTATTTTTAAAATAAACATTAAAAAAATCTTACTGTCCACAAACTTAAACAGTAGTGTAAAACTGCAGAAAAAAATGGTTGAAATAAAAAATTGTGGAACAGCATATTGTAATAATATTTACAAAGATTTTAATTTCTTAGTCTCTAAAAGCTTGAATTTGCTTCAATTGATCATTGATATTTTGATAGTTGAATAAGTGACACGTAAAATATAAATAAAATCTTTAATGATTTAAATGATAACAATTGTGTAGTTCACTAATCGTATCCTGTTATCAATGTGTCATTAACTTTCCCCAAAGGACCATGATCTTTTTACCGAAAAATCTTTTTTTAAGACTTTTAAAAGGCTCTTTGGCTAAAGGCCATGTATGGTTAAAAGGATAGCAAGTTTCTACATGTTTTTGAAAAAAATAAAAAAATAAACAATTATGTATATGACCTAGAAAAAAAAGAATAAAACGAAGAAGCAGCACTATACTGAATATTTTTTTGCTTTAAAAATGAATGAAATTCCATTGCTGGATGATGCAGTAACCTTTAACCAGGGGGAAGTGTCAAGGTGCAACTAACATAAAAGAAATGCTCCGCAAGAAATAGGGCTGGGTGTTATATCGAGTTTGTACAATATATCGATTTTTTTTCAAACAATATGGAATGAGGCAATACCGTTTACATCGATACAGTAGTTTGATACGAGCACATCTGAAAAATAGCGGAGGATGCAGTGTGAGCTGCTGCAGTGAAATAGTACAATTTGTCCTAAACATGACACTAGCTTATAATAAGCGCTTCAAAATAACTTAGTTAACAAGTTTAAAGCAGCGTGCCCTGTCAGATGCTCTGACAGATACTGTTGCTGACTGACAGATAAATACTTGCGCTGTTTAATGCGTTTGAGACGTGGTGCTTTCCTCAGTGCTTAACTTACATTTCACAGGTATATTCTCCATCTCTAAATGTTAGAAAGTCAAACAAATATGTCCATTTCACTGTCAGGAGAGGACGAGCCCTCTGCAAGTGAATCTCCGCTAAAATTCAAGCTTCCGTTAATGAGCGCCGCCGCGCGCATGCGCGCCAAACAGACGAGCACAATAGAAGAGTAGCGCAATAATTCTGACTAAAATATACATATTGCTAAAATATTTGCTGTTGGAGACAATAAATGTGCCATATGTGGAATTTTAAACCTACAAGTATATTTTTATGAAAGTGACCATTATAATGGGGTAATCAAATGCATGATAATATAATTAGTTTGTGCTTTTGTTTTTATTTTCATTTTTAGTTTAGCCTTTAGTAATTTTAAAAACAAAAGCATTATTTTTGTTTTTAGATTGTAATGTTACAATGTTAGAATGTAATGTGTTTTTAACCACCTTTTTGCACATAATATATTGCATAGCCTACATTACATTTCCTATTTGTTTCCATTTTCTTCAATATCAACATTGAATATCATTGAGCAGGAGGTGAAATAACATTTTTTTAAATGAATACAGATTTTCTTTATCCAAACAGAAAAACGTCGAAAGTACCGAGTAGTGTTGCACAATATACCGGTACTAGAAAGGTATCACGATACCCAGCTATTAAAATCGGTACGATATGAAATTTTATTAGTACCGGTACTTTAAGAGTGACAGCACTAGCAGTATTGCTTTAATTTGCGTCGATGTGTGACAGCCGTAGTCAGGATGTGTGTGCAGAGCTCTGCTTCCACTGTTTTCATTCACTAAACAACGGAAGCAGAACAGTAAAATATATACGCACCACGAAACATGCATGCATGAGAAAACAAAGCGCGGGATGTGCTTAGGCTGAAGGGCTCAGACCTGAAGCGGGCGCAAACGCCTTTCACACAGCATGCGATCGCGACTTCAGTTCTCTTTCGTGGATTATTTGGATTGAATAATCAAAATTCTAGGTAAAAATGTACGTCCTGGCAAGTATTCAGGTAAACACAGTCGGGTATGTCTTTAGTGAATGTAAACCGTTTGTAAAAATAAATCGTATGTGTTCCATTGGGTAGCCTACGTGCAGGTCTTAAAGGGCCGGACCAGCAGCCTAATATTCTGTGTAATTAATGTTAACTAGTGCAATGCCCGTGCAAAATGCCCGTGTTTTTGTGTGTTGGTTTGGTATGTTTGAGTTGCTGAATAGCCGAGGCTACTATTACACGTGGAGCCTAAACTCTGAGAAAACGATAAAGTTAAGCGCACCAGAATAAAATATAATATTCAGAATTAAACAGTGTTGCTGACTCACAGATTCAGTTAACATCCACAAATGAATAAGCGCGACGATTCAGGGGAGCAGGTTACACAGTGAACTCCGAGAAAACGCTACGCTTGAGCAAACAGTTTGTGAATAGGCTACTATCTTCAATGTGTGCTTCTTTTACAGAGATGTGAATAACAGACACACAGACAGACGTTTCTGTAATTTATAGATAGATGTATGCGTGTCTGTGTATAGGCTATATTATATTTATATATAGGCCTACTGTATATTATATGTGTGTGTGTATTGTATAGTTTTTAATTAATCGATTTGACAGTATGTATGTGCAAAATCAGTTTTTGTGTGTGTTTTTAGTAATTGTTGGTTTGGTGTGTTGGAGTCCTCATTGTTTCAATTACACAGCAAAAGTTCAGGGACATTTTTTTTGTGCATGGTTGAAAGGAAATACTGATACTGACATAATGACATACAATAAATATGGAAAATTGAACTACATATATAACTAACTACTGACAACTAACTCCTCCTGAATAACTACAATATTCAGAGGTAAACAGTGTAGCTGTTAATGTTTAGCTGACAGAATGTTTATTTTTAAACCACTACAATATTCAGAGGTAAACAGTGTAGCTGACTTAATGTTTAGCTGACAGAATGTTTATTTTTAAACCACAACTTCAATGTGTGCTTCTTTTACCGATATATTTGACGTTATCGTTTGCATTTCTAATCCAAAAAACGTCAAACTCGGCACTGCACTTACTCGTGCCCGTAGCAAGACACCTGTCAAGTTTGAAATCCATCTGACTAACGGTTCGAGAGATATGTGATTAACAGACAGACAGACAGACAGACAGACGTTCCTGTAATTTATAGATAGATGAAACAACACAAAATAGACAATCACCCAATGCTTGACTGAATAAATGTATCTATTTATTAAGAATCAGTCTATAGTTAATTTATAGAGTGAAGACTTTATTTTTTTCAGCTACAGTACTAGGTCTATTTAAAGGCAGGGTAGGTAGAAATCCCCAAAAATACTTTTTTCCAAATTTGTTTAAACTGTCTTTATATATCAATGCATAATTAAAATGTAAGTACTCTGGAACAGAAATGATAAAAATCGAGTGTCTGTAGTCCTCTCAGGACTGCAATAAACACAGCTCATTATTCCATTAACTCCCACCCCCTCCCTTTTCGGCTCCTTCCAAAGCCACGCCCCCAAAACACATGAACGCGCGATCCCGGCCGTTCGCTCAGCTGGAAGAGTCGGACGCGTTTACCAGCGCCGAGCAGAGAGGAGCGCAGTGCATGTAGTGACATCATGTCAGAATCACAAGTAATAAAATAAATAACTTTATCAGTATGAATATAAACAATTAACATGGCTGTTAGTACTCACTATCAAGCTTGCATATCGATACTGGTAAAGTTTAAAATATTTTACTAGCTCGTAACCGAATCAAACTCAATATAAGGCAAAGCTATAAATAGCTTCATTGATACACGTTTGCCATTACTTTCAGTTACACTGTGATGAAGGTGAATTTGTAAGATTCATAACATAAGATTGTTTACAGATACATTGAGTAACATACACTCAAACACCTTCTCACAACTGCATTGCAGACACAAGATAATATAACACACACACACAACATATATTGTATAACACATACAGATACAACATAAAGACATAGGTAAACATATGTAGAGCATATAACAACCAACCAAACGTGAAAAAACGGAGCAGGTAGAGTTCACGGTGAACATAGGAACAAAGTTTAGGCAGAGGGTAAAGCTAGGTATAAAAATAGATCCCCTAAACTTTTTAACCTAAAGTTAGATTTGGCGAAATTAAACAAAACAGCTTTCAACTGCAGATAGGCCTATTGCTTATTTATCGTCTCAACCCTGGCTCACTAACAGTAACGTTATACCAGTCGACACCAAAGTTACACTGTCATAGCTAAGCCAGTGTAACGTTAGTTATGCTATGTAACGTTAGGTAGCTATTAGGGCTGTCACTTTTGTGAAAAAATCCTGTTCGATTTTTGAGATATATGTGTTCATTGAATCGATTGTAAAATCGATTTTTTTCATGTCTAAAGACGTTTCCATTTTCAACACCAAATATTGGCAAATCCATGGACAACTAACAGGCATTAGGACGAACGTAAAGAGGGCGCTTGAGACGCGCACAAGTCAGCAATATTTCTGATGATTTATTGGCGTGAAGTTTTATGCACAATGACAAACAGGAGTGCAACATTCAAGGATTGAAATGAACACCCGCCAAATTCGGATAAAAATGAACTTTGGCGGGTAACGCTGTCATATCACGAGCCAATTTGTCGTGTTTCTATGTTTACTCACTTTGCTGGGGAAGTTTGTGTAAGCCAAATCTGCATGGATTTAGCGCAGATACGCAACTCGCGAGTCCTCATGATATATTAAATACAGCGGATTGCGCAGAATCTGCGCATTTCTGGCTTGCTTGAACACACACGTCACTAAGCAACAAATAACGGCGCGCTTGTTCACTTGCACTGAAGTAATAGCGAATATTAAAAAGCATTTGGTTAACAGAAAAGACATTGTTATTTTCCAACATCCTACATGTTCTGTGTACTGTATTGATCTGTCTACCTAAAACACATTTTTGGTTAAAAAAAGGCAGTTAAAATCGATTCCCTATTTTCGTTTTCGAAACTTGTGTTGGTTGGTCCGATCGATTGTGCAATCGATTTTCGAACGTAAAGTGGCAGCCCTAGTAACTATATTAGGTAGCTACGTGTGCTAGTGATACATGCTTCATGAAAAAATAAATGCCATCAAAATAAAAACAGCAAGATTACCTGTCCAGCAGAAATAAAGCCATCATGGAGTCACTTTTCAGCCCATTGAGATCCCTCAGTTGTCGCCACCGCTGGAAAGCGCTTGACTCTCGTATGATTTCTTGATTTATCTAAAGACTTTTTGTTAATAGCCTTTTCAAATACTGTCTTCCTTTTTTTAACTTGTTTGACTTCGCTGCTTCTATAGGCAGGTACTGAGAATTTTGACTGTTCTTTCTCTGCCATAATTGTTATTACTAGCTTCCGTGCCTCTTCAAACGGGTGCGCGCATTTGGGCTGCTCCTGTATCAGCAGAGGTGGTATCCATGGTAGCGAGGGAGAGTGACAGTCGCCCCAGCCAATCATTTCTTTCGTCCCGAATGGAATAATGAGCTGTGTTTATTACAGTCCTGAGAGGACTACAGACACTCGATTTTTATAATTTCTTTTCCAGAGTACTTACATTTTAATTATGCATTGATATATAAAGACAGTTTAAACAAATTTGGAAAAAAGTATTTTGGGGGATTTCTACCTACCCTGCCTTTAACAGTAGCATTCAAAAAAGAAATGAAGCACTGTTTATTTAATTTTTTCTCTTACAGTATTTGTCATATTGTTTGTAATTTGCTTTTTTGCTTATTTTTAATAACAAAGATACAATTAAATTAAATATCTATATTGTAATTATAAAATTACATTTAAAAAATATTAAATAACTCGTTTAATGAAATAAGATTTTGGTCATCCCAACCTGTTCAGAATTGTGAAAGGTTAGCAAATGTTAACATGATTGATAATAATGTCAATGTTGCAAACATCTTTGTAAGGACATACACACTGGCACTTGCTAATTATTATTATTATATTTAATAAAGGGGAGGGAATGGTCAAAAAGAAGGGAAGGAACAAAGTTACGTTTTTTTTTAATTATATATCGTATATCGCCATTTAACCACAAAATACAGAGATAAGATTTTTTGGCCATATCGCCCAGCCCTTAGCAAGAAACATGCAATATTGCGTTCTTAACCAAAGACTGTGATAGAGAGGCCAAAGTTTTGTAGTAGTGCAGCTGTAATATAGCAAGCAAGTTTAATACAGGATTCATTTGTCAATCCTCAACTTCAAACAAATTATATTTTGTTATTTATTGCGCAGAATCCCCATCAGAGCAGTTCAAACTTAAAGTCACTTAAATCCCCAGCTGTTACTACAGGCAAAGCGCCTCACCAGACAAGCGGAACAGAATGAGTCAGGAGCGGTTCACAAAGGACAACGCAGAATGGAGAGCAACAGAAGGGAGGGGACTTTCAAATTCGACCTACTTTAAAACATCTTAAAAACACAGCGCATTCTCTCACTGAACTCACTTAATGTCTGCCTTGAAAATATAATATTTCAGTGATATGGAAATAAAAAATATTGAAGCAACTTTTTGCTAAATCTACTGAATGATTTATTTGTCTGCCACAGTCGAGTGTAACGTAACAAATGTCTGATATATTTAAGATGATTTTTATTTTAATTTATTTTATTT
Organism: Gila orcuttii; assembly: GCA_026230005.1. Classification (NCBI taxonomy): domain Eukaryota; kingdom Metazoa; phylum Chordata; class Actinopteri; order Cypriniformes; family Leuciscidae; genus Gila; species Gila orcuttii. Next base: position 28,974,364 of record JAPDVR010000013.1, on the reverse strand, counting down.
GGCCTTCCAGCACCCGTCTTCCATCTGCGTGAGACCAGAGACTAAAAGACCAAAGGTATGAGTGCCCTTTCACAGAAAAAGCACATGAATATTCAATACAGCATTACACACAATTGAATATTCAACATCAGAGAGAGCACTGCTCAGTTATTCACTGAGAACATGATGTGGCTCTTCTCAGCATAAGAGAGCACACTATCTGCTAAGAGAGATGACACACACACACACACACACCCCTAAAGTTTCCAACTGATTGAGTGGCTTTGAAGTCTTGCTCCAGTCCTGCTTGCGCACGCACACACACACACACACACACACACACACGCTGATTCACTCGCTTACACACCAACACATGCCGTACGATCACATAATAGGCCACACATTCTGTCATGAGAACACAAATGTGCACAAAACAAACAAACAAACACTTACTATCAAAAGGGGTAGGAGGATATTATTCAGTGTTAAACTCGCTTGTGAGCTGAAATCAGACTGTTTATATGACCTTATCCTTCCAATGTAGCGTCGCACAACCCTCTCGTCCTCACGTACACATGCACAAATGTGTGCACAAAAACAAGTGAACACATCCATGCTCTTTCCATACACACAGACGCTCTTTGCACTTTCCGCACGCACAGGAGTGTTTTTGTAAAAATTTTCGAAAAAAGACAGTCCCAAAAGCTGCAGTGCATTCTCCATTATGCATAATATAAATCATATTAAGTAAGATAATGCTTCTCCCCCCTACACACACAGCTTGAGGATGCCCTTTAAAAGGTGCCACTGTATAACTCTTTCTCCCACACACACACACACTTCAGTCAGGGATTGTTTCATAACGCGTCTTTCTCTTTGTGCTCTAAAAATGCTGAACAGGTTAATGGTGGTTTCACTTACAAAAAAAAGTATCAAAACTACCATGGTTCTACAGTGGTATTTTGCACATGATACCATAATAATACCTATCCTTGACATTCTTTGTTGTACCTTGCAGTATGATTTAAATCCCATGGTAAATCAATTTCACCATGTTATATATCAGAGTACCATGGTATTTCCAATTAATACCAGCACTGTGTCTTGGTACTACCCTTTTGTAAGGGCACATGTACAGTAATAATATGTTTTTTTTTTTTTTTAAATGTCAGATGGTTGAAGTACCCTAGAGTACAACAAAAATACCATGGTATTTAAAATAGGTAATTTTTGAATAAATTGTGTATAAAAACTATGGTATTAACATTTGACAACCACTGTTGTTTTCCTCAACAACATCCCTCTTTTTGCTCTAAAATGCCAAACAGTTAATTGGCAAAGTGTCACTTAAAAAAATACCATGGTATTAACTTTGGACATTGTACAATGGCAGTACCTATTTTAAGGACACGTACTATAGTAATATGTTATTTTCTTTATAAGATGGCAATAATAACCTAAAATTCAAACAAAAAGTACCATGGTATTGCAATTTGGCAATCATTCGGTACCATGGTATACAAATGGTATAAAATATCATGGTGTTAACATCTGGTACCATCACCGATCACCCTTTGAAGTTTTTCCAACAACGTCCTCATCTTTGTGTGCCAATAATAATGAAAAGGTAAAATGCAATGTGCAACTTATAAAACATGGTAATCTATGTTGGATTTCCATGTTTTATGGGGACTTTTCAAAGACATGATGTTTATACTGTACAAACTGTATTCAGAACCTACCCATCACAGAAAACTTCCTGCATTTTACATTTTCAAAAAACCTAATCTAATATGATTTAAAAGCAGTTTTCCTCATGAAGACCAAAAAAATTCACACAAGGTCAAGGATTTCTGGTATTGCCATTTTTGTGGGGACATTTTGTCCCCATCAATACCTGAACAGCACGCACACACGCACACGCACACACACACACTAAATGAAAAAATACAGCAATACAAACAAAGATGCAATTCTCAACAATTAGCCTTCTTTCACTCTCCATCACTTCATTTCTTCATCTGTACTTTTCGCACAACTCCTCATTTTGGCTGTATTGGTGAAAGCAGTAAAGCGCAAAAAATCCTGCCCCTGGCCTCAATCTAATAATTGGTTATATCAAAATTATAGCAGGTTACAACAGGTTTTATGTAATATGTTTGGCTGAAATAATCATCATCTTTGGGGGTGGAATTGTGCGTTAAGGAATTAAGGCCAAGTGCAGACAAACTTGAAGGGCAGCCCTATTCATCCTTTCTTCGCTCTCTGTTTTGCGTATTTTTGTGTATGCGTGCTTGTGAATTTTTGTTTGTCTGTGATTGCATGTGTGTGTGTCCGTTTCCATGAGAGCATGTGTGGGAGGGATTTTAGTGGGTGTTCTGACTCAGCTGTGGAAGAATACGATTCCGCAGAAAATGAATCCGACCACCCACCTGCTGCTTTTTATCAAACATTTTTACACACACACACACACGCTCTAATTTAGAATGCTGAAATAATTAGGTCCCATAATAACCTACTTTCGTGTAATTCTCCACAGCACTTTAGCTGACATTGAACATTTGAGAATGATCACGACAAGACCTCTAAAAAACTCTTTACCACATAGCACTGGACTCTAGAACATTGGCTGTGTCCGAAAGCTTAAAAATGCTGCCTTCGTAAGATACATTCCAAGATAGGAAGGCATCAAGGCACGTCCGAATCCAATGTTAGCTTCACTTCCTGTCTCCTGAGATTCCCTTCAAGGCAGCATAGATGTCTCATTCGCTGCATTTGATATCCCACAATCCTGTGCTTTCCATTCTATGACAGTTGAGCTAAAAATAAAGATGGCGTGTGAAAGTTGCGGTTGGTGGACAGTTTGTGTGTAAATTTATGTTTTTGACCAATGTTTACCACATCTGGTGACATTTCTAGAAAGAAATTACTATTGTAGTAATTAAATATTTGCTTCGTTATCACCATAGCTCTCTATTTTGTTGTAGATCATTAAAGGGGTCCTATTATGCTTTTTCACTTTTTCAACTTTAGTTAGTGTGTAATGTTGCTGTTTGAGGATAAAAAAGATCTGCAAGGTTACAAAGCTCAAAGTCCTCTCCAAAGGGAGATATTTTATATAACAGAATCCACTTTCCAAGAACTATAATGAACGACTCGTTTGGACTACAACATGTTTTTTTTACAGATCTTAAGAAGTCACAATGTTACTCATTTAAATAATCTCCGTCCACAGAATAAGGGGACAAGGCCTGGTTGAGAGAAGACAGTGTTGTTGCTATGTCAAAGAGACACTTTTTTTCCCACCCCATTTCCAGAACTCATTCTTTTGACCTTTCTATAAGGTTGATGAACTTTATGTGGTTAAAATTTATTTTAAACACTGTTCCTATACATGATATAATGTATTAGAAAATTACAAAAAAAACATACCACTCTGAAACTTCCTGTAAAATCTGTGCTTGCAAAGTCCATGCATGAAATCCGTTCTGGACGATCCTCCTGTTCGTTAACATTCTTAAAGGTGCATTGTGTAATATTTAAGAGGATTTGTTAAAAGAAATGCAATATCATATACATAACTATGTTTTCAGTGGTGTATAAAAGACCTTACATAATGAACCGTTATGTTTTTATTACCTTAGAATGAGCCATTTCTATCTACATACACCGCGGGTCCCCTTACATTGAAATGCCTTTTTTCGCCGACATGTTTCTACAGAGTAGTCCTTAAAGGAACACTCCACCGTTTTTTGAAATAGGGCTTATTCACCATCTCCCCTACATTAAGATACGTGAGCAAAAGCATTTTTGTCTCAGTGCATGCATTGTCTTAGTTTGGCAGTGCCGACGCTAGCTTATCTTAGCATAATGAATGGAATCCTATGTTGTCAGGTAGCATGTCTTGAGTAAAAGTGATCAATTACTTCTTGTGGCCTGCGTATTCACAACGAGTACAAATAGCAATGCAGATTAAGACTAGGCGTTTCCTAGGCAGATATTGACTTGGGACTATATTAGGGTGAATCACAGGCGAAGCACTGCTACTTGGGCGCAGTCATATCACGCAACATCTGAAATCCCCCAACTTCTGTCAACATACCGGCGTGAATATTAGCTGGCTATTTTTCCTACAGTAGACATAGTGAATAGTGATGAACATGGCGGATTTTGTGCGAGACGAAGAGGGTGACTTCTCAGACAGTCAAGATTCAGAACCATACCTCTACAAACCGAGTTTTCAGAAGAGGAGCTGGGTGCTTTGGGAATAGAACGACAGAAGGAGGAGGTTGCGATCGCTCAACAGCCTGAGGACGTGAGGTCAATTTTTTCACAGGTAACGATAACAGCGAATTTTTTTTTTTCAATCATGTTGTTCATGCTAAACAGGTTGAACTCAACATGAGGTTATAATAGATGAGGCAATTTGAACCATACTCTATAAACAGCTTCTCAGCATCTATCTTAAAACTGAATAAAGACACAGATTCACGTAAGGAAGAGTAGTAAAAGACAACTTACATGTGCACTTTTTTCTGCCTGTAATTTGAAAATGGATGGGACGGACGTATCCTTCAGACGTAGTACCGTCTTTCTGGTCCTATATAGCATTTTTTCAACATTATCCTCCGGTGCAAAATGCTCTTCGCAAACACGATACTGTCCTTTGCTCGTTCTCACAACCTTTTGCAGGTAATTACCATGTTTGCTGTAACTTCTCAAACTAAACACAATCCAAAAGCGAAGATACTCAGTGCAGGTCAGGTCACGCCGGTATGTTGACGGAAGTTGGAGGATTTCAGGTGTTGCGTGAAATGACTGCGCCCAAGTAGCAGTGCTTCGCCTGTGATTCACCCTAATATAGTACCAAGTCAATATCTGCCTAGGAAATCACCTAGTCCTAATATGAATTGCTATTTGTACTCGTTGTGAATACGCAGGCCACAAGAAGTAATTAGGTGTTTTGTTTTTTTATCATTTTTACTCATGACATGCTACCTGACAACATGGGATTCCATTCATTATGCTAAGCTAAGCTAGCGTCGGCGCTACCAAACTAAGACAATGCCTGCACTGAGACAAAAATGCTTTTGCCCACCTATCTTAATGTAGGGGAGACGATGAATGAGCCCTATTTCAAAAAACGGTGGAGTGTTCCTTTAACGGACAAAGCCGTTTCGTCACTATTGTTGTTTTTTGTGCAAAGAAGCTAGCTAAAGTCAGCGAATAAAACACTGACAGAATGATGAACAAGTACCAACAATATTCGCAATACCATATCGTTTTACTGAATAATTAAGTAAACCTAATTTCTTAATTTATCTTTGTAAAGAAACCTAATTGCTGAACTGGCTACTCTCTGCTGTCTCAGACGACGACATCTTTTCCTATCGCCCACCGTAACTTCTGTTGGTTGCAATTCGCAACCTCACCAGTAGATGGCGTTAAAATTTACACAGTGCACCTTTAAGTCTGAACCAGGCTTGAATTGGTTTGAAATTGATGCCATCCTTAATATTTTTTCATCTGAGTAGAGCTTGTGGTTATTGTAAGGGGTGTGACATTTCCTGAACACGCACTAAGCGATGCCAATCACAACACACTGGGTAACCAATCACAGCACATTAGCTAAATGGGGAAGAGAGGTGCAGTGACAATGTAAAATATGTGAAAAAGAATGTGTTTTTTGAACGATCAAGCATGAAAGCATATTCTAGTACACCCCAAAAACAAAATCAAGACTTTGTGAAAGGGCATAATAGGACCCCTTTAAACCGTTATGCTGCTTCAGAAGTCTGTCCGTATCGTGAGGTACCTTCATGCACAAACGCTGCCCACAAAATCCTTTCCTGATAAGGCAGTGAGGCAACAAGTCAGCTGCCTACGTTTTTTGAGCGAAGCCAATGTGTAAAACATTGGATTAGGTATATCAAAGAAGTTATCAATTTAATTGGCATGAATAAAATAAAATAATAAAATAAAATTTTGCTTTCTATTGACTGTAAATCTGCATGGAAACCATAGCTTTACATTATACATGAGTGGAAAGAGTCAGCTTAATAATTAAAGACAATAATTTTACATATTTTTATTTTTTCCTCATAAAGGCATCACACATTTTGAAAACCACTGACTTTAGGTGCATTTTCATACGAATCTAATGAAAACATGTCCATAAAACTCCAAATAGGTTCCAAAAATCTTAATAGTCTCACATATTGGCATTATTTTCTATCTATTACTAAAACCTAATTTCAAATTTCTTTTAATTTTGGCCATGGGTATTGTTAATATGTCAAAGATGTTTAAGTCAAAATTTCAAAGCTTTAGGCTAAACATTTTTTAATACATGAGCAAAACAATGATGTGTTACAATTATTCACAGTATGCCATAAGAAAGCAGTATGCTATCTTAGGTTTACCCAATTTTAAAGCAAAATAATTTCCCAGCGGCAGTAATACGTTTTAAAAAATGTGAAAAATCTGGACTCTCAGTTTAAATGTTTCTCTCTATGACAAACAAGGTAAACACAGAGAGAAGAAGAGCAGATAAACAATGCCAGCCATTTGTAACCAACTGCCACTGCACGGTTGACGTGTGCCCTTAAGTAAAACAACATTCAGGACATGGAAAAAAGAAAGAAAGAATACATGCTAGATAGAGAGAGGTATGTAAACGCAAGAAAATAACGAACAAAGAAGAGAAGGATAAACAGAAGAAAAACAGACAATTTTTAATGAAAAGCAGGAGTGAGTGAGCACTATTTTTAGCCAAGAACCTTTGTGTCCACACGTGTGTCCTGAATAACAACAAGGTGTTTAGAGACTTTGTCCTCACCAGCCGGATTGCATTGTGATGAGCTTCAAGCTTACACCAACCGAGAATGATTATTATGTGGAAAATTACATTTAGGCTATTAATCTGGAACATCTGTACAGCAAAATTCAACATGTTAGCATTAATAAATGATAGTAGTTACAAAACAAAGATCTTGACCACTCACTGTAACAGAAAAAGAATGGCTTACTTTCATTAAGCTCTTGTTGAAAAGAAGGGAGACCGAATGAAATGCATACAAATTACCTGCTCTCTGTTAGGCTGTTCCGGAGGAGTTTAATAAACCACAACACCGTGTCATTAAACCCTATGACCACCCACTGCCCTTGAGTCAAATCCTGTGCACTGCACACATTAGCAAAGCCACACAGTGTGTAGCAGATGCACAAAAGCATACAAATTAACAGGCCCTAAAGAAATCCAACAGTATCGTGATTTTCTAGATCTGCCTGCAGTAACTGCAATGAGTCAAATGTAACGAGTCAGTCACTTAAGGCAGGGGTTGTTAAACTAGCATCGGGGAACCTGGCCATAAAGGGATAAGCAGAAAAGTTCAAAGAAAATTAGATATAAAACAAAACCAAAATAAATAAATAAAAATAAAATATAGCATCCAGTGGTCAGCGGATAAGTTCAAAACAAAATAAAACAAAATGAAACAAAACAAAACAAATAAATTAAATAAAACACAGCATACAGTGGTCAGCAGAAAGGTTCAGAACAAAACTAAACAAAATAGAACAAAAAACAAAACAAAATAAAATAAAAATAAAGCATCCAGTGGTCAGTGGAAAAGTTCAAAACAAAACAAAAAAAAACTAAATTAAATACAGCATCCGGTGGTCAGCGGAAAAGTTCAAAATGAAACGAAACAAAATAAAATGTAAAATTGTAATCTTTATTTTTACTGTGTAGCTGGTCAGATATCTGGATAAAAAATACATAGTTTTAAGTGTTTCTTCAAGTTTATACATCATTGGTACATCATTACTAAGTAATTTCACAATGCAAAAAACTTAATGGTCCAAAATATTTTATCTAATTTAATTTAACTTAACTTTCCTATAATTTGGGGGATAAATATAACCCAGGCATATTCTTGTGCATACACTTTTTCAAATGCACTTTCTGTTCTCTTGTTGATAGGTGTCAGATTTATAATAAACTTTGACTATTGTTAAAAGCCAGAGTAAAGCATGCCTGCTGTTTCTCAACAAAGGTGTCAGAGAGACTGAGCAAAAAAGTCCAGAAAAGGCTGGCAGTTAGCGGATGCTCCAGGAGCCCCAAATCGATAGAAGGGGGGAAAGGTAAGATGATGAGATTTCCTCAGGTTACTCAGGGATCCTCATCACAGAACAAGCTGTATCAATGCAGACAGGCAGGGCTTGGGGGACGTTTACATTACTGTGGACTATAGACTGTGGAACCTGGAAGAAAGTGTAGGTCTGTGGAGAAACTATAGAACAATCAATTGAAGCAATAAGCGCCTCTTTCCTCCGCTGTCGGTTTCTTTTTCCCTTTCTCTTGCTCTCGCCAGCTTACTCTCTGGAGGCTTGTGTGTGATGTATGTGGCAGCGTTCATTGTAATGTTGAGAGAGGTACCCTCAAAGCAACCTAACCGATAATGAAACACTCCGCTAGCGTTTCCTACCCTGTAAGAGACCATGTGCAAGTTGTCTCCATTCTAAATGTTATCTTCACTATTATGGTAGCAGGCACAGAAAAATAATACATAAGATTTAAACTACGGCATGCAACGGTGGAAAAGTCATGTGTTCCCTCAGAACACGAGCCAACACCTTAGACAAATTCCAGTGACCTAAAAGAGCTTTGACTAGAGACAAAGAATCACATTAAAATGCTGAAAATTTGAATGTGCAGAACAACAATGCAATAAGGTCATTGGAAGACAAAAGAGCCATCTGAGAAAGAAAGAAACGGCATAATTAGATGAGAAGAGTCAATTAATGCAACTTGTAAGATTTACAGATCACGTGTGCACTTGATGTTTCCAGTATTTAAGACTGAAGGATTGCTTCTTCCTGCATTGTATTAGTTTATTCAATTTGTGCACATAGATTGCTGTGAAAAAGAAATACACTCCATAAAAAAGTAGTTTTCTTTTATTTTCCCCCAAAAATAATAGGACACACAATAGGATAATTGGACTGGCACTAAACTATGACAATAAACAGGCTCTGTTAATACATTTACCAATCAATATTTTTGGTCCAAATGGTGTAGTTATGGCTTCTAAAGGCTAAAAAAGCAGTGCAAATGAGTAAAACATCGACTGACCAATTGGTTTTGATAAGACACATTGAAGCTGGACTAGCAGAGCAGCACTTCAGCTACTTTGCAACAGTTTTGTCTCGAACCAACATCTAAGCTGATGCTGACTTTTATCTTCGCTTTGAAATGATTAGAGACTCTCATAACCTTAGATTGAAAGGTGCAGAGAGAAATAAACAGTGAAATTAATTAATCCAAACCCCAGTCAGCAGTGCAATAACGTGCTAACGGCTCTGCACACTCAAGTGGCAGTGAGTCATTTCATCTCCTGTGTGACAACTCAGCTTTTCTTCATGTTGTACTGCCAACACAGGTAGAGTCCATCATAGGCGGAATCTGAGAGAACACAGTGACACATGAAGGAAATGGCAGAGAGAGAAAAAGAAATATGAGAGCTCAAACTCAAAAGAAAAGACAGTGAGATGATGGAAAAGCCAGATTGTTCCAAAGGAAAAGATAAAAGGCTAAAATTAAGGAAAGAGGGAGGAGAGATGGATCAAAGAACGAGGAAGGAAATGATAAAGAACAAGGATAATGGATACAGACTAGAAATGTCAATGCGATTGTCTTTTGTTTTATATCATCTTCACATTGCCTTTAATGCTTTAAAATACAATAAAATCATTGAACAGTCAGAGCTTGGTACACATAGGAGCTGTAGTGCTCACGATGTCCATGAGCAGGTTTTGTTCTAGCCTGTATCTTGCCTGATCCCACACCAATACCTTCTACCTCTCAATATTTTCCTGTCACTGACTCGACACTGTACTTCCCAATAAAAGCCTTCATAAAAGCCGATAAAATAATCTAAAAAAAAACATTGAACAAAATGTTATTTTTTTAAATGGTTTTTGATACTTGCACTACTGGTCAAAGTTTGGAATAATACATTTTTTAATGTTTTTTAAGAAGTCTCTTATGCTCACTTAAGGCCAAAGTATACTGTACGTGAACTGTACGTGCACCGCCCGATTTTTGTAACGCGTACGCGCATTTAAATTTTTTTTTGCAGTAATTAGTTTATCCACAAGGTGACAAGGAAACAGAACATACCAGAACATGCAAGCTACAGCGACAATGGAGGTCTACATAGACGAGATTGTGCAAAGAGGTTAGAAAGTACCCTCATTTGTACAACTCTAGCATGAAGAAATATAAATATATTTACATGGGTTGCAACTCGCGGCGAGAGATTGCATGCGTCGAAGTGCGCATGCGTCGAACGCCTGAGTATGTGTACGAGTCAAATGAAGTATACGTTGCAAGGCTGTGCGTTTGACCGTACGCGTTAAAAAAATGAAGTACACTTTCTGCTTAAAGCCTGTTTTATGCTTCTGCGTTGAATCGACGGCGTACCCCCGCAGACCCCTCTGCGTCGCCGCGAACCCCTCCGCCGTAGCTCGACGTGCACCTCCAAAAAATTGTAACTATGCGTCGAGGCGACGCAGACCACAAGGGCTGTGATTGGTCAGATGCACCGCGATGCAACTCAACCTGACGCAGAACCATAAAACGGCCTCGACGCCGTAGCAGTGACGGCGTAGCTACGCCGTGGAGTTGACGCAGAAGCATAATGAGGCCTTAAGGCGAGACACTACAGGTGAATAGGGTAATTTTTTTAACTATCAGATATCACCATGAAACTTTGCCAGTTGATTACCTACATTAAGATGAGAAAAAAAATGTATTACAAGTTTTCTGTAATTTAATGTTTAAATATGCAAATGAGGCATTGTCTAATTAAATATGCGCTATTTTGCATATATTTTAAAAAACGAAATCTGAGTATTGGACAAAGCCAGGTTCAAAATTATTTTTTCATTGTGTTCACATATTAGATGGGGAAAAAATTACAGAGGGATTTATGGATATCTACTTTTGTTATCCTGTAAATCAGAATATACTGCCAATAGCCTTAAAAAAATGATTTTCGCCATGTTTTTGGGAATAAAAGGTTATATAAATCAGGCTAGGAATAATATATTTACAAATCCCTCTGTAAATGTCTTCATAATATAACTAGGTACAAGACTGGAAAGTTTGGTGTATATAGGTGCTACTGAACTGGAGATTTCAGACTTGGAGAATGAGAGAAAAGACATTTTGAGAAAACGTGCTTTAAAGATTTAGCATCAGCCAATGAGATTGCGCATTTAGAGTAAAATCCCCCCTTTTACTTTCGCGATTGGTTGCTGATAAAAAGGAAATGACCATATTTGGATCCGGCAGTCTTGGTCAGGAGAGAGAGAGCTTTCTAACGGTGTGTGTGATGACAGGGTGCAGATCGCGATCTCTGGGCAGAGGGATGATTTATAATGACAACTTTTGATGAATTTATGAGAAATCTACAGACGCAAACAGACAAAGTGTAGTAAAATAAAGACCTAAATGTGTATTTCGGACTTTTTTTCACCACAAGTCTGAAAGAAGACATGTTATTGAAGACAAATATCCCAAAATCTCAAAATTGACCAGTGAAAAAAAAAACAATGTTTTTGCCTGCCGTGTCTCGCCTTAAGGCTGCATTTATTTAACCAAAAATACAATAAAAACAGAAATATTGTGATTTTTGAACTGTTTTCTATTTTAATACATTTTTTAAAAATGTAATTTATTCCTGTAAAGGCAAAGCTGACTTTTCAGCAGCTAATACTCCAGTCTTCAGTGTCACATGAACCTAATGATCTAATGTGCTGATTTGGTACTCAATAGTTTTTGCTGCTTAATATTGGCATTTTACGAGAAATAGAATAGAATAGAGGGTTCATCTTCAGGGAATAAACTAATAAAATATATGCCTTGAATGCAACGTAAATCACTTTTAAAAAAGTCACAATATAAAAAGGTGTCTGTCCAATGCATAAATGTCAAATGTAAGCAATAGAATAGAATAGAATCTTGTATTGCCACATAGCTGAACTGGTGGAAGGTACAGGTGTACAACGTACATGAGACAATGTATGAATGTGCAATACTATATTTTTTATATATATAATACTACGTTATATAGGCTATGCTGCAGAAATATGGACAACTGCGTATAAAGATTGTTAAAAGCAAATGTAAAATCTAAATAATCATAATATTGTGCAAGTCATAATCATAACAAGACATAACATGTCTTCTGTTGTTGACATCAAGATGAAAATACAGCCTACACCACATTAAACACAGGTTCACTTGCAGCAAGGATAAGGTGAATGATTAGCATAAAACCACTGAGTTTCAAGAGTCATTTGGAAAGCAAACTATTTAGATTAAATTAAAATTTTGGTTTTGAAACAACATATGGCATCCAATGTAGAATCTGTGTTTTGAAGCAAAACCGATTGAGAACCTCAGTTAATGCAAATCAAGGCTCGTTGATCTCAGCATGTAGCTAGAAAAAAATGATTAGCAGCAGTGATGGCAGTGAGATCAGATGGAGAGGGCAGAATGAAAAACATGAATGAAGAACAGAGTGAACAGAGGGAGGGAGTGCAGGCGACTGGAGACTTCGGTTTCATATAAGAGCTTTAATATGTGAGAAAAAAGGACTGAATGTCTCGGTGGAGGAGGTGATAAGAAAGAAAAGGAAGGGAGGGATGCACAAAAGGCTGAAAAGCATACATGCGTGTTCAAGATGAGCTGGCCAATGTGCTTGCGAGAATACGCCTCATTTTCTAAATGCTGAGGGGGAAAAAAACAGTATGTTATATAACGATTGCTAAAGCATTAGGAAATGAGAACATCATATGCAGCATAAACTGGAAAAGCCTTTAGAGAATACTTGTGCCTATGCATAGAACAAATCTTATTTATTTGATTACTTTGGATGAATAAATCGCTTTCGTGCATAGAAAATGAACCAAGTTGCTTTAAATCGCTCCCTGTTGTGGTTAACCTACAGGTCACTTTTTAGCCACTTCACAAGATGAATGTGATTGAGTACTGTAGTCCTAATTTCCTGCTGGAGGAAGACTTATACAAGCTAAATGACACCTTAGGGACTAATTTAGCTCTCATGAAGCAATATCTTTCTAAGCATTACCTAAATGCATGTGTATCTGTAAGTGTATATCATATATTAAACCTCTATTCATGTTTTAATAAGAGTGTAAGTCTATCCATAACAGCAATGCTTAATTAAAACCATTTATGATATTTCAAGGTAGGATTTCACAGACCAATAAATTAATTAATTTTAATTTGACATATAATTACACTTGTCATGAAACATCCATATAAAGGCTTCCATGCAGCTCCAACATGTATGCCCTAATAAACTTCCCTTTTCAACTGACATCGCCAAGCCTAGTTAATTTGGTAACATGAAGACAATTTTTCACAATCTAGATCCTGTTTCACTCAGAAATACATCACATCACGGAAGTAAAGTAGTTTGCAAACACACCTTGACTTTTAGAACATCTACCAAAGACGACGAAAGCTTTGCTTAATGATTATCACTTTGGATCAAGCTGCCACAAATCTATTCAAATAAACAAATGTCTATTTGGCTCCTGAGGGCTACAACAACAGATGAGACTTAATTGACTGACATGCCTATCTGATTGTCTCTCTGTTAAGAAGCAAACACTCATGTATAGATATTGAAGTCTTCTGGCTGTCTCATAATCTCATCAATATGGCATGGATCCTTTATGTAGTCAGACCTTCAAGCTGACAGCACTAGTAGGGCACTTGCTGACATCTATGACTCTTATTAGCATTCAATACACACAATCCAAAACAATTAAATTCAAGCAAACAGATCAGTACCATCAATGAAACTGGTCTATATCCACTCTCACAAGGGCAAGGCATCTATAGGAACGGAACATAATGTAAAATGAAGAAGAAATGTTGAAGATTCTGCACCAGGTAACAAATCGAATTTGCATGTTTGTGACATTGTGACACTCCTTTGTACAAATGATCAGATGTTCCCAAATTCCCAAAGCATACATACAATGTCAGTTTAATGCATTTTCATTAATGCAGCCACTCTAGCTACTGAATTAATTATAGCAATATCCAAATACGGAATCCACAAGAAACTCATAAGCTGATAATTTATGGCAGACATCTTCACCTCAAAGCAACTGATTGCCAGCCAACGATTTTCCCCTCTCAAGCTGCACATTTCCCAACTTACTGATGATCTCACCACTCCATTCCACTCCACTCCGCTGTCAATCCCTCAAGTCTGCTGCTTAGCTCCCATAGAGAAAGAAATGGAAGCCTCACTCTTGCTCTGCCTACTCCACTCCAGTGGACAAGTATGGCTAGTCAGAGGAGAATCATCATGGCAATTGAATAAATAAAACATAGTTTTCAAACCCTATGTTTTTCAGAATTCCAGATAGAAATTTGTCGAAAGTAGGGCTGTGTATCGGCAAGGGGCTCATGATACGATACGATATATTGCGATGCGATACATAATTTTTTAAAAACAAAAATGTAAAAAAATAATAGAGGTGAAAATACAACTTGCTGAGTATCACCTGAGGTATTCTGGTATGTGTATTAGAGCCCGACCGATATATCGGCGGGCCAATATCATCGGCCGATTTTAGGCATTTTCCTAACTATCGGTATCGGCATTTATAATGGCATTTATAATGTGTGTGTGTGTGTGTGTGTGTGTGGTAATGATCACGCGTCTCATTCATTTAGAGACAGGCAGGATTCGTATTTAAATAACGGTTTGCTGTTTGACATTCGATTTGATTTGTACTGACCTGTTCTTTTATTAATTCATCAAGAAGTTGACAAATTCCGTGACGATCCGCTTTATACAGTAAATTCCGTTTTTATGACTGGATTCCGCGATTCCTTCCGTGTTTTCTGCATCGCGGAAATCACAGGACCCTGTTATATTGAGGTGTTTGCAACTTCAGTGTAGTAAAGTATTGCTACTTCAGCAAAGTCTGCTGCTGTCTTAACTTTGAGAGACTGATGCGTGATCAGTGAAGCAGTTCCAGTCAGCGAGTGCTCTCGGTGTGAGAGTGCAACACTTTCAGTGCCTCAGCTTTCGCGCTGATTGGCCGGACTCGTGACTCCCAACAAATCAGATGTGCGGGACATTGGTCTAGTCTACAGAGTGGTGAGTTTGATGTCTATGTGAAAGTTTAAAAGCATATTTTAGTGCCGCTTTCAGAGGGCTCACGTCCGTAGTGCTGAACTGTCGAGTCTGTAACATTGTTTTTTCCTCATAAATACGAACACGAAAAATAAAATAAAATGAATATTTTATGTAGCCTGTGGAGACTGAGAGCCAACCCTTCTTCATCCAGTGGGTAGTAGCCTACTTGTGATTTGCGCAGTGTAATTCACAGAATTGATTTCTCTGCTACAAGCCTCTGTCACGTATTGTGTGAGCTTGTGACTGTTGCAAGCGCACAGCTGAGAAGTCCTTATTATATTGTCTGCTATATTTACTTCTTATTTATTAAGGCAATTGGTTGATGAAACATTGATTAAAATGCGTGGCGCGAGCGATCTCCGACAGTAAACTGATTCTGCTTTGTCTAGGGTAAACAGCTGTTGCGATGCGAGCAGTAACGGCCGCGTCCGGTGTAGACACAGTGTTAAAGCTCATTCTGCCTGATAATGCTACGTTACAACATCAAGCAATATTCCAAAAATTTATATAATAACACTTTATATAGGGCCATTTTGCATTAAGAGTAGCGTAGTTTCACGTTTAGTACATTTTGCTTACTAATTATTTAAAATAGTATAAAAGTACTGTACATATGTAATTAAAAACGTTTTCATTATGATATTATTAATTTTACTTTAATAAAAAGATCTGAGTTCTTCCTCCACTGGTAGAGATTAGAGGAATTAAGAGTAAAAATAGAAGATAAGGTTTTGTCAGTGACACTTTTTATATATTTATTGATACAAGTTATGACTAAATTAAAAGACAAAGTCGTTAGTGAAGATTATGCAACAGTATTTAGAATATAATATAATATAACATGCAATGCAAACAAGTTTGGTTACAGCTCAACTGTATAATTCTCATTCTATCATTCCCCCTGCCTCCATTACATATCTGTGTCACACAAGTGTTTGATCACCACATTTGAGTGATCATTGCAAAACGTGTTTATAAAATATATTTATTCTGTTTATAGCTACTGTGTAAAGTACCCATCAAAAGTTTGTTCACACCAATAGGAAAGCGTCCAAACTTTTGACTGGTATACTGTACTATAATACACTTAAATAATATTGCTACTGTATTATAATATACACATAAATAATATTGGCCGATATATCGGTATCTGGCTTTTTTTACTCCCTAATATCGGTATCGGCCCCCAAAAATCCATATCGGTCGGGCTCTAATGTGTATCACATTATATTAATAACTATATATATAGCTATAATAACTAAAAAATAGATAACTTCCATTCTAATTTATTAGCAAAGCTATTTGCATTGCACAGTGTCAATGAACATGGAACACACTGAAATGTATGAAGTGCATATTGTGTTACTGAACACATAATGTTCACACACAATTTATAAAACTGAAATAGTATGTTGTAAATAAAAAATGAAGTGCATTAAGTAAACACCATTGTATGAGAACTGATCGATGACATCACTGTTTTCTACAGAGCTGCTGTATAAATAAACTAAATTAATAACTAATGATTTTTACAACTTAAATGAATCAAGTACTAAACAAACTTAATATGGACAATGACACTTTTCTTCAAGAGCTGCTGTAAAAGCTTTAACAAACGTTGTTGCATTCATTTCCTGTTATCACTGTAAAGCTGCTTTGAAACGATCTCTGTTTTGCAAAGTGCGCAATATAAATAAAGGTGACTTGCCTCTGCTCTACTATGCTGCAAACAATTTTTTGGTATTTGATATTTTGATAACTCATCTGCGAGTCGCAATCACAGCGCAAGCGTTCATAGTGTTCACCATATGCCTTAAGCCTGGGTTTTCAACCACACTATACGGCAGCAAATCCTTACAAATGAAATGGGCCACCGACTCCGTTATCTTCTTTGCACGAGCTGAGGTAGACGGAAGCTTGTTGGTGTTATTATCCAGTGTAGTTTGCCTTGAATCAACAGATTTCGGCAGAGGTTGCAGTGCCGCTATTTCATCTGCGTGGTGTCTTAAGTGATAATGCAAGTTGGTTGTTTCCTGAATATTTTTGTGAAGCCTGGCAAAGCTCACAAACGTTCATTACTCCCTGACTTATTTTAAAAACAAAGTGCACCCACACGTTGGAGGTGCTCTTAAATTTTCCACCATGCTCGCTCTCACTTACTTCTGAGACATTGGCCGTGTGAATGTACGTACAACGGGCAACGTAGACAGCGAGTCAGCGATCTACAGGGGACGTCGTTTGACACACTGGGATTTCATGAAATGCTAACGTCATTTTAAAGTCCATTTAAAACATGATTTTTTTAAAAAGGTATCGATACTAGAGGTTGGAATATCGATACACTATCGTGAAAAATAGTTAGCTGTATCTATATTTTTGCACAGCCCTAGTCGAAAGATCCATTGAATTTTCAGACTTAAAAAAAAAAAAAAAACAGGTCAACAGGGATGTGCAAAACTACATATAGTCATAATAATTGACTACCGAACGACTGCCTGAACAGCTAGTCAGCGCTTAACAGCAAGATTGTGTTTAACTGGAATGTGTACATAAAATAACAATTAAAAAAGCAACGCAGACTTAATCCCAGGACATTCAGGCCTTCAATTGGATAACTGACAAATATACAACAAATATATAGGGTAAATCTACAATATATTTTATTGCACAGCAGTTTCTTTGTCAAATGAACCTGAGATGGATCATGATAAATAAAGAGAACATCGTTCACAGCAAACAATTTGAAAGCTGGCAGTAATTGTCTTGAAATTTATTGAAGGTGCTAGACTTATTGGAAAAGTGCTGCTGTAATGGCTGTAGTGGCAGGGCTTTCAATATAATTAGCAACTTCTCAGAGAGGGTTAACTATCATCGGTGAATCAATGCATTTGACGGAACCCTCTGCAAAAAAATGCATACCTAAAGTCATCCCCTTTAAAGCACAGCTGCTAAAAATATTAAAGCTAAGTCAATTTTGCTAATTGATTAATCCAATTTATCGGCTTGTCGACCATCCTAACCCATTAGCAAGAGCATGACATAATTTGAGCATATTGTGCTTCAATCCGTCACAGCAAAATAAATATAAATATCAACTTTGACAAAGTTTTATTTCTATACTGAAAAAAACATGACTTTTGAATGCATTAATATTGCATTAAAAATATGTATAACCTACCATTTAAAAGTCTGGGGTCAGTAAGATTTATTATTATTTTTACTTTTACATTTATTCATCAAAAAGTTCTGAAAAAATATAGGCTATATGACAGTTTGCAGTGCACCGAAATATTAAGCAGCACAACCGTTTTCAACATTGATATTAAGAAATGTTTCTACCAAATCAGCATATTCAAATGATTTCTGAAAGATCATGTGACATGATCATGAGACTGGGAGTAACGGCTGCTTAAAATTCAGCTTTGCCATCACAGAAATAAATTACATTTTAAAATATATAAAAATAGTTATTCTAAATTGTAATATTTAAAATCTAAATAATAATAATTTTACAAAATTTTATTCAGATTAAGGAAACTTTGGTGAGTGTAAGAGACTTCTTTCAAAAACGTAAAACCATCTTACTTTTGAACGGTACATTGTATATGTATTTTTAAAAGCATAAATACTGTATTAAAAAACATGTATACATATGCACACACATGTTGCATCAAACAAATGTGTGCACACACACTCATAAACAGTACATAAAACAGTCAAAAGAACATGCTTAGGGCCAGATTTACTAACAGCTTACGGCAGTGCAAACCCTCTTTTGGCATTAAAAAACTACTGTCAGGATTTACTAAAGACACAGTGAATTTATTTTTTATTTTTGCACCTGACCTTATTGCATATGCATTTCTTGGAGTTTCCCTTTCAGACGCAAAATTTATGGGAGGAGAGTATTTGATTACAAATCATGCAGGGTGATTTACTAAGGTTAACGCCAGTCAATTTACTGGTATTTGCACCATTATTTACCACACCAAAAAAGCATGTCTCAAACCAGACGCTAATTGGCAGATTGTATTGATCATTATGGAAATGATCCGGCTGCGTCTGTGTTCTTTACTTTGCGCGTAGTCAGTAGATCACGCTCAGAACTTTAAACCCCCATCTACGCCTTTTTGGAATTGCGCTCTCACGCTAATTTGCCCTGTTTAGTAAATCGGGCCTAAAATGTGTTGATAAGAGAAGATGGCACATCCGCTTAAGTGTCAGTCACGCAACATGGTTTTGAGTCTAAAAATTCATCCGAAAGACAATTCCTCATTTCCACCTCATTACCCACTACAACCCCCGCCAACAGCACATATGTTACCACAAAACCACACTGACGTAACAGCCGGAAGACAGGCGTACGCAGAGCTTTAAGATAGCACACGATGAGTCATAAGTCTGTCACCGATGGCAACTCCACTCCACCAATGAAGGATGTGCATTCCTTAAATCAAGAAGAAGGGATTAGAAAAGACAAGCCATTCAACACTCAATTGAGTCAATCCTGTTTTCTCATACTGCATAGAGGCCCTTTGCAGGGTTTGGCTGAGATAGTGTAGAAGTCACTCAACATAGGGTGTACAGTGGGATAAAAAAAAAAAAAGAGGCATGCTGGTCTGGATATGAATTATGCATGAGAAGAAGGCAGAAGTGGAGATGGTCATGTTGGAACAGATTGGTGTCTCCATCAGCAAAGAGATATTTTTTTTACATTATACTATATTATATTCAGCAGCAGTTTGTGTGACTGAGCATCTTCAACACAGTGTGATAGCTGGAAACTCTAAAGATCCTTCAACTGCTTTTTCTGAGCTTCCTTTAATGTGAGAAATTTATGCTGGCCTTGAACTATAAACAATAACTGAAGAAGTGTCTTAGAGGAGTACTACAATATGCATGCGTGTACACGTTTACATTTATGAGCATATACGTTTGCCTGGATGTGTGACTCAGTTTTTAGCAATGTGTGCTTCTCAATTGGAAAATGAAGAAACACAACCCTGATTTAGTCTGTGGAAGCCCTTGACAGCTATTATATACTCACATATTACTGAAATGACTCTGAACAGACTCTGTACTTCAACACTACATGTTCATTGAGGTTTTTAGACAATACGAATGTAAATGAGATTTTAGAAATGTCAGAAATGTGACTAATTAAAATAAAGAAAATGGTGATATCATTGTATGCATACTAGACATGTGCCGGTATTCGGTTATGCGATAAATCGCGGTAATGAATATGCACGATATTGTTATCGCGGGCACTTCACAGGGTATCTGCACACTTTTTAAAGTCAAATTTAAGGCTTTTTAAGACCTTTTTAAGACCTGAAGAAATCAAAATTAATACCTTACATTAGGGGTGCGCAATATTGACAAAAAAATTGAGACATATTTTTGTCAATATTGCGCACCCGATGATAATCTTTTTTTGTCAATATTGCGCACCCGAGTTTTGTCGATGATAATTAGATGATATTTTACTGATTGTGTTTGTGTACTGGTACCATGGCTGGTTTAGGCCTGTTGTTGACAGCTGACTCACGAAGATATTCATATTTTTCATATTCTATGCAGTGGTCAGTTCACAGCAGTGAAAGAAATTAAAAAAATTTATTAAAGGGCAATATTTGCAACCTTAAATTGAGTTCCAGGGGCATTTTCACCCATATATGAACTTTTAAAAAAAAAAATATTTAGAGGTAAAAAAAAAATCACCTTTTATGTCAAATTCTAACATTCAAATTAAATTATATTAGAATAATAACACAATACCACTGTTACCAGTTAAATTAAATCATTAAATCAAAATCCATCTTTGCAGTGCAGAGACACAGAAGCAGCATCAGAACTGGCATTAATATATTTACATTTACATTTATTCATTTAGCTGACGCTTTTATCCAAAGTGACTTACAATTGCTATATTTCAGAGGTTGCACGCCTCTGGAGCAACTAGGGGTTAAGTGTCTTGCTCAGGGACACATTGGTGTCTTACAGTGGATTCGAACCCGGGTCTCTCACACCAAAGGCATGTGTCTTATCCACTGCGCCATCACCACCCATATATTTACACTACATTTACAATTGCATAAATAAAGCTATGAGATATTCAATTCTTTCAATTATTAATTCAATATTTAAATATGAACTGATTTCTAATTGTAACATTTTAATTACAGGGTACTTTAAATGTGAAACTAAACCCGCCAGTAGGTGGCGGCAAATCACTGTCTCAGGGAGTCACTCATTCAACCGATTTGTTCAAACGGCTGATTCATTCAGGAAGTGCAAATGATTGTTCATTGAATCTTTAGAATGATTCGTTCAAAACGCGGATTTCAGTCAAAAAATCATCGCCGTCTTTTGCATTGAGACTCTGCTACGGTTTCATTTTGAAATTCTCGTCAGCGAAATAAAGAGAAAACAAACAATATTGACAATATTGTTTATAAAATGTAACAATGTTAATTTAACTGTCATATAAAATAAATATTATATTTGCTATTGTGCACGGGAAAACAGCCCTCTTGCTGATGTAATATTGTATGATAACAACATATGATATAAAAAATACAAAAAATTTATACGTCTATTAGGGAACATACATAACTGCACTGACACATCACGCAGTGAAAGCAAGCATGAGAGACAAGTGCGATGTCAGCTCGCAGTGCGCCCTCCTACATAGTTAACGTTAAAGTAAAACAATAATTACAATATCATAATAGACAATACACATCGCACACCACTACGCACATAAAGAATGAACTTACAATTGAACTGAAATTAACCAGCTTTCTTCTCCTCTCCTGCTGTTTCGCGTGCAGGAAACAGACGTAATGCTGGCGTGAATGTGACGCAAAATGTCACGTGAACGAGCAAATCCACAAAGAACGAATAATAAATAAAAAAGTACGCTAATTAGATAGTTTTAATTTGGAAAACATTTAGATATGTCTAAGTTAAATCGCCATCGAAAATTTAAGACCTTTCATAAGTAAAAATAAGACTTTTTAAGACTTTTTAAGGCCTTACATTTTTTAAATCTAATTTAAGACTTTTTAAGGACCCGCGGACACCCTGACTTCAAAATACCGTGAAAAATAATAGATCCGAATTTAAATTTTTAGAACGCGCATTAGCTTATTTTCCATCAACCGCTTAAAAAAACACTGCGTATATGCAAAACACGTGCGCACTCTGATGTAAACAATCCCCACGTATAAATACTGTGTGCATGCGACGCAGTGCGCACTCTAGTCTAATGTAAACAATCCTCACATGGAGAAGAAGCATGGCGGAAGGAGGAACGCTGCCGACGATTTATCCCCCTTC
This sequence comes from Gila orcuttii, assembly GCA_026230005.1. Classification (NCBI taxonomy): domain Eukaryota; kingdom Metazoa; phylum Chordata; class Actinopteri; order Cypriniformes; family Leuciscidae; genus Gila; species Gila orcuttii. The sequence goes on along the minus strand of JAPDVR010000013.1, from coordinate 28,951,784 downwards.
TAAAAGTCAGGGCTGCCAAAACTCACGCAATCGGCACTTTTCACACGCTCTCACGCCACACATCCATTTTTTCACGCAGAGAAAAATCACGGAGCAAAGAGGACACTGACAGACTAAACAGAGCAGGTTACTTTTTATATGAAAAGAATTATCAGCTCTCAGGTTCTGTCCATTTTATTACGAAATTCAGACAATAAATACCGTTTTGGCGCTTGTAAATGTGACGTGACAGATCTCTGTAGCGCCATAATTTCAAGTAAACCGATCATCTGTTACTTTTTATTTAAAGATACAGTACAACTTACCGAAAGGTATTTATGTCTCATACTAAATATCGATCAATCAGTGTTTTTCAACCACGGAAAGAGATCAATAAAACTGCAGGAGAACAATATTGTCACAGAACGTTACATTTACCTCAGGAAAGCCATTTAACCCCCTGGGGTCGGCTATCGCGCCGGCGCGATAGTCTCGCTTTTTTTCTTATCAGTGCAAAAGAAACTCTAACTCTGTCGATTTTTGTCATACAGGCAGGTGTTATACATCTTCAAAAACTGTTAAATGTCTTTTTTTTGTGTACAGTAATAATAAAAACAAAAAGTTGTGTTTTTCGTAAAATAAAGAAAAAAAACATGATGCACGTTCTGTCTTCTCTCTCAATGTGAAGTTCATTCTGAAACGCGACAGAAAATGATCTGTAACTCAGCCAATACTTGCCACCCACACATGAAAGTAATGTCTTTACAAAGCTTGAAGTCTCCTTTTTTAAATGAAGTAAATCATATCAAAAACAAATATTCTCGGTTTAAGAAATCCTTATGAAAGCAACGACATGTAGTTTCTCCAGCCCGAGCTAATAAACTTTAATGTGACCACACCCCACACAAGCGCGAGCTGTTCTCATTCAAAGGATCCATGTGAAGGAACGCAGAGCTGTTAACGCCCTCATCAGCTCGAAACAAAGAATCAGCGACTCAAGTATTTCTCTACTTTTCATCAGTTTAGAAGACTGTTTGTGCTGTGGATTTACCTTGGATTTACCTCAGAAGGACACGTTTTGATTATGAGAACAATTTTTAAGGTAAGATACATAATAGTAAGTGTTTTATTGTTGCATAAACTTTACATTGTAGCTACTAAACTGGTGCCAGTCTAAAATGTTATGAAATGAGATACAAGTAGGCCTATGCTAGTATGAGTGTTTATTCTAATATGGTGAATATTTTAATGTTTAGACCTGTGTTTACTGTTAAATACTGTGTTTGTGGATATCTGCTCAAACGTAGATCTATAATGTAACAATAATGTTTCATAGTTTGGAGCGGCTCGATCGCTGAACGCGCTGAGTTTGGGTCTGAGTCACGCTGTGGGTTTGAAAAGCAAAACACGCCAAACATTAGGCTTCACGCCAAACTCATCTCATAACGAATAAAAATATTTGAAGTAACATATGATAAACAATATATGTTTGTCTAGTGTAGTGTTACTGAAGTGTTCATTTTTAACGATTTATAGGCTGCCTGCTATCTAGGCTATTGTTATTATTTTATGCAGCCCTACACATGCAAGGCACAACAAACTAGGTGTTCGTATATATATTTACAAAATACATATACATATATACACTGCTGTTCAAAAGTTTGGGGTAGGTAAGATTTTTAATGTTTTTAAAAGAAGTCACTTATGCTCACCAAGGCTGTATTTATTTGATTAAAAATACAAAACAAACCCAGTAATATTGTGAAATATTATTTCAATGTAAAACAGCTGTTTTCTATGTGAATATATAGTAAAAAAGCGTAATTTATTCATTTGATCAAAGCTGAATTTTCAGCATCATTACTCCAGTCTTCAGTGTCACATGATCCTTCAGAAATTAGTATAATATGATGATGTGATGCTCAAGAAACATTTATGATTATTATCAATGTTGAAAACAGTTGTGTACCTTTTTTTTTTTTAGAATTCTTTGATGAACAAAGTTAAAAACAACAGCATTTATTTGAAATAGAATCTTTTGTAACATTATAAATGTCTTTACTGTCACTTTTTATCAATTTAATTCATCCTTGATGAATAAAAGTATTGATCCATTTTATTTATTTCCCCAAAAAAATAAAATAAAAATTCTTACTGACCCCAAAGTTTTGAACGGTAGTGTTTAATGTTACAAAAGTTTATTTTTCAGATAAATGCTGTTCTTTTGAACTTTCTATTCATCAAAGAATTCTGAAATAAAAATGTAAATAACTGTTTTCAACATTGATGATAATGAAAAATGTTTCTTGAGCATCAAATCATCATATTATACTGATTTCTGAAGGATCATGTGACACTGAAGACTGGAGTAATGATGCTGAAAATTCAGCTTTGATCACAGGAATAAATTGCACTTTACTATATATTTACATAGAAAACAGCTGATTTACATTGAAATATTATTTCACAATATTATATATATATATATATATATATATATATATATATATATATATATATACAGGTCCTTCTCAAAAAATTTGCATATTGTGATCAAGTTAATTATTTTCCATAATGTAATGATAAAAATTAAACTTTCATATATTTTAGATTCATTGCACACCAACTGAAATATTTCAGGTCTTTTATTGTTTTAATACTGATGATTTTGGCATACAGCTCATGAAAACCCAAAATTCCTGTCTCAAAAAACTAGCATATTTCATCCGACCAATAAAATAAGTGTTTTTAATACAAAAAAAAAAAAAAGTCAACCTTCAAATAATTATGTTCAGTTATGCACTCAATAGTCAATACTTGGTCGGGAATCCTTTTGCAGAAATGACTGCTTCAATGCGGCGTGGCATGGAGGCAATCAGCCTGTGGCACTGCTGAGGTGTTATGGAGGCCCAGGTCGTTCGATAGCGGCCTTAAGCTCATCCAGAGTGTTGGGTCTTGCGTCTCTAAACTTTCTCTTCACAATATCCCACAGATTCTCTATGGGGTTCAGGTCAGGAGAGTTGGCAGGCCAATTGAGCACAGTAATACCATGGTCAGTAAACCATTTACCAGTGGTTTTGGCACTGTGAGCAGGTGCCAGGTCGTGCTGAAAAATGAAATCTTCATCTCCATAAAGCTTTTCAGCAGATGGAAGCATGAAGTGCTCCAAAATCTCCTGATAGCTAGCTGCATTGACCCTGCCCTTGATAAAACACAGTGGACCAACACCAGCAGCTGACATGGCACCCCAGACCATCACTGACTGTGGGTACTTGACACTGGACTTCAGGCATTTTGGCATTTCCTTCTCCCCAGTCTTCCTCAAGACTCTGGCACCTTGATTTCCGAATGACATGCAAAACTGAGCAACAGTCTAGTGCTGCTTCTCTGTAGCCCAGGTCAGGCGCTTCTGCCGCTGTTTCTGGTTCAAAAGTGGCTTGACCTGGGGAATGCGGCACCTGTAGCCCATTTCCTGCACACGCCTGTGCACGGTGGCTCTGGATGTTTCTACTCCAGACTCAGTCCACTGCTTCCGCAGGTCCCCCAAGGTCTGGAATCGGTCCTTCTCCACAATCTTCCTCAGGGTCCGGTCACCTCTTCTCGTTGTGCAGCGTTTTTTGCCACACTTTTTCCTTCCCACAGACTTCCCACTGAGGTGCCTTGATACAGCACTCTGGGAACAGCCTATTTGTTCAGAAATTTCTTTCTGTCTTACCCTCTTGCTTGAGGGTGTCAATGATGTCCTTCTGGACAGCAGTCAGGTCGGCAGTCTTACCCATGATTGCGGTTTTGAGTAATGAAACAGGCTGGGAGTTTTTAAAAGCCTCAGGAATCTTTTGCAGGTGTTTAGAGTTAATTAGTTGATTCAGATGATTAGGTTAATAGCTCGTTTAGAGACCCTTTTCATGATATGCTAATTTTTTACATAGTCTCTGTACATGAACATGGTAAAATGAAAAGTCAAACACCTTGGACATGAAAGGTATGTAGGCTACTATGTTTCAGGAATGGCACAAAGGTGTGTGACTGTTTAAGTCTTTGTCTTTAGATCAGTGTGTTTACTAATGTGCTTTTTGTCCTTTGTTGTGTATCTTTGGATTATGTTGTGTTGTAAATAAATCCAGACAATCTAAAAGCCATTCTTTTTTTAATTTCTCCTCATTCTTTGTGCAAGGCTCCTCATAATGATCGGGCCTGATAGCACCTGATAGGGCCATTAGGGGAGGGTCTTTGTCTTTCTCAGGTGTAAAATGCATTAATATTAATGAGAGATCCACGCCTCCTCGCATAAAGCTTTCTCACACAAAACACGTCATACAAATTTTAAATCAATATATTGTCTTATCTAAATAGACAATAATATATTGTCTTATCTAAATAGAGTATGCAGGATGATTTTCACATAGTTTTGGAGCAAATATTCTAGGCTACGTGATACAATTTTCAAAAGTCTTGTGAAGAAATAATCACTATGGGTTTTATGGCCTTATTTCAGTGACATTTGTTTCGTTTTTTTTCACAAACCACGCATAAACATTATTATCTTAAAACTAACAACTTTTACATACACGCTGCTGACATATTACTGTAGCAGAGTTTGGCTGAATACAATGTAATAAGACTTTAGCCATGAAAATGCCACAAGTAACAGAAATAAGCACAAATGTCAGAGCATGTCAGAACACCTCCAGGACCCAGAAAACACCTCAGACCCCAGAGGGTTAATGACATGCACATTAGTTGACCAGAAAAAAATAGCTATAGAGAGGAGTATTTTGCTAAATATGTGCACTATATTACATATTTATTTTATTTTTACTTGTGTCATTACATAATTGTTATTATAATGAAAACCACATTATATTTAATTTGTTATTTTCAACCTTTAATAATACCAGCTGATAGGGCTATTTGTATGTTTACAGCATTAAGTGAGATATTTATTTTCTTGAGAAAAATTAACATGTAGGCTATCTACTGTACCCTACCTAATATTTATCCAAATGAGTCAATATTGAATCAAGATTGAAATCAAATCAAGAACTGAAATCGTGAAAATTGTGTTAAGCAATAATACAAACAGTAGCCTACCAGTCATTGTACCATATAAACATAGTAACATGATGTCACTAAACTTAATAAAATTCTGTTTAGTTACCATATGTAAATCACAATTACACCAATTTAATTAATTTAATTTAATTTTTAATTACACCACAATTAAGTTGTTTTTTACATCCCCCCAATCCATCCGTTTCTCTTGTGCAATTAAAATATCGTGATAATACCGTATACTGTGATAAAAGCTCAATCAATTAATCGCAGCATGAAAACTTTATACCGGCACATGGCTAATGCTGTCACGGTGTGGGTGTTTTGTTTTGTTCCTTGTTCTTGTCTGTCATGTGTTTCTCTGTCTTTACATGTTTTGCTGTTTCCCGTTCTGTTGATTAGTCTCCCCAGGTGTTTCTGATTAGCCACGCCCCCTTGTTATCTTGTTAAGCTTGTTTGTCTGTGTATTTATACCCTTGTTCTTCAGTTGGTGTTTGTTGGTCGTTGTTTGATGTTAGATGCTTCCAGTTCCTTGTTCTGTGTGCCTTGTTACGTTTCATTGGATTACCTGTTTGTTTAATTAAAGTGCTTGCGTTTGAATTCACTCTCCGATTCATCCTTGCTGCTTCATAACAGAACGACCGACCAAAGATGAATTCAGCAGCACGGATCTCATCTGATCTTCCCAGCATGAGCCGGGAATTCGCGGGTCAGATCGCGGCCTTGGCCCTGGATAGCCCCGATCTGTTTCAGTTCACGTGGGGGTTTATTCCTCTCGCTGCTTCCTGCTCCCTCGGAGATGAGGCTATTAAGTTGTGTTACCGGCTGGGGGCTAAGGAGGTTAACCCAAGGGAGCTTCCCAATATCTCCGGTCTGGACTGGAGAGAGGCACTCTCCCGATGTCTGGAGAGCTTCCTCCCATGGCACACCAGGTCATCAGCTGATCTCCGCTCCCAGCTGGATTTTCACGTCCAGCCAGAGCTTCACGTCATCCACGTCCAGCCAGAGCTTCACGTCATCCACGTCCAGCCAGAGCTTCACGTCATCCACGTCCAGCCAGAGCTTCACGTCAGCCACGTCCAGCCAGAGCTTCACGTCAGCCACGTCCAGCCAGAGCTTCACGTCAGCCACGTCCAGCCAGAGCCAGTCTTCGAGCAAGAGCCAGAGCCAGTCTTCGAGCAAAAGCCAGAGCTTCCTTCGCCGCTGACGCCGTCCTGCCCAGAGCCTTCACCGCTGGTCCCGTCCAGCACAGCGCCCTCATCGCTGGTCCCGTCTAGTACAGCGCCCTCACCGCTGGTTCCGTCCAGCCCAGCGCTCTCTCGCTCTCGGAGACGGAGGAGGAGGAGGACTTCCCACGTCCCGCAATGCCTGGAAGTCCTCCCTGTACTTCCTGTCAGCCCAGAGTCCTCGCCGCTGGTCCCGTCCAGTCCAGAGACTATTCAAGTCACGTCTGCCGATCCAGAGACTGTTCAAGTCACGTCTGCCGATCCAGAGACTGTTCAAGTCACGTCTGCCGATCCAGAGACTGTTCAAGTCACGTCTGCCGATCCAGAGACTGTTCAAGTCACGTCTGCCGATCCAGAGACTGTTCAAGTCACGTCTGCCGATCCATAGACGGTTCAAGTCACGTCTGCCGATCCAGAGACGGTTCAAGTCACGTCTGCCGATCCAGAGACGGTTCAAGTCACGTCTGCCGATCCAGAGACGGTTCAAGTCACGTCTGCCGATCCAGAGACTGTTCAAGTCACGTCTGCCGATCCAGAGACTGTTCAAGTCACTTCCTCCGAGCCAGAGACGCTTCACATCACTTCTACAGAGCCAGTGTCTACAGACAAGATGGCCGATCCAGAGTCGGTTCACGTCACTTCCTCCGAGCCAGTGTCTACGGACAAGATGGCCACCTTCGAGCCAGTGTCTACGGACAAGATGGCCGCCTTCGAGCCAGTGTCTACGGACAAGATGGCCGATCCAGAGACTGTTCACGTCACTTCCTCCGAGCCAGTGTCTACGGACAAGATGGCCGAACCAGAGACTGTTCACGTCACTTCTGCTGATCCAGAGACAGTTCACGTCACTTCCTCCGAGCCAGTGTCTATGGACAAGATGGCCAAACCAGAGACTGTTCACGTCACTTGTGCGGATCCAGAGACTGTTCACGTCACTTCCTCCAAGCCAGTGTCTACGGACAAGATGGCCACCTCCGAGCCAGTGTCTACGGACAAGATGGCCGCCTCCGAGCCAGTGTCTACGGACAAGATGGCCGCCTCCGAGCCAGTGTCTACAGACAAGATGTCCGGCCCAGAGTGTGTGTTGTCTGTTCCCGAGCCAGAGTCTGTGTGGTCTGTCCCCGAGCCGGAGCCAGTGTGTGTGTTGCCTGTTCCGGAGCCAGTGTGTGTGATGTCTGTTCCCGAGCCAGTGTGTGTGTTGCCTGTTCCCCAACCAGTGAGTGTGTTGTCTGTTCCCGAGCCAGAGTCTGTGTGGTCTGTCCCCGAGCCGGAGCCAGTGTGTGTGTTGCCTGTTCCGGAGCCAGTGTGTGTGTTGCCTGTTCCCCAACCAGTGAGTGTGTTGTCTGTTCCCGAGCCAGAGTCTGTGTGGTCTGTCCCCGAGCCGGAGCCAGTGTGTGTGTTGCCTGTTCCGGAGCCAGTGTGTGTGTTGCCTGTTCCCCAACCAGTGAGTGTGTTGTCTGTTCCCGAGCCAGAGTCTGTGTGGTCTGTCCCCGAGCCGGAGCCAGTGTGTGTGTTGCCTGTTCCCGAGCCAGTGTGTGTGTTGCCTGTTCCCGAGCCAGTGTGTGTGTTGCCTGTTCCCCAACCAGTGAGTGTGTTGTCTGTCCCCGAGCCAGAGTCTGTGTGGTCTGTCCCTGAGCCGGAGCCAGTGTGTGTGTCGTCTGTTCCCGAGCCAGTGTGTGTGTCGTCTGTTCCCGAGCCAGTGTGTGTGTCGTCTGTTCCCGAGCCAGTGTGTGTGTCGCCTGTTCCCGAGCCAGTGTGTGTGTCGCCTGTTCCCGAGCCAGTGTGTGTGTCGCCTGTTCCCCAACCAGTGAGTGTGTTGTCTGTTCCCGAGCCAGAGTCTGTGTTGTCTGTTCCCGAGCCAGAGTCTGTGTCTGCTGTTCCCGAGCCAGAGTCTGTGTTGTCTGTTCCCGAGCCAGAGTCTGTGTTGTCTGTTCCCGAGCCAGTGTGTGTGCCTGCTGTTCCCGAGCCAGTGTCTGCGGTTCCCGAGCCGGTGTCTGCGGTTCCCGAACCGGTGTCTGCAGTTCCCGAACCGGTGTCTGCAGTTCCCGAGCCGGGGTCGTCTCCGCCCTGGCCGCCCGAGGGGTCGTCTCCGCCCTGGCCGCCCGAGGGGTCGTCTCCGCCCTGGCCGGCCGAGGGGTCGTCTCCGCCCTGGCCGGCCGAGGGGTCGTCTCCGCCCTGGCCGGCCGAGGGGTCGTCTCCGCCCTGGCCGCCCGAGGGGTCGTCTCCGCCATGGCCGCCCGAGGGGTCGTCTCCGCCCTGGCCGTCGAGTGAAAAACTGTCTCGCGATATCGCCATGACGGAGCGTGAGGGTGAGATTAACATAGAATATTCCACTGCTACACTCACATTCGCCTCAACTATTGTTTTGCTGTTTTTATAAAAAAATAAAAACCATTATAAACTAATGTAAAAGTCTGCTTTGTGCTTCAAGAAAATTAAAGAAAATAATCCAAAGCCGTGGTGCAACGAGCACACTCAATTCCTTAAGAGAGTAGCCAGAAAAATGGAGCGCAACTGGAAGAAAACAAAACTAGAGTTTGTAAGGGCCACCCATTGGCACAACGACGGAATCCAATGGTGTGGGCAAAGGTATAATGCGTGTATGTCTTTTCAGCACTCCAAGTTCACCTTATTTATTAGAATTTAGTTTCAATAATACTTTAGCTCTATGCTTAATCTGACTCCAAATTGAAATTTAGATTGCGTTTCTTATTAGAAAATAATCATAAATATTGATTATGATTTAATTTAGATCTTTGATTATTCTGGGTATCCTATACTTTCAATTATTCATTCATTAAAGGACCCGGTATCGCTTTGAGACATAACGTCGCGAAAGTGCGCTCACGATCACAAACTAGCCAGTTCTGAAATAGTCAGAGGATGCAGTGCTATCTATTTTACCCTTAAGATGCCGCTCAATGCTGACTCATAACAAAATGTGTAATTTTTTAATAGTCGCAAGATGCAACGTACTAAGTCAGTGATAGACAGAAATCAGAAGGTCTCCTTAATGATGTGCTCCATGCCCCATTCATTAGTGCCTTCAGTGTGATCTATCCTGGAAGAGATTTGCAGAAACACCAGACTACACATTAATCCTAGAAAAATGATTTCAGAATAATGCAGAATAAATCAAATATAATATTTTATTTGTCAGGTAAAAATGTATCATGCCAATTCCACAAGTAAATGATTACAAGCCAATTCAGAAATAATAAATACATAACACCAATTGCTCAAAGATGACTCTAAGAGTAATAAATGCATTCCTGATAGAGACACACAGTGGTGTGTGAGTATGTTCCGAAGGCAAAACACTGACACAGCATTGCATGGGGGTTTTCTGGTTACAGGTTCCCAAAGACTGCTCTGCCACTTACCCTTGTATACCCAGAACAACAGAAGGCTTGTACAAATACTTTTTAGAGTTGTTTTGGGTCAATTAATGTACCCCAGGGGGGTAACGCCTGGTTTCGGGAGATAATTATCAGATATCTTGAAGAGACACCATCCAAAGAGGAGAACAGGATTCTCCTCAGTATTCAATCTTTCTCATAATACCAATGACTGCAATGAAATTAAGACCATTTTACAAATCGCACTGAGACATTTAAAATGATACCAAACATGAAAAGAAAAACAATAGAGAATAAGAATAAAGAATAACAATAAAGAATCAGGGGGAAAGGGGATGCAGAGATAAGGAAGGAGAAAAGTTTGGACAAGACAATGTCCTGTGCTCCTTCTTTGAGATTTTCTGTCCAGGGTGCGTTTTATGGCTTTATTGCAGGGTGAGTTTTATCTCAGCTTTTGTCTTAGCAGGAAAATCAAGCCACAAGTTTTTTCACATTTCATGGAAAGAGAGCACGATTGCGTACAGAGAGACCTTAAAAGCTGCTACATCTGATTATTTTCAACCCTATTAGAAGAAAATAAACAAAACCCTAGTTATTATTTATTTGAAACAGTGGCTAGATTAACGAAAAATAAAGCTTCAACCCCAGACGTTTCCAGGCAGCACAGCAGTAATGACTTTATGAACTTCTTTACTTACAAGATTGATAATATCAGGGAGAAAATTATAACTATGCAACCGTCTACTACAGTATCGCACCAGGCAGTGATTCATTCATTGCTATAGGAGAGGAAGAATTTTCTAAACTCGTTAACCCTCTGGGGTCGGCGGTATCGCCGGCGATACCAGCTCACTTTTTTTCTTATCAGTGCAAAAGAGACTCAAAATACTCTGTTGATTTTGATCTTACATAAGTGTTATACATCATTCGATTAAGTTCATTGTTAATTTTTTTGTGTGTACTTACAATAAAAACAAAGTGTTGTGCTTTTTGTCAAATAGAGAAGGACCCCAAAAACACCGTAGACCCCAGAGGGTTAAATCATCTAAATCAACAACATGCATGTTAGACCCTATACCGACTAAGCTATTGAAAGAGATGCTTCCAGAGGTCATAGATCCTCTTCTTAATATCATTAAGTCATCTTTGTCATTAGGATACGTACCAAAAACTTTTAAGCTGGCTATGATTAAAACACTTGTTAAAAAGACGGAACTTGATCCTACAGAATTAGTCAATCACAGGCCGATCTCGAATCTACCTTTTCTGTCAAAGATACTAGAAAAGGCAGTATCCTCACAACTATGTTCCTTTAAGGAACATTAAGGGCTTTCTGTTAGAACTGTGTCGTGTTAACGGCCCCTAAGTTAATATAACTAATGATCGTTGCAATGGAAGTGAATTAATCAAAACACAGCCTCAATCAGAAGTTCTGAAAGCTCTTAAATGAACATTAAGGTCTGAAGAGACACACCCCTACTATGCAGTGTTTCTAGTGCTCTAGTTTTTCAGGTAGGTTCATTTAAGGCGAGACACGGCAGGCAAAAACATAGGTTTTTTTTCACTGGTCAATTTTGAGATTTTGGGATATTTGTCTTCAATAACATGTCTTCTTTCAGACTTGAAAAAGAAAAAGACTTGAAAAGGTGAAAAAAAGTCCAAAATACACAATTTGGTCTTTATTTTACTACACTTTGTCTGTTTGCGTCTGTAGATTTCTCATAAATTCATCAAAAGTTGTCGTTATAAATCATCCCTCTGCTCCGCGATCGCGATCTGCACCCTGTCATCACACACACCGTTAGAAAGCTCTCTCTCTCATGTACAATACTGCTGGATCCAAATATGGTCATTTACTTTTTATCAGCAACCAATCGTGAAAGTAAAAGGGGGTATTTAACTCTAAATGCGCAATCTCATTGGCTTATGCTAAATCTTTAAAGCACGTTTTCTCAAAATGACTGTTCTCTCTCACTCCAAGTCCGAAATCTCCAGTTCAGTAGCACCTATATACACCAAACTTTCCAGTCTTGTACCTAGTTATATTATGAAGACATTTACAGAGGGATTTGTAAATATATTATTCCTAGCCTGATTTATATAACATTTTATTCCAAAAACATGGCGAAATCATTTTTTTAAGGCTATTGGCAGCATATTCTGATTTACAGGCTAACAAAAGTAGATATCCATAAATCCCTCTGTAATTTTTTCCCCATCTAATATGTGAACACAATGAAAAAATAATTTTGAACCTGGCTTTGTCCAATACTCAGAATTCGTTTTTTAAAATATATGCAAAATAGCGCATATTTAATTAGACAATGCCTCATTTGCATATTTAAACATTCAATTACAAAAAACTTGTAATACATTTTTTTCTCATCTTTATGTAGGTAATCAACTGGCAAAGTTTCATGGTGATATCTGCTAGTTAAAAAAAATACCCTATTCTCCTTGTAGTGTCTCGCCTTAATTTGTATTTTTGCTCTATTGTAGTTTTTTGTCCTATTGCATGTAATAGGTTTCTTTGTTCTTTTTTTATAATCATTGACTGTTTACTTGTCTTAAGTAAGCTTGAGATTTTTTTTTTACTTCTGTTAGTTAGGCTAGTATTACTCTTATCGTAATATGAGATTCTGATCATATCGCTGACCCCTACCCTGTTGAATAAAATAACTATCAATTTCTTTCAAAAGAATAAAAATCATAAACTGTGCCCAAACCTTTGACCTGTAATGTAGCTACACAAATATATAATTTGTCTATTCTCAGCTGTTTACCTTCAACTGTACTTATGGTTGGTCAACAGACATACAAAATCAGTGTTTTTAGTTTTCATAGCTGCCCTTTAGCTTTGCAATACAGTGTGAAACAGCAGATGCATGTAGAACTGTGTGGCTATCAAGCCGAAGGCAGTACTTCAGGGACATGTGACTCATCTATTTCTCCAACACCTCTGGATGCTATATAACAGACACTACGTACACTTCCTGATTTAGTATTCTGTCTCCCCCTCTCTCTGTCTTTCTATCTGTCTCTTTCTCATTCTGTCTGTCTCTTCCTCACAGTAGGAACAGAGTAGGACAACTCAAGAATGTACAGGTCTATGCTACAAAACACTAAGGGAGATAAAACGGCCATCATCTACACAGGATCTTTATTGCATTATTTATTTCACCATTGTGTTCGATGTTGAGGAAAGGGGACGTGCATGAAGATGTACGATGGTAAAAACTTCAAAATAAGTATAAGAAAAGATGCTGAATAAATAAAAGAGTGTCCTTGCTAAAGAAGAGCTAATGCTTTCATCAAGTGACATTAAAATTGCAAAATTTTAATTGCAAGAATTGCAAGTATTGGAGGAAGTCCCACAAGTATGGAAGTAAAATAATGCCAAATGTTTTTTCAAATAAAAAAGCCTGTTGAATTACACTACTTGAAAAAAATAGGCATTGCATTAACCCTGTTTGCATTTTAATGTTTTGTTTTTTTAGGGCTTGCATTTTGATGTTCTGAAATTCAACATGGTTGCACATTTAAGCTGTGAATATTTCAATTCAAAACATTTCAAACACATTTTCATTATTACAAATTAAATAATCCATATTCAACTTTCATATTTCACTTCCAAAATATTCTAACCGTTTAAAAATACAACCTATAATATTCAACAGGCGGTTTTTGGTCCATTTTATTTCGCTTTGCAAATTTGCTTACACAAATTCAGTGGTTCAAGTTCGACAGTAAATTCAACATTGACATCCAGGAACTGCAGGAAAAGCAGTAGATTACCGAGCATAATCTCCATCTGCTGTTAGTCGACCTCACCAGCAGGGGGTGCAAGCGCGTGTTGTTGACGAAGACCAAGCAACAGTTAGAGCAAGCCATTCATTCATAAAAACTCATTAACAGCAATTGAGCATGCATTAAGTTCTTGTGATGATTATCTGGGTCAGTGTACAGGTCCTTCTCAAAAAATTAGCATATTGTGATAAAGTTCGTTATTTTCCATAATGTAATGATAAAAATTAAACTTTCATATATTTTAGATTCATTGCACACCAACTGAAATATTTCAGGTCTTTTATTGTTTTAATACTGATGATTTTGGCATACAGCTCATGAAAACCCAAAATTCCTGTCTCAAAAAATTAGCATATTTCATCCGACCAATAAAATAAGTGTTTTTAATACAAAAAAAAAAAGTCAACCTTCAAATAATTATGTTCAGTTATGCACTCAATAGTCAATACTTGGTCGGGAATCCTTTTGCAGAAATGACTGCTTCAATGCGGCGTGGCATGGAGGCAATCAGCCTGTGGCACTGCTGAGGTGTTATGGAGGCCCAGGATGCTTCGATAGCGGCCTTAAGCTCATCCAGAGTGTTGGGTCTTGCGTCTCTCAACTTTTTTCTTCACAATATCCCACAGATTCTCTATGGGGTTCAGGTCAGGAGAGTTGGCAGGCCAATTGAGCACAGTAATACCATGGTCAGTAAACCATTTACCAGTGGTTTTGGCACTGTGAGCAGGTGCCAGGTCGTGCTGAAAAATGAAATCTTCATCTCCATAAAGCTTTTCAGCAGGTGGAAGCATGAAGTGCTCCAAAATCTCCTGATAGCTAGCTGCATTGACCCTGCCCTTGATAAAACACAGTGGACCAACACCAGCAGCTGACATGGCACCCCAGACCATCACTGACTGTGGGTACTTGACACTGGACTTCAGGCATTTTGGCATTTCCTTCTCCCCAGTCTTCCTCAAGACTCTGGCACCTTGATTTCCGAATGACATGCAAAACTGAGCAACAGTCCAGTGCTGCTTCTCTGTAGCCCAGGTCAGGCGCTTCTGCCGCTGTTTCTGGTTCAAAAGTGGCTTGACCTGGGGAATGCGGCACCTGTAGCCCATTTCCTGCACACGCCTGTGCAAGGTGGCTCTGGATGTTTCTACTCCAGACTCAGTCCACTGCTTCCGCAGGTCCCCCAAGGTCTGGAATCGGTCCTTCTCCACAATCTTTCTCAGGGTCCGGTCACCTCTTCTCGTTGTGCAGCGTTTTTTGCCACACTTTTTCCTTCCCACAGACTTCCCACTGAGGTGCCTTGATACAGCACTCTGGGAACAACCTATTTGTTCAGAAATTTCTTTCTGTCTTACCCTCTTGGTTGAGGGTGTCAATGATGGTCTTCTAAACAGCAGTCAGGTCGACAGTCTTACCCATGATTGCGGTTTTGAGTAATGAAACAGGCTGGGAGTTTTTAAAAGCCTCAGGAATCTTTTGGAGGTGTTTAGAGTAAGTTAGTTGATTCAGATGATTAGGTTAATAGCTCGTTTAGAGAACCTTTTCATGATATGCAAATTTTTTGAGACAGGAATTTTGGGTTTTCATGAGCTGTATGCCAAAATCATCAGTATTAAAACAATAAAAGACCTGAAATATTTCAGTTGGTGGGCAATGAATCTAAAATATATGAAAGTTAAATTTTTATCATTACATTATGGAAAATAATGAACTTTATCACAATATGCTAATTTTTTGAGAAGGACCTGTATATGCGGAAAAGATGATAAAGGCAGAAAAGCTGTGTTTATGTTTAATTCATTAACTTCATTGTTACTTTCCCTGTGTAGCCTTGCATGTTGCAGCTTTCTCTACCATGAATGGGATTATAATCGGTTTCCCTCAATACCTCATCATACTCAAGGATTCCCCTTCCGATGGGACAAAACATTTAAAGCTATAGTATACGATGTTAAAAATCGGTCGAGAAAGCCTGAGACGTTAGGAAAGTTTTAAAAAACTCATCCCGCCCCTCCACACACACACCCCTCCCCTCTGTGCTACCTGATCCCTCCCACCGGGAAACAAATTGAACAACGTAACTCAGTCAAGCTGTGATCACCGGTAGTAAACATCGGACACACATCATATGTAAAATTGCCTTTAGACACTTGAACTTAGTTGCTTCATCAACAATTCAATGTCACGTTTGAGTTCACGTCAACGCAAGATTAGCAACACATGAAATGTTCTAAACTCCCCACCACCATTAGTATAATACTACTAGTATTGCTAAGGTTTTCAGTAATTGTTATTGCAGCACACAGCGTATCTTCTTCAAATTTCGATCGGCTCGAACAGAAACCCGTTAGGCCTACTGAAATATATTCAAGGACTTCAAGAAATATAATTACTTTGACCCGTGATAGGCGATGCAAAACGGCTAACATTCCAATGCCGACCGGCAGCATGAGCAAGTTGTCAAACTGATAAAAAGCTATTTATGTAACACGTCACACCATAAAAGTATAAATAAATGTTTACCTGCTCAACAAAAAGTCAGCCGTGTCAGCGTCGGTCTTCAGTCCCAGATCTTCCTGAAGCTTCCTCCAACGGTCGATGGTGGACCCTATATTCATCCTACTCAAAGTTCGGCGTTCTTCACATTTTTTTTAAATCTCTGCTCGTTCCTCTAATGACTTTCTCTTTCGTCCTAACTTTACTGTAGGGGCAAGCAGGGGACGCTTGCTGCTGTCTTTTTTTTTATCCATTGCTGATATGCTACTTAGCTAGCTACCATAGACTGTCAGCTGCTTATGCGCGCAATTTCATGTCGCAGGAGGGGGGCGGGTGCGGTGGGGTGGAGACGCGAGCGCCAGGCGGAGTTTCAAGTGGAGCTGGTAATTGGATGAGAGCAGTTGACCAATGTAAGCTGTCCGGCCGGACAGCTTACATTGGTCAACTTCTCTGCGGCTGTACAGCCAATAGAGTGAATGGATTTTTTTCATTCTTTTTTCTATTCATATTGTTAGGATTGTACTATATAACCATAACCAGCATCTAAACGAGGATATTAATAATGAACAATCTTTGAAATCGTATACCATAGCATAACAAAGCTTTAACATAGCTTAATGGACTAATACAGTGATATAAAAGACCAAACTTGCACCATATGGGGAAGTAAGCCTACATGTATGTACTGCATTAGATTAAACTGGGAAGGGTCATAGCACTTGCATATTGTTGTCCTATATTGTTAGTTTAACTGCAAGTTGCTTTGGATAAAAGCGTCTGATAAATGACTAAATGTAAATGTAAAATTGGCTTGACTTTGGAAATTCGCACATTTATACGTTTATACGATATTTATATGTCCAGCAGGGGAATCCAGAAGTATTGAGGGAAACCCTAGTAGCTACTGCATGCAGCACATTGCCGCAATATAAAGTTAAAGGCAACTAAACAACCAAGAGAAATGTATGTCAAACTCAAATGTAACATTGGATCTGTACATCCACATCGGGGGAATAACATTATAATCTCGTTCACGGTAGAGAAAGATCCATTTAGGCTGCACAGGAAAAGTAACCGTGAAGACACTGAATTTCACATAAAACAGACGTCATAATAATCACAAATACACTGACATTGTTGTAAATTAGTTTTTATGAATGAATGGTTTAAGCAATTGCTCTAACTGTTGCTCGTCTTCGTCAACAACACACGCTTGCACCCCCTCCTGGTAAGGTGACTAACAGCAGATGGAGGTTATGCTCGGTAATCTACTGCTTTTCCTGCAGTTCCTGGATGTCAACGTTGAATTTACTGTCGAATTTGAACCACTGAATTTGTGGAAGCGAATTTGCAAAGCAAAATAAAATGGACCGAAAACTGCCTGTTGAATATTATAGGTTGTATTTTTAATCAGTTTGAATATTTTAAAAGTGAAATATGAAAGGTGAACATGGATTATTGAAATTTTACTAATGAAAATGTGTTTCAAATGTTTTGAATTTAAATATTCACAGCTTAAATATTCAACCATGCTAAATTTCAGCCCATAAAAATGCAAGCCCTAAAAATACAATGCATTAAAATACAAGCATGGTTAATGCAATGCATATTTTTTTTCAAGTAGTACAATTCAACAGGCTTTCTTGTTTCAAAAACATTTGGCATTATTTTACCTCCATTATTATGTCATGTCTAACGTTAACCATTCTTCTCCACTAGATGGCGCTATTTTCCATAGTTTTAGTTAAAGGTGCTCTAAGTGATGTCAGGCCAAAATATTTTTTGTCACATACAGCAAACATCTCCTCACTATCCGCTAGCTGCCTGTCCCCTGAACACACTGTAAAAAAACGTGGTCTCTGTAGACACCACAGGCTCCACAAACGGCAACAAAAATAAACTTGGCTTACCCGCACCACGAAACATAACAAACAGTGTTCCAGCCAATCACTGGCAAGAAGTATTTGAGGGTGGGTCTGGGGGGTTAGTGCGCGTGCACATGAAGGGGGTGTGTGAAGGAGAGAGAAGCATCAAGAGGAAAGTTTAAATAATGGCTGACACACGACCAAAGAGACAACGTTTCGATGATCAACTTACAAAGAAGAGGGAAAAGGATAAAGAACGCGCGAAGTACCGAAAATGTACATCGGTAAAGCATTCGAAAGATGGCGAGAACTCCGCCGGCAGAAGGGCTTCCAGTCCGACATTCAGGTTGCTCTGTTTTTGCTGGACAGGTGGGTAACGTTAAATTCTTTTTTTTGCACGTTCACAACTGTTTCAGGAAGCACGGAAGGGAGGGGGAGGAGACGAGATGCGGAGGAGGGAGGGTCTAGCTAGCCTCCGTTTTGTTTGACAATAGTTCGAACGTCAACAAGAAGTGACGTCACCCAGGATCGCTTAGAGAACCTTTAAACTTTATTTGTAATGCTTCATTGCAGCAGAGAGATCGCGTGCTCTTTACACCTGATTCCAGTTTTGTTGTGTAAAGCCCCAGATACACTTTGCTTGTAAGTTTATTACATATAATTTTAATTTTTATATACTTTGTGCCTGTATCTTATTAAGACGGATATGAAGACGCACGTTAGCGGTTCCACGTGCTTTGTACGGACATTTCAAAAGATCGCATGTAATCTCGTAACAATTACTGTAATTTAACGATGTTAATGTAAACATTGTGTAAAGAGTAATTGTATTTTGGTTATTTATATTTAAATAAGCATTTTTGTATTTCTTTTTCAGTTTCACAAAAGAATGTAACATTGAGAGAAACAACATGATTGCACTCAAGTAAAGAAGATAATTGACATCCTCTGAGTGGTCATTGAAGCCTCTTCATCACGATACAGTGTTTAGCTATCTGTATATGCATGCCCAACACACACGCATGCAGAGGACAGAATATCCATTATCCATAGGGCCAGGTTTAGGTCCTGTGACATTTACTACTTTATAACGTTGACAGGTCATGCTGTGCACTGTATTGCAAATATATTTAATGGTATTCACATTTAAAAAGTGTTTTGAAATCTTATTCAAATTCGATTTTTAATCTGGGAACAAAGTGCTGGCACCTTGCTAGATAATACGCTACACTTCAAACTAAATGTAGACAACTAATGAGAATGTATCATCAGCTGAGGAATTAATCAAGTAGAATTACATTTATAGAGTTCAACAGCCTTGCAATTGTGATTTATTCACATGAAACAGTAGCTGCAATTTGTTCATGATTACTGGTGGCCACTCTTGGTCATTTTATAATTTAACATTTCCAAGCCAATTTTACACCAAATTCCTCGTAATATTTCCCACTGTTCCCAAAGAGATACAAACTCATGGGTGGGCAACCAAGCGTGCAAATTCCATCTGTTCATACTGAATTGGAACAAATTTATGCACCATACTCCTGCAGTAACACAACACACAAACAATATATTTTATATTATCAGTGAGTGTTTGTTTTTTTACTGGTGTTTTATTTGCTTCTGTATTTATGTAAGTGTACTATTTTTATCCTGTAATATTTACCATTTTTTTATGGAGCACATGGCAACAGTGGACCATTGGTGATAAATAAATAATGAGCAAATAAGTACATCATGTCAGAAAGTGGTTCACATACTACTTAAAATCACTTTCTGTTCTTGACATGCCGAAATGTCACATTAGAATCATTCATTTAATTTTAAAATCACAATCAAACCAATTTTTTTATTATTATAAATCATTTATCTGTGCACAAGTAAATGTGTGCGCACAAATAAACTACAGTTACTCCCAAGCACTTGTAAATCGAACATTTTCAAGAACTTTTGGGAAACAGTCCGTAATTCTACGGCGATTCGTATATATGCCCGTTTTTGCAGTTCACTTATGGTTGTGATGCTTTCGGGAAAAGCGCCCCTGTTCTGCCTAGGGTCCTTCATAAATCTACTCAGCTCTTTGAGATCTGTAAGAAAAGCCCGTGATAAGGGGCTGGCCAGTAGTTATTAGTTCTGAATTGGGTGAGTTAATGTCTTGAGATGTGAAGGAAAGAGCCACAGTATCTCTGACTGCAGAGTACCTTTCCTCCCTGCACCTCCACGCCACAGCACACCTAATAGGACTGAAGCAGCATGGAGGAAATGTGAAAATCAACTGAAGGGTGAAGGAAATGAATTGAAAGAAGGAAAAAAAAATTGAGTCCTGCAAGAGGATGTCTCTGATAGATGAATGATTCACTGTCTCCAAACTATATCTGACTGTCATGTTCTGACAACATATTCAGCCGCACCTGAGGGAACAGATTGAAATTGAACATGCTCAGGAGAGACAGGAGGGCAAGCTGGTACAGGACATTGGAAATGCTAGTTGTGTTTGCACAGGACAGGAGTTTGGGTCTTTGCTGTATCAAAGGGTTATGTCAAGGTTTGGCTGGTTAGCACGGCCTTGTTACCCCCTGCTAGATGTCATAGCTACACCATATGGCAGCAAACAGCATCTTTCTACACAAATCTTGATCCAGAGATGTCGAATCGATGCATTGAAACAAAACTAACAAAGTTTAGATCAGAGATGCTTTTGACACTTTAAAAAAAAATAATGCAAAAAAAATAAAAATCACAATGTTAATTATTTTTATTTCACTATGCAAAATCATCACAAATATATCATGAATATTCAGTATATCGCCCATTCGGCCTCAAAACGAGAATGATGAATTCATCACAGGGAAGCACTCAGATACCTAATTTAAGCAGGCTACTAATTAATGACACAACCACTGACCATGATGGAAACTGTAATTTGCCACACAAGTCTTTAAATTATGTGATAATGGCTTTGTAAAAAATTCATGTTTCTTTTCTGAGACTCCACAGGCCGAGTGGTAATAGCCACAATGATAGACTTCAGTTACCAATCAGCAACACAAATGACTTTGGCTGTGGTGAGCAAATTACCAATCATCAGAACGATGGAGAGTAAGAAAGGTCGAAAAAGTTTCAATGTCCGTCTCTACTTTTTCTAAACTTTATTTTTTTTCATCCCTGTTGCTTCACAAGAAAATGCCCTCCAGTGTCATAGTCACAAGGGAAGTTGTCACAAAGGCAAAAGTTGTGAAAACCTTTCTCCGAACTTAAACTTTAATACCTTCACATTTTTATGTAACAATTGGTGACACAACTTAACACAATAAAACCATACTGCTATACATTAAAACAAGGGTTGAAGGTTGATTTTAAGGTTGAATTGTATTAACAGCACAAGGGTATTTTCATGTTGTAAACATTTGTTAGCCAAAATAATGTTGCAGCCTTTTTGTATGCTGCCATGATATGTTTATACACTGCTGTGAAGCCAATTAATAGCCTGCCGATAAATTAATATGCTATTTAATAAATCATTCCCATTGTAGCAATGGGGCATGTTGTTACAAAAGGTCAGTGCGTGGTAGACAAACTCTTCTTTTTTTTTTCCTGGCCAATAACAGTTGAAATGTTTAATAGCTTTTTGTAGCCAAGATTTTAGTCAACACAGAAATTGGCTTTTCAAACATACATTTTTTCCCCCCAAATTGTGCTCAGAACAAAGCTCATCATACTAGTTTTGTTCAAAAGTCAATAACTTTCATAAAGCAACCAAAAGCAATCCAAATAATTATTCTTAAGTCCTACCTTTCTGTAAACCAACATGTTTGGCGAATCGTCCGTCTCTCCATTGCTATTTGGATGGAGGCTGTTGTTCTTCGCCATGGTTCAAAAACTCTGCAGAACAGAACAGCTACTCCAGTGGATATATACACCTGATAGAGAGAAACAAGGCACACAACAAATAATGATACACCTGGCTGCTTAAAACACCAAATCCTGCATGATATGATACAAAAAAAAAAGAATAAATAAATGAACGTATTTATAATACTGCAGCATTGCATGACTAAAGATCAGTTGACAATATCTTTGTGATAATCCCCAATTGATTGTGTCATTTCTGATGCTTGAGTGATTCTGATGCGATGTTTGAGTGAAACCCAAAACTGCACGGCTATCATTTGGATTGCAATTGCAATCATATTTGGCTACCTTAAAACCATTTATTAGAGGATTTTTCCTTTCAAGGTTAAAATGAACAGATTGTAGGCTACGTATAACGCTAAAAAAAAATTCTGATGACAGCAGGTCACAGAACACACTTCTCAGTTTTGCAGGATCGGTGGGACAGCCAATTAAATGCAAACACTGTTCCACCTCGCGCTGCATCCGTATGTCATGCATGTGAAGGCTTTATGGTGTGTCAAGCGAGATTCGCTGTCTTATCTTGCTTCAGACTGCCAGAAAATGGAGCAGAAAGCTAATTTTCGTGTAACCAAAAACGCATAGTCTTGCACAGACACTCGATTCTCTTAGAACCACAGACGGCTCCTCAGGCGGAACTGCAGACCCTTGCACGAGTCCTCAGAAACCTGGCATCACCAACAAAATGCACAACACAATCACAAAAAGCATCGCTTATGTTCACTCTCACCTCAAACACGCCCCGTCTCCCCTGATATATGGATCCGCGATCCCAGAGTGGAGCAAGCTCGTGCAGTTCGTCAGCTATCAGAGGTATCATTCATTGGAAATATTAGTGATCCTTTGCTTGATGCTGACGCGTAATCGCGCGCAGGGATTCTGCTGAAGGACGGGGCACGCGCCAGCGACAAGGGCACGCGCATCCAACCTTGAACCAATCCTGGAGCCTACACAAAAAAGAGGGAGTGCTTTTCTTTGAGGGATTTGTAAATAATTCATAATATTTAAATAGCATATTAAATAATATAATAAAGGCTAGCAATGATATTCCTAATAAATTGTTATATTGCTTCGTTATTAAATTACGTGACTTAAACTTTCAATTATTATATTAAACACTGGTAATCTGTTGGAAAAATAAGTGAATTTATGACAGCTATTGGGAGAGTGATATGTCTATATGGAAATGACTGTCTTTCTCCAGGTGGCATTATCTGAAACAGACAAAGCATTTAATCACAATACAAAAACTGAGACTCTTGCCCAAAATGTGTATTTTTTAAAAATGC
Source organism: Gila orcuttii (assembly GCA_026230005.1). NCBI lineage: Eukaryota > Metazoa > Chordata > Actinopteri > Cypriniformes > Leuciscidae > Gila > Gila orcuttii. Next base: position 28,928,805 of record JAPDVR010000013.1, on the reverse strand, counting down.
ACTATTGGGAAAAATAAGGGCTGAGATTAAAAACATTCTCTGATCCTAAAAGTGGAACCGTGAGCATCCTGGTTCTTTTCATTTGGACTTCAGTAAACAAAACATTGCAAAATATTAATACATGTGTACCTTGTAATGTGCACTAGAGTTTTTTAAGGAGCTATAGGATCATCCTAAGCTAAATATTTTGGAAAATGAAAAATGGCCAAGCATCCCACAATGAACCTCTTGAGATGGAATGACCCTAAGAAAAAGCCCCTCACCAATATTGTTCTCTATGCCAGGGTAAAAGGCCCCTTGAATGCAATATTCTCCTAACACTACACTGTAAAAAATAAAACCGTAATTTTTACGGTAAAAAACCGGCAGCTGTGGTTGCCAGGACTTTACCGTCAAAAATACGGTAGCAACATTATTGGTTTTACAGACTTAACTTAAAATTTACAGTAATAAACCGTATTTTATTATCTGATATAATGTTAATATACGGACCTATTGAAGTATTAATTTCTGTTTTGTAACATTGTAATGCACTGACAACCAACAATCTTCACAGCAGTGATGAGAGTCACATGATAAATCAAAGCTCTTCACAAGCACCTCTTCCACAAGAAAGTTAATACTACTATATAGAAGCTGCACAGTGTCATTCGCACAAACATTAAACACCATCATGGTAACACACATGAAATTTTAAAAATGCAATAAACATTCATTTAACAACATTAAATGTAACATAAAACCCTAATGTACATAACTGATTAGAAAAAACTAAAACTATGAAGAAACATAGTTATTTCAACAAAAATACTTCAAATGTGAAGTGTCACGCAGGGAATTGTGGGAATGTCAATTTATGGTTTTTCACTGTAAATTATACAATGAGTTTTCTTTTTCACTTTCAAAAACTGTACATTTAACGGTATTTTACAGTAAAATTACATTAAATGTACCATTAGATCTATCACAGTTATTTACCGTATATAGTAAGGAAACTTTCTGTTAACCAATTAACGGTTTTGCACTGTAGCATTTTTACAGTCTTTTACCGTTAAAATCACGATCATTTTTTACAGTGTACATTGCAACAAAACCACTACAGTGACTTAAGTGACTTACATTTTAGACACAATATTGCCTGTTGCTTTTTTTCACCAATGAAAACAGTTCCAAAGCCACAGGACTGTTTTGTGTCTCCTTACTGAATGAACAAATCGTTTGAACGAATGATTCAATGACTCATTCAAATGCTTTGTCGAATGAATTGGTTGAAACTCAATGGCTGTGTCCGAAATTGCACTCTCTTAAGTAGTTACATCACGACCGCTATAAAAGTATGTTCTATAGTGTATGAATATGTGTAGTATTAATATAATCTGGACATACTACATTCTCCATGTTGTCATTATCATGTGACCTACCAGTGTGGCAGTGTCAGTTACGTTGCTTAACTACCACTCATAAATCCTCTCCCGTGGCCTCATGGGATAGTAAAGTGTCCTTCGTATGCACACTTCAGAATCTTGCTGGAAGTAGTAGATCATCCAGGTACTTTTTGCCCACTCTTTTATGAGTACTGTGAATTCGGACATACTTATTTTGTCACATACTCTTTTCCGCCAACTATATAGTAGGGAAGTATGCGGTTTTTGATGCAGCCGATGTTCTCACTCATACTTCCGCCGACGTCGGCGACATGGACATGACCTTTCAACGTGATGACGTAGTTCCCGGAGCATTGCAGATCAGCTCAATCCGCACAATTGTAGTTAAAAAGTATATATATATATACTATTTTTTTTTTTAAATGACCTATCGTTTCGCTAGATAAGACTCTCTTCCTCAGCTGGGATCGTGCACAGCATTTTCAAGCACTTCAAAGACCTTTGAAACTGCATTGATTTGGACTTCAAAACAGTGGTTGTCACTGAAGTCCATTATTCGAAGAAAAATCCAGAAATGTTTTCCTCAAAAAACGTATTTTCTCTTCCACTGAGGAAAGAAAGACGTGGATATCTTGGATGGCATTGGGGTGAGTAAATTATTAGGAAATTTTCATTTTGAGGTGAACTAATCCTTTAAGGTAGGGTTAGGGGCTGCGTCCGGAATTGCATACTTCCCTACTATATAGTAGACGAAAAACAGTAGGCCTATGTGACAAAAGCAGTATGTCCAAATTCACAGTACTGATAAAAGAGTAGGCAAAAAGAACATACTTTTTTTTAGCATCCCTGAAGTAATTACTCAAATTCAAAATAAGTACCCACTCAAGAGAGTATCCGATTTCGGACGCAGCCAGGGTGTGGTTGGATATTCTAGCTCCACCCATTATGCCCAAATAACATTCAGAGAGGGGGAGCTGGACTTCACACTTCACCCATGGCTCTGCAGTGAGCGGCATTTCTCTAAATGCCAATTCAGATGCAGCTTGTTTCCTCTGCATTGCAAAAATGATTTTTGTTGATACTGATTTAATTTGATTGGTAACAGCCCTATTGTGTCTCATTATTCTAATTGAATTTATTTTTTAAATGTAAGAATTTGACACAGAAGATAATGCATACATTTAAATAGGTTAAAAATGGCTTTATAAAGGTAAAATGCCCATAAAAGGGAAAAATCTATTTAAACTTTATTGAAAAAAAAAATATATACTTTGAGAGTCAGCTGTCAAAGGCAGTCCTAAACCTGCCATGTACAAACACAATAAACACTATCAGCAAAATATTGTAGAATTATTATTATCGAAAAAATCCCAGAAAATATTAAGATATCATTTGTTTTTGTCAATATCGCACACCCCTACCATCTAGGCTATATAACTAATCTACATTATTGCTACCATAAATATATGATTTTTCATCTCAATAATCATCCTTTGTTTGTCAGGCCCCGAATGTTAGGAGCTTTTAATTGGAAATTACCTACAGTGCAGTTCCACTCAGATAACCTGGAGATTTGTTGCTTTATCTATTGGTATTAATTACAATTGAGGTCATCTATAGTGTAGGCTACTTCTTAAAGGTGCCAAAATTATATTTTAGAACATGTACCATGGATCAAAAATATCTATGTCTTATCTTACACTTCGGTGCATCCAAGTTTTTGTCCAATAAACTGCTCTCTAGAATGAGAACGTTCCCTGCCCAACAATTCTCTTACCCTGAGCAAAAGCAAATCAACTTGAGAATTAACCTGTTTTGAACCTGCATTCAAAAATACATCCATTTCATCAAAGTACTACACGACAATGCGTCCATTAAATGCATAAAAATATCTATCCATTCATCCATCGAATAATATTTTAACATCTTCAAATAAAAATGTTTTAAAAAATTACCTGCCACAAACTCAATCATTCTCATCCTAGTACGCAACCAGCATGCAACTACAAGCCTGCTCTGCACTGCTCCGCCCTGTGACCCTGTTTGGAGTCAGTGGTCCAATCAGCAAACGCAGAAGGCGGGACAAAACAGTGGCTCCGTCCAATCAGTGGCCAGTCGAGCCATCAATCAAACGTCACATCGTTCCTAGTCCGAACGAAAGGACATGAGAAGAACGAAGAAGAAAACAATACATACACGTTTAACACAACGGGACGTAATGTTGGGAGAGAACAACAGCTAAAACGAGTGTTTATTTGTCAAATAACGATGTCATCTTGGAGACTTGTGGATATCAGAACGTATGCGTTAAAAGCAGGAACTCAGTGTTTGAGTTTTAGTGGTTGGAGAAGCGAGACAAAAGTTATTGTTAGTTATAGTTTTCTTGAATAATTTATACATCTGGACTCGACCTGTAGCGAATCTCATTACTTGAAAGTGCAACAGGTTGGAAGATGGTGTCGTGGATTATATCTAGGGTCATCGTGTGAGTATTTATTAAAAAAGATTTGCTTTGTTTCTGAGCTTACATGTAACTGTTATTAGATAACTGCTGACTGTGCATTTAGATACTGATCAAATCTATGCACACTGTACTGTCTGTCTCTATTATGTTATCATTCAAAATAGTATTATAAATCCACAAAACAAATCTTAATGTTCTTGTTTATTGTCGTGTATTTGAAAACTCAACATGCTTCAGTTTAAAAACCGTTTTGTCTCCAATATAATAATGTTACAGTTGCAAGACTGCAGTATTTTCATGTATTATTTTTTTCACAATCAACAAAGTTCCCACAGTCCTGAAAAGTTTGATTTTCAGGCCCAGAAAGGTAACCTAATGGTAATCAAATGGTCATGGAAATGTTTACAGTCAATATAATTTTTTTATAGGTGTGGTCAGATCTGAAGTATTGTATCAGCTAGAGATGAGAGATATTACTATTTTTGAGTGTGCAAAATTCTATAGTCATCACAAAAGATTGGAAAACTAATGGAAAAATCATTACAATTAGAACAGGAAATCCATTATGTTTTTGGCTGGAGACCTGCTTTGGTTAATGTCCCTGTCTGCAAAGGAAGGAGGAACTGCTGTTTTCCTGCTGGACCTTAATGTTACATTAGGTGTGTCCCTCTCTTTGGAAAGGTCAGCACTGGAAATCACATTCTGTGCCTCATCTCACTAGGAGCTGTTTGCTGTGTGTTTTGTTATCTTTAGTGTACTAACAATGTAAGAGATAAGGTCTCTGGTCGTCACTGATAGAAATACATCTTATACTAGGTTATAGTCAGTTTCAAAGTCTAAAGGTCTTTTGAAATGCCTTTTTTGTTCTTACTGTTAGTTAACATGCTGAATTATTTGCTGAAGGCAAATAAGGCATAGCTGTTTTTAGAGATGTGCAGTAACATCACGCGCACACACTCATTTCTTTCTTTTTTTACCTTCTTTTTTTTTTTACCCTCACAAGTTCTCCCAGCAAACAGCGTAATAGGAAATGCATGACTAAACCATTGTGACTGTAATGTGTTCTCAGAGCATTCGACGCTTAAACACTTTCTTCTGACTGGTAGTAATAGCAAGGCAGGGCTCTGTTTGGAAAAGATGACTTGGTGATGATAAAGTTGTTTAATTATAAATGATAATTTTAGTTTTGAGTTAAGAAATAACCTCTACTCTTGACTTCAGCACTTGTTTTGCTTTATGGTAGAGATGTTTCAGAGTGGAGGAACGGTTACACAATAAATGGAATCCATCCAACAGTCCCTCAACACACACACACACACACACACACACACACACCCATGAATGCACATAACTTTAGACGGTATCAGGCAGTGCTGTCGTTCCCATAGCTACTGGAAAATACATGGTCCAGGGAAAGACAGGCCGGTTACAGTGAAGGCTGTGGATTTACTGTGTGTATATACTGAAGTGAGGTGTTCAGCACCTCTTTGGGGGAAAAAAAACAAAAAACACATGCTTTTTTTTTTTCCCAATCTCATCCGTCACTATTCACGGTTTTCAGTCATGTGACTGCCACAGAGACCTAGAGGGCAAACCGTCCATAGAACTGCAGAATATGCATGTCAGTTTTCCATCTGTTTCAAGCCACATATATTTAGATCAACTCTCAAAAGAAGAAAAAACAAAAATATGTGAACAAAATGCAAGTTTTGGGCACTTGTGAATCATGATTCAGATACAGCACCTGCTGCAGTATTTAAATATCTAAAAACAGCAGGACACTCTAAAATGCATAGCATGAAAAAAACAGTGCCTGAAACAGTGATATTTAAAAATCAAAAATGACATTTTTGAAATGGCATTTTCTTTAGAATGGTTTTCTATAGAAAAAATCTTAATGAGAAACTGCACGTGGCATTTATACTCTGGGTTCATCTTCTTGCCTGTACATAGTATGCATCATTAATAAGGTGTATATTTAATTTGGTCTTTTTAATATCACTGTCTTACTACATTAGTACTTAAAAGAACTGGCAAGCAATGGAGAAAAGCATTGTTTTGCCCTCCAGATGGGCGTTCCTATAAAAGTGTGTCATCATGCGAAAACCATGAATAAATAGATATTTGTAGAATTAACAGAGCATTTTGTGTCACGACCCGGCCTAGAACTCGGGTCTCTGGTGTCAGAGCTAGGCGGTAATCCACTGAGCCACCAGAAAGCAGGGGTTGGATCCAATCGAAACACAGGATACGAGGTCTCAGGTAAGATAGTTTAATAAACAAAAGATGGTGTCAAAAAAGTTACAACAAAGAATCTTCTCACAATGGAGGTATAACAAAAACACAAAATAAAACTCCACGAGGGGAGAAAAACAAACAGATGCAAGAGAACTTCTTCAAATAATTTAAACAACAAAAACCTTACTTTCTCACAGGGTCTCAAAAAATCCAAAGAAACTCAGGACACCAGGCAGACACCTCATACAAAGACCAAGTAACAAGAGAGAACCAAGACAGAGCTAAAATACACAGGGGGAAACGAGGTGCAGGTGAAGATGATTACACAAATGATAGGCCACAGGTGAGTGGCATGACATCTAGTGGTAAAACTAAGGAAACAGCAGTCCCAAATGCTGACAGGACCCCCTCCCCTAGGGACGGCTCCTGACGTTCCTTCCAGAACACCCCGGTCTCCGGGCATGAAATTCCCGAATCAAGCTGCGGTCCAGGATATCCTTGGTCGGAACCCAGGAGCGTTCCTCAGGCCCGTAACCCTCCCAGTCCACCAGATACTGCAAGGAGTTCTGGACCCTTCGTGAGTCCAATATCCGGCGGACCGTGAAGGCTGGCTGGCCGTCAATGATCCTGGGGGGCGGAGGGGGTCTGCATGGGGGGGCAAAAGGAGAAGACAAAACAGGTTTTAACAAAGACACATGAAAGGTAGGGTTAATTCTAAGGGAACGAGGAAGGTACAAATGGTAAGACACAGGGTTTACTTTCCTGGCAATACGGAAAGGGCCAATGAACTTCTGGGCAAGTTTCTTAGACTCAACCCGAAGAGGTAAGTTCTCGGTAGCCAGCCAGACCCGTTGGCCGGCCCGGAAGCTGGGAGCCCTTTGTCGATGACGGTTAGCCTGATGCTGGTACCTCCTGGAGGTCTGCAGAAGAGCACGTCTAGCCTTCTTCCAGGTCGGCTGGCAGCGTCGGACGAAGTGTTGGGCAGATAGGACACCGACCTGTGCTTCATCCTTAGGAAACAGAGGAGGGAGATAGCCAAACTGACACTCGAAGGGGGACAGTCCCGTGGCAGATGATCGGAGGGTGCTGTGGGCATATTCTGCCCACATGATGAAGGTGGATCATGAGGTGGGGTTGTTGGCCACCATGCAGCGTAGGGTGGTCTCGAGGTCCTGGTTGACCCGTTCTGTCTGGCCATTAGACTCAGGATGGAACCCAGATGACAAGCTGGCAGATGACCCGACCAATTTACAAAAGGCCCCCCAGAATCGAGATAAAAACTGGGGACCTCGATCGGAGACGACATCCTGAGGAATTCCAAAGATTCTGAAGACGTGATTCATCAGGAGCATGGCAGTCTCCTTGGCTGAAGGCAGTTTGGGTAAGGGGATGAATCGGGCGGCCTTCGAGAACCGGTCCACAATAACCAGGATGTCAGAGTTGCCCTGGGATGGAGGAAGGCCTGTGATGAAATCCAGAGATATGTGCGACCACGGTCTATGGGGAACAGGCAAAGGGTGCAGGAGTCCTAAAGGCCGCTGGCGCCTTGACTTCCCTTGGCAGCACACTGGACAGGCCTCCACAAAGCTCCTTACGTCCTCCTTGATGGAAGGCCACCAGAACCGCCGCTGGAGGAAGTCCAGGGTACGTGCAATACCAGGGTGGCAGGTCAGGGGAGAGTCATGACCCCACTTAAGAACCCGGGCTCGGACGGTTCGAGGAACGTAAAGGCAACCTGGGGAACCACCTCCTGGGTCTGGTTCTTGGGCTTGGGCCTCACATATCTCCCTTTCCAGTTCCCAGCGCAGCGGCGCAACGATCCTAGCCTTAGGGATGACAAGTTCTAGAGACTTCTCATGTGACTCAGGAGAGTAAGCTCGGGACAAAGCATCGGGCTTGACGTTCTTGGTGCCGGGCCTGTAGGACAGAAGGAACTGAAAACGATTAAAAAATAAAGACCATCGAGCTTGGCGAGGATTGAGTCGCTTAGCCTGCTGCAGGTACTCAAGGTTTTTGTGGTCTGTGAGAACCTGAAAGGGGTGTTGAGCCCCCTCTAGCCAGTGGTGCCACTCCTCCAAGGCGAGCTTCACCGCAAGAAGTTCCCGATCCCCAACGTGGTAATTGCGTTCTGCTTCCGACAGGCGACGGGACATGAAGGCGCAAGGGTGCATCCTACCGTCCTCCCCTCTCTGAGAAAGGATGGCCCCAACTCCTGCGTCCGATGCATCCACCTCTACCACAAAAGGTCTTTCAGGATCGGGAATTGAGAGTATAGGTGCCGATGTGAAGCGACGCTTGAGGTCACGGAAGGCTCCCTCTGCCTCTGAGGACCAGCGGATCTTGGTGACACCTCCCTCAGTCAGTGCAGTTAAGGGTGCAGCCACTGAGCTGAAGTTCTTGATAAACCTCCTATAGAAGTTAGCAAAGCCGATAAAGCGCTGAACCTCCTTGACTGTCGTAGGGGTAGGCCATTTCAGGACTGCCTCCACCTTCTTGGGATCCATCTCAACATGACCTGGGGTGATAATAAAACCGAGAAACTGAGCATGGGTGACGTGGAACTCACATTTCTCAGGTTTCACATAGAGATGGTTATTCAGGAGGCGTTGGAGAACAGCACTGACATGCCCTTCATGCTCCTGGAGAGATCTCGAAAAGATTAAAATGTCGTCCAAGTAGACAAAAACAAACTTGTTTAGCATGTCCCGGAGTACGTCATTTATTAGGGCCTGGAAGACCGCTGGAGCGTTGGTGAGCCCGAACGGCATCACCAGGTACTCATAGTGACCCGTGGGAGTGTTGAAGGCCGTCTTCCGTTCATCCCCTTGCTGAATCCGCACAAGATGGTAGGCGTTGCGTAGATCCAGTTTGGAGAAAATGGAAGCCCCTTGAAGCAGCTCAAAGGCGGAGGCCATCAGAGGAAGGGGATAGCGATTTCGAACCGTGATTTTATTAAGTGCCCTGTAATCGATACACGGCCTAAGTCCTCCATCCTTTTTCCCCACAAAGAAGAAGCCCGCTCCTGCCGGGGAAGTGGAAGCACGGATGATGCCAGCCGCTAGGGACTCCTTGATGTACGTGTCCATAGCGATGCGCTCGGGCGGAGACAGGGAAAAGATCCGACCTCTAGTGGGACATGTGCCAGGGAGAAGGTCGATGGTGCAATCATAGGAGCGGTGTGGTGGTAAGGAAGTGGCTCGGGACTTACTAAAAACAACCTGGAAGCAGTGCTAGACACTAGGGACTCGAGACAGGTTGATAGGTTCTTGAGACTCGAGACTCGGGTCTGGGGGACTCGAGAGGGGACAGGTAACCTGGCATGCAGTACCCCAACTCAGGATGGTTCCAGCTAGCCAGTCGATGCAAGGGTTGTGTTGGTGCAGCCAGGGATAACCCAAGATCTCAGGGAACTCTGGAGAGTCAATTAGATAAAACTCTTCCATTTGTTGATGTTGGAGAACAGTGAGACGAAGAGGGTAAGTGATCTCCGTAATGCAGCCCGGTTCCAAGGGTCTGCCGTCAAGGGCAGTAACGGTTTGGGGTCGAGAAAGTAATTGGGTAGGTACACCAAGTCTTCTGACCAGAGACCGGTCCAGGAAGTCGCCAGCCGCCCCAGAGTCGATCATGGCTCGGACCTGATGTTGATGGCCCTCCCAAGAGAGAGTAACAGGAACAGAAAGCACTGCATTGGGAGGAGGAGCACTAATCTTCCCCATCACAGCCCTCCTGTAACTGGGCGGGGACGATCGTTTCCCGGAAGCTCTGGACAGAGGAGACGGAAATGCCCAGATGCACCACAGTATAGGCAGCGATTCTCCCTCATGCGGCGTTCCCTCTCGGCAGGTGAGAGTCTGGAACGCCCCAATTCCATCTCCTCCGGGGGCTCGAGTTTCTCAGAACTGGGTGAGGAGAAGCGTGCAGGATAGGGTTGTCTGTTTCCAGACAATTGGGGCGGAGACGTCTTGCGACGGGTAGACTCTCTCTCTCTTAGCCGATTGTCCAGACGGATAGCCATGGTGATCAAGGACTCGAGATCAGTTGCGGGTTCGCGAGTAACTAGCTCGTCCAGAATGGATCCGGACAACCCTCCCTGGAAGCAGGCCATTAGGGCTTCGTTGTTCCATCCACTACCGGAAGCAATGGTCCGGGATTCTATAGCGAACTCTGCAGCGCTACGTGATCCCTGCTTAAGGGTGAGTAGTTGCCTGGAAGACTCCTTGGAAGACCACTCCCTGGATGGTTGAACACCCGCTTGAACTCCTCCACAAAGAGAGAATATGTGCCACAACAGACATCCTGAGATTCCCACACCGCAGAGGCCCAGGAAAGTGCTATCTGCAAGGAGAGTGATGATGTAGGCAATCTTAGAGCGGGCAGTAGGGAAGCTTGAGGGCTGGAGTTCAAACGTCAGAGAACACTGAGTCAGGAATCCTCAACATAAATTGGCATTCCCTGAAAAGGGCTTAGGAGGTGGAAGCCGAGGCTCAGCGACTACTTGGGGTCCACCAATGGGAGGCGGATGTGGTACTAGAGGAGGTGAACTCTCTGGAATCCGTTGAAAAAGCTGGCCAATGGATTTCATCACATCAGCGAGAAGGTCAGAGTGCTTGGCCATCAGTTCCTCCTGACGGGTGAGAACCGCTTCATGGCGTTGGTATGCTACCTCATGCTGAGCCATCACTGCCACCAGGTCCTTATAGGTGAATGTTTCTGGATCACAGAAACACAGGATACGAGGTCTCAGGTAAGATAGTTTAATAAACAAAAGATGGTGTCAAAAAAGTTACAACAAAGAATCTTCTCACAATGGAGGTATAACAAAAACACAAAATAAAACTCCACGAGGGGAGAAAAACAAACAGATGCAAGAGAACTTCTTCAAATAATTTAAACAACAAAAACCTTACTTTCTCACAGGGTCTCAAAAAATCCAAAGAAACTCAGGACACCAGGCAGACACCTCATACAAAGACCAAGTAACAAGAGAGAACCAAGACAGAGCTAAAATACACAGGGGGAAATGAGGTGCAGGTGAAGATGATTACACAAATGATAGGCCACAGGTGAGTGGCATGACATCTAGTGGTAAAACTAAGGAAACAGCAGTCCCAAATGCTGACAATTTTGAATGATCAGTGTTTCATTTTTAATATTTTATTGGCATGTATCCAGAGGTAAAGGCTGTATTTGCCATTTGGATGGGCATCCGAATGAATGTTAAATATTAGTAATATTTCATACAAAATTGTGCATAGGGATATTCAAATTCTGGTTGATATGATAAGCCCATAATTATTTTCACGTTATGGCCGATAACCAATAAATTACTGAATTCTACACTATTTTGTCTTAATAAATTAAAAAATAAAACACCAAGAACAAAGATCAATCCATTTAAATGCTATAAGTGAATTTAGGCACCACGACAATAGAAACAAAAGACATCAACTTCAAGATTTGCTAAAGACAGTGTTAGTAAATTTTTACTGTTTTAAAATAAAGTTTTAATTTGAAAGATTATGTGAATGTTAGATGCAAAGGTAAACCAAATGTTCAAAAAACAAAATCCCTAATATTGGCTGATAACCGATATAGATCAATTGATATAACATGGCCCTAATTGTAAAGAGTGTTACTGTCAGCTTGAACCTTTATTTGTTTGCCTGCCTATAACAGGCATTTTAGAATATAGTAGTCTCAATTGCATGCCTGTTTGTGTTTTCTCACAGTCTTGTGTTTGGAACGCTGTATCCTGCATACTACTCCTTTAAAGCTGTCAAATCCAAGAACGTCAAAGAATATGTGAGTATTCAATTCTTTGAACAACCAAGACAAAGTCATATGCATATCATTATCCAGCGATGTTCTACTGACTCTTAATATTTGAGTTCAGAGAATGTTAACAGCCAGAGTAGATGGAGAGCTCCAGCTGTATTGTTTGTATAAGATGGTTACTCTTAGTATCTGACTGAGGCTGTCAGTAACTAAACCCTGAGCTGTTTAGCAATTTAATCCTGTCCTTCCTCCGTGTATCCCCACTTTATGGTCTCTTCCAGCTACTTCCATTTCTCTCATTACAAAGGACATTACATTACCAATGTATTATGGTACATAGTGATGGTGATACCATAGTATTTTGATATGTACCATATAGCAATTTATTATTATTCATATATTGTAATATTTAAAAGTACACTATGTAACTTATTGTTTAAAATTTACTAAATGTATATATAATGAGCTAGTAGCCTACATCATGAATGTACCATCTTCCAAACCGTGTTTTGCCTTATCCTGAATCACTATAATACGCCTATAATAAGTGTTTATATTCAGACTATTTTAGACCGAGCGGGACAACAACTCGTCATAAACATAAACTGAGAGAAGTAGCTCCCCTACAATATTCTTCTGCAAGACGCATGCAGTTTTGTTTATTAACCACTAGAGCGCCAAAAGTTTAAATGGTCCTCCATGGTGTGTTTTTGTATTATCTCTTCTATACCTTCAACAAACAGTTTGTGTTTGTGGTTTGACAGGTGCGATGGATGATGTACTGGATTGTGTTTGCACTTTACACAGTGGTGGAGACCATCACAGACCTTTCTTTGGCTTGGTAAATACTGTACATACTCAGACACTGAAAAGAGACAAATGATTGCTATTGGATTGCATGGAGTAATTGTGCATCAAGTGGTTTTGTTAACATTTTGAAATTCTTCTCTATTGTGTGGGCTTTTCACTGTCTGGCCTTTGTGGTGTATGAAAAGGGCTTTTATCTGTTGCTGCACTTGCAGATTTTGAGCTCCGTTTATTTTCCTCAGGCCACTTAGGGGAACCAGTCTGTTAGGTTCAGTTTCAGTTCAGTTAAATTTTAGTGCATTTCATTAGTTTCGTGACATTTGAAAAAAAATAGTTCAGCTGTGCTTTTTACTGGCTCAGGTCTTCCTAAATTAGATCAGCTTTATTTATATGGATAGCTCAGGATAAAACTGCACAGAGTACTCTACAGTAAAGGGTACTAAAAAACATGGCACTAAACATTCTAAAACATAAATAAATAACAATAATTAAAAAAATAAAATATACAAATATATAATGTAAATTTAATTTGGCAAATTATTGACTTTTTGAATCTATTAAAAGATATAGTTGCATTACGTCAATCAACCAAGGCTGTTTATTTGTTGCTTAAAGGGACAGTACACCTTTAAACAAAATTTAGAAAATTCTGTCATCATTTACTCACCCAAATGTCGTTTCAAACAATAAGACACAAATGAAGATACGTTTTAATGAAATCGGAGAGATTGGTGTCTCTCTATTGACAGTCTACCGCTTCAACTACCACTTCAAAAATCCATACAGATACTGTAAAACTAATCCATATGAATTGAGCGGTTTAGTCCAAATATTCTGACGAGACACGATCGCTTTATTTGTATTCATTCACATATAAATATTCATCAGCAGCACACATATTCAATTCAATTCAATTCAAATTTATTTGTATAGCGCTTTTCACAATACATATTGTTTCAAAGCAGCTTTACAGAAAGTGCATTTCAGAAATGTACGTAAAAAATACAGTTAGTTAATCATCATGTATTAATTTAGGGCATAACATATCGCCGGCATTGAGTCGTCTCTTCACAGGCGTCGAGTCGTCTCATCGCAGGTGTTGGGGACTCTGAAGTCTCCGTGAGAGGCTGGATACAGACTGTAGCTGAAGAACGCTATTTACCTCGGGACTAGCGTCCCGAGATAACAGCAGAAAAGCAGATGGGAAGTAATTAGCGTAGCTGCTGTTCATAATATTAATGCATTCGATCTGATTCAACAGTAGTATAAGAGGCAAGCATTATGTGAATGCTTGGCTGAAGAGATGCGTCTTTAATCTAGTTTTGAACTGGGAGAGCGAGTCTGAGCAACGAACAGTATCAGGAAGGCTATTCCAGAGTTTAGGAGCGAAATGCGAGAACGCCCTCCCTCCTTTAGTGGATCTGGATATCCTAGGAATGACCAGAAGCCTCGAATTTAGGGATCTTAAAGAACGCGATGGATTGCAGGGCGATAGAAGGTCCATTAAATATACAGGAGCTAGACCATTTAGGGCTTTATAGGTCAGTAATAGTACTTTGTAATTGATACGGAACTTAATAGGTAACCAGTGCAGAGATGATAAAATTGGTGTTATATGATCATATTTTCTTGACCTAGTGAGAACTCTAGCAGCTGCATTTTGCACTAACTGTAGCTTGTTTATTGAGGATGTAGGACAACCAGCTAATAAAGCGTTACAGTAATCTAGTCTTGAGGTCATGAATGCATGAACTAACTTTTCTGCATCAGAAACAGATAGCATGTTACGTAGCTTAGCAATATTTCTAAGGTGAAAAAAGGCTGTTCTTGTAACATATGAAATATGATTTTCGAAAGACAAGTTGCGGTCTAGTATAACACCCAGGTCTTTTACTGTAGTGGATAAAGTAACTGGACATCCTTCTAAATTAAAGTTGTATTGTACGAGGTTTTGTGGGTAGTTTTTTGGACCAATAAGTAATACCGTACTCGGTTACTAACGTAACCTCGGTTCTCTCTAGAGAGGGAACGAGTACTGCGTAATATCTTACGCTATGGGGAAAACCTCTTTTCCACGAGATATTGAAGCCAAAAATTATCCTTAATTTTGAATTAATGCAAAACGCTGTGCAGCAGCATGCAGACATAGGCAAGACGGCTTGCGTGCCTATTGCCTGCCCTGCGGCAACAGCAGCAGCCTATCGAGAGTGGCCCTGCGTGACACATACCCAATGGGGGCACTTCGCGCCCATTTCGTCACGTCCCGCCAGAAAGGGCGTGGTCCCGCCCTATAAATATGGCTCGATTAGGCTGGTACACTGGTTTTCATCGCCGAAGCGAACCAGAGCTGTGTATGCACGGCAAGATACGCAGTACTCGTTCCCTCTCTAGAGAGAACCGAGGTTACGTTAGTAACCGAGTACGTTCTCTTACGAGAGTATCTCTCGTACTGCGTAATATCTTACGCTATGGGGAACACAATGCAAAACGCCGTGCGTACTGGGATCCGACACCAAAGTCCCAAGGGCAGTAGCCCGGGGCTCATATAGTGCATAATCACCATAGACTCACAGAGAGTCGGAGAAGAGAGGCTGCAAGCATCATTCCCCATAAAATAGCATCCTACAGGAGCTAGTTATGTTAACATAACAGACAGGGTGAACGTGTTCAGCCTGAACTGGGTAATAGTACGGGTTATTCAACACCCATGGAGCTGTTTCTATCGCTCAGTGAGCGATGCACAGACAAACTCAGCATCTGGGCCGCACTGCGGGGCAGATAGCACTGAATTCTAAACCGACAGAAGCTTGGCTTGTAAGGCGGGAACCTCTAGGTTATAAAACCTTATAAATGTAGACGGCGAGGCCCAGCCCGCGGCCGTACAGATATCTTGCAAGGTAACCCCACTATACCACGCCCACGACGAGGCCACGCCTCTTGTGGAGTGCGCTCTGACACCCAAAGGACACTGCAGGCCCTTAGAAGTGTAAGCCAGTGCTATGGCGTCGACTACCCATCTGGATAGGCTCTGTTTTGATGCGGCCAGGCCCTTGGAGCGTCCGCCAAACAAAACAAAGAGCTGCTCGGTCTGTCTGAAGACAGACGAGCGGGACACATAAGCTCTCAGTGCCCTGACAGGGCAAAGGAGACTAGCATCTTTCTCCTCATCATGAACCGAGAGAGCGCACAGGGAAATGACCTGGGCCCTGAACGGTGTGTTGAGGGATTTGGGCACGTACCCGTGCCTCGGTTTGAGTATGACCTTAGAGTCATTAGGCCCAAACTCCATACATGACGCGCTTACCGAAAGCGCTTGTAAGTCCCCTATGCGCTTCACTGAAGCGAGAGCCAAAAGGAACACCGTTTTGAAAGACAGATGCTTCATGTCTGACAAATGGAGTGGCTCGAACGGGGCACCTTTCATGGCTTCCAAAACCGTAGAAAGGTCCCACACCGGGACTGAAGGAGGTGTGGGAGGGTTTAGCCTCCGAGCTCCCTTGAGGAATCGCACGACTAGGTCGTTCTTCCCCAGTGACTGGCCAGACACAGGTTTTATAAACGCTGCTATGGCCGCCACGTACACTTTGAGCGTGGATGGGGACCTGCCCTTATCCAGCAGCTCTTGAAGGAAGGAGAGTACTTCCGTGACCCCGCAGTCTACAGGTGAAAAGCGCTGAGCTTGACACCAAGCAGAGAACACAGACCATTTCGAGGAATAGAGCCGTCTAGTAGACGGGGCCCTTGCCTGCGTGATCGTGTTTAGCACTCCCTCCGGGAGGCTAGCGGGTACCCGTTGATGGCCCATGCATGTAGGGACCATAGTTCCGGGCGAGGATGCCAAATCGAGCCCTCGGCCTGAGAGAGGAGGTCTTTCCTCAACGGTACTGGCCACGGGGCAGTGCTGGTCAGCCGCATCAGGACTGGGAACCAAGTCTGGTTTGTCCAGAGCGGAGCCACAAGCAGCACTGGGCATCCATTTTCCCTGATTCGTTCCAGCACTTGAGGCAGGAGCGAGACGGGGGGAAAAGCATAGAGGGGACGGCGGGGCCAGACGTGGGCCAGCGCGTCCTTGCTCTTGGAGAAATATTTCGGACAGTGAGCGTTCTCGTGGGACGCGAACAGGTCCACTTGCGCTCTGCCGAATGTCTCCCACAGCAGTTGGATCGTCTGCGGGTGCAGCGACCATTCCCCTGCTGGGACATTGTTTCTGGACAGTCTGTCTGGTCCCAGATTCAGGTGACCAGGCACGTGCGCCGCTCTCAGTGAAAGCAGGTTGTGCTGAGCCCAGACCAGGAGGCGTTCCGTTAGCCTGTAAAGGTTTCGGGACTTGGTGCCGCCCTGGCGATTTATGTATGCCACCACTGACATGTTGTCCGACCGGACCAAGACGTGGTGACCCATTATCTGGGGACAGAAGCGCCGTAGCGCGCTGTCGACTGCCATCATTTCCAGACAGTTTATGTGTAGGAGCTTTTCCTGTTCTGACCACTGGCCAAAGAACGGTCTGCCCTCGAGCAGCGCTCCCCATCCCGAGGTGGAGGCGTCCGTGGACACCACCTTCACACTCGAGGGAGTCCCCAGACTCACACCTGACTGATACCAGTCGGTTATCTTCCAAGGTTCCAGAGCTGAAACGCATTTCAGATCGACCCGGAGGCGAAACCGACCAGCGGTCCATGCCCTGGGAGGAACTCGCGCTTTCAGCCACAGCTGCAGTGGGCGCATGCGAAGCAGACCCAGCTGGAGCAATGAAGCTGCTGAGGCCATGAGGCCCAGCATTTTCTGAAACCTTTTGAGCTGGACAACCCAGCCGCGGCGGAAGGATTTCGCGGCGCTCTGAATGTCCCGTTCGCGCTCTGGCGTCAGACGCGCTGTCATGGATAACGAGTCCAGCACTGTTCCCAGAAAATAAATTTTCTGGCTGGGAAACAGCGAGCTCTTCGCCCAATTGACTGTGAGACCCAGATTCTCGAGATGCTCGAGTAATGTGGCCCTGTGTTCTATGAGCTCTGATCGTGATCGAGCTAGAATCAGCCAATCGTCCAAGTAGTTCAAAATTCGCATGCCCTGGAGTTTCAGGGGTGCGAGAGCCGCGTCCATGCACTTCGTAAATGTACGGGGTGCCAGGGACAGGCCGAACGGCAGGACTTTGTATTGGTATGCCTGGCCCTCGAAGGCGAATCTCAAGAATTGCCTGTGACGTGACGCTATTTGTATTTGAAAATAGGCGTCTTTCAGATCTATTGACATAAACCAGTCTTCCCGGCGAACTTGCGCGAGGATTTTCCTGGTTGTAATCATTCTGAACTGGCGCTTCGCGAGCGCTCTGTTCAGCTGTCGCAGATCTAGAATGGGTCTGAGACCCCCGTCCTTTTTGGGTACCAGAAAATACCTGCTGTATAAACCCCCTTCGCTCTGAGCCTGAGATAAAGGTTCTATCGCCCCTTTGCTCAGTAGTTTCGCTATCTCGGCTCGAAGTAGATGAGATACTTCGTTTTTTACCGTCGTTTCGACTCGCGCCGCACAACAGCGGGGGCGTCGAGCGAACTGCAGCGAATAGCCTCTTTTTATAGTGTTCAGCACCCATTCTGATACCCCGGGAAGCTTTGCCCACGCATGTGCGTGAATAGCTAGAGGTAGAATGAAATCTGGGCTTAGCGGCGGCATAGCGGCGGCCGGAGAGCTCCGGTGTGCTGAGAAATAAACACTGTGTTTGCAATGCGCGAGGCGGGGGGTGCGCTGATCACAGCGGGCAGCCCGACCGCGCTCAGCTTCTCTCTGACAGATTGTGGAGAGAAGGCGAGCGGGACGAGCCCCGTGGGCTTCGGCATGTCTGTGAGGGAATGTGGGCGCGGGATAGCGGGCACACTCACTGCACTGAGAACACTGTCGGCTCGCGCCGACTGAAAATGTGTTGGTTTCGTTTTTACAGAAACCGTGGGACATGCTTCGTGTAGTGTTTGTGGGCACTGTGTCGTGGGCACGTACACTACATTCATTGCACAATCGACATGAGTCGATTTTATTCGTGCTAGCCCTGTATTGTGGTGGGCTATGTCTGCGTGTGGGAATGGGCACTGAGACGTGGGCATTCTTACAACACTCATAACACCATCGGCCGTGGCCGGAATACCAGAAAATACACTCTTTTGGGATTTATCTGGGTCGCCGTAAAAATGGCATTTGTGTGCAGGCAAGCGGGCTGTGGTGCCGGCTTGTTTACTGCGAAATACACTGGAACAGTCACATCGTTTGGAACTGAACGAGCGAGAAGTTTCGGTGGAGTCTGGCCGCGGCGAGACTTAAACACCGTGGGTTTTAGCTGACTGTATGTGTGTTGGTTTCGTTTTACAGAAAACGTGGCACATGCAGTGTGTAGTGTTTGTGGGCACTGGGTTGTGGGCACATTCACTACATTTAATGCACAATGACATGAGTCAATCTCATTTGTGCGTGCCCTGCACTGTGGCGGGCTGTGTTTGTGTGTAGAAATGAACACTGGGCTGTGGGCATTTTTATTACACTCATAACACCATCGGCTTTGGCCGGAATACCAGAAAATACACTGCTTATATGATTTTTCTGGGTCGCCGTGGAAACGGCATTTTTGTGCAGGCAAGCGGGCCATGGTACCGGCTTGTTTACTGCAAAATACACTGGAACAGTCACATTTTCTTGGAACTGAACGAGCGAAAAGTTTCGGTGCAAGTCTGGCCGCAGCGAGACTAAATTTTTATCTGCTGCGAGACCTGGGATCGAACACGGGTCTCCCGTGCGAAGGGCTTTGGGTTTCGCCACTGAGCCACAGGGGGAAATGACAAAAGCTTAAAACAGCTCGAGCAGATAAGAGAGCGTCATCACAGTTTGTGTGTGTTGGCGTTTGTTTGCAGGCGTGCGTGTTATACAACAGGCTCATTGCTGCAATATTGACATTTTCAGCCGCTCAAACTAAGAGGAGCTGAGAAATGTTTGAGAAATGGAGATTGGTCCGACCTCGGCGGGACTAAAAACACACTCTTTCCTCATTTCGCCGGTGACGCATGCCCACGGGGGGCGGGGGTGGGGTAGCTTTCTTATAACGTAAAGAAAGCTAGCCGCGGTTTTGAAGCTGGCCTTCTCTACAGATGCAGCTATCTCGTCGTCATAATGGCGGAAGCGGCGGCGTGCGGCGGCCGTTGTCCGTCAGCGAGCGACTCGAGTGAAGCTGGTGAAGCTGGCGGGCGAACCGGCGAGCTATCACGGGCTGGAGAAGGCTCGGGGCTGTTTCGTCGACCTCAATGGCGGAAGCGGCGGCAGACGGCGGCCGCTGTCCGTCGGTGAGGGACTCGAGCGATGCCGGCGAAGCTGGCGGGCGAACCGGCGAGCTTTGGCGGGCAGGAGAAGGCTCGGGGCCGCGCTGGGCACGGCGCTTTTTACGGCGCGGCGCTACAGCGGGTTGAAGTGCAGGCTCTGAGAATGATGCCAGGCGAGTCCTCAGAGTCACCATAGGCAATAGCTCACAGTGAGGGCATCCGCAGTGGACGAGAGCGAGAGCCGCGTGATCCTCACCCAGGCAGGAAACGCAGAATGGCGATCCTCTTCACTGAGTGTGGCTCGGCACGAGCCGCAGGATCTATGCATCTTGAAAAAGACGCAGCTCTTTTAGGAGAGAGAGAGACAGTGAAAAAATGTGTGTCGCAGCGGCGAACACACACACACACTTGCAATAAAAGGATATGACGCCGGAAAGCGTAGCAGGTACGGCGGCTAAAGGCGGCGATGCCAGCGACTTCAGACTCAAAGGCTCGTCCCGCTGTGTGCTTATCTCAGACGGCGCGGCTTCTCACTCCGGATCCAGCGATGCGTGATGCTTCGCTGAAGAGAACCAGTGTACCAGCCTAATCGAGCCATATTTATAGGGCGGGACCACGCCCTTTCTGGCGGGACGTGACGAAATGGGCGCGAAGTGCCCCCATTGGGTATGTGTCACGCAGGGCCACTCTCGATAGGCTGCTGCTGTTGCCGCAGGGCAGCCAATAGGCACGCAAGCCGTCTTGCCTATGTCTGCATGCTGCTGCACAGCGTTTTGCATTAATTCAAAATTAAGGATAATTTTTGGCTTCAATATCTCGTGGAAAAGAGGTTTTCCCCATAGCGTAAGATATTACGCAGTACGAGAGATACTCTCGTAAGAGAACTCCGTTTTATCTGAATTTAATAGCAGGAAATTACACGTCATCCAGCATTTTATATCTTTAAGACACTCTGTCAATTTAGATAAGTTAGTGTTTTCATCTGGTCTTGATGAAATATATAATTGAGTGTCATCAGCATAACAGTGGAAATTAATTCCATGTTTTCTTATAATATTACACAGTGGCAGCATATATATTGAGAATAGCAGAGGGCCTAACACCGATCCTTGCGCCACTCCATAGTCTACTGACGTTATCTTCGATTTTTCACCATTTAAACAGACAAAATGGTAACGGTCTGATAAGTACGATCTAAACCAGCTTAATGCCTGTCCCTGAACACCAGTGTAGTTTTGTAGTCGATCCAAGAGTATTTTATGATCTATAGTGTCGAACGCAGCGCTAAGATCGAGTAGAACTAGTATTGAGATACAGCCTTGGTCAGAAGCTAAGAGTAAATCATTTGTAATTTTAACTAGCGCAGTTTCTGTGCTATGATGCGGTCTGAATCCTGACTGAAATTTTTCATAGGTATCATTTTCTTGCAAGAAAGAGCACAATTGAGGCGGACACAATTTTTTCTAGTATTTTAGATATAAATGGAAGATTTGAAATGGGTGTGTAATTTGCTAAGTTATTTTGATCTAGTTGCGGTTTCTTAATAATAGGTTTTATTACTGCCAGCTTAAATATTTTTGGAACATGACCTAAAGATAAAGACGAGTTAATAATATTGAGAAGAGGCTCTTCCACTACAGGTAACACTTCTTTCAGTAGTTTAGTGGGTATTGGGTCTAATAAACATGTTGTTGGTTTCGCTGCAAAGATAAGTTTATTTAGCTCTTCCTGTCCTATAGTTGTAAAGCGGTGTAGTTGTTCTTGAGGGGCGATAATTGTGGCTGAATCATAAGACACCATAGAGGATTGTACATTTACAATTGTATTTCGGATGCTTTCTATTTTCTCATTGAAGTAATTCATAAAATCATTACAACTATACTGTAACGGAATATTTTGCTCTGGTGATGTCTGTTTATTTGTTAGTCTAGCCACGGTGTTAAATAAAAACCTTGGATTATTTTGGTTATTTTCTATTAGTTTGCGGAGATGCTCAGCCCTGGCTGCTTTTAGAGCCTTTTTATAACGTGACATACTGTCTTTCCACGCGATTCTAAAGACCTCTAAATTAGCTTGTTTCCATTTACGCTCTAAGTTACGAGTTTCTCTCTTGATAACATGTGTAGTACTATTGTACCATGGTGCTTTAGTTTTCTCTCTAACCTTTTTTAATCTAATTGGTGCAACAATATCTAATGTACTAGAGATAATGGTGCTCAAACTGCTAGTCATTTCCTCTAGATCATCTGTTTGTTGGGGTTCACTGAGCAGCTGAGATAGATCAGGTAAGCTATTTGTGAATCTATCTATAGTGGTTGGAACGATTGTTCTGCCTGGTCGATAACGTGGCGCAACATGGCAAATTTCAGCAGTACGTAATATGCACGTTACCATACAATGATCAGTGAGATCGTCACTTTGCGCTATAATATCTATATCGGTTGGATTGGTTCCATATGATATAATTAAATCTAGTGTATGATTTAGACGATGAGTGGGACCACTGACGTTTTGCTTGACCCCAAATGAGTTTAATAAATCTGTAAACGCAGCCCCTAACGCATCATTTGTGTTATCTACGTGTATGTTAAAATCTCCAACAATTATTGCTTTATCGGCATTGACCAATAGATCTGAGAGAAAGTCTGAAAACTCTTTTAGGAAATCAGCATAGGGCCCTGGAGGTCTATATACGGTCGCTAAGGCTAGAGATAATAGGGATTTCTTTCTTACATCTAAGAGCGTAACATTTAGCACAAGTACTTCGAACGAATTAAATCTGTGACCTGTTTTCTGAGTAACATTTAGGATATCTCTATAGATTGTTGCAACACCGCCGCCACGACCGATCGGACGGGGCTCATGCTTATAACAGTATCCTGGTGGAGTAGACTCATTTAGACCGAAATAATCATTTGGTTTAAGCCAGGTTTCAGTAAGGCACAGAACATCGAAATTATTATCTGTGACCATTTCATTTACAATAACCGCCTTAGGTGTGAGCGATCTAATGTTTAGAAGACCTAGTTTTAGAAATTCTTTTTGTTCACTGAGATTTAGATTTTCTGGTTTAATTACAATAAGATTTTTCCTAGATCCTAAACTAGATTTATTGTTTGGCCTCACTAGACGAGGAATAGACACAGTTTCTATATAATGTTCTACACTACTTGTATCAATTAAGTTGGGACAGCAGAGATTGTGATTTGGACTTTGACTTACTAGTCAGATGATGTGTAACCTCTTGGAGATGTTGTCCGACAGCACAGCCGCTCCGATTCTGCTGGGGTGCAGGCCATCAGCACGGTAGAGCCTAGGTCGCTCCCAGAACAGATTCCAATTATTTACAAAGAGCAGTTTCTGTTCATTACACCATGATATTAACCATTCATTTAGAGCAAATAGTCTACTGAACCTTTCTTGTCCTAGTCGGTACGTGGGAAGCGGTCCAGACACGATGATCGTTGCCTCAGGCGCTGTGCTGCGTACCGTCTCAATCAGGCTCCTGTAGTCCTTCTTCAGAACCTCCGTCTGCCGCAGCCGGATGTCGTTCGTTCCCGCGTGCAGCACCACAGCTCCGACGCGCTCGTCACCGTTCAGGATCTCGGGAACATGTGCAGCGACATCTAGAACACGAGCACCAGGAAAGCAGTGAGTGCGCACATTACCCTTACCTGAGGTAGCGCGGACATGACGGACGATGGAACTGCCGATGATCACGGCGTCGTCACGTTCCGACTCGCGAAGAGGGGAGAAGCGGTTCCGGGTGGAGATCTCGAAGACCGGGAGGGGTGGAGAGGTTCTTGGTCTGGTCCTGGCTCGTGTCTTCCGCTGAGGGATCACCCAGGGTCCATGGCTTTGTGTCGGTGCCGGAGTGAATGAAGCCAGAGATGATCGCGTCCTCCTGGGCAGAGAAACGCATGGAGTAGACGAAGTCGGAGTCAAAAAGTTACTAACCACTGACTTGTGAGCATCGGCGCGTGATGTTTCAAGTGCTGATCGCCGATCTCGCAGCTCGGCTTGCCTCTCTAGCAGACCACGGATCTGCTTCTCCACGGACTCCAGCTCCAACAGCACCGAATGCAGCTCGAATGTGTCCTCACCTGCACTCAGAGGTAGCGTTAGACACACATCCGATATATTCGCCATTATAACAGATGAACAGTAAATTAGTAGTGATACTACCAATATCACTACTAATTTAGGACTGAAATCCTGGATATAACCCGTATCCTTTCAGTGAAACGGGTGTAAAATCCGACGGTCGATTGGCGCGAGGCCACGCGTGAAATGCTAGCGGGCTAAAAGGCTAGTAGCTGGGGTTCGCAAAGTTGGATCTAAGTAGCGATATCAAAGCAATCCGATTGTTTTTTATAGGGAATAGTATCGAGGATAAGTTCACACGATATAAAAATAGAAAGTACTTGTTTATAAATGAGTGGTAAAGAAGAAAATCAAGGATTAATGAATCAATTCGACGGAGCTCCAAACACAAACAATCACCGCACGCGCATATCAGATATGGTAAATGAAAGCTCAAGCATGCTTGCTTGACGCGCAAGAAGCACCTGTGTGCGCGCTCCGAGACGAGGCGGAATGCGAATAAGCAAAGTATACTGTGGGCTTCAGATACGCGCCTTAACGGTCAAATAGCCTACACACAAATATGGTGAAATGCCGGTTCTCTGTGATAACCAAAGAGGTTAATTCTCGTGTGTTACGCAGGTTTGGTTGAGCTTCTGTTTAGTTTCACTGATCAATGTTTATATGTGAATAAAAGCTTATATTCAATCTGTTAATCATATTAAGTGATCGAGTCTCTTCAGAAAATTTGGACTTTCATGTGGATTAGTTTTATGATCTCTTAATGATCTTTTTGAAGTGTCAAAGTGGTAATTGTGTAGACCATCAATGGAGGGACCGAAATCTCTCAGATTTCATTATATCTTCAGTCTTCAGTCTTACGGGTTTGGAATGACATGAGGGTGAGTAATTGACAATTATTTCATTTTTTGGGTGAACTTACCCTTTAAGGTATCAGTACTGAGGTCCCAGAGACTTTAGAGATCGTAGAGAAAGTTTAACTCAAACTCATTCATTTGTCTTCCGTCATCCCTTTATTTTCACGTTAATTGCACTTGACTATGTTTTAGGTTTCCAGTTTACTACGAACTGAAAATGGCTTTCGTCTTTTGGTTGCTGTCTCCCTACACCAGAGGAGCCAGTGTCCTCTACAGGAAGTTCCTACACCCTATGCTGGCATCCAAGGAAAGGGTAATGACCCTAACACATCATCAGGTTCCCTGGGAATAGGCATTCACTGATGGTGAACACACTGTCATACTGAAATGTATTATGGAGTCAGTAGGATTACATAATCAATGATTACATAAATAACGGTAAGAGAATAACAGATAGGTTGGGTTAGTTGGATGTCTCGATTATGTGATCATTGTAAACTATGATTTAAACGCCACGGTTCCTGTAACTGCATATCTCGTTCCCTCTGTAATTGTTTGTTGTCAAAGTCCTAGTTGGAGGTTAACGCTGAATTTGTATTATAGATTTATTGATTTTTTTGCATTATGTTTCGTAGGATATTGATGACTATATTGTCCAGGCCAGAGAGAAGAGTTATGAGACGATGGTGAATTTCGGGCGTCAGGGTCTCAATATTGCGGCTGCTGCTGCTGTTTCTGCTGCTGTGAAGGTATAGATCCATACACTCATGCACTGTTTATACTGGGAATTTGAGCTAAGCTAACTAACTAGCTGATTTTCATTCCATGTAAACAGAGACATTGTTTTGCATTGATACATTACTTAATTTTTTACAGACATTTCTGATATATGCTGTTTTAAGCTCTTGTTGCTTATAAAAAGAATTTCTAGGAAATGGTATACCAGATTTTTTGAAATATTAAGGAACTTGATTTTGTTAGTTAAATGGAGAAAAAAAATACAATTAAAATCAATAATATTATGAAATATTATTACAATTTAAAATATCTAATAATATATTTCAAAATGTAATATATTAATGTGATGGCAAATCTGAATATTTTCAGCATTATTACTCCTATCTTCAGTGCTACATGATGATCCTTCAGAAATCATTCTAATATGCTGATTTGCTGTTTAAGAAACATTTCTTATTATTATCAATGTTAAAAAAGTTTTTTTTTCAGGATTCTTTGATGATTAGAAAGTTTAAAAAATAGCAGCTTTTGTTACAATATAAATGTATTTACTGTCACCTTTGCTCAATTTAATGTATCCATGCTGAATAAAAGTGTTAATTTCTTAAAAAAATCATATTGACCCCAAACTTTTGAACAGTAGTATATATGCTTCTGTTAAATAGTTTCAGGTCAACATGATTTTTTTCTGTTATATATTATTTAATATTAAGACAGATACTGCATGGAAATGAAAACAAGAGTGACTCAATAAATATTAAATTTGCTCTTCACTATTGCCTCTCTTGTTCTCTCTTTTTCATTTTCTTTTTTCAAATTTAATGTCTGGCCATGTCTGATTCTGGTGCTTGCTAAAGTCCACTGCTCATATTTTGACTTTTGACACCCTTGCAACCGCATAGCAACACACTAAAATCACTGCATAGCAACACCATCATCTGCCACATTATGCAGTTGCTAATGTTGTTCTAATCACCACTCACGTTTTCTTCAAAAAATGTAGTACAAATCTTCCTGTTTCCTTTCTCTTTCTGTCTACATGCTAAATTAATCTCCAGCAGTAGCTTCTGCACCTGTCCCAGGTAACTTGCTTTCTTTTTCGATCTGCTGTAACCTGTCACCAGCACATCATTAGACCGTTATTAACTGGTCGATGCCTTCAGATAAGTTAAATAAAAATATGTCTTTGCTTGTGTATAATAAAAGCAACCACAAATGAAGGCTTTATGAATTCTTCTTGAATTGTGTTCACTCAATGCATAGATCATGCATAGTGACAAAGCTGATCACATGACTTTGTGTCACAGGGACAGGGTGCCATCAGTGAACGTCTGAGGAGTTTCAGTATTCCAGACCTGACGCAGATCCCCTCTGAGCAGTCAGCCTTCTCCAACCCCAGCCGACGACGGGCCCTTCAGCCTGCTAACCCTAGCGCTGTCGATTCTGGTGAGCACATGCTCTAATGACATCATTTCTGATTATATAATGATCAATGATTGATTATGTAATTATGAAAAATTACCACATACTGATTTAACTAAAGAAACAAATGAGCTGTAAGAGTCAAAATTAGCATTTTAAGACCTCAAGGGCAGATGAACCCTAGTGGAGCACATTGTCTGTCATCATTATAATAATTATAACAGTATGTCTCCCTCTAGTGGTAGAACACGGATTGAAAAATAATCCTTATGGAAACTGATGGAAGGTCTAGCTGTTCAAACAATTCAATTGAATTCACGTTATTTGTATAGCACTTTTCACAATACATATTGTTTCAAAGCAGCTTTTCAGAAAATGGATGTTTCTTTCTGCATTACAATTTAGAGTATTCTATTAATTTAAATACATTCTTAGACAATTTACATAAATTCAATTTAGATAAATTCTGTTATCAGTTGACTGTCCAAGTAATAAGGCAAGGCAAGTTTATTTAAATAGCACATTTCATACACTATGGTAATTCAAACTGCTTTACACAGAAAGGAATTAAAATAATCACAAAATAAAAGCAAGGAAAATTAAAACAGTTATTAAAGGGATTTATTTAAAGAGATATAAAGATGATACAGTTATAAAAGGAATTAAAAGAGTAAAAAGATGATACATAGATAAACTTCTCATCTGGCAAAACACCGATATATCATATTTTTCACAGCTGCTTGTTTTACTGTGAGATTTTCCCATTTTGATTGTACTGTGTCTGTGGTGTTCTTTCGGTGCGCCTAAGTAATCTATTTGGACGTCTCCAATAGACCCGATTTTTCCCTATATAAGAAATATACTGTTGTAAGATAATACAAATAATCCAGTTTGCAAACATCATGTATTCATTTTGGACAAAAAATGCAGTCATTTACTCACCATCACATCAATCCAAACCCATATGCCTTTCTTTCATAGAGAAAGGAAGACTGCATTCACAATAAAAGTATGCACCATAAACTTTTCCCACCATATTCCAATACTGTTCATAGTGCGTTTACATCCTCTTTGAGGCTTGATAGCTTTAATATCTATTTGTTGTGATTGTATTGAAAATTCTCTTTTTTGTTCATTCCACAAATTCACAAAATGGGTTTAGAGCGACATGAGAGTGCGTAAATGATGATAGAATTTACATTTTTTGGGTAAACTAATCCTTCAAGGTTCAGTTCCTCTTGTTTGAGATCTTTATTGCTTCCTCTGTGCATCTGCTCCAACAGAGCCGTATAAACAAGCAGGGGAGGGGCATGAGGAGGAAACAGATGGAGTATTCTCTGAAGACGAGGCGTCAGTGCAGAAGGGCCTGCGCAGATCTCAGAGTGTCAAACTCAGCCGTGCCAAAGCAGCACGCAAAGAGGTACATTTGTACATGCAAACATTTTCTGTTCAATTCTATTATAATTAGTGTTGTCAAAATCCATTAATCGCCATTAATCGATTTGACAGCGCTAATTATAATCTAAAGCTGAGTACAAAATACAAACATTTTCCCTGGGTGTCTCAGATATTAAAACCCCATTGTAGTATTTCCTGAAGATTAACTATGTGTATTGGTGTTGTATTGTTTTTTTTAAAGCCTCGCTATGGCTCTCTGAAGCTGAAACCCCGAAGGCGGCAATTGGTTACATCATCCACTTTTGACCATCCTTGATTGTCCAAAACAAACTCACAGATGGGATCAGCGTGAAAACTGCAGTCTGATCCTCGGTTTAAAAATGCTCAAGTTTAATTCTAAACTTTCGTTATGCAATTCTGCAAGATAATGCTCTTTCAAAGCAGCACTAAACACTTCAAACTACATGAACAATGACATTTACATTCATTCTTTTAGTAGATGCTTTATCCAAAGTGACTTACAGATGAGGAATACTACAATACGAGCGATAACGATGCAGAGTGATGAATAATCTTGCATGCAGCATTATTTGTTCAGAAAAAATACCAAAGTCTTTTATGAGTACAGGAAGACTGAGAATGTACTAAAAATCGTATTTAAAAATGGATCCGAGCTCATCTGATCTGTAACTTGACCTGAACCTGCCTCTGTAGAGACATCTTCTGTTACGCAGAGTAGCACGGATCCCATGGTGTCCTCGCTCTCCCTCTACAGGGGCAGGTGTCAAAGGTTACTGTAGCATGCACCTTTCAGTTTGCTTTAGCAGTAATGAAATGGAACAGAAAAAATGGACTAAAATGAGTGTGCATGTTATAGCAGGTTTTTGTGTATGCATACAGTAGGTGTTTCAGCATGTTAATGTTTACAATTTCCTTAGTTCACCCAGAATAAAAATGATGTCATCGTTTATTAATCCTCATGGCCCCCATGGAATGCAAAAGAAATATTTTTGGTGAATATATTTTTTCCATATAATTAAAGTGAAAGGGGATTCAGTCTTGTCAAGCAAGCTCCAAAATGAAAACTAAAGCACAAAAGACGTGTCATAAAAGTGGTCCATTGGACTAAATCAGGTCTCTTAGACTATGAGCTGTCCTGTGTCAGAAGGGTTTGGCTCAACTATGGTCAGATTCAGAATAAATCATAAAAAATAAAAAAAATTTAACCCATTTTTCTCCATTTCAGTGTTGGTGTTGTCACAGCATTTTATCTTTGCTCTGTGAATTTAACTGTTATTCACTCATAATTTTCTTTTCTGAAATTCTGACTACAAAAAAATCTGAAATTGCAGGTTAACACCAAACCGTTCACCACTGGTTCATTTCAGAACTTCAGTGTATGGGAAGATTTTCAGTGATTTTTTTATTGTATTGGAAAAAAATAACCAGGATATTATTCAAAACTTCTCTTTTTATGTTAAAAAGAAGTCTTACTGTATAGCTTTGGAATGTCATGAGGATTGTGCATGATTTTTTCCTGCTTTTTTTGGGTGAACTATTACTTTAACTTTTAAATCTGTTATGAAATATTATAATAGTTTGTTTTCAGTCTTAACAGTATTTTCTTTTTTTAAATGTTTCCAAATACATTTCTTAAGTTTGAATGTCTTAGGTTTGTATTTTGATCTTTCTTTTCACATTTTGTGCAATCTATTTTGAGTGATGTACATTCATTTTAATCATGTTTGTTACTGTATTTAGTCTGTCGTGCAAACATTTTTCAGCTGCCTTAAATCTAAATAACAAAATGCACTTACATTTGACCAAAACACTCCAGATTTATCTTTACGAAGCATGACAGGAGAGTGAATCTGATGCTAGTTGACAGAAGTAAGTTAAACATTGTGGTTTGTACATGTGTAAACAGTGGCAATGATCTGTCCGTTTTTGAACATGTTTGCGTTATGTGTTGGATGGTTAATTGTAAATGTGTGGGAAAAGCCTGAGCATTGTGGGGTCTTAGTTTGTTAGCATGTTTTTTGTGATGGAGAAAACTTGTTGATTAGATTTGTGTCCGAGAGCTCTTTTGAATGTGTAATTCAGTAAACCCTGGACCTAAAAGAATAAGGTTTAAAGCTAAGTTTATTTTATTTGA
This sequence comes from Gila orcuttii, assembly GCA_026230005.1. Taxonomy (NCBI): domain Eukaryota; kingdom Metazoa; phylum Chordata; class Actinopteri; order Cypriniformes; family Leuciscidae; genus Gila; species Gila orcuttii. Next base: position 28,898,170 of record JAPDVR010000013.1, on the reverse strand, counting down.
CTTTGGGACAAGTCATGGAAAATCTGGAAATACCAGGGCATTTTAAAAGGCCTGGAAAAGTCAAGGATTTTTTTTTCTTTTCTTTTTTTCTCTAAGCTATTTTATGGACTAGATATTGCGTTTTATGAATCCCACATGTAAGTGTGAAACCAGACTAATAAAACGCTAAATATATTTTTGGAAACTAGTATGTGTAGTTTTTTATAAACAGTAACTTCTGGATTAATACATGAGGTACAAAAAAGTCTATAATATTTTTAAAAATTATCCTTAACTTGGGTGGGAACAACTGGAAAGGTCATGAAACAAAAGAAAAAAAAGAATGGGAACACTGTGTATATATCCAGTTTAAGACATACAGTCACCCATTAGTTATAAGTTAGCCTAAATCATTATATTCCTGTAGGTCTGAAAGGCTGTTTTTTAATAAAATAAATGCTTTATATATAACCCTATGTTAATTCCTTAATGGCACCTAGTTAATGATGTCTGTCATACTGCAATTTCTCCAATGACCACTAGGAGCAGTCAGGCTCTGTTTTTCAAAGTCACCCCTTGAATTGGACAGCACAGTAAGGAACGCTTGTAGTTAGTTTAGGAAACCTCTGCAAAGGCATATTTTCTTAAAGGGTTGACCCCTACAAACCCACATCGATTTAATTTAAACATGTCAATGGCCTTTCTCTATGAAAAGAAGTGATAAGAATCTTATTACTTCAGCTTCAAACATGCAAAACAAAACAGAGAAAATTAGCGATTTGCATCACTTTCAGATTAGCATCTGAAAGCCGTCATATCTGTTTATGTGAGTGTGTGTTTAACCTTTATGGGGAGCCATCTGATTTAAATATATTTACACCTTTTGGCTATAAAGAAGAAAGAGGTTAATGACACATAAACAAGCTCCCACGTGTTGAGTTTGGTCTTCAACTGCAAACTGCTTATTTTTGTTTTGCTTTTTCACTAAGACATGACAGTGATGGACTTGCTCAATGCTGTACATGTTCTTGATAAATGCAAATAGTGAGGCAGGTTTTAGTTTGCGTGTCACTGTATCTGTGTGGTCCAACAACGGCAGTTGTTTCATTATGGTCTCTATCACAGGACGTGTCCAAGTCTTTCAGCACTTTAGTGTGGAGACGTCCTGTGTCTCAGATGCCATCAGAGACAAGAGGGGAAGAGAAGAGGAAAAGGATGGGAGAATTAAGAGAGGGAATGAAAGAGAAATGGGTTTCTGTCAGGAGGTCGAGTTTGTTTGTGGAGACATCAGTGAAAGAGTGAAGCTACCTGTTGGTCCACAACCATGTATGATTGAAACACACTTTTATTTTCTTTAGTCTTAGTAGACACATTTATGGTGGAAGGAAGGGATTAAAGGAAGAAGCATGCAGTTCATTCTTTTTTAAAGTGCTTTTATTTGATTAAATTATTCCATACATGAATGATATTTGAGCTGTAAAGTTGTCCAAATCACATTTTTACCACTGGGACTTTCTTTTCTATGCGGGTAAACAGATCAGGGTTATTATTTTTAAACTAAAATTAAACATTTTTGTTAATTAACATAAAGTAAAATGAAATAAAATACAATATAAGTATTAGATTTAGATTAGATTAGATTAGAAAATGTAAACTATAAACAAAAATGAGAAAAATCTAACCAGAAATAAGTTTGTTGCAGCAATAAATTACTAACCAGAAAAAAATGTAAAATAAAACTGAGCTACAGCTAGAACTGATATGAAAAATAAATGAAACAAATAGTAGTGTATTTAAAAAAAAAAACTAATTAAAATGACCTCATAAAATTACTACACAATTAAACGTCTTCGTTTAGTTTTCTTAAAATGAAAACTAAAAACATAAACATAAAAGCCAATTCAAAATATTAAGAACTATAATATATAAATAATACTAAAATAGAAGTGGTACGATTTAATTGATTGAACATTTACTTGATTGTGATTTAATTAGAGTAGTTACATGTAAGTATAATGTTTCATTCAGTCTTGTTGCTTTACTTTAAAACAGTGTATTGTTATTATGTTTATTGTTAACCTTTAATACAATATGTCTTGCCCCATAGGCTTATAGGCTATGTGCATTACCATAAACAAAATTTTTGCTTGTTTTTAAAAAATGTCACAGATGCCGTCGACATAGCTTAACTTGTGTTGAACCCGGAACATGCCTTAAAGGCCCATTAGACATTTGTGGTGATCTCTATCAATCGTTGTTTCAGTTTTACATTGAGTGTTATTTTAGAACTTACTGTAATAGAAGTGAGACTGTGTATTGACGTAACTGTGTGTTTGTTTTATGAGTGATAATGTCCCCCGTGGTGCTTTCCCAATGTTGTGTGAACGTGACATCACCGATGAGCAGGTGAAGTTTGTTTAGAATCATTGTTTCAGGCTTAGAAGAGTAGCATTTGTGTCTTTAAAGTGTAATATATTACTATTCAAAAGTTTGCTATGCTCACCAAGGCTGCATTTTATTTGATAAAAAATACAGTAATATTGTGAAATATTATAACAATTTATAATAACTTCTTTTTATTTTAGTATATTTCAAAATGTAATTTATTCCTGTGATGGCAAAGCTGAATTTTCAGCCAATCTTCAGTGTCACATGATCCTTCAGAAATCATTCTAATATGCTGATTTGATGTTCAACAAACAATTTTTATTATTATCAATGTTCAAAACAGTTGTGCTACTTAATATTTTGGTAGAAACTCTGATACTTTTTTTCAGGATTAATTTGATGAATAGAAAGTTCAAAAGAAAGACACTTATTTGAAATAGAAATCTTCTCTCTCTCTCTCTCTCTCTCTCTCTCTCTCTCTCTCTCTCTCTCTCTCTCTCTCTCTCTCTCTCTCTCTCTCTCGTGGTTTCTTCAGCATTCCTTGAATCTCATTCCTTTCCTTAGTCTCTCTTTGAGTTTTTCAGCCCCATCTCACCCACTCTTTCTTTCTCTCCCTCACTCTCTCCCGCTGGGTCAGATTGCTCTCTGCCCTCATCTCTCCTCAGCCTGTCCCCAATAATCCTGCCCTCAATACCCGAAGCCCCAGACCCTTCTGCCCCGGTCTAGACCTCCATCACCCAGCCACTATCGGGTTCCTCTTTCTGCCTTTTCAGGATCTGACACCTCTTGCCCCCTTTGCAATTCCCAAGCATCTCTCTAGGGCTCCAGCGCCACTCCACCTGGAGTGGGTTAGCAATGTAAGAGGTTGCAAGTGTGAAGACAAGACGATAATGAAAAAAGGTTGAATGTTTCCTTTCCAAGTACAGTGCCTTTAAACATATTTACCGTCTTTGACTTTTTCACTTTTTATCGACTGAGCTTGAGCAGTTTTGAAAGGAAAATGCTATATAGATTGAAATTCAAATAAGTTCATATAACTGTATCAAGACAAATTTTATAATCCATTTATTCACTTTTTGGGCATAGACCTGAAATTAAATTTCCAACTTAAACTGTCAAAAATCTCTAAAGTTTAAAAAGACTAAAGTGTGGTCTCTTATTAAAGAAGACACTAGGTAGATTATTGCTAAAGTGATAAAGGTAAAAACTGAAAGTGAACTTAAAGTTATAGAAGTTTAAGTTTATTGTAATGAAAAATGCACAATTTAAGTTTTATGTGAAATATATATTTTCCAATACATGTTTTACTCTAAAACTGGAAGAAAAACAAAGCCATAGATCTAAACAAGTTGTGTTCCAAATCTGAGGTTGATATCTAAAAAAATGAGCTTTCTGTAAGATTGTGTTTGGGTGCTGTACCACTAGATGAAATTCATTTCCCATTCATTTCCAATGTGGTCGTTTTTGACTGAGGAGTGCAAGTGTGATGATTTTGTTTTTTTTCAGGATCATCTAAACTTTTCGAATCATGTCCAACTCCATATATATACTGACTATTCAGACTGTAATCGTTTTTTTGCTAGTACAATATGTCCAGAGATTGGTAATCATAATAATGGCACATATTTATGTAGGTTCAATCTTGAGGAAATTGGGAAACAGTAGAACATGCACTGTTACTGTGGATTTAATTAAGTTGTTGCAACACCTGATGTAACATCCTGTCACACAAAGAATGGTGAAAGAAAACATGAAATCTGATCTGATCTGATCTTTCAAACTGAAAGGATAAAAATTATTTTATTGCATGTCAAACCAACTATGAAGGTGAAAAGTTCATGCATGTTTTTTTCCTAACAGGTTTGAGTCAGAAAGTCTCATCATGGCCTTAGTTTTCACATAAAAGAACAGTTTTATTATTTGTGTCAAAAAGGTCAATTGAAATCCTCTGTGGTTTTAAAGTTGTAAAACAATAAGTTGTAAAAACAATAATTGCAAGCGAGTGTATACTTTTTATAGTCACCATACATCCACATTTATCCAGAAGAGCAAGTATTGTGTTTGAATAGGTGCCTTACAGATCACTGGGGTGGCGTCCCACGGACGAGTTCATTTTTCAGAAATAATGTGTCCTGGGACGTATTTGGAAGAGAACACTACCATCAAAGATATTCTTGGAGCCTTGAAAGGCACATAATGTATATTTAGTGTACGTGTGGGTTTTGGTGGCTCCTGTCTTGTAAACCTTGGTGATCAGAAGGGATTCTGAGAAAGTCATGCTGTGTTTTTTGGCAAAGATTTGTGTCTATTGCAGTACTATATATGTGTTTATGAGTGCTGTGACACGACCATGTGACTACATTTTGATTACTTTTGACCTATCACCTGCATTACATTAGGTAAAATCAATAAAATATGAACACATTACTGTCATTGTGTGCATAACAATCATGTATAATAAAAAAGTAACTAATCTGATTATGACCATTTTAAAACGTAATATAATCTAATTACAAGTACTTAATTTTTGCAATTTGATTATGTAATCCAGATTCAATATAATCAGATATACACAGCATATTTAGCTCCCTTTACACCAGTAGGCGTTAATTCCTGCATGTAGCGTTGAAACCACGGTTTGTTCACAACAATAATTAAACCCTATGTGAGAGGATATGCATATAACAAGCTTGGTGCCCCTGGGTGCAACGAGGTCAGTGGCTGATCTTTTGTAGCAGCACTAATGAGAATGCAATTAAACAAAATGCCCTTCCGTCGTCACGATGACCTAATGAGCGGCATGGTATGGTGGGAAAACCCAGCACCTGTGCGAGCACGCAAGTGACACTACGCTGCAGCCCATACGCTAATGCGAACCCACCAACCAGTGCAAGCTTCATTCAGCGGATCAGCGACAGGGTGATGAAAGAAAGAGTGGGGTGAAAGAACAAGCTTAATTACCAGAAAATGCAATCAGCGCTAGAGTTCACTCGCAGACAATAGCCGGGGCATGGACCTCATTGGGGTTACCCGAAAGGGCCCAGTGGACAATTGGGTCATTGACATCAGATTGCTTGACAAGTCCCCGCAGGGCAGAGGAGAGTTCAAAAACCAGAGCAAAATCGAGAAGTTTGTCGCTGAATCTGTCGGAAAGGGCCTGTCAGGAGCGATTAGCACGCCCTCCAAGCGCCCAAATGATCAAAAGGTCCTGTCCCTAACACACATACACAGGCCCCCGTTACTGCGGGTTTAATCTGAATTGGCATGGCTCTGTGTCTGTCTTCCTCAGGCATGATATAATTACTGCGATGAGCACTGCCCCATTGGCTCAGTGTTGTCTGGAGTTGTTTTGCGAGCTAGCTGAGTTTGGGGAGTACAGTCGGTTAAAGAGCTGGTGAAGATTGTCTGTTAATGGTGATTTTGTGTTAATTCTATGGCATTTCTTCTGTCTCTCATGCTGTCTTATTGCTGTGCCCTATAAGCTCTGTAATGTAAGGTGAAAGAAGCAACCAGCTCTTGAGCTGAACTTGCAATTGAACTTGCCAGGGTGTGCATGTGGGTATTGTTAGAGAAAATTGAAACTAGGTCCTAAGTATACTTCTTTCAAAAGTTTTTACTTTTTGTCTTAAGGCATCTTTATAGATTCGCTGGCCCTGTCGCTGTCTCTTAATTTTGTGTAAATTTTTATGGCATCAGAGACAGCATTGAACTTCGGGTCAACGTCAGTCAGAATGCATTTATCTTGTTTGCTGTGCATAAAAATTTATTCAAAAATGGAAGCTCATGATACATTGTTTCTGTTGCATATCATGTAGAAATGTGTTTTTTTTTATTACTCCAAACATCGATAGAATGAAAATATGAGATTATTATTTTAATTGTAACCTTGTTTTAATGTAATTAAAACAATCAAACACTCCCTAATTCTCATTACTTTAACACCCGGCCCAGACACACTGATGCTGCTTTTTTATTATTATTAAAATCTTTATAAATTTAAGTACAGTTTGGGTTTCTGTAAGATTTTTTTATCAAATAAATTAATGTTTAATTAGCAAGAACAGATTCAATTGATCAAAAGTGACAGTAAAGATATTAATTATTTTACAAATGATTTGTATTTCAAATAAACGCTGTTCTTTTGGAGTTTCTATTTATCAATGAATCCAAAAAATGTAAGCATCACAACATTGATGACAATATTAATATTTCTTGAGCAGCAAATCATCATGTTAGATTGATTTTTGAAGGATCATATGACACTGAAGACTGGAGTAATAAAGCTGAAAATGCAGCTTTGCCATCACAGGAATAAATTACATTTTAAAATGGTTAAAATTGTTCAAATTGTAATAATATTTCACAAAATTATTTTTATTTTTGTGGGATTTTTTTCACATTCAATGAAGCTACTGAGACCTGAAAGTTTAACTGTGCTTAAATTTTGAGGATTTCAATGGTTTCATTTTTTGAATTTTGACAGTTTAATTACTTCTTAAAATGCCTGCTTGTGCCACCATTGCAGTTTGTTAGCCTGTTAAAACATAACACATTGCCACATTTACAGGGATAGTAGTTCACACAACAATTAATATTTTGTCATCACGGATAACTCTCATGTTGTTTCAAACCTGTATTAGTTTATTTCCTCTGTTGAACACAAAATAAGATATTTAAAAAATAATGTTGTCAACCAGACAGTTGAAGGTAGCCATTGACGTTAATAGTAAGGGGGAAAAAATACTATGGAAGTCAATGGGGTCCATCAACTGTCTGGTTACCAACATTCCTTAAAAAGTCTTCTTTTGTGTTCAACAGAGGAAAGAAACTCATACATGTTTAATACAACATAAGGGTGAGTAAATGATGACAAATTTTTAATTTTTGGGTAAACAATTCCTTTAAGTGCTATTAAATCAATCACTCAGTCACAGGCCAAAGTCCTGGCTTAGTAGATGTGCAGCATAAATTAATCCAAATGTATTTGTTTAAACAAGAAAAACATTTAGCTAATGTTATTGTTTTTGACAATGATCCGGTACAACGATGCTTATTTGGCATGTTTTTTCGGCCCTTCAGGCATAATTTGTCCATGAAGAATTGACAAAGCCACTATTATTCAGCACCTTGATTGACTCCATCCATAAACAACTGACGTCAAAAGGCCAGACACTGAGATTACAGTAATGGTGATTTTGGCTTGGGAGTGAGAGTTCGTCCACATAGGGAACATGCCGATCTTTCACTGAAAGACCTGTCCCCTTTCATCACTGTCTGTTAAATCTATTGAGGCAGATCAGGGAAGAGTGCAGCTATTCCAACAGGGCTCAATTGACCTTGTGTGGCCTTCCCCAGAAGCTGTCACATTGCCACACTGTAATGGAGGCAATTAGCCAGACTGTGTGACTGTTACCTTCACAGTCAAATCTGCTGCACACACATCCATGCAAACACACAGGTACCTGTAGACACATCTAATGGATGAAGGAAGTAAAGTTCACACTAGCAGAGTAACCACTGGTGTAGTTCATCACATTAACTATGGACATGATCCACTAACATTTGTCTTAAAGGGGTCCTATTGTGCTTTTTTACATTTTCAACTTTCTTTAGTGTGTAATGTTGCTGTCTGAGCATGAAAAAGGTCTGCAAAGTTACAAAGCATAAAGTCTACTCCAAAGGGAGTTGTTCTCTATATCAGTAAGCACTGTTTCTGAAACACCTGAAATGCCTCCATTGTTGTCTTTTCTCTGGGAACATACTCGTCACAATGTCCAAGGCATACTGTTACGTTCCACGTGTGTTTTGTTCTTTCTCTTCTGTGTTTGTAAATTCCTTTGTTAGGTTGCGATCTTTGGATCATCAGACTGTCCATCATACCTGTGACGCCAGGACGCTCGACATCATGACCGGCGTGACCAATCCGCTGGCGTGCCGGCAGATTAAGGCCCCATTCACCATGAATGAGTAGTGAGGGATCAGCGTCAGACCTCACTCAAAACCTGTGTCCTTAATCCAGCCGAACAGCCAGTTTACAACCTTAATGTTTTGTTTTATGTGGTTTCGTTGTTGTGATGATGCAGGGGTGTGTAGTATTCTTTTATTACTCGCGGATAGTTAAAGGAAAACGCACTGCGTTGTAACAAACCACCTGGTAGGAAGTTCTAACTTAACTCGTATTATATGTTTCTGTTTGGTAGAAAAACCTTCATGTTGTTGATACAATCGTAAGTAGCTTTAGTGACTGTTGAAATGCAGCCACCTGTAAGCCATTTGACTGATTGATCTGAGAACCTTTTGTGACATTGACTAGATAGGTTTTTCTGTGTTAGTTAGTTGAAGAGCGAGCGCCATTAATTGTATTTTTGTTTTAATCAGCGTAGTTTAATTAAGGCGTCACATGTTTTTGCATTTTTCTTTTGCTAGATAGTTTAGAGGTTGGGTTAATAGTTATGGGAATTTGGTTTTTGATTACAGTATTTTATTAATTTGGCGACACTATTTCTAATATTCTTGTTCTTTGCTGTAACCTTTTCCGTCCTCACAAATAAACAACTTAATTGTTACCTCTGTGGTTGTTTCTGCCACTTCATTGGTTTTCACTGGTTTTTGATTATTTTATTAATTTGGCAACACTCTTGTCTTTGTTAATTTTTCTATTTCTAATATTCTTGTTCTTTGCTGTAACGTTTTCAGTCCTCACAAATGTACTGTGGCTCTTGGTTGTTTGTGCCACTTCATACATAGCAACAATTACATCTCACATAAATGTTGCATTATCATCCCATTTAAACATCATTAAACACTTAACATTTGGTGGTGGCAGCGGTGGGATAGTCCTTTAAAGGGATATCTCTTTTGGGGGGGGATGAGTCTGAGATGTGCTGTTGCTTTTGTGCTGGTGGAACAACCGTGAAAGGTGTACTGCTTAGAGGAAAAACAGTGAGTGCAGGTTCTGTAAAAAAAGGTTATATGAGGTTACTTTGGAGTTTAGTGTTTGTGGTGTTAAGTTTAATTAGCATGGCTGATTTTGATCTGACAAGTTTTTCAAGTGCACCGACTGTCGAACAACTGGATAAGTGCAGGAAAGATGATTTATTGAGCATTGCTGAACATTTCCACATTAAAGTTTCTAAACAGCAGCTTAAGTGAGAAATTAAAGACATTATAGTACAGGAGCTGGGGAAATTAGTTGTGTTGAAAGTGACTGGTAGATCTGATCAGGATCCTCTTGGTTCTGAAGCTGTGTTGTAAGGATAGATAAGACCCAGTAGCAAATGACAGTCAAATAATAGTTTAATGGATGTGTATAGCCGCCAGCAAGACTTGAACAGAAATCTTCATTGAATAAATAACAACAAAAACAGGCAACACTCTCTTGGCCGTTAAATAATAACTGAGAAGTCCTCTTGGAACAGATCCAAGGCGATTGCCATAGTAGAAGCAGGGGCACAGCTGGGGCAAGGCTTAGATCACACAGCAGAGAAAACGACAGACGGTAGTGTCAAAAAACGCCTCTTTCATCAGTAGTCAAAGAACAATCTGACGACGAGACAGGAGGAAAAGAGAGAAGAAGAAGCAAACGCAATTAGAGAGAAAAGGGAACAGGTGTGAGGTAATCTGAGTAAAGCAGCGGTAAATAAGGAACAGCTGAGAGAAAGTAATTAAGAGGGTGTAAGAGAGGTGAATGCGATAATGAAAGTGACCAAAAGAGGGCAGCAAAGGATAGGAAGAACCAGGATCATGACAGTACCCCTCCCTCAACGAGCGCCTCCTGGCGCTCCCAAGGGAGAAGACTGGCGAGAGCGGAGGAAATCATCAATCAGCGAGCGGTCCAGGACATCCCGAGATGGTATCCAACTTCTCTCCTCAGGACCGTACCCCTCCCAGTCCACTAAATACTGATAACCGCGACGACGAACATCCAGGAGCTTACGAACCCTATATACGGGCGAGCCCTCGACAGAGATGGGAGGGTGCGCAGGACGGGATGGGGCGCGAGTAACAGGTTTTACGCAAGAGACATGGAATACAGGGTGGACACGACGAAGATAAGACAGAAGCTTTAGCTTGACTGAGACAGGGCTGACAATCTTAGAAATCCGAAAAGGACCGATAAAACGAGGGGCTAGCTTCCGCGAAATAGATTGAAGAGGCAGATTCTGGGTGGACAGCCACACTCTTTGACCACATAAATAGCGAGGGCTCTTGATGCGACGCCTATTCGCAGTAGCGCACATCTTAGTTCTAGATCGGCAAAGAGCTGACCTCACCCTTCTCCAGGTTCGTTTGCATCGCTTAATGAAAGCCTGGACTGACGGAACGAGTGAATCTGATTCCTGGGAAGAAAATAGAGGCGGTTGGTAGCCCAGGCAACACTGAAAGGGCGAGAGACCGGTAGCTGAGGACGGAAGAGAATTGTGGGCATACTCTGCCCAGGGGAGCTGCTCGGACCAGGACGCGTGATTCTTAAAAGCGAGACTGCGCAAAATGCGGCCGACAATCTGATTTGTGCGTTCGGCCTGACCATTAGTCTGGGGATGAAACCCGGACGAAAGACTAGCAGAAGCCCCGATCAGACGGCAAAATTCCTTCCAAAATTGAGAGGCGAATTGGGGACCTCTATCAGAAACAATGTCAGAAGGAAGGCCATGGAGCTTAAAAACATGATCAACCATAATCTGAGCCGTCTCTTTGGCGGAGGGAAGTTTAGGCAGGGGAATGAAGTGCGCGGAAGTGAAGACCAGTAATAAAATCCAAAGCTATGTGAGACCATGGACGAGAGGGTATAGGCAATGGTCTCAGCAAGCCAGCCGGAGGAGAACGACGAATATCCCTATCATGACCCGGCCACCAGAACCGTTGCTTAACCGAGGCAACAGTACCTCTGACACCGGGATGAGCAGCTAATTTGGAGGTATGGGCCCACTGAAGAACCGCGCGCCGGGCGGAGACCGGGACGAAAAGCAAATGCTTAGGGCAACCTCGCGGCACGATGGAATGAGCATGCGCCCGTTTAACAAGACGTTCTATTCCCCAGATAGTCGCCCCAACTACCCGTTCAGAAGGAATAATTACCTCCTGGGTTGGGGTGACTAAGGGAGGCTCAAAAAGTCGAGAAAGCGCGTCGGGCTTAACATTCCTTGATCCAGGGCGATAAGAAAACGTAAACTCGAAGCGTGCGAAGAATAGAGCCCAACGTGCCTGACGCGCGTTCAATCTTTTGGCGGAACGAATGTATTCGAGGTTACGGTGGTCGGTCCAAACGATGAATGGAACCGATGCTCCCTCTAACCAGTGACGCCATTCCCCCAACGCCAAACGTATGGCGAGTAGCTCGTGATCTCCAACATCATAATTGCGTTCTGACGGCGAAAGGCGGTGTGAAAAATACGCGCAAGGGTGTACCTTTCCGTCCTGAGATGAGCGTTGGGAGAGGATGGCCCCAACGCCCACCTCTGAGGCATCAACCTCGACAATGAATTGGTTAGAAATGTTGGGAGCGATTAAGATGGGAGCAGTGGAGAAAAGACTCTTAAGACGATCAAACGCACTTTGAGCGGAGTCAGTCCAAACAAAACAAGACTTAGATGACGTAAGAGCGGTTAAAGGAGCCGCAACCTGACTAAAGTTCCGAATGAACCTACGATAAAAATTAGCAAAGCCTAGGAATCGCTGAAGGGACGTGCGTGAGTCTGGAACAGGCCAGTCAGAGACCGCTTGGACCTTAGCCGAATCCATCCCTATTCCCTCCGCCGAAATTACGGACCCGAGGAAGGTTACCGAGTGAGTGTGAAACGAACATTTCTCCGCCTTGACAAACAGACGATTCTCTAACAGGCGCTGAAGGACGCGTCGAACGTGCTGAACATGAACCTGAAGAGAGGGCGAAAAAACCAGAATGTCGTCCAGGTATACAAAGACAAAGATGTTGAGCATATCGCGAAGGACGTCATTAATGAGTGCTTGAAACACGGCGGGAGCGTTTACGAGCCCGAACGGAAGAACGCGATATTCAAAGTGCCTGAGAGGAGTATTGAACGCGGTCTTCCACTCGTCACCCTCCTTTATTCGTATCAAATGATAGGCATTACGTAGATCTAACTTTGTGAAAAACCTCGCTCCCTGTAAGATCTCAAAGGCGGATGACATAAGAGGCAACGGATATTTATTCTTTACCGTTATGTCATTAAGACCTCGATAATCTATACAGGGACGCAAGGACCCATCCTTCTTTTTCACAAAGAAAAACCCTGCGCCGGCAGGAGAGGAGGAGGGAACAATAGTACCCGCATTAAGAGCCTCAGAGAGATAATCCTCAAGAGCCTTACGCTCAGGAATCGACAAGGAATATAGTCTACCCCGGGGTGGCATGGTACCGGGAAGGAGCTCGATGTTACAATCATACGGACGGTGAGGGGGAAGAGAAGTGGCCCGGGCACGACTGAAAACCGCTCGCAGATCGTGATACGTCTCCGGGACTCCAGACAAGTCACCTGGCTCCTCCTGAAACACAGAGACAGAAGAAACAGGAGGAATGGCAGAGACAAGACATTTAACATGACAAGACAGGTTCCATGATAAAATCGTTCCCTTAGACCAGTCTATATGGGGACTATGTTGGACCAACCAGGGATGGCCTAAGACAATGGGTGAAAATGGGGAACAGAAAACTAAAAAGGAAATGGTCTCGCAATGATTTCCAGAGACCGTGAGTGACAGGGGAACAGTCTCACAGCTGACTCTAGGAAGGGAACTACCATCTAGGGCAAAAAGGTGAGTGGCCTCCTTACGATCTATGAGGGGAATACCTTGCTCGCGGGCCCAGGTCTCGTCAACGAAATTCCCCTCCGCCCCAGAGTCTATCATGGCGTTGGTAGAAACTGTGAGACCCTGCCAGTGCAGATGAACAGGAATAACAGTGTTTACACGACGAGAAGGGATCAGAGAAGTTGCGCTCGCCAGCAACCCTCCTATCACTGGCGACCGTTGGCTTTTACTTGACACGTTGAAACAAAGTGCTTGTCGGAGCCACAGTAGAGACAGAGTCGATTTAAAATTCTCCGTTCTCGTTCCTTGGAGGAAATACGTAAACCCCCCAGCTCCATAGGTTCGGTAGCCACCTCCACGGCAGTTGAAGGTGGAGATGAGGTAGAGAGGGACGCGAGAGAACCAGCGTCAGCACCCCTCACTCGTCGCCGCAGATCAAAACGCTTCTCAATACGGATAGCAAGGTCGATGAGAGGATCAAGACGGCTAGGAACCCCTCTGGCGAGAATCTCATCTTTTAATTCAGCGTTGAGCCCTCCAGGAAATGGGCCACCAAAGCGGGCTCGTTCCAGCCGCAAGTCGTGGCGAGGGTACGGAACTCAATTGAGAAGTCGGCGGCTGAACGTCTCCCTTGACGAAGTGAAGAGAGCAAGCGGGAAGCCTCGGCTCCATGTGCCGAGCAATCAAAAACGCGAATCATCTCCTCCTTGAATAAGCTAAAACGATCCAGGAACTCTGCCTCCGCCTCCCAGCTGGCAGCTCCCCATTGATGAGCCCGCCCGGAAAGAAGGGAGATCACGAAGGCGACCTTGGCGCGGTCCCTGGCGTAAGTTGAGGGTTGAAGAGAAAAAATTACTTCACACTGTGTAATAAATGATCGACACTGGGTTGGCTCACCAGAGTAGCAAGGAGGATTATTAATTCTTGGCTCAGAAGACGAGGACGGCGGAGATAGAGGAGAGGTCTCCTGGCGAAGATGATGTAGCTGAGCGGCAAGATCAGAGACCTGCGCGGCCAAAGACTCCACCACGCGTCTCGTAGTGGACAATTCTTCTTCGTGCCTGCCCAGTAAAGCTCCCTGGCGCTCAACCGCAACATGGAAAGGAGTCTCATTCGCTGGGTCCATTCTGGTCAGATTGTTCTGTTGTAAGGATAGATAAGACCCAGTAGCAAATGACAGTCAAATAATAGTTTAATGGATGTGTATAGCCGCCAGCAAGACTTGAACAGAAATCTTCATTGAATAAATAACAACAAAAACAGGCAACACTCTCTTGGCCGTTAAATAATAACTGAGAAGTCCTCTTGGAACAGATCCAAGGCGATTGCCATAGTAGAAGCAGGGGCACAGCTGGGGCAAGGCTTAGATCACACAGCAGAGAAAACGACAGACGACAGCGGGGAGCTGCAGCAGCTTTGATAAGCACGGCACTGTACACAGAGAACTGGTTAGAGCATAAGCAGACAAATACTTGCAGCAGGGTGTCTTTCTTCCCAGACAGGACAGGGACAGGACAAAAGGGATGAGAAAGGTAGAGTCACAAAACGCCTCTTTCATCAGTAGTCAAAGAACAATCTGATGACGAGACAGGAGGAAGAGAGAGAAGAAGAAGCAAACGCAATTAGAGAGAAAAGGGAACAGGTGTGAGGTAATCTGAGTAAAGCAGCGGTAAATAAGGAACAGCTGAGAGAAAGTAATTAAGAGGGTGTAAGAGAGGTGAATGCGATAATGAAAGTGACCAAAAGAGGGCAGCAAAGGATAGGAAGAACCAGGATCATGACAAGCTGGCCCTTCTTAGACTGGTGAGGAGGATGCGAGTGAGACTGACCAGACGGAGGGTACCGAAGCCAAAGCAGTGTTGCCACCCTTCGAACCTTTTTCTTCGACCTTGACTGGGTCTGGAGGCAATACACGTCTCAGAGTGCGTTTGGCAAAGGTCCAACGGGAAGAGCGTAAGAGGGCAGCGGAGCGTAAGGCTCAGATGGATCTGCAACTTCAAGTCCGCCGTCTGGAAATAGAGGCAGACAAGCAAATCAAGTTGCGAGAGCTGGAGCTGAGAGTAGCCAGAGACACACCGGTTTCCCCCACGCTACCTGTACTGTCTGTTCAACCTGTGCAGCCTGATGTGGTCGCGACAGGTGCAAGTTCGTCAAACACTTTTGATGTGAGTAAACACATTTCTCTTGTGCCACAATTCAGGGAGGCAGAAGTTGACTCATACTTTAATGTATTTGAACGAGTTGCTTCTGTTTTAAATTGGTCTAGGGATGTGTGGCCTTTGCTGCTCCAATGCAAGTTAATGGGAAAAGCTCAGGAAGTATGCGCTGCTCTATCTTTAGAAGATAGCTTAGATTATGAAGTTGTCAAAATGGCAATTTTGAGGGCTTATGAGCTCATACCAGAGGCATACAGGCAGCGATTCAGGAACCATAAGAAAGGTTCAAGTCAGACGTTCGTTGAATACGCTAGGGAAAAATGTATGTTGTTTGACAGGTGGTGCACATCGATTAAAGTGTCAGACTTTCAGGTGTTACGTGAGTTGATTTTTTTAGAGGGATTTAAAGATTGGATCCCTGATCGTATTGTTGTCTATCTATATGAACAGAAGGTGACATCATTGTCGCAGGCTTATGTTTGTGCTGATGAGTTTGCGCTGACTCAGAGGAGCGTTTTTTCTTCCGCTCATACTGAGAAGGTTCTGTCTGTTCCCGCTGTTTGAAGGATCAATCGCATTCAAAAAATGTTACAAAAGCTAGGGAAGGGAGAGAATGTTCTTATTGTCGTAAGCCGGGACACCTTATTGCTGACTTAAAATGCAAAGGGGAAGGTGTCAGTACCAAAAGTGTTGCCTTTGTGAAGACTGTTGTTGGCACTGACTATGGGAGTGGTGGTGTCTTAGATACTATGTATCAGCCTTTTCTGATGGAAGGATTTGTGTCTGTCAGTGATCAGCAAATAGAGCAAGTCAAAGTGACCATGTTGCGTGATACGGGGGCGATGCAATCGTTTATAGTGGCAGCTACATTGCCGTTCTCTGAACATACTTTTTGTGGTAGTCGTGTTAGTACGCGGTCTCGAAATGAGCACTATGAAGGTTCCGTAGCATCAAATCCATTTGAAGTCAGATTTGTTTTCAGGACTTGTGAAGGTTGGGGTACGTGAAAATTTACCAGTGCACGGAGTGAACTGTATTCTTGGCAAGGATATAGCAGGTGGGAAAATCGTGCCACTGCTAGAAGTTTGTGATAAATCTGTTCTGTCTGATCACTCTGATGAATTGTCAGAAGTTTTCTGAGGTTTTCCTGTTTGCGCTGGGACACGAGCACAAGCTTGTAAGTTTGCTGATGCGGATGATTTATCTTCAACTTTTATGGCACCTACTTTTTTGAATGATGCTCTGCTGGCTAATGAGGGTAAGCCAGATGACCAGGCTATTGTTTTAAAATCGGATAATTTGAAACTACAGGTGACTCGTGGAAAATTATCGCCGCTCAAGAAGAAGATTTTACTCTACGAAAATGTTTTTCCTCTGTGCTCCCTTTGGAAGTGGCCAGAGAGAGAAAAACTGCGTACTACCTAGAAAACGGGTTGCTGATGCGTTGGTGGTGTGCGAATGTTGCGAGCGATTCGGAGTGGACTTCTGTAAGTCAAATTGTCATTCCTGTATGTTCTAGACAGATGGTACTCTCTTTAGCCCAACACAATCTCATGAAAGTGCGATCATGACTTGTCTGGGCATTTGGGCATTAAGAAAACGTATCATCGGATACTAAGACATTTCTTTTGGCCTTGAATAAAGTCTGATATAGCAAGATTTTGTCAACTTGTCAGACATGTCAGTTCTCAGGTAAGCCGAACCAAGTGATTCCATGCGCACCGTTGGTTCCTATTCCAGCAATGGGGGAACCTTTCGGGCATGTTATTGTTGACTGTGTGGGTCCGTTGTCCAAATCAAGAACTGGTAACCAATACCTGTTAACAATAATGTGTGCAGCGACGCGATTTCCTGAAGCGATACCCTGAGGAAAATTACAGCGCCAGTAACCAGTAGTGCGCTCATAAAATTATTTTCAATGTTTGGGTTACCTAAGGTGGTTTGGATCTGACCAGGGTACAAATTTTTTGTCAACTTCGAGTGCTTACCATCCAGAAAGCCAAGGAGCTTTAGAACGGTTCCACCAGACGTTAAAAGCTATGTTGTGCCGGTATTGCATGGATACGGGTAAAGACTGGGACGAGGGCATTCCTCTAGTCTTGTTTGCTACTAGGGAGGCAGTACAAGACATTTTAGGATTTAGTCCTGCTTTAGGATTTAGTCCTGTATTCGGACATACTGTGAGGGGTTCATTAAAGATGCTTAAAGCTGATTTATTATCCCATGAAACTAGTGATAAAACCACTGTGCTTGACTACGTAAGTAAATTTCGCGAGCGGTTACACAAAGCTTGTGAAATGGCAAGGGAATCCTTGCAGAATGTGCAAGAGTCGGTTTGACCATAAAACTGTTCCACGCCATTTTAAGGAAGGAGATCAGGTGTTGGTTTTATTGCCAATTGTTGGTTCTGTTTTGTCCTCACGTTTTTTGGGTCCATATGAAGTGATAAAGAAAATGAGTGACACTGATTACTTGATTTGTACTCCTGATCGCAGAAAAAAATCTTGTGTATGCCATATAAATATGCTGAAGGCGTTTCACATGAATAAGTCATCATTAGATGATGTTCCGAAAGTAAATGAGTCTGTTCCTACAACCTCTGCTGCTGCTCTTACATGTAAGTTAATTTATAATATTCAAAACTCTGTAAATCTGAAAATGTCTATTCTGACTAAACCCAACTGTGATACTTTTATTCTCATATATTTATATTTTTATTTTTTATTCTTATAATTTGTAGTATTATGTTTCTTGTTTTATTTGTATTTGTATATGTCCACTGGAAGCCTCAGTACCAAAAACAAATTCCTTGTGTGTGTAACGTCACACTCGTCCGCATACATGGGGATTGAGTGAGAAAAAGTATACAAACAAACATCCAACTCTGGTCACAATATAAAAGGTCACAATATAAAAGGCTCTTATTTTGTTAATTTTCTATTTCTAATATTCTTGTTCTTTGCTGTAACCTTTTCAGTCCTCACGAATAAACAACTTAATTGTTACCTAGGTGTTGCTCTTGGTTGTTTCTGCCATTTCATACATAGCAACAATTACATCTCACATAAATGTTGCGTTATCATCCCATTTAAACATCATTAAACACGTAACAATACCTAAAATAAAAGGGGGCGAGGCCTGTTTGAGTTGCATTAGTAGTGTATTGTCGCCATGTCCAAGAGACGCTGTGTTTTCAACCCCAGATCTAATGCGGTTATGGTAAGGGCCATGACATGTCCGAAACACACTAAAAGCGGTTTACCAATCAACACACACTGATCCAGCCGACCAATCAGAGCACATTGTGCTTTTTAGAAGGAGGGGCTTCATAGAGACAGGATACTAGCAAGCAATTTTGCGTTTATAAAAGATATATAATAGCCGTCCAAACACAGCCCAGACGTCTAGGCTAAAACAAGGAAAAATTTGGTCTGTCAGTGAAAATTTAATAGACGTCTAAACCATAGCCCAAACCAAACACCTTGTAATCACTGTTGACTTTGCTTACATGATGGAATATCATACATTTCGCAAGTTATTTTGGCAAAAACGACAGGTAACCAATTTCAAGGTTATTTTGGCTAGAAGTCTGTAACTGAACAGAGCATTATTGACAGACTGGGAAAAGAGGTGCTGCAATGTTTGAATAATATAGTATTTTTTGAACATTCAAGCATGAAAACCTATTCTAGTAGACCCCCAAAAACAAAATCAAGACTTTGTAAAAGGGCATAATAGGTCCTCTTTAATTTGAACACTATATCTTAAACTTCTTTTTGGAAGTATTTTGTTAAAAATGTGTGCTTGTGCTGAGTGTTTTATCTATGAGAAATGGCATTCATGCAATAAGCTTGGATTAAGTGATCACACACTTTTTGGACAGTTTCAGATTATGTAAATGCAAATATTGTTTGTAATCTACAGGAAAAGAGGGGATTTAAGGACAAGTCCATGTTAAAATTCTTGGCCAGATATGAAGGAAATTCCTATCATACTTTAAAACATGGGTGGGGCATGTGTCATGGGTATTGTGGTTTGCTATTCACAAATGACTGTACAATACTTACTGACTAGTTTTTAAAACACAAACACCCACACCTTAACACAGTTCATCATGAAAGCTCTAGTTCTCGGTCGTTCGTAGCAGAATACAACTTTGAATGGTGGTTAGTCAGTTTAAACATGTTGAAACATTCTTGTACAGTATGAGTCTGTACATATAATTGACACAATGACACAATTCCTCAAAATAAAACCCTTCTCACATCAAATAGGAGTCCAGGGGCTGAATCACTACATTATTTAAAAGGTTGCCATTCACACACTTCCTCTTTATAAAAAAGTAATTTATTCCTGTGATGCAAAGAATATAGCTGAATATTCAGCATCATTACTCCAGTCTTCAGATTACTCCAGTCTCCAGAGTCACATGGTCCTTCAGAAATCATAATAATATGCTGATTTGGTGCTCAAGAAATATTTCTTATCATTATCATACTTGTAAAAATTCTTTACTGTCACATTTAATGAATTTAATGCGTTAACGTATTAATTTCTTTTGAAAATTGAATTGTAGTGTACACACACACACACACACACACACACACACACACACACACACACACACACACACACACACACACACACACACACACACACACACACACACACACACACACACACACACACACACACACACACACTTAAGCATAAATAATTTTCTAAATGTACATTTCATTTTCCTATACCTGAAATTTGAAACTGACCCTATTATCATATTATCAAAGGGCAAATAAGGTTGAAATCTCCCTGTTCCTCTTTTTAATAAAGTTTATGGTTGTGTACTGTGTATGGTTTACAGCTGGAAGGCAGAATTCATTGGGACTTTCCAAGTTCTGTCAAAGGCAGTTTAAAAAAAATCTGAGGTGAATCTCAGAGCACAAATGTGCTATGAAATGTAATAATTCTGCTTTTTAATTATATGAATACTAGTACAATACATAACTGAACATCTGTACTGAAGCTATATCATCAGAGGTCAGCATGATTATTATTCCCATCTAAGCTTTTCTTGTAAGGATCTGAAAAATACAACAACAAAAAACAAATATTTTAATCATAAAACTAGCTTATATTAAACATGTATTTTAGCTGTTTAAAGGTATCGATGTGAATATCTTTGATAAAAAATATCAAATGACAGCGGTTTCTTCATGCTCACCCTGCTTCTCATGGTCAGATGTGTAGATTAGTAGTACCATAAGAAATACTAAAAAGTTAATTATAAAAAGAAACGAACTTCAGTCTATTTGACCCGATTCTCAAAGAGGCGAGGAGGCCTCAGACAGTTGTAATAAAGTTGACCCTGTCCTTGTTTTCTATTGTACTCTAGCGGGTCAGTGGACCACATAATCTCTGTCTTTGATTTAGGCTTCAAGCTCAACATAGCAGGGCTAGACTGGAGTTTAGCAGTTGGAGACTTGCTTGTTCTTGCTCTCTCTCTTTCCTTTTGTGCAGACATAAGCCCATAGGATGGAGCAAGTGTAATCCTGTGTTCTTAAGACCAGCGCACGGCTGTGCTGTTAATGAGAGTGACCGCACACTCACCTCGAGCAGCAAAAACACACTGGGCTCAAGTATTCAAAGGCCATCAGAGGGGAACCTGTTTACACCATTCTGTTTGGTGACTATAATCCTTTTCGTATGAGTTTTCATATACTTGTAAGACTTTTATTATATATTTTTTTAAATGAACATTGCAATGACCAGTACTGACATACAAGAATCCCATATTAGGTTGTTTAAATGTAAAAACTTTAAACTCAGAGAGACAGAAAGATGGAAGTTCTGGTATCATGTCATTCTAAACCTATTTTGTTGGTATTTGTCCATACAATGAAAGTCAGTGGTGTGCAATGATGTTTTGAACCCCATTGACTTTTACTGTATGGACAAAAACAGTTGAAACATCCTATACAAAAGTCTTTATTTGTGTTCCACAGTATAAAGAAAGTCATACAGGTTCGGAACAGTATGAGTAAATTATACCAGAATTTTCGTTTTTGGGTAACCTACAATATTATTACATAAATAAAATGTCTTTAATTTGATGGTCCCTTTTGAACATTCTGTTGACTATAAATAACTTTGCAACTACATGTCAACTAACTCTCATTATAGTATTAGTAGACTGTCTGCTCAATATCTTGTTAACTCTTGTTATGTGATGCTCCTCCAACAGACATTTTACTACCAAGTAAATTTACAAGTGCATTTCAACTTATTCTAACCCTAACCCTGTAGTCTAATAATACTATACTAACACTCTAATGAGAGTCAGTAGACATGAAAGTGCAGCGTTACTTATAGTCAACAGACTGAGTTAAAGGGACCATCAAAATGAAATGAAACCTCTTTATTGGCATCTATGGTTACATGAAGAACCTTTAACATGCACGGAACATTTCTGTTCCACAAAAATTCCTTTATAGTGGAAAAAGGTTCTTTAGATTATTTTAAAGTGTTCTTCACACTAAGAAAAAAATTAGCTGCGTCCGAAATCGCATACTGTCTGAGTAGGTACTACATTTTAATTTGAATTTACTTTGTGACCGTTCAAAAGTACATTCTATATAGAATGAATGTGGCTTGGACAGTATGTACTACAATCGCCATGCTGTTACTGTCACGTGACCTACCAGCATCAGATGCGTCACTTCACTGCCATTCATAAATTCTCTCCCTTTGCCTCATGGGACTTCAGAATACTATATAGTAGGGAAGTATAGGACACAGCAATGGTTCTTTTAAGAACAGTTTACCAAAAGGTTCTTTTGGTGACCAAAAATGATTCTTCTGTGCCATCGCTACAAAAACTCTCATTTTGAACCTTTATTTCTTAAGAATGAATTCCTTTAAAGCTGCATTCCACAACTTTTTTGGGTTAAAAATTATCCAAAATAAAATTTTGAGCAAGTACATAACCAGCCAGTGTTCAAAACGATCTGCTTGCCTTAGCTTGATTCAAAACGGTAAGCTTGTAATAATGTTTTTAATTCTAGTGGTACTGGTGGATTTCCGCGGGAAATTCGAGCATGTCTTTTCGTCATTACGTCACATCTGTACACATAAAGGTGGTGTCTCTGCTAGTAGGCTATATTGCCTGTGAGGATGTTGGAGGTGGAGATTTATAACCTTTTCTCACAGCACTTGATATAATTATAATTAAACTTATCAGTTTGATGGCGGATCCAGAAAGGTTCAAATGACAATCACCAGTGACAACTGGAGATTCACCCATTTTAAAATGAGTGGCTACAACAAAAAAAAAAGAAACCGGGCCCATGCGAAATCAAGGATAAATAACGGAAGGGCATTAAATGTAGTCACGCTCAATGCTGATGTTGTTCACATTAACAATTTGAGAACAAAGTATAATTTGCACGGTTTGACGTTATATGATAAGCGATCGTTAAATTTAATCAGCGAGATTTTCTGCAATGCTTTTTTCCCTTTAGTTGGTCAGAACAAAAGTGGATGTTACTTGTTCAGATGACATTTTCCGGTGAAAATTCTTATGTTGGTCATACTTCCAAAAAGTAGAATCTGTGATTCTGAATGACAGTATCCACACCGGCGCGGTGACTGACAGACGCACATTCTCCTCAAAACATTGGATTCAAGGCACAACCCACGTAAAGTTGATAATTCCGCGAATAACTACAATTGCAGATTTCATACAGAGATGGCGACAGAGGAAAAACTAAGGACTGCAGCTTTAAGTTGCCTTGAGAGTGTCAATCCTAGTCTCTTTCTCATTCCATCTCGATAACTGGATGAACCTCAAATGTGTTTTAATTAGACCTGCAGACGGAGAAACTAAGAGACAGATAGACAGAGGCAGAGACAGCAAGACTGCTTTATCAACAGCCCTTCAGGCAGTATGTGTCTGTTTCACCCAAGTAAAGGAAAAATCCCCTCTGATCTCACTTCCATCATTCCCTTGTTCTCTCTCAGCACCTCTTTTCTATCTCTCTCCCCCGTCACTCTCTCCTTCACCACTAGGCTGTGAATCTCTTTCAATTTACCACATCATTTTACAGAATGAATGTTTCCCTGCCTTAGAAACAGCATGCAATAGGTCAGAAATGTAATGCTCATCCAAACTGAGTATTAATGTATTTATGTCTTTGCTAATTAAGTTGCAGGATTGGATGTATAATATGCTTTTCTAGAACATTGGCAAAAATTTGCTAAATTAGATCAGTCTAATCTAGTGTCCTTCCTTAAATCAAGATATTTAAAAGTGAACTAAAGACACTTTATTTTTCAGAATACCAATATGTGTAACATTTCTATTAATTTAATTCAATAAATTCCACTTCCTGTAGTTCTGCTTGCATTTTTGTCATATAGTTAGGAACTGTTTTATTGTTAAAAAGAATTTGAGCCTCAGTTCTTATTATTATGCATCTATATATATTTGTAGATGCATAACATTGCTGAAGTGTGTTTGTGGGCGTGACCGTGTGCGTGTGTGTGTGGTCCTGGTAAACCCTATGTTATGGGACAAAATAACCACACAAAATGGTAATATCCAAAATCCTTGTCCTTGTGGGGACACTTTTTGCTCTTCATGAGGAAAACGGCTTATAATCATATTATATGGTGTTTTTTGAAAATGTAAAAATGCAGAAAGTTTTCTGTGATGGGTAGGTTTATGGTTAGTGAATAGAATATACAGTTTGTTCAGAATAAACATCATTATATCTATATGGAAAGTCCCCATAAAACATGAAAACTCAAAGTGTGTGTGTGCGTGCGTGTGTGTGTGTGCGTGCGGCCTCGTCCAAGAAGTCTTAGATTTCAGTTAGATTTGACACATGCCAACTTGTGACCCTTGGCTGGTCCCTCATTCAACTTTTCTGGTCTTTCCTTCCTTTCCATTCTTTCTGTCATTCACTCCTGTTATTCATCTCCTGTCTCCCTCCTTCTTTTCCTTTAAACTTCAGTCTCTAACACACTCTTTCTCTCTCATATGGGCTTTTTCCCAATGTAAATAATTCCTCAGTGTCTCTCCAGATTTGACAGGTTGAGAGACGTGCGAATGAGGTGATGAACTCTTGCTTAACGCTTAGCGAGTCTGATCCAACAGAGGTCAAAGGAGGCTTCAGTGCAGATTCAATTTAGATTACGACCACAGGCAGCTATTGTTTAAACGTGAAATAGAATCTGAGACGTCTAATGAAAAAACAAAGTTCAAGGCTATATATCTGTTTTGACACAAAGTAATTCATCGTTTTACAAGTGTTTAATATAAGCAACACTGATAAAGTACTTCTGAGTTGCCACGTATTTGGATATTACTAAGACTTCCTATTTTAAAGCAAATCTGAAAAAGTAATAAATTGATTCTTTGGGGTATATTTCTAGGTTTTATAGGCTCATAATCATCTTGCAACCACCCAAAACACCCTAACCATTTTTCAACCTATTTATTTGAATTTGCTCATCCAATAAAAGTGTGCTAACTGAATAAAATTATGGGTTTGATGATTTAATAAAATAAATGATTTAACTTTTACATTTGCTGAAGAAAATTGTGTTCTGGGTGATTGCTAGGAAGATTCCATGCAGTTGAGAGACTGACACGGAAGAGAAGAAATTGTTGAATGAAGTAGTTATTTTTGTTTGATTTTTTGCACACAAAAAGTATTCTCTTCATTCATAACATTAAGGTTGAACCACTGTAGTCACATGGACTATTTTAAAGATGTCTTTCCTACCTTTCTGGGCCTTAAGAAGTGGTGATTACACTGCAGTCTATGGGGGATTAGAAAGCTGTCTAGATCAAAAATATCTTAATTTGTGTTCTGAAGGTGAACATAGGTCTTACGGGTTTGGAAAGACATGAGGGTGAGTAATTAATGATAGAATTTTCATTTTTGGGTGAACTAACCCTTTAATTGTCCACCATTCTCAATTTACGCCACTGGTCTAAGGCATGACATTTTTTTCTATCAATACGAGTCCTTAGTACCTACTATATTCTTTCTGACCCCCTGCTACATAGGTAAAAAGACTGGTCTGAGACCACCAGGGTAACCTGCAGTCACTAAGGTTACCTCTATCTACGGTGACACCTGCTACACAACACTAGTGCATGAGTGCAACGGTGTGGAACAGAATGTCTGAGATTTGAGTGGACATTCTTTCTCCTTTTCTTTCTTTATATATCTCTCTCCAAATGCCCTCTCCCCCACCTCTATTTTTTTTCGTTCTTTCTTTCTCTCTATGGCACGTTTTCACTCGGTCTCTCAGTGTGGCATCTGCCCTATCACACTTCATTGCCCCTCCTCGGCCTCTACTCAATTCAGGGCCGACACGCTATTCAACATGTTCACATTCTAGACATATTAATGCACACTCATGCACCAACGCTAACAAACTAACATGCACATAATGACATAGGGGCCTGCTGATTGTGTCTGTGTGTGGCACTTGGATTAAGTCGCGTTTGAGGACAGATGTTCCCACATCTGACCTATGTATGCTCTGCTAAAGTAACTCATTTCATTAGTACACACAGACTCTCTCATGCCAAAAATCTGCAAAGGCACAGCCTGCGAATGTCTGTTTGTGTGCATGTATGTTGCATCCTGGGGCAATTTTGTATCTTTCAGCACAAGGTAATTAGGCTGAACCACACGCTCCTCTGTTGTGTAATGCTAGAGAGACAAGAGGTATGTGTGTTTGTTATGTCCGATAAGTGTATGTTTAAATAGCGAGTCAACGTCAATGTATTTGTCAAGTGTGCAACAATACAGTACAGCTTTACATTTAGATATAATTGATATAAGAATAGAAATAAACAGTAAGACTATAAAGTAGGGCTGTCAAAAGATTAATTGCGATTAATCGCATCCAAAATAAAAGTTTGTGTTTACATAATATATGTGTGTGCACTGTGTATAATTATTTTGTATATATATAAATACACACACATGCATGTATATATTTAAGAAATATTTGCATGTATATACTGTATATATTTATATATAATTTATATTATATATAAATATAAATATTTTATATATAAATAAAAAAAAATCTTAAATGTATAGATGCATGTATGTGTATTTATATATATAAAATAATTATACAAAGTGCACACACATATATTATGTAAACACAAACTTTTATCTTGGATGCGATTAATCGCGATTAATCTTTTGACTGCCCTACTATAAAGCAATATGAAGTTGTCTGTGCAATTTTCGGAAAAGGAATGGGTATTTGCAATTTTTTTGTTGTGTCCATATCTTTGAAAATGCCATTTGAAGTACTTACACTGAAAAAAAAAAATAAAATGGTGTAGGACTTACAACATAGGACTCAACATAAATTGCTAATAAATTTCACAAAGAACTACAAAGAAATGTCAAGTAACACAGTGAATTAAATGTGACATTTTGAAGTAGAAAGACAAGGAATTTTCTTGTAAAACATACTCCAATAAGCTTTCATTTACAAATTTTAAAAATAAATGATATAGTGTAAAAATAAAAATACATTAAACAAAATATTTTATATGTCTTATATCTATTATTTAAACATAACACTTTATATTTATCTAAAAGAAATTAGATTTAAAGTGATAAATATATTGGAATATAACTTTTTATTACACATATATTTCAGTTCTGTTCCAATACAAATTTAGCACTTTACACAATATAAATGAGATATACACTCACCGGCCACTTTATTGGGTACAACTGTTCAACTGCTTGTTAACACAAATATCACCAATCACATGGCAGCAACTCAATGCATTGAGGCATAGACATGGGCTGAGTCTGAAAACTAGGCAGGTGACTTGTTGCCTCGCTGCCTTATCAGGCAATAACTTTGTAGGCAGCGTTTGCGCACAAAGGTACATCACAAAACTAATTTCGGAAAGACTTCTGAGGCAGCATAACGGTTTAATGATCTACAACAAAATAGAGAGAGTTTTAGTGACAATCAAGTGAATATTTAATTAATACAATACTAATTTCTCGCTAGAAATGCAACAGCAACTTTCATATGCCTTATTTATTTTTTAGCTCAACTGACATGGAATGAAACGCACATGATTGTGAGATATCAAAGGCAGTGAAGGATATATCTATGCTGCCTTCAAAAATCAAAGAATGAAGGTATGTTAGTAGACAGGATGTGGCATGATTACTGGATTCGGAAGTGCCTTGTTGCCTTCACAGTCTGCGGAGGCAGCATTTTTCAGTTTTCGGGTGCAGCCACGGTCAAAACAATCTGCTGAAGTTCAAACTGAACATCAGAGTGGGGAAGAAAGGTGATTTAAGTGACTTTGAATGAAGTGAAAATATCCAGTGAGTGGCAGTTCTGTGGGTGAAAAGGCCTTGTTGGTGCCAGAGGTCGGAGGAGAATGACTGGTTTGAGCCGATAGAAAGGCAACAATAACTCAAATAACCACTTGTTACAACCGAGGTTTGCAGAAGAGCATCTCTGAACACACAACATGGTATATCTTGAAGCAGATGGGCTATTGCAGCAGAAGAACACACTGGGTGTCAGTCCTCCCTGCAAACCAAACCAAAATGTGTCAATGGAAGATTGAAATAACTTTGCCTGGTCAGATGAGTCTTAATTTCTGTTGCGACATTCAGATGATAGGGTCAGAATTAGCCATAAACAACATGAAAGCATGGATCCATCCTCCCTTGCATCAATGGATCAGGCTGCTGGTAGTGGTGTAATGGTTTAGGGGATACTCTTGGCACACTTTGGCCCCTAAGTACCAATTAAACACAGCCTACCTTAGTATTGTTGCTGACCATGTCCATTGCTTTAAGACCATAGTAGACCCATCTTCTGATGGCTACTTCCAGCAGGATAACACGCCATGTCACAAAGCTCAAATCATCTTAAACTGTTTTCTTGAACATGACAATGAGTTCACTATACTCAAATGGCTTCCACGGTCACCAGATCTTAATTCAATAGAGCTCGTTTGGGATGTGGTGGAACTTGAGCTTCACATCATGGATGTGCAGCCAACAAATCTGCAGCAACTTCTTGATGCTAACATGTAAATATGGACCAAAATCCATATTGAACTACAGCAGTTCTGAAGGCAAAAGGAGGTCCAGCCCAGTACTAGCAAGATGTACCTAATAAAGTGGCTGGTGAGTGTATTTGCCCAGTTACCAGTTGCCCCCCTCCACGATCTCATAACTAAAGCCATAGGGCGGGACAGCTGTCCATCATCTCAGTCTAGCTAAGCACACTCTGAATAGGCTCAGTCTAACCCCCGTCATGACTAGCTGAGACCAGACTGACCTCTGACCTCTCACTAATTACATACGGCTAAGGCAGTGATGATGGCGCAAATCCAGTATTTTCCAAACAAGGCAGTAATGGGTAACTATAGGAAGCAGAGCAACAAACATGTTTTAATGTTCACAGGACATCTCTACCCTGAGAGGTCATTCAGACAGATGTGGAAAATCACAATGCTGAAGCCATAAATGTACACAAACGTCTGTAGGAACACTAAAGTCCCTCCATAATATACAGTACATTGAACAAATATAAATTAAATATGAAAACTATACGTTTGTGGTTCACATGTGGATATTCAAATGTTAAATGCATTTTGGGAAAGAAGACAAAAATGAAAACAATAGATGCTAATTCACAAGTTAATTATTTTTAATTCTGAGGCAATTTAAGCATGCATTCCTATTTCTGTCTGCATGCTTTCTAAAGCAGAATTTATCAATAGAGCAGCACAGCTTGTTGAAATAATATTTTGAATCAATTAACTATATTGAATTAATTTCCTAGAATAAAGATGTTTATCACTCTTTATTGTATTAAGACAAAAGGTGCTTATCTTCAGTTTCTTGCTATACTCATTGCAGTGCCTCTGCAATTATCGTAATTTCTCTTGAAAAATGTCATCATATTCTCTCTGATTTAGTTACAATCAGGCAGTCCCCACATCTGACTATCTGCTAAGATTCTAAAATATGCAGCCAGTGTTAAGGCAACAGCATTTGAGGAATCATCAGATTCATCAGAGGTACTTGAAGGTGTAATCTATTAAATGCAATTAACAAATCAAATAATACCATTAAACACAAAGTGTTTTTATAAAAATGTTATTTTATTAAATTGTGGCTTGTTTTGTTTGTTATGGAGAGCTTGGTTAATCAGAACAATAAGAGACTATTAACTACAACTCTTCCTTTCTATTATACAAATGTGTCATTAACTGTCCACAACTGTCCAATCTGAGATCAGGAAAAAAACAAAAAAACAGTGAAACATTTCGAAACAATTATGACGTAATGAATCATTGTTTACTGAAATCATACAACATTGGCAGTTTGATGCGCACTCTGAATCACTGTTTTGAGACAAATGATTCTTAAATGTTTTAAATCTTCATGAAGTAGTGTTTCGAACGCTCCCTGTTATGTTGGAGTGTTTTAGTTATTCAACAAGAAGTTAAATTTCACACCAGAACTTGAAACGATAACCTCTTTACTCTTTTGTGTCATTCACAATCACAACGCATGTGCACATGGAACCTCCGTAACCTTGGTTACCCTGGAAACCTTGAATTATAATACAACACCCAGACCGGGTCCCGGCCCTGGCATCTTTGCTTGAGCTTAAATGACTTTTCACAGTAAAGTAGCTCCCCAATACCAGCAGCTAAAAGGGCTCCCCATACAATGACACAGTCTCTTCCTCCATGCTTCACTGTTGTAGAGACTGTTGTATAATAACATTTTTCAGAAGCTGTTCGAAGACACCGCTCTGTAGCATCACCACAAGTTGTATTTCATTGTGATTCATCACAACTTCCCATATTCAGCTGAAAACTTAATTCTGTCTTTGATGCTTTTCTGAGACAGCAATCCCAGACAGCAACGGTCCAGATCCGGCCCACATCTGGTACGTGTGTGTGGCGAGCAGGATGAGGCCGAGGGCTGTTATCTCACGGCCCTTTGCCTCATCCTGCTCGCCACAGTGTGATCCACCAGTTGTGGACCGGATCTTGTCCGACACTATGTTGCTGTCTGGGATCTGGGCTGACACTATGTTGCTGTCTGGGATGGCTTTTTAAGTTGTGCATTAGCTTAAATTTAGCTCATTTCCTGACCAATAATTTGTGGACAATTAAAAGCTTAGTGTTTAGCCTTTTTTTGTTTGTTTTTCATTTAGTTTTCAGGAGATATCTGACTTGAGAGAAAGATGGATGAATAGCAACTCAAAGCTTTTATTGAACAGTGTCTAAAAACAGGTGAGTATAGACCACAAACGATGTGCAGTGCAAAGATATTGCTTCAGGTGAAGATAGAGGATCTTATTTCAATTTGTAAGTAAATCCACACAAACTAATTTTGAAAAACACAAAATCGGCTTTAAAAAATGCTATTGGATGCAAAATAAAACTTGCAACATAATGACGTGATGTGACAATGTAGCATTTTACAATTTGAAATGTTTATTGTTACCCAATGCATATTGCTGTTTTACATACTAATATTTAAAGGTGCAGTAAATTATTTCTGAGAAACGCTGTTGAAAGTGGAATGGACCAAGCACCAAAACCAAGCTCTTGTAGCCAATCAGCAGAAATGGGCATATACACTCATTAGGGGGGAGGTGCCTGTGCATGTTTGTGAATTTGGGGATGGACTGTCAAGATAGCCGTGTGATACTTTTGGGTTAGGGCGTGTTTGTCTTGGTCATTTCAAATATTAACAGCGTTTCACAGAAATCGCTTACAGCACCTTTAAAAGTGAGTTTAGCAGTAAATGGTGTATATTGTGCAGTATGCAGATAGCAGTGCGCAAGTATTCCATTCCGGACATTCCTGATCCTGAGTCACGTTATTTGACAGCCCTGCATGTCTTGACTGCCTCTATGTGTGTATATACATAATTCACTTTGCCAAAGAACTTTCATAATATTACACAAACATAAGGAAAATAGTTTAAGCATATTTTTCATTTTCAAAACAACATTTTATTTTGAATCTCATATTTTTCTTGAGTATAAACATCTTTCTCAACAGAAAGACATTAGCTATATTGAGTAAACATGAGCTGGATGGTGAAATGTCTGTTTAAATGTCTAGATGTTCACTCTGTGTTCAATGGAAGTGCGATTCAAGCAGCCTCAGCATGCTAGCTCATGTCTAGAGAAAGAGTCTTTCTTGCTAAATGTTTCTTGTGCTATCTTGTGAGGTGGTGGATAAGTTTTATTGAGTATTACCACAAATATTGTGTTATGTCACCTTTGCGTCAGCATTACACTAAAGCAGAAATAACAACAATGTATTGACTGGAATCCTATTAGGTTTAAAGATTATTTTATGGTGTTGAATACATATGATTCTGCTGTTCTTTTGGAAAAGAGAGACCAAGAGAAACTTCTAGATCGAAAATGTATTATTTACATAAATTAATGTTTAGTAATCAATAAAAAAAAACATAAGTATTATTTATAAAAATAAACAAGATATATGGTTTAAATCATATTTATTGATGAACAATTTTAACAAAGTTATTTTAGTGTTAATATATAAACACTAAATAAATAAATCAATGTTATTAATAAACATTATTATTTATAAAAAAATAAACAAAGTTAAAAAATAAATAATTGAGCACTAAATAAATGAATAGGCTTAAACTATATATATATAGTAAATGCATTTATTGCTATATAAATATAAAATTAATTGATTAGAATTGCTTGTCTCTGTGAATTAAATTGCTTCATTTTAGCCTTTATTGATTGACTAGTTATCTCCATTCTATCTCTAATCTCTTCTCTCCATCATGGACCTCAACCTCTTGTCCTAAAATATGCATTTGGCCAATTAGGCTAATTTTGCAAATGTTTAATTGCATTAAGTCAGGATCTTTTAGATCTGGGATGTCCGTATCAGCAGATTTTATCTATGCAGAAGTCAGCTATTCCTGTGGAGCTCCCTACAGGCCGCAGTGCACACTTAGACAATCCCACAGATCTGAATGAGAATGAATCCCACAATTCCACCTTCCACAATGACCATCAAATTAACTCTCAGTAAATATTTACCACAACTGAGAGGAGAGAGTCCCTTAACTACCAGCTGTGAGTAAGAAAACCCTCAAAAAAGCTGAGACGATGTGTGTAAGAATGTCAAATGATTATCAGCTTACTCAACTCCTGCCATGCTAAGACAAGATAAGCATGTTTAACTTTAACTCTGCATGGTGAAGGATGCGGTAGATAGAAGAACCACTGAATAAAACAACACACTGCCATTTCCAGGTAATTTGGCTGGCGGTTGTCATCAATAACTGGCTGAGATAAAGACGAAAGCAAAGCAAAAAAAAAAAAAAAAATCAGTCTAGAAAATTTCCCTAAAACTGTTTAGCAGTTGTCAGACCACATGATTTGCAATAGATAATAGGTTTGTGGAAATAATCCTGTCAGAATTCATCTTCAACCCTTTTGAAATGCAGATACGTACAGCACAAACAACATTCCGCAAACAGTAGTTCCGCAAACGTGTTTTTTATTCAAACTTACACAAACAGTCGGTGACAAGTGCACTGTTTAAATAGTGAGCCCTAACCAGAATACACAATTATCTTCTGTTGTTCCTGAGGTCATAAACTCTGAGCTTCACGCTCATCAGAGACTAATTACCTTCATGGTACAAGTCTGTAGGAGAAGCCTTAGAGATCCTCAGAAGTGCACAGTGTGGTGGGAGAAGGAAACAGGCCTTGGGGCAGGCATGAGTAGTGTCGTGTAATTGCTTGTAATTAGTGTAATTAAAGGCAGTGGTGTCGGAGAGAGAGCAGAGGTTAGAGTCAGGTACACACAGGTAAGGAGGGGGGTGAGGATGTTTTTGAAATTCAGTCGAGCACAAAGCTGTGGAAACATTGGTACCGTGCAAATGACAACACTGTCTGGAGCTAAATACGTGTGCGTGTTGGCAGACTGTTTGCTCATGGGGATTTGTGTATGCGGCACATCTAATATAATCATCAAAGATGTTATTAATCTACAGCTTGATTCTGTCTCACTAGATCTTTTTTGTCACAGTTTACTTTAGCAACATATCATGCGCAGTTGAGCGTTAATGCAACAGACGTGACCATTTTTCCATGCCAGGGAAAAGTTAAGGTTTTTATTAAGATCTTATAAACATCTGAGCAGAAAAGAGTAATGCAAGCTGTGCTAGGTGTCTTTGTCGTCATTCATTGTTTGCTGGGCGTTAACAGGGTGAGACTGTTATATGTGTTGCCCTGGTGGATACTCAAGCTCTGCTGATGTAAGGAAACCTCGCTTTTGATGACTTGAGGATACCTGTTGTTAAGAGAGAGATGCCTAGCGTGGAACCGGGGTCAAGGGGCAAGGGTTATTGGGGTGAAGAGAGAGAGAAATTAATGATTAGGTTATTCTGCTGATGTAACACATTTAATGATTGTTTTCCAAAGTATGTGTAAGGTAGAGATTGATAGAAAAGGGAAAGAAAGAGGAACGTTTAGCATCCTTACAAGGCCTTTTCACAAAGCACGTTTTCACTGTCATAAAATATCCCCTGTTGAACTTTTTATTTGAATGATTAGACTAATTCTACAGATCATTTATCTTCTTTCTAAAACAACTATGGAATTTTCCTCAACAATTGTTTATAACAGCTTTTCTTTTTTTTACTCACCTACCAATATGTAAGGGATTCCTGAGTTCTGGTCTGTTTTGTCACGTGTTACCTTGCCTGTATTTGTTTTGTATTGGTTTTTGCACGTGTTCTGTTTTCTGGGTTTGCATTAGTTTCCATGGATTCTCTTTGATTTGATTATCATGTGCACCTGTTGTTCATTTCATTGATTATTTTGCCTGGTTATTTAAGCCCGGTTTTTCTTTTAGTTGATTGTCTGTACTCATTGTGGTTTTCACGGTTGTTCTTGTCCAGTTTCTAGTATATGCATCTTGAGTATTTTGTTTGGAGTCTTTATTACAATATGTTTACAGCTTTTTGGTAATTTGGTCACACTACCATTTTTAAAAAATGTTTTTAAGATGTCTCTTGTTCTCACCAAGTCTGCATTTATTTAATCATAAATACAGTAATAATGTTTCAAAATATTACTGTTATTACAATTGAAAATAACTGTTTTCTATTTTAATATATTTTAAAAAGTATTTTTTTCCTGTGATGGGAAACAAACATTTCTTACTATTAGTCGTCATATTTGGGTAAAATTCTATAGCGGTGAATGAGAGACTACATTACATTTATTTCTTTGTGTTTCCATTTCCTCAAATAGCAAAATAAAAACTCTACAATAGTGTTTTAACAATTTTCAAAAAGAGGAAAAAAAAATAGAGAGATGTTGATAACGGCAGTCAGAAGAGAGAAATTTTACCGTCACTCCCACAGCCACTGTATTAGAAACACCTACACAGCAGCATTAACTAGTTTCTTGTAATTTGATGCAAAGGTAATATAAAACAAACATAGTGTTATAAATATACATTCTTATTTTTTTTTTTAAATGTAAAAAAAAACCTGCAGGATTTACGATGTTGATTTCCACTAAAACGTGTCACAGTCTTGAAAAGGGTTGATAATAACTAACTTTGAACTACATGTCAACTAACTCATTACAATATTAGAACTGTTAGAGTTAGTAGAATAAGTTGAAGTATAGTTGCAAAGTTACTTATAGTCAGGAGAATGTCTGTTAAGGGGATCATCAAAATAAAGTATTAGCAGATAATAAATAGACTCTCTCTCTCTCTCTCTCTCTCTCTCTCTCTCTCTCTCTCTCTCTCTCTCTCTCTCTCTCTCTCTCTCTCTCTTTCCGCCTTCTCACTCCATCAGTCTTACAACAATTCTAATCCAGTTCTAACACACAAACACACACTCTCACACTCATCACAGATTAAGTCAGGAGGGTTAAATTCCCTTCAGTTTGTTTAGCCTAATGAGCATGTAGCAGTTTATCTGCGAGTATAATAAACCCCCTGCTGCTGCAGGACCAACACGAGTCTCATCTCACTGATAAGACACATTTGACACCAGAATGAGCTAAAGGTACTTTTTTGTTTTATATACACCTCCAATTAACCCTTTCCGACTCCCAGTTCTCACAATTACAATATTAAGTTTAAGATCATACTGAGAAATGCATGCATCAGCCATTAAATAATGGTTTTATTATAGCTGCAAAGGGGTTTTGCATAGTCGAGCTACTGCATTCTTTTGTCCGTCTATAGATGACACAATGCGTAATTGAATATTGTATGGATTAAATCACCTCAGTATTTCAGAGCAAGCGCACAATGCTGAGGTCATTTGCAGTCTGGTTAAGTTGTTTTATAGCTACAATCACATTATTTA
This sequence comes from Gila orcuttii, assembly GCA_026230005.1. Classification (NCBI taxonomy): domain Eukaryota; kingdom Metazoa; phylum Chordata; class Actinopteri; order Cypriniformes; family Leuciscidae; genus Gila; species Gila orcuttii. Next base: position 28,862,431 of record JAPDVR010000013.1, on the reverse strand, counting down.
GGTCTGTTAGTCCGACTTTGTTCAAATTGTACAATTTCTGACTAAATAATTTTAAAAAGACTAACTTTAAACATGCAGGTAAATGTACTTAAGTGGATATTAATTTAACCCTGTAAAGCCTGACATATAAAATAATAGTCATAAAAGGATTTTAAAAAATTAACAGTTTACTGAATCTTCAGACAAAATCTGAAAGGAAAAAAATATATATATGCAGTTTTGTGCAGTTGCTGATATTTATATGTGCAAAAAGTAAGATATGAAGTAATTAAATTTAGCTTGTAATGTAAATCAATGAGATTGTACTGTTGGTTGAAAAACATATAATGCAATGCAATACATTGATGATTGAGAGATATAACAAATAAACATAAAAAAAATTAAGTATAGATAATCAAGTAAACCTAAGCTGCATCAGTCCAGTAAGTGTTCATCTTGAAATATTGCTAACAATATACTTCATAAAAATCAGTAAAGATTTCACAGTAAAAAGACATTGTATCACAACCTGATGTTTTTAGAATTATATTAAAAGGCCACCTTGGTAAAAAAAAAAAAAAAAAGTATGAATCAGATGACAGAAGCATGCAGTAGATTGTGTACAGCAGTTTTTTTTTTTTTTTCATTTAGAGACCTTAGAATTTTTTTTTTCAAATATGATACCGTAGACTTAGGGATAATATAGCCATCAAATCATTGCTGAGGGTTTCTTCAAAAACATAGCTACCAATAAGCCTGCATGACTCAGTAAATTACACCCAATGCTCCAGTTTGTGTCTGTTGCGCTCATTTAAAACTAGCATGGTGAGCGTAATCATACTGTACAACTTCTATAAACAATCACACTTATTGCCATGACCTTAGCCTCAGTAACGCCTGATGAAGACTATATAGTCTGAGCCGTAGGCTTAAGCATCGAGACAGCTGGGCATTAAATGCTGGCACACCCCGGCACACCTGTCTAACTGATAGAAGACATCTCGTGGACAGTTCATGAGAACCATGGTTTTTAGGAGAGGAGATACACAGCAGGTCTTGTTTGCTATGAAACAGTAAAGGTGATAGGTATAGTTTCTCACCTGAGTGGCCTGCAATTGAATAGGGCTCTATAGAATTCAGAGATACGTCTATAGGGCTTGACACCTTTGGCAATGCTAGTGATACTCTCACAGGTGCGTGGACACGCACATGAAAAAAGAGCGTGTTCATTTACACGTAATCAAGGCCCCGATATATTCTCATGGTGAGGTTCTTTTTTGTTCTTCGCTTAGGGGTAAAATGAAGCTTGAAATACATTTGCAGCCGTATATTGTTACCAATGCTGCCCACGCTGCTGAGAGAGCGTTTAGATGAGTATGTAGCTGTGCGCTTTCCTTTCAATAATAAAATACACGCACAACAAAAATTAACCGGAGAAGTTTTTTCACATCAGAGAAGCCGGAGCCCCAGAGCCACATAATCGCCACATAATCGCCACATAATCGCCACAGACCAATAGTGTTTACCAAGCAAACTTTTCCATAATGTTTGCTTTGGCAAGATGTTTCGAACTCCCAAAATGAACTCCAAACGAATTTGTTCAAACTGAGGTCATACCAGTTCATTCTTCAATTTCGATTGAAGTACATCGGGGCTTTAATCATTGATGACTGTGGATGGGTGGAGTAGAGAGTGCTTTCATTCACCAAAAAGAAAGGGAAATATGTTCCTGCTGGTTATTGTTTGCTTGCAAGATTGACGGGTGTATATCGCACCATATTGAGCCTATGAGACCTAGAACACACATACACACACACAAGGTCACCAGCGCACCCTTTAACCCTTTACCAAGGTGTCAATCATTTTGAATCAGGCCGATCTGGTACTGGGCCCTCAAGTCGACCCCCAGCTGAAAAACTCCGCCCTCCATCTGCCCCCCAACAGAGTGTGATTGACAGCTTGACTATGAGGATTGATGGTGTCTTGAGGGACCCCCTCCTTCCCGTAGTCTTACTTTACCCTGCCAATGCACCAGGCGCTCAGTACATCAATGCTAAAGTAATTAGCCAGCAGTAGTCATATTTCTCAGCCTGGGAGTTCTCTGCATCTGAATAACTACCATAAATCATACTGAATGACACTGACACAGAGAATAAAAGCCGGCCTGCCACACTCTCAGACTGTATGCCATTTAACCAGGGAAAAGGGGCTGTGTAGTGCTCTCTCAGCTCTCACCTGCCCTCACTCCCTCTATCCTCACATTATAGTCTATTGTTTTCTTTTTTAAAGGGATAGTTTACCCAAAAATAACTTACTCTGCCTAATGTCATTTACCCATATGCCTTTATATTCTTAATTTTTTTTTCTTTTGACAGATTTTTTTTTGAAGAAGAAGAATATGGCCATTTGATCTTTGCAGTATAATTAGAGTGAATGAGGTTGTCAAGCTCTAAAATGACAAAAAAAAAAAAAAAAAAAAAAACACCATCAAAACTATTAGTTCATACGACTCATGTGGCTCTATATCTTCTACAATAGCTTTGTGTGACAAACAGAACAAAATGTGTTACTCGCTGAAACTCTTCTTGATGCTTTCATTAAGGTTTGGTCACATTTGTCGTTGTTTGTTGAATTTTCGCATTGTGAAATCCAATCATTTCAGTAGGAATCCACACAATCTGGGATTTCGCGTGAGGGCGATTTCCTAATGTAGATTTCGCAGGAGGTTCAAGTTGGCATATAGATTCACTGCGTTGACTTACAGAAAGTTGATTGAAATTGACTTCTGTGTGAGCAGTACTTCATATATCGCTACACTAGTATTGACAACAGACAATGGACCTTTTTGCCCACAAAATTTTGCTGGAACTTCGCTAATGTGACTGCACCTTTAGAGTTCATGAGAAAACTAGTGGTGTCCGATTTGTGAATGAATTGTTCTTTTAAGTCAGATCTTTTCAACACATCCAGGTTATTTAGTTCACAAACCCACTCTAAATGATTAATTCATGAATCGTACTGATCTGGTTTTTGAGTTCTGATTCAATGATCCAATCACAGCAGTTAACAACTCATTGGAGGGAAAGATTATCAGTGATTTTTTTATGTTTGTCACAGAAAGTTATTTTTTTTAATTGGCTGGAAAAGAGTGTCCAGTATATTATTCAAATGATATTAGTAAAAAGTTCCTCTAGTGTTCCACATAATAAATAAAGTCATACAGGTTTGGAACATCATGACGGTGAGTAAATGATGACAGAATTTTCATTTTGGGGTGAACTAATCCTCTAAACAAAAAGGTTGAAGAGAGAAAGTGTAAGAGCAAGAGGAATGTGTTGAATGGGTGCATGTGTGTGACCCCCTGCTGGGCATTTCTCTTTTAAATTTATTTCTTGTAGTAATTGTTTTGTAGGTTTTTAAATAGCTTTTGAGCTTCTGTCTGAATAGGATGACTGAGTCAGCAGTTTTTTTTGGAAGCCTGACCTGTCTACAGCACTAAGGGTTTGGTAGCTAAGGAGAGTACCGGGAATCTCATGGATTGACAGACAGGGAGTGGAGTCTTCCTTTCAGAATAGCATTCACTCAGCACAGAGAAACTTAGGTCAGCCTTTAGAATAGATATGGCAGCATTAGTCTAAACCATTTGACAGTTTACTTAATACATACATATAATAGTCATATAAAAAGTAATATTATATACACTTCCATTCAAATGTATGATTTTTTTTAAATAAACTAATACTTTTATTTTCCAAGGATGCATTTATTTGAAGAAAAGTGAAAGTAAAAACTTTTACATTGTTACCAAAAAATGTATATTAAATACATTTTGTTCTTTTGAACTTTCTATTCATCGAAGAATCCTAAAAAGAAAAATTGTATCAGTTCCTACAAAAGTACGGTGGCCGAGAGAGCTCAACACGCAGCAACTTAGAAACACATGGAAACACATGCAAATAGAAAAAAACACCAGCAAATTATGATGTCTTCATCACTTTGACAACACAAGCTGCAAGTACTCACATCGCAAGAAAATACAGAAACGCACTGCAAACACAATGCAACCAAATACAGAAAAGTGCTGCAAATACTCACAACACAACCAAATACAGAAACGCACTGCAAATACTCACATCGCAACCAAATACAGAAACGCACTGCAAATACTCACAATGCAGCCAAATACAGAAAAGCACTGAAAATACTCACAACTCAACTAAATACAGAAACACACTGAAAATACTCACAACTCAACTAAATACAGAAACACACTGAAAATACTCACGACGCAGCCAAATACAGAAACGCACTGCAAATACTCACGACGCAGCCAAATACAGAAACGCACTGCAAATACCCACAACACAACCAAATACAGAAATGCACTGCAAATCCTCAAATTGCAACCAAATACAGAAACGCACTGCAAATACTCACAATGCACGAAAATACAGAAAAAGTGCTGCAAAAACTTAAAACGCAACCAAACACAGAAACGCACTGCAAATACTCACAATGCAGCCAAATACAGAAATGCACTGCAAATACTCACAACGCAGCCAAATACAAAAACGCACTGCAAATACTCACAACACAACCAAATACAGAAACACACTGCAAATACTCACAACGCAACCAAATACAGAAATGTACTGTAAATACTCACAACGCAACCAAATACAGAAACACACTGAAAATACTCACAACTCAACTAAATACAGAAACGCACTGCAAATACTCACAACGCAACCAAATACAGAAACACACTGAAAAAAATACTCACAACTCAACTAAATACAGAAACACACTGAAAATACTCACAACTCAACTAAATACAGAAACACACTGCAAATACTCACGACGCAGCCAAATACAGAAACGCACTGCAAATACTCACGACGCAGCCAAATACAGAAACGCACTGCAAATACCCACAACTCAACCAAATACAGAAATGCACTGCAAATACTCACATTGCAACCAAATACAGAAACGCACTGCAAATACTCACAATGCACGCAAATACAGAAAAGTGCTGCAAAAACTTAAAACGCAACCAAACACAGAAACGCACTGCAAATACTCACAATGCAGCCAAATACAGAAACGCGCTGCAAATACTCACAACGCAACCAAATACAGAAACACACTGAAAAAAATACTCACAACTCAACTAAATACAGAAACACACTGAAAATACTCACAACTCAACTAAATACAGAAACACACTGCAAATACTCACGACGCAGCCAAATACAGAAACGCACTGCAAATACTCACGACGCAGCCAAATACAGAAACGCACTGCAAATACCCACAACTCAACCAAATACAGAAATGCACTGCAAATACTCACATTGCAACCAAATACAGAAACGCACTGCAAATACTCACAATGCACGCAAATACAGAAAAGTGCTGCAAAAACTTAAAACGCAACCAAACACAGAAACGCACTGCAAATACTCACAATGCAGCCAAATACAGAAACACGCTGCAAATACTCACAATGCAACCAAGTATAGAAACACGCTGTAAATATTCACGAAGCAACCAAATACAGGAAACACTGCAAATACCATATTTGCAACCCAACCAAATACAGAAACACACTGCAAATACCATATTTGTAACGCAACCAAATATAGAAACACGCTGCAAATACTCACAACGCAACCAAATACAGAAATGCGCTACAAATACTCACAATAAGTGACGAACCTGGCTGGGACCGCTTATTGTTCAATGTCTACTTGTCAGTGATGGTGTCAATGACCTGAAAGTTTAGTTCAATTACGAGAGTATCTCTCGTACTGCGTAATATCTTACGCTATGGGGAAAACCTCTTTTCCACGAGATATTGAAGCCAAAAATTATCCTTAATTTTGAATTAATGCAAAACGCTGTGCAGCAGCATGCAGACATAGGCAGGACAGCTCGCGCGCCTATTGGCTGCCCAGCGGCAACAGCAGCAGCCTATCGAGAGAGGCGCTGCGTGACACATATCCAATGGGGGCATTTCGCGCCCATTTCGTCACGTCCCACCAGAAAAGGCGTGGTCTCGCCCTGTAAATATTGCTCGATAAGGCTGGTACACTGATTTTCATCTCTTCAGCGAAGCATCACGCATCGCTGGATCCGGAATGAGAAGCCACGCCGTCTGAGAAAAAGCACACAGCGGGACGAGCCATTGAGTCTGAAGTCGCTGGCATCGCCGCCTTTAGCCGCCGTTCCTGCTACACTTTCCGGCGTTATATCCTTTTCAAACTGTGTGTGTGTGTTCGCCGCTGCGACACACATTTTTTCACTGTCTCTCTCTCTCTGCTAAAAGAGCTGCGTCTTTTCAAGATGCAAAGATCCTGCGGCTCGTGCCGGGCCACACTCAGCGACGGGGACCGTCATGTTATCTGCGTTTCCTGCCTGGGTGAGGATCATGCGGCTCTCGCTCTCGTCGACGGCGGATGCCCTCACTGTGAGCTACTGCCTATGGTGACTCTGAGGACTCGCCTGGCATCCTTCTCAGAGCCTGCACTTCAGCCCGCTGTAGCGCCGCGCCGTAAAAAGCGCCGTGCTCAGCGCGCTCCCGAGCCTTCTCCTGCCCGCCAATGCTCGCCGGTTCGCCTCGCTCGAGTCCCTCACTCGAGTCTCGAGTATGCCGCCGCTTCCTCCATTGAGGTCGACGAAACAGCCCCGAGCCTTCTCCAGCCTGTGATAGCTCGCCGGTTTGCCCGCCAGCTTCACCAGCTTCACTCCAGTCGCTCGCTGACGGACAACGGCCGCCGCGCGCCGCCGCTTCCCCCATTAATGACGACGAGATAGCTGCATCTGTAGAGAAGGCCAGCTTCAAAACCGCGGCTAGCTTTCTTTACATTATAAGAAAGCTACCCCGCCCCCCCGCCCCCCGTGGGCATGCGTCACCGGCGAAATGAGGAAAGAGTGTGTTTTTAGTCCCGCCGAGGCCGGACCAATCTCCATTTCTCAAACATTTCTCAGCTCCTCTTAGTTTGAGCGGCTGAAAATGTCAATATTGCAGCAATGAGCCTGTTGTATTACACGCACGCCTGCAAACAAACGCCGACACACACAAAACTGTGATGACGCTCTTTATCCGCTCGGGCTATTTTAAGCTTTTGTCGTTTCCCCCTGTGGCTCAGTGGTGAAACCCAAAGCCTTCGCAAGTGCAGGGCTCGCACAAATGAGTTCGACTCATGTCAATTGTGCATTAATTATAGTGAATGTGCCCACAACCCAGTGCCCACAAATACTACACACTGCATGTGCCACGTTTTCTGTAAAAGAAACCAACACACATACAGTCAGGTAAGGCCCACGGTGTTTAAGTCTCGCCGCGGCCAGACTCTACCGAAACTTCTCGCTCGTTCAGTTCCAACCAATGTGACTGTTCCAGTGTATTTTGCAATAAACAAGCTGGTACCACAGCCCGCTTGCCTGCACACAAACGCCAGTTTTAAGGCGACCCAGATAAATCCCAAAAAGAGTGTATTTTCTGGAATTGCGGCCACGGCCGATGGTGTTATGAGTGTTGTAAGAATGCCCACGCCTCAGTGCCCATTCCCACACGCAGACACAGCCCGCCACAATACAGGGCTAGCACAAATAAAATCGACTCATGTCGATTGTGCAATAAATGTAGTGTACGTGCCCACAATACAGTGCCCACAAACACTACACAAAGCATGTCCCACGGTTTCTGTAAAAACGAAACCAACACATTTTCAGTTGGCGCGAGCCGACAGTGTTCTCAGTGCAGCGAGGGTGCCCGCTATCCCGCGCCCACATTCCCTCACAGACATGCTGAACCCCACGGGGCTCGTCCCGCTCGCCTTCTCTCCACAACCCGTCAGAGAGAAGCTGAGCGCAGTCGGGCTGCCCGCTGTGATCAGCGCACCCCCCGCCTCGCACACTACAAACACAGTGTCTATTTCTCAGCACACCGGAGCTCTCCGGCCGCCGCTATACCGCGGCCAGAGCCCAGATTTCATTATACCTCTAGCTATTCATGCAGATGCATGGGCAAAGCTTCCCGGGGTATCAGAATGGGTGCTGAACACTATAAAAAGAGGCTATTCGCTGCAGTTCGCTCGACGCCCCCGCCTTTGCGCGGCACGAGTCGAAACGACGGTAAAAAACGAAGTATCTCATCTACTTCGAGCCGAGATAGCGAAACTACTGAGCAAAGGGGCTATAGAACCTTTATCTCAGGCTCAGAGCGAAGGGGGTCTATACAGCAGGTATTTTCTGGTACCGAAAAAAGACGGGGGTCTCAGACCCATTCTAGATCTTCGACGGCTGAACAAAACGCTCACCAAGCGCCAGTTCAGAATGATTACAACCAGGAAAATCCTTGCGCAAGTGCGCCAAGGAGACTGGTTCATGTCAATAGATCTGAAGGACGCTTATTTTCAAATATAAATAGCGTTACGTCACAGGCAATTCTTGAGATTCGCCTTCGAGGGCCAGGCATACCAATACCGTACTTTTACGAAGTGCATGGACGTGGCTCTCGCACCCCTGAGACTTCAGTGCATGCGAATTTTTAACTACTTGGACGATTGGCTGATTCTAGCTCGATCACAATCAGAGCTCATAGAACACAGGGCCACATTACTTGAACATCTCAAGAATCTGGGTCTCACAGTCAATTGGGCGAAGAGCTCGCTGTCTCCCAGGCAGAAAATATCTTTTCTGGGAACAGTGCTGAACTCGCTATCTATGACAGTGCATCTGTCGCCAGAGCGCGCACGGGACATTCAGCGCGCCGTGAAATCTTTTCGCCGCGGCTCAACTGTCCAGCTCAAGAGGTTTCAGAAAATGCTGGGTCTCATGGCCTCAGCAGCTTCAGTGCTCCAGCTGGGTCTGCTTCGCATGCGCCCACTGCAGCTGTGGCTGAAAGCACGGGTTCCGACCAGGGCATGGACCGCTGGTCGGTTTCGCCTCCGGGTCGATCTGAAATGCGTCTCAGCTTTGGAGCCTTGGAAGAAAACCGACTGGTACCAGTCAGGTGTGAGTCTGGGGACTCCCTCGAGCATGAAGGTGGTGTCCACGGACGCCTCCACCTCGGGATGGGGAGCGCTGCTCGAGGGCAGACCGTTCTTTGGTCAGTGGTCAGAACGGGAAAAGCTCCTACATATAAACTGTCTGGAAATGATGGCAGTCGACAACGCGCTGCGGCGCTTCTGTCCCCAGATAAGGGGTCACCACGTCTTGGTCCGGTCGGACAACATGTCAGTGGTGGCGTACATAAATCGCCAGGGCGGCATCAAGTCCCGAAACCTTTGACTCAATGACTCAAAAGTCATACTCAAACCGAGGCACGGGTACGTGCCCAAATCCCTCAACACACCGTTCAGGGCCCAGGTGATTTCCCTGTGCGCTCTCTCGGTTCAAGATGAGGAGGAGGATACGAGTCTCCTTTTGCCCTGTCAGGGCACTGAGAGCTTATGTGTCCCCCTCGTCTGCCTTCAGGCAGACCGAGCAGCTCTTCGTTTTGTTTGGCGGACGTTCCAAGGGACTGGCCGCATCAAAACAGAGCCTATCCAGATGGATAGTCGACGCCATAGCACTGGCTTACACTTCTAAGGGCCTGCAGTGTCCTTTGGGTGTCAGAGCGCACTCCACGAGAGCCGTGGCCTCGTCGTGGGCATGGTATAGTGGCGTTACCTTGCAAGATATCTGTACGGCTGCGGGCTGGGCCTCGCCGTCTACATTTATAAGGTTTTATAACCTAGAGGTTCCCGCCTTACAAGCCAAGCTTCTGTCGGTATAGAATTCAGTGTTATCTGCCCCGCTGTGCCGGCCCAGATGCTGAGTTTTGCTTGTGCATCGCTCACTGAGCGATAACACGGCTCCATGGGTGTTGAATAACCCGTATTTTTAACCAGTTCAGGCTGAACACCCTCACCCTGTCTGTGTGAAACACTATTAACATAACTAGCTTCTATAGGATGCTATTTCATGGGGAATGATGCTTGCAGCCTCTCTTCTCCGACTCTGTGAGTCTATGGTGATTATGCACTACATGAGCCCCGGGCTACTGCCCTTGGGACTTTGGTGTCGGATCCCAGTACGCACGGCGTTTTGCATTGTGTTCCACATAGCGTAAGATATTACGCAGTACGAGAGATACTCTCGTAAGAGAACGTACTCGGTTACTAACGTAACCTCGGTTCTCTCTAGAGAGGGAACGAGTACTGCGTATCTTGCCGTGCATACACAGCTCTGGTTCGCTTTGGCGATGAAAACCAGTGTACCAGCCTTATCGAGCAATATTTACAGGGCGAGACCACGCCTTTTCTGGCGGGACGTGACGAAATGGGCGCGAAATGCCCGCATTGGATATGTGTCACGCAGCGCCTCTCTCGATAGGCTGCTGCTGTTGCCGCAGGGCAGCCAATAGGCGCGCGAGCTTTCCTGCCTATGTCTGCATGCTGCTGCACAGCGTTTTACATTAATTCAAAATTAAGGATAATTTTTGGCTTCAATATCTCGTGGAAAAGAGGTTTTCCCCATAGCGTAAGATATTACGCAGTACTCGTTCCCTCTCTAGAGAGAACCGAGGTTACGTTACTAACCGAGTACGTTTTCAACATTAGTCATAATAATAACAAATGTTTCTTGAGCACCAAATCAGCTTAATAGAATGATTTCTGAAGGGTCATGTGACACTGAAGACTGTAGTAATGATGCTGAAAATTCAGCTTTGCCAACACAGTAATAAATTACATTTTAAAATACATTAAAATAGAAAACGGTTATTTTAAATAATGTTTCACAATATTATAGTTTTACTGTATTTTTGATCGAATAAATGCAACCTTGTTGAGCATATAAGAGATTTTTGAGCAGTAATTTTTGTTTTTTGTATATATTTGATTATTTATTTGTTTATTTATGTATGTATATAATGCATACACGCATATTGCTAGATTCTTTAGAACTTGATGATGCTTCATTCAGGTTCTTCAAATCAGCAAATTGATTTCTGGAATCTTTAAAGCACCACAACATAGATGTTCTTCTAAAGAACGTTTTATCATAAGTAGCATAAGACCTAGAACTATACATATATATATATATATATATATATATATATATATATATATATATATATATATATATATATATAAAACATTGTTTGGTTCTAATTGGAACCCAAAGTTGATCAGTCCATTAATCAGTGAAACTAAGTGACTCTCTTCCCTGTGTGTTCAATCTATACCACAAATGCGAATATAATGGATCGGTCAAAGGATGTTATAGACCATCCGAATGTGGTTGATGGATTAGCTCCATGTGGAACAGCCCCTTCATCCTCAGAAACGGTATGCTGATCTACCTTCGATTGACTATAATTCCGTAGAGGCTCATTCATTCAGTCATCTGTCTCTGTAACAGGGGGCCACATGTCTGTAATGTGAGTTTGAATGTGAAAGGACAGCAGATAAATCCAGTTAGCTGTGATTAGATTACACTAGGCTAGAATGAATGGGATCAGTTGGAGAGGTGACAGAGAAAGGGGGGTAAAACCACACAGATCCCTTTAATTCAATCCATTAGAGTACAACGACATATTCATTAAGTCAGGCCAGCCCAGGACTGTGGTTTAAAATGAGCTGTGGTCCTCCCTCCCACTGCTTTTCCCTTAAAAACTTCCTTCCTTTTCTCTTTCATATTGATGGTCATGGAGAGGGCTTAAAGGTGACCGAGGTGGGGGTTTCATGTGTGTGTGTGTGTGTGTGTGTGTGTGTGTGTGTGTGTGTGTGTGTGTGTGTGTACCTTTCTATAGGTTTCTTCCTGATTTTCACAAGCCGATAGCTTGAGTTTTTCCCCCGTGAATTAAAAACGCATATGATGATGAAACAAATGGTTGTGCACAGCCAATCTACAAACATTAGCGAGTTCGACTAAACCTGCCGGTTGATGATTCACAAGGGTAAATCTGTTGTAGGCCTATAGTCTGATGTCATGTTAAAAAGAGCATCTCAGGTGTGTTCAATTCAATAGAGACTTAAATCAAAACACTACAAGAAATCCATATAATTGGTTCTGTTAAAGCTCAAAAGATCAAGTATTTCCACACAAGCAATTAATACAATTACCAAGTTGAATAAATACCAGAGGCGTTTACACTTCTTAACTTATTCTACAATTTTACTTAAGTTGTGTCTTTCAAATGATTAGGAGGGTTAGTTCTTTATTGCAGTCCAGGCCCTGTCATTCACCACAGGAAACTCCTGTCAGTGGGGAGGCGGGATGTTGAGTGATTGGCGCTTTGGCCATCCAGACAACATCCTCTGGTCGGAGGAAGGACATTAAAATGTCTGGGTCAAAATAACTTGCCTTGTAATGTCCTCTTTAACATCTACCTGCTTTAATTGAAAGAAAAAAGAAAAAAACCTTTCCATGAATTTCTCTTAATATCCCTAGACTTACATTGAGTTATACTTAAGATGTTGTATTTGCCATAAACACCACTCACATGAAAATGCAGCTTGTTGTCTATTAATTAAACATTCTTAATGTGATAAAACAAAAATAGAAGAACTTATTTGACATTTATGTGCTGTAAAGTTTATATGATTTCAGTAGCAGCTTTGTGCCAACATGTGCTGCATGTTTGGATTTAAGTTTCAATAAATCTATCTGTACAAAGACAGACAGAAAGAGACAGACAGAGAAAGAGAGAGAGAGAGAGGTGCATAGGTAAAGTGGGCTGGCATGAAGGGGGGGTTGGACAGACATCAAATTCACACCCGCCAGAAACACATTCCAGACAGTGTGTGTCTGTGCAGAGGCTTGTGTGATATATTCTTGGGTACCTCCTACTGTAGCTAAGGTTGAACGTTCAGACAGCTGGAACATTAGACATTCCGACAATGTATTTCCTTTTATATATGATAAATGTGTGTGTATGTGTGTGTTTCCCATTTTCAAGTCAAGCTATGATATGTGATCTGCTTAGAAATATAAATCAAGTCCTTTCTTTCTGATAGATACACGCATACTAAAATGGTGGCACTCAACTGGAGGGTCACAGGTCTGTTTTATGTGCAAATAATAAACTGATCATTGACAAAAAGAAAGAGGCTTTTGAATTTTTAAAAGGGAGAAGAAAAAAACGTATCTTTTGTTGTTAACATCAAACTCTATGGTATTTTGGCGCAAATTCATTCAGACAAATTAAGTAAATGATAGCATGGGCACTGAATACAATCCTGAAGCAAAGCCAGTTGAAAACCTATTTTCTAACACACTATACACAGCCTGAAACTGTTGTTCGGATGGCCTTTTTAACCCCTTATGCCTGAAGACACAGTAAGAGCAGGTGATTAGAAGGAGAACAGATAGCTTTAATGGATTCAGGCTTTTTGACTGAAACACCTTTTGAAAGCAAGCTTTAAAAAAACCATTTGAGGGCTTTTTAAAGTCTTTGTCCTCCTCTTTCCTCTCCTCTATCCCTCTGTCTGTCTATCCTTTTTGTACTGAGGTGCATTTGACCTCTTAATCACTGCCTGAGGTAAGCTCCACATGGCTAATGGATTTTCCCCTCTCTATAACACACACACACACACACACACACACACACACACACACACACACACACACACACACACACACACACACACACACACACACACACACACACACACACACACACCTATAGATGGTTGGTGTCTAAGAGTGTAAACAGGGTGCCTCTTCAAATTGCCATTGTAGAGTGTGAGAACTGAGGGAGATCCTATCCTGAAGCACAGAGCACATTTCATTATGACCTTTGCAAAAAAGACACGTTTTCCTGATTTTAAAACATCTATAAACTCCTTTAGAATACACACACACACACACACACACACACACACACACATATATATATATATATATATATATATATATATATATATATATATATATATATACACGTGACACTGAAGACTGGAGTAATGATGCTGAAAATTCAGCTTTGCTCTCATAAATTACATTTTAAAATATATTAAAGTAGAAAACAGTTATTTTGAATTGTATTAATATTTCACAATATTAGCATTTTACTGTTTTTGAACACGTAACAGTAGTGAACCGAAGTAAAATATACGCTACTTTTGAACAGTAGTGTATATTAAATATAAAATCTCTAGAAAGAAATATTGCTGTATAATGTAATTTTAAGTGATCCATCGCAGCATTCAAATATTTATTGCCTGTATTGACCAATATCCCAAGCAAACAATGTCTGACATAACTGTGCTAGTTTTGTTTCTCTCATGGAATATAGATGGAATTCGTATTTCATCTTCATTTATTATATTAATTTGGTAGCTAGCCTAATAAGCAAGGATTAACACTCAGCTGGTCTGTATCGCAAAAATAACCATTTCAGAGTATACAAGACATGATCACCAGGTCTATGTTTATTTTACTTGAATCATTGAACTTTCAACTATTGTTATATATATATATATATATACATATATATATATATATATACAAATATATAAATATATATATATATATATACATACATATATATATATATATATATATATATATATAAATATATATATATACAATATTCTAGAAAACAAGATGAATCGCGGTATTTGCCGTGTCACTATAGTGGCGGGAGGAAGTGTAGGCCTCAGGGGTCAGCGTGTGAGGTCACGGGACAACACCCAGAACAGAACCTGATACCCGCTCAGCGTCACACCCCTCTGACAGATAAGGAAGTCAGTCGGGTGGTCAGAAGTTGTTACACATCTAAAAAAAAACTCCATCATGGCCTCAGGGGCTCAATGCACTTCCCTCATTTAACACTCACACATGTACGCATACAGTGAGATTCAAAGGTCTGAGCCCAGATTCAAAATCAAGCCCAGACAAATATCAAAGTTTTAGGTTTATGAGAAATCATTATGACATTAATAAATACATTTCAGATTTTGCACTATTTCTGTGTCTGTCAGATGATCTTTGAATCGTCTCATATCATGCTGGAGAAAATGATCAACAGGTTTTCCACAAACTTGTGAGTTAATGTAGCTCGAGTGCTGCTGTCATTAAAGCAAAAGAGGGATGAACCAAATAAATACTAACATAATAATAACAAAAAGGCATTTGGAAATTCATGCTAATTTTTAGTTCAGCTTCTCACTTAAATGATGATTAGTATTGATATAGAATTACTGTTATTGAATGGATAATATAATTTATATTGAGAAAAAAATATATAATACAGACTTTTGTTTTTAGACCTTTGAACCCCACAATATATCTAACCAAGTGTTATACCTCCTCTTTCTCTCTCCCCACACACACAGTGATGACAGACAGCATCTGAGAGGAGGGGAAAACCCTTAAGAATCAAAGCAGGACATCCAGGAGACGAGTGTGCATCTGTGTGTGTGTGTATGTGTGAGACACAAGGGTGGTTGGGGATTACCTTGATGAAAGATAGCTGCAAGTCTTTTTCCCCTCTTTCCTTTTCCGTTCTCTTTATCCTTAATTAATTGTCCTTTTTATAGTCCTTATAATTCTCTCACTGCATTTCTCTTCAGTTATCATACTCCTTTATTAGCTTCTGATGAATTCTGTGTGCACTGAGGGGTGTCTCTGTGTCCAACAGGAAGGGTTTTTTGTACCGTTGACAGACGAGGCTGTACCTCTGATCATCGGCCGAGACACTTTCTCTCCCCCTGACCTCTTCCACTGAGTCCAGGAGCTGCGGCCTGGAGCTGATGATTGAGCAGCATTAGAGAGCGAGGGATAAGGTGACCACTTAAAACACAGTTTTGTGTGTCTCCTTCTGTGTATCTCTGGGGTTGGTGAGAATTTGTGTGTGCGCTTCTAGATTCCACAGAAACACTATATGGTTTTCCCCAAAGATTCCACATCAATGGAGTAGTATGTTTGAACAGTTTAGCTTGAACTCCATATGTCCTTTGTGTGTATGTTTCTGATCTCGCTTTTTGCTGTCAAACTTTTTGAAAAATATCCATAAACTATAGGGATGTCCTCTGAGGATAATATTATTCATTTAGGCATTCATTAATATTTATTATATATAATATAATGAACCCTTTGGTACTATTTGCGTGTCAGTCAAAAATGAATATATTTTAGTTTGATAATGTGTTTTAGGGGATTTTATGGTACTAAATTATATTTATGCAGTAGTTATAATCAATTTATTCACTTTTTGAGCATAGAAAATGACAATTTCCTGAAAATTAAAGGTGCAATAGGTGATTTCTACAGGGATTTTTTTGTTTGAAAGTCTCCTCATATCCTGATAGCACTCACTATGTTAAGCGGTCTAAATGTATTTTTTAAAAATATATATATCGTCTGTGGAAGGTGTGGGACCATAAAATGATCGTTCAGTCATTGCATTTGGTCCGAATGAAATGAAAGCATGTGTTCCCAGTCAGTCAACGTGTGTTTGCATAGGCTATCACTGCACAGCCTGTCCACACAGACATCATACTACATCAGTGCGTTTCACGTACGCTGTGCAAACAGTTGTTTACCTTGTATTTGTAGTACTGTTAATCACTGTAAAGTTTTCTCACTGGTGAATGACACATGATGTAATCCAATAACGTTTTCTCTAGTCTCACTTCTGGTCATGTGTTTTGGAGGAGGCGTGGCTTTGGACTGGGATTGTATGCTTTCAATGCTAGCAGGCTAAAGTTAGCATTTCCCTGATCACCTTAAACTTAAACTGTAATAAATCTTGAATGCTTTGCAGCACAGACTTAAGTTTAGTCTCTTTTTAAAGAAGACACTTGATTATTGCTGAAGTGTTGAATTATTGGAAAAGTTTTAAAAAAGTGAACTTAAATTTGAACCTATATTTATTGTCATGAAAAATGCACAAAAATAAATAAAAATTTTTTATATGAAATGTTTTCCAAAACACGTTTTACTATAAAACAGAAAATCAAAGCCATAAATCTAAACAAGTTGAGTTCCAGTTCTACCAGAAAGACTCGGAAGGTTAAATGTAACAAACCATAGCCTACATTTATTAACAGCCCAGCAAGCAAGTATTGTGATATAGCCTAAAGTTCTTTGGCGTAGGCCCCGTCCGTAACTCGCAATCCGAGGGTAACGGATTATGCATTTCCTGCCTGAAGACGAAGGCAGGGGCGCAGCCGACCCCCTGGGAGGTATGGGAAGGGACCATCCTGGTGGTGGGGAGGATGGAGGTGAATGTTGGCGTCAGCATCTGCGAACTCAGACATGTGTAATTACCGATCTTTTATACTACGAGTATTAGAACATGATTGGTTAGATGAGACGGTAAGTGACGTAACAATTGAATCTTCCTGGCAGAACTTACGCTAAAGGTTTCATTTTTGAGGCTGAGCTTTCAGTAAGATGTTTATGCGCAGTACCAAAGGTTTCCAATAGATGAAATTCATTTCCCAATCATTTGCAATGCAGTCATTTTTGACTGCGAACAATACAACTATTTTGTACTAGTTTTGTTCCAGGATCATTTAACCTTTTCATGTCCATGATTTTTGTGTGTGTTCACACAGCAAATGCCAGAACCTTTACCAAGTTTCGTACCATGAAGTAAATATTTTTTTAAAAAATGTAAAAAAACGTAATTGTTTTGGTCAAACATGACCAAACAGCACCAGAGGGTTAAGTCTGTATTCACTAAAATAAGGCAAAAATTGGGTTGCAGATTAAAAGTCTTGATGAAATGGATGTAGTGAAAAATCAAGTATTTTGAGTAAAGCTGATTATTGAAGAAAAAAAAATAATGTTACCTGGTTGCCTCACAATTTTGAGTTCATTAAAATTAAAAATTTGAGTCAATACAATGAAAGAGATTGGTTTAATAAATATAAAGTCAAAATATTATGTTATCTGCACCACATTAGCTATCTAAGTTGAGTTGACAAAAGATAAAAGGTTGTGATAAATAATGAAAATATTTTTTTACAATGCAGGCAAAACTGTAGGCCTACTTGGAAACTAGAAATTGTCACTATTACACAAAAGTAACAGTCACATAATTTGACATGTTATCCATGCACGATAGGTCAATGGGATGCCTCAATATAAGATTT
Organism: Gila orcuttii; assembly: GCA_026230005.1. Classification (NCBI taxonomy): domain Eukaryota; kingdom Metazoa; phylum Chordata; class Actinopteri; order Cypriniformes; family Leuciscidae; genus Gila; species Gila orcuttii. The sequence goes on along the minus strand of JAPDVR010000013.1, from coordinate 28,844,351 downwards.
TAGCAGGTAAGCTAAATGTGTGGGTGTGCATGTGCAAACGTTTAGAAAGCAGATGAAGAGCAAGTCTGAACAGAAAAAAGGGACATTTTCAGCACATCATCTAAACAGCACCAGTAAAATGATCCTCCAGATGTGTGGCATTACACAAAGTTGATCAAAGGCGATTTTGATATCAAAGATCAGCATTGTCATTAAAGGCACTGAAACACATGTCTGTTTTAGCTATAGGGGGAAAATCAACAAAAATTATATTATTGCCTTAGTCAACATCAACAGTTTCATGTTTCATGTTAATTATGATGAATTTCACATAGACGCATGGTCAAATTACGTTATTATTTATCTGGTGTTGTGATGTGGTTTTCATTTGTTTGATGATGTCATGCTTTGGGATCTGACAGGTGATGGGTGAAAGATTATGGAAATATTTACATACGTATACTGTAGCAATTTAATAAGGTTGATATGACATATATCAAATGATTAAATTGAACATAAAAATATGATAACAGTATGAATTAGAACAGAGTACAGTAAAATTTCAATTGTGATCAAAACTATAGGCTACTATAAAATTAATATAAAAATGGCAAAGGGTTCCTTTAACCTTTGCTAGATGATTAATCTTGTATTTGACACATCTGGAGTGAGAATGTTGTATTTTCACAACTTTCATTGTTTCTGCACTTATCTTAGCACGCACAGAAATCAAAATAGGAGTGATGCTTGCATCTTGAATGAATGAACGTTTAAATCTGCGCATTTAGGGAAAAAATACTGATATTTTATAATATAGTGCCTCCAAATGTTTCCATTTGTTTGTGTGTATGGCAGATATATGTGAGAGGAGACCTGGCCATGAGTGTGTGACTGTGGCAAGCCTCTGCACGTCTTTAACTTGACTTTGAGCTTTAGTTGGTATTCTGAGTCTCTGTTGTTAAAATTAATAACGGGATTTGTTCAACCACCCGAGACAGGGAATGTCTTCTCCTTATCCTGCCCTTTCTCACTCTGACCTTTAGTTTTACATTATTTAATCAGAAATTATTAAAGAAAGAAAAATGAACACTAGCCATCTTCTGCTTCTTACCCAATATAAACATGCAGCATTAAAAGAAAAAAGAAAACAACTACAACAACAAAAGCAGCTCTTGGGTCTGTGAAATCACTGTGATCAGAGAGAAATAGATCCTTTTTTTTACACAAAATTACACAATATTTATATTAAAATAAATTTTTTAATGACTATTGGCTTAAAGGAAATGTGCTAATGATATTACAATCTGAATGTACACTTTTGCATTCTTCATTCATTGTTTTTGTCTGTTATTGACAGTTTATACTTTTTTTTGTTTGTAATTTATTGATATGCAAAAATAAAATTTAAAAAAATCCACCAGACTAACTGTGTGGTTATTGTATTAATGGGATAATAACAAGTACATAGCAGCTTTGATTTTAGTTATGGATGTACTATTTACATTTTTCCCCTGCCAAAGCATGAACGAATGAATATACTGGCATAATTTTAAAAGGCTAACAATTATAGGAATTATTTGAAAGAATTAAAAAAATAAACCGCATAATGATAATTATCTTAAAAAGTTCACGTCACATTGCGCTAAATAGCTGCTCTCGAACAGAAATAACTCGCTGATGTGTGTATTGGACGATACATCGACAAATGTCATTATTTAACACATTTTAATAGATTTAGACATCACAAATATGTTACAAAAATATCAGTTTTTGTTTAAAGTGTTGTTACGATAGTTAACTGTTCTTGGGGCGCCAAGATACAATCTAATTGAGCCTACGCAAGACGAATTCTAAACGATGAGTTCAGAAAATAACTGATTCTTTTGGCCCTTTGGAATATCCACAAACGGGTTAAAATCTCTCATTTATTAGCCTACTCTTCATTTTTTTATTTTTTCATGTTTGCATTTCTAAATCATTTCTTTATCCGTTTTACTTTATAATAATCAGATTATTTTTGTAAATATTTTATAATTGAGTGAATAACGTTTGTTTTTTTTATACAAAATATTATTTTCAAACATTTTTTATGTAGCCTAAACTATACCACAATGCTTGCCTAAAATGCCATGCATGATAATGTGATGACAAGTGGATCGAATGGAATCTCAATGAGGAAATAGGTAACCAATCAGTAAAACCCCTACAATCTCTCTCTCTCTCTGTCTCTCTCTCCCTCCTTTCTTTCTTTATGATTCCCTCTGTGGAACCTAGCACGATTTCAAACGTTTCCCATGCTTTCCATGTGATCTATGCACGACCTCTTCAACAATCAGAGAGAGAAAAAAACTTCTCACACGTCACTGGTGAAGGTGGATCATAACATGTGCCAATACCTATAAAGCTCGAGCGCGCGAGATGCACTGAAGTCACATTGCTTACCCAAAGAGAGACAGATTCTGGAAGTTTCACTGTATATCTTCGGTATGATTTTACACTAGTGCTGAGGTGAGTATTCTGTCTGTCTCCGTTTCATCTGTAAGGTCACCCTTAGTTTTGTGATTAAGATTATGTGTTTTTAAATTACTGATTGCATGTTTTAGAGTTTTTTTTTTTGTTACACCCTTAAAATAAGGTTTCTTCAGTGATTATTAGGTTAGGTTAGTTAGTAGCCTATAACCATCTTATTAAGAGCCATTTTCACTGATTCTTCGGACATTAAAAAAAAATATTACTTCACTATGTTCTTCAGAACAGAATTAATGTTGAATAAAATTCCCAAAGACTAAAAGTTGATTGAGATTGAATGTATGCACTATGTACTATATAGCCTACTATCTATATTATGCTATTTTAAGAGTGTGAGTTTTACTTACTCAGAAGTGTTTCCAGTTTGTTTTCAAACTTCTCATAATCTCAAATTCAGTTGTCTGATTTGCAGTCACAGTGGGTGAGAGCAGGGCTGTCCCATGGGTTGCACCCCAAGAAAAGGTGGATAAACGCGGATGAAAGACATGCCAGCGCATGCAACTTGTAAAACTGTTTGGAATAGTTGTCAGTTTCTTGTCTTTTTCTGTGAAGCTGGAGCGACTGAAAGCAAGGGTAGACCTCCTCTCTTCATGAAGCCCATGTTAAATTCAGCCTAATCCAATCTCATATTCTTATCCCATAGATATCCAAGGAGCGCGTAAAGAGACCTTCTTGCGCGTCGCACAACTTTTGGAGACGCTCCATCAAGTAGAGAGCATCAACAGCACGCACGGGCGCACGTGAATTATTTTCTTTCTTTTTACTTGTTGGCTTTGCTCATCGCTGGAGATGTTTGGGCACGATATCTGCCTCGTGTCCGCGTTGCTGGCGGCTGCCGGTGCCGTGTTACCGGCGCTGCTGTTGCTGGTGGTCTCACGGGTGCTGTGGGAGTTCAGGTGGAGCATCACCCGGGATCGGGCGTGTAAACTCCCACTTCCGCAGGGCTCCATGGGCTGGCCGCTGGTCGGAGAAACTTTCCACTGGCTTTTCCAGGTAAGACTTGAATATATAAATACAATTCTACTCAGACTTTGGATTCTTTTCGCTGTGTTTTATGATTTAGCGAATGCAATTATCCATTTCATATTATATTGTCTGTTCTCTCAATTAGAAAGTCGCACTATATTCTACGCACTAAACTCATATATGAGTTCTATATATAGCCTAGGCTATTATAGGCTAATGTTAAAATGTTTTTGAAATAAATACTTTAAATTAAATATATTAATTACAAATAAGATAAAATGATATTTTAACCAGTGCGCACATTATTTATTGCCGTGCAGCGGGGACATCGTTGTAAAATTATTTCTGTAAGTAGGGTAATTTTCTTTTGAGGTTAATTTTTTGAAAACCGGATACGTGTTGCTATGGTTACCTCCTCAAGTAAAGCCGATTTCTTAAACATTTGGCGCACTCTGACTCATGTAAACTTTTGTGGGTATGGCTACTGAAACGATCTTTAAAAATGCTTTTGAAACGCGTACACAATAGGCCTACGTGCTTTTGAAACACAAACGTAATTAACACACTGATTATGTTGGTATGTAAAAAATATTAAACGGCAAAAAGGCCTACTGAAAGGGTCGACTTCCACGGCAAACCTCATTTAGAATTTATTTTAAAAGTTAGTTATTTTATTTCTTCCATCATAAATGTAGGTCTATTGGAGTGTTGTTATGTTATTTTGCTAATATTATTGCATTACATTTGTCAAGCAAAGTGTAATGCTTTCTCAAAGGAATATGATGCATATATGAGCTCCTCTGCTGGCCTAATGTACAAATACACATGGGAAATTATTCCGTGGCATGTGTGAACTTGATGAGGGTGTAATTCAGTGTTGCCAATTCCGCGGTTTCCCTGCGTAATCGGGACTTTTAAGTTGTTGCCGCGGGTTAATTTTTTCCCCGCGGGTTGATCCAGCCCCGTAGCCTACGTACGATTTCGGCGCTACACCACCCCTAAACCAACAAATTCACTGGAGAATTCGTCCGAAGGAGAAAATCGCATTGGGCTATTTTTGGGCGACTTTTGACTGGCCATTGAGCTACTTTTGTTGCACAGAGCCAAGGACCTGGCAACCTTCATGGTGGTAAAAACATTTTCACCTTGATTTCATGCGGCAGAACAGATAAATAAATTCCAGAAATAAATGGTACACAGTTTCCATGTGGTCATGGAAGCCCTTGAAATATCAGGTAGGCTATACCTAGTCCTGGAATAGAGTCATGGAAATTTGTAAAAAATAATATGGATATTTCTATATCAGTATAAAATTGAATATAATGTTTGTAGTTATACTCAACTCTATAAAATCCTTATAGTCAGAAACAACTGGAAAAGTCTAAAGGCCAGTTCACACAGCACAGACAAATGCCTCCAAACACATTTTGTCAATCACATGTTCAGCATTTGTCTGTTGGGGCAGTGTTAACGTGACAGTTATTTTTCATAAAATTCTACATCCAATGGCCAACTTGTTTGTTGATGTTTGTCTGTGCAGTGTGAATTGACCTTAAAGTCTCCATGAAATCAAAATTGACGTTTTTTTTTTTTACTTTTACTATGAATATATTAGCAGTACTGTTATATATAAACTAGTGTGCTCCAAAACAATGATACATTTTGCATTTATAACATTCAAAACTTAGTCTCTCACTTCTGCCAATTTGGATCAATGATTTTGATGACATCACGCTTCAGCTTCTCATCAGATTTTCTGTCCAATCAAATGTTCTCGTCCCGCCCCCTACATTAAAATCGGTCATTTGTTCACACATTTACTATTTTCTACATGGTGAATGGCAGATAGTTCACTATATAGGGGATAGGGAACAATTCAGACAGTGTAAATATGCTTTCCATTGGGGTGAATGAAGCCTGGTTTCACGTTAATGTCACACAAACCGCCGCAGCGCATTCACAGTCTGCTCCAGTCCAGAGATACGATAGCACATTGCAGATCATATGCTTGAGTCGGCGCAGACCAGAAAACGTATCGGATCCATTTGAATTCTACACAGAATGCTATATTTAAAAGAGATATGGAGGAGAAACTGTTAGAGATTAGAATGGCTCTGGCCGAGCTGTCTGTGATCTAAACAAAATGCTATTGGTTATTTTAAAAAGGGGGAGCAGCTGGTCAATATGTCCCGCCCTGTCTTTCTGTTTCAATGGAAACACACTGAATAATGATGCGCGTTTCAAGGCACTTCAGTGGGCCTTTAAGAAATAAATTGGTCAAAAGTAGTGGGGACCCAGGGTGTTGCAACCCTCTAAAAGTTGTTCATTATGTTTTAACAGGGATCTAGCTTTCACATCTCTAGACGAGAGAAACATGGAAATGTTTTCAAAACTCACCTTTTGGGCAAACCCCTCATCCGAGTGACCGGTGCAGAAAACATCCGTAAGATTCTGCTGGGCGAACACACGCTGGTGTGCACGCAGTGGCCCCAGAGCACACGCATCATCCTGGGGCCCAACACTCTAGTAAACTCAGTTGGTGACCTGCACAAGAGAAAAAGAAAAGTAAGCTGAATGTCTGAAATGCATGCACATTTTCAGTCCTCAATAAAAAAGGCATCTAATCGAAAAGTATTTTGTGCTTAAGCACATTAGTTGTTTTATTTCTCCTATAAATATAAATGAACTCTTTACCTCTTGAATCAATTTTTTTGAGCTCACAAAAAATAACACTTAATTTTAGTCTAAGACACTAAACACGTGAGTAATACCCCACTTGTGATTTTTAAACTTTTACGTGCCTTGAAAAAGGTGGTTGTTAACAAGGTGCTAAATGGGACTGTCAGGGACATTAAACAATCCCACTGACAGCGAACAGGTAAACTCATCTACGCACTAGTCCGCTTTCACAGCCTCATTATGTTTATACAGCCTGATCTCATGAAATGCGTCTTTATAGCACGCATTGTATTTATCGTGCAATTTATATGCGAAAATGAGTTTTTACGTGCATATGAAACGCAGTTTTCACGTGCATATGATACGCACTTTATGCGTGTAATAGGCACGTACCCCACACCACTAATCCTACCCAACCAGTTTGCGTATCATATGCACATAAAAACTCATTTTCACGTATAAATTGCACGATGAATACAATGCGTGCTTTAGAGACGCATTTCATCAAATCGGGTTTGTTTATAACCATGTTCTTGCAATCTTGCAATTCTAACTATCAGGGAAAACGTTTTTTTTTTTTTTTTGGTAACACTTTATTTTAAGGTGACGTTGTTACACATTACTACATGTACTTACTATAGTAATAACAGTAAATGATGCATAATTACAAGTAAATAACTTTAAACCTAACCCTAACTGTAACTCTAGTAAGTACATGTAGTTAAATAATATTACTCAGTTACACTTTACTTACTCAAAGTACTATGTCACCTTAAAATAAAGTATTACCATTTTTTAAAAATAAAGACTGAAAGAGTTGTCAGAAGCTTGGTGATGGTGAAGTTGAAGATAATGTATGTAGGCTTCAAAATTCATAAAATTTGTGTTAATTTGTGAAAATGATCTTGATTGACAAAACGTACAAGTAACATAAACTTTTGATCACAGAGCTTACTTTTATGTGATAATTTAAAAGCCTATGGGAGAATTCTGTTGGTATCTGTCGAGGGAACCAGTGTTATGCGAACTTCTGGGTTGGCCTACAAAAATACATCACTGCAGCTCTCTATTTGCCTCCTAGATCCTTGCAAAAGTGTTTAGCCGTGGGGCGCTGGAGGCCTATCTGACGCGACTTCAAGACGTGGTCAAGTCTGAAATTGCAAAGTGGTGCATCGAGACCGGGTCTGTGGATGTTTACGCCGCAGCCAAGTCACTGACCTTCCGCATCGCTGTGCAAGTCCTGCTCGGTCTGCATCTGGATGAGCAGCAAATCGCTTCTCTCTCTAAAACCTTTGAACAGCTCATGAACAACCTCTTTTCGCTTCCTATTGACACCCCCATGAGCGGCATGCGCAAGGTGAGAATGACCTTCCTTCCTCAGGCCAAATCTCACTTTGTCTCACAGCTTGATGAATGTCTAAATCTGGTCTACTTTCAAAATCATTTATGAATGTGGGTTGCAGGGAATCAGGGCCCGTGAGATTCTGCACTCTGCCATGGAGAGGATCATAGAGGAAAAACTGAAGAAGCAGCAAGCCAGCGATTACTGCAACGCTTTTGACTATATGCTGAGTAGTGCGAAGGAAAATGACTACAACCTTACAATGCAAGAACTTAAGGTAAAACCTAGTAGGCCAAATCCAAAAATATTGTGTTCTATCTTTGCATTATACCCACCCTTGTGAAAAAGAAGTGCGCTTAACTGTGTGGAATGTGCACCTGTAGTGTACTTCAAATATTAATAGTATATTTAAAAATACTGTACTTGTAGATAATATAATATTAATGAAATAAAAGGCCACTTAAGTGTACTTTTTTAACACTCTTAAGTACACTTTTAAAAAGGTACACTTTGTTTTAATGTCAAAATAAAAGCTTTACTTTGTTACATTTTGTGTTTTATTGTCTTGACTAAAATACTAAAGCACATGTAAAATACTTGATGATAATTTTAACTGTTGTGTGTTATTTGATATTACATTTTGGCCTGGTTTCACAGACAGGGCTTAGTTTAAGCCAGGATTAGACCTTAGTTCAATTAGGACATTTAAGTAGCTTTTATAAACGTGCCTTAGAAAAAACATTACTGATTTGCATCTTGAGACAAAACAATGGCAATTACATATTTTAAGACATATCAGAGTTGCTTTCAGTTAAAACAGATCAAACATGCATTTTTGTCTGGGACTAGGTTTAAGCCTTATCTGTGAATCCGAGGGTTTTAGTTGTTAGGGTTAGGGTTTGAGCTGTTTTAACTGAAAGGAACTTGCACTGACATAGATATGTACTTTCATCAGTAATATTTTTTTCTAAGGCATGTTTAGAGCTACTTAAATATCCTAATTGAACTAAGGCCTAATCCTGGCTTAATCTGAGCCTTGTCCGTGAATCCGGGCCTAAATCTACTAAATGCATCTTTATCAATACAAATGTGTGATTACAAATATATTTAAATACATATAAACATTTCAATAGAAATGACATGATAGTATATTTTATTTACCAGTACACTCCGCAGTACACATTTCAAAACACATTTTTAATCACATTTCAAAGACAAAAGTAGTAAGTATTAAATTAAGTCCTGCTTAAGTGTGTCAAAAAAGCACTTTTAAGTTCAGTTAATTGCATTAATATACATTTAAATATAATACATTTTCATTTAATTGCAATTAATATGTAATTAAGTGTCCAAAAAAATGTATATTCAGTTTGCACTTAAGTTTATACTTTAAAAATTTATAATGGAGAATTAAAACTTTTTTTTTTTCAGAATTTACTCAAGCCTTTTTTTGCTAAATGAATAATTTAAAATGTATTTCAGGAAACGGCGGTAGAGTTAATCTTCGCCGCCCACTCCACTACCGCCAGCGCATCAACATCCCTCATCCTGCAGCTTCTGCGTCATCCTGATGTGAGCAGACGTGCAGGAGCAGAATTAGAGAGCGAGGGCTTGATCAGCGACGTGCACGGATCCTGCCGCTCTCGTTGCCATGGAAACATCATCAGTGAGGAAAACGATGCTGCCGAGAAGAGTACCAGTGAGTGGAGAGCGACGACGAATAAAAGTATGTGTTTTGAAGCAGGAGACAAGGAAGAGGGGTGTCGCTCTCGGACCCATGTCCCTTACCTAAGTTTGGAGAAACTGAGTCAACTTTCTTACTTGGATTGTGTGGTCAAAGAGGTGCTTCGGTTCCTTCCACCAGTGTCTGGGGGGTACAGGACAGTTCTGCAAACATTTGAACTGAACGTGAGTGTTTCTTTTACATTTGACCAATACAAGTACTGCTAACACCATTTTTTAAAGATTATTTAAAGTTACTGCATTTACAATAATAATCAGATGTTGCTGATGAAAAAACATGTGGATCAAACACTAAAATGGTGTACGAAAAGTTGAATAATAAACTGATTTGGGTCTAGAAGGCAATACGCTTGTGTCCAACATCTAACATAATAATTTCCAGTGTTGGGGAAAGTTACTTTTAAAAGTAATGCATAACAATATTGCGTTACTCCCCAAAAAAGTAAAAAAACTAATTATGGTATGAAAAATTACTTTTGCGTTACTTTTTCTCACCTGGGGAAAGGTTTCTCACTTGTTTAATAACAACAAAAAAAGTTACATTTTTGGCAAATGTTAAGGCCCTTTCACACCAAAAGTGAAATGAATAAGCCTCAGGCTGAATGAAATGCATATTTACGCCTGTACAGTAGAGGGCGCAGCTCAAACAAACCTTTCAGCTGTGTGGCCATTCTGGAACAAAGAACAATAAAATACAGGAGAAGAAAGTTCAACACTCTTCTTTCTAAATCTAATCTAAAGTAATTTTTGCTTATTAGTATGGTTGAATTAGATAATTGAAGGTCAGCAGCAAAGACATTGGTTAATAAAGTGAGATTAAATACATAAAGTATGTTTTTCTCATTTAATATAGTTAATTATAAAAGTTTTGCGTAAAATTCTGAGATTGCATCTCACTGTTTTTATTCATTTTGAGGAATACTGAATGTTTTTGTGCAAGTGAGCTGAGTAAATGCATGTTCACATTTAGTCTAGAACTAAAATAACCATCATGTTTACACAGCACACACAACACCTCAGTTTATTTCTCTCAACATGGGGACAGGAGAGCTGTCAGTCAATAAATGTGAAAAAGTGACTAGCGTTACTTATTTGAAAAAGTAACTTAGATATTTTGTTGTAAATTGAAAAAGTAATGCGTTACTTTAGTTACTTAAAAAAGTAATCTGATTATGTAACTCAAGTTACTTGTAATGAGTTACCCCCAATGATAATTTCTATATTGTGCATCTGCAGGGTTATCAGATCCCGAAGGGCTGGAGCGTCATGTACAGCATTCGTGACACACACGAGACTGCAGAAGCGTATCAGAACCCGGAGCTCTTCAACCCGGACCGATTCTGTTCAGATAGAGACCATAGCAAAACCGAGCGCTTCAGTTACGTGCCTTTCGGAGGCGGTGTGAGGAGATGCATCGGACGGGAGCTTGCTTTGATTGTGCTGAAAACTCTTGCAGTGGAGTTGCTCGCCACGGCAGACTGCACTCTGGCGACAGAAACGTATCCAAGGATGCAGACGGTGCCAATCGTGCATCCGGTCAATGGACTGCACGTGTTTTTTAACTACAGAACCCACGGGATCGAGAGAAACCGCAGGGAGTCCACGCATATATAGGCAAAAAAAAACATCAATTAGACACTGTACCACATACGCACAAACGTAAAACTGCCTTTGGGAATCATTTGCAGGCATATGCAGTTTCTTTCCTGATGTTTATGCAAAGCAAAACATCTGGAAATCTGATAGAGTGAGGTGGAATGATGGACTTGACACAGTCATTAGATAATGCAAACTCTTGTTTGTTAGTGAACTTATGAAAAGGGTAAATATCCACTAGAATGCATGAAAAAGTTACTTAAGCCTGTGTAAAATACATACAAAAAGCCATTTTGATGTGCATGAGGACATTGATCCTACATATCTTGTTAGGAGGAAAAAAAAGAATAGAAATGCATTTAAATTCATCTCAGCATTGTATGTGATATATAAACAAAACCTGTTTTTTTATGAAATGAAGTAGAAACAAATAAGCTCTAATTATATATGTATTTTACAAGTGAATAGGGATAGCTCACTAAATAAGAAATAATATTATGCCACTTTCTAATTTCTAGGCCACTGTACTATTAAAAAGACTAGTTATCTATAGAGTACATGCTGTCGTTGTTGCGACTCTGTATTCTAGTACTTACAGAATGCTTTAAAGTACATAAATAGGCAACTAATGCATAGTTATTTGTGTTTATCATGAATGTAAGCTGTGAAAAATGATCTTTGCGCTGTGAACTGGAATTTCAGTTTAAATACAGGGAAGGAGAAAACAAGCAGCACTTTTTCTCCAAATTAGGAGTATATGTGTATTCTTGTCGTGTCAATACTTGTGTGTAATTTGTAGTTTCTGTGCTAATGTTTGTCTTGTTTAGTAGTGCTCGTTAATTTTATATCTTTTATGATATCTATTTTGAAATGTGCATTTGGAGCTCTTCTATGTTGTTAAAGATGTTTCTGTTCAATAAAGAGATTTAATGTGTTTATTTGGACTTTAAGCATGAGCATTATTTCCGGGGTCAGTACGATTTTTAAAAAAAATACACAGACACAAATTAATAAACATTATAATACGATAATTTAAGTTCAAAAAGTTTGGAGTCAGTTAGATTTTTTTAAAAGAAATGAATATATTTAGAAAGGATACATTTAATTATACAGTACAAGTGACAGTAAAGACATTTATAATGTTACAAAAGATTTCTATTTCAAATAAACAGTGTTCTTTTGAACTTTCTGTTCATCAAAGACTACTGAAAAAATTTATTATGGTTTCCACAAAAATATTTAGCAGCACAAAGTTTTCAACATGGATAATAAGCAAAGTTTCTTAAGCAGGAAATCATCATAAGGTCATGTGACACTGAAGACTGGAGTAATGATGCTGAAAATTCAGCTTTGCGATTACAATAATAAATACATTTTAAAATATATTCAATTGTAATAATATGTATTAATATTACTGTTAACTAACTAGGTTACTGCAATTTCTGCAGTGAAGGTCACATCATATGACTCGTGTAGTCTCATCCGGACAAGCATTATGATGTTACGTTTAACACCAAACTCTAAAACATGAAGGACAAGACTGAATTTTTTACATGAAGCAGATCTGCCTCTGAGTCAACCAGCAGGAGACATGCAGTCTCTCTTATCAATACAATCCATTTGATAACAGCTTACATACGTATATGTATATACGTTTGTAAGCTGTTTTCAAATGGATTGTATTGATATAGGATGACATCTAGTCGAGAAGACTAGTAATAATATTCACGCTAATCAGATATTGGTTGTGTCCGAAATCGCCAATACCCTCATATCAATATCACATTTATTTCTAGAACACAGTTCCAGTAGTGGGATTGAATAAGAGCACTCAATAACGTCCACAATGGTTTCGGACATCCAAATGGCTGTTCCCTCAAATAGTGCCCTATTTAAAGTCTCTATGAAATTTTTTTTGGCTTTTAGTATGAATGTGTTAGCCTTACTGTTATCTATAAGCTCTGCTCCAAAACAATGACAAAATTCACATTTAGAAGACCAAACCCAATGTTGAAAATGAATATCAGGTTGATGTCAGAATCCAACGTCAGATTGACGTCAAATTAAATTGTATTGTGGTTGAAAATGAAAATCGGGTTGACACATCAGAACCAAAGAACCAATCTGACGTCAATCAAAGAACCAAAGAACCAATCTGACGTCAGACTTTCATTTCCAACCAAAATCCAACGTTTCTCCGACGTTGGATGTTGACGTCAATTTGACGTCGGGTTCTGGCATCAACCTGACTTTCATTTCCAACCAAAATCCAACGTCGGACAGATAAATCACCCCCTGACTGACGTTACTACTTTCTACTCAAGGACCTTGACAGAAATGTAGTGGAGAAAAAAGTACGATATTTGTCTTTCAAATGTTAAAGTAAAAAGTTTCCAGAAAAAATAATACTCAAGTAAAGTACAGATACTCAAGTAAATGTACTTTGTTACTGTCCACCTCTGCCTAAGACTAGCAGCCGAAGGGCACACAGGCATACCAGATGGAGAATATACTGTGTGTCTTGGTGAGTGTCAAGGGTGAGAGAGTTATTGGAGAGGATGGGACATGAGGTGGAGGAATGGGGAGTGGTGAGAGAGGGACAGGTAGAATTTAGAAAGGGTATATGTTGAGAGAAACAAAGTGATGTGACTATCGTCGGATACTGAAATTTATTTAATCATTTGGAACCAGTCCCAATGGAATCAAATAAGAACCCAAATGGAATCTAATGAGACCGTACTGAATATTTCAGTTTATTTTTCAGAATTTTAGTTAATCTACTTAATTAAGATTGTATTTGATTCTTAGTGCCCTTTAGAACTGGTTCCAAATTAGTATAAAAATGTCAAGATTTTTCCATTGAGGGCAAAATAGAGCAGAATGAGAAATAAAGATGGAAAAAAACTGATGATGAGCAAATAAACACAAAGTTGTGCAAGCTTTGTGACTCTCCTGTGATCTTGACCTCTGACCTTGATCTCTTAAAAATAGAGGGGAAAAAAGGTCGTAGGCTGCATCTGAAATCGCATACTTCCCTACAGGCAAAAAACAGTATGTGACAATAGAAGCCAGATTTCACAGTACTCATAAAAGAGTAGGCAAAAAGTCCAAGGATGACCTACTACTTCCGGAGAGATTCTGAAGTTTGCATACGATGAACACTTTACTATCCCTTGAGGAAACGGGAGAGGATTTGTGAATGGCGGTGAAGTGATGTAACTGATGCTGATAGGTCATGTAATAACAACAAGGTTGAATGTAGTACGTCCGGATTACATTCATACCACATAGAACATACTTTTTAAGTGGTCGGGAAGTAATTACTTATTCAAAATATGGTAAGTACCTACTCAAGAGAGTATGCGATTTTGGACGCAGCTGTAGTCCAAACAAAGGTTCAAGGTTCAGCTCAGTCAACCCCTGCTGGTAATACTGGAACTACCATTCGGTCAGCAGATTTTTTTTTAGACATTTTACCATTTTCTGTGAAAGTAAAATTACACTTGTGCTAATCCCATTAAAAAGCTACATTTTCTTAATAGCATTTTAATTTAGGAAAAGTAATTACAATTACTACATTATAACACATTTAATACATTATACAATTAAAGTTATACATTATACAATTAAAAAATTGTGATATAGTGTGAAGAACAATATTAATAATAATAATAATTTGTTTCTGCTCTGCTGAAATCAGTGTTAACAGAGATCTTTCTTTTTTTGTTTGATCTAACAATCACATTTCTATTGAAATCCATGTGGTATCACCCTATTTCTCTCTTCATTGTTCCATCATGACCTTAAGGCAGGATCATGGTTCAGCTGAACTTCTGAACCGGATTACTTCTTGTGTATGTGTGTATACATAATGTCACACCTTCAATCATCAGACTGCCAGCGGGATAAACAACATGATTTGTAAGTGCCAAATGACTTAAACAGTGAGATAGACTGGTAAGGTTACGATCAGCCATCCTAATAACCGAATCGGAATATGGGCTGGTGAAGGGTTTAGATGTCAAAGTCCATATTCCGAAGTATCTTTAAGATACATAAATCCATTCAGGCATGACGCATCGACCGCTACAGGTAACATCTGAAGTGTATGTAAGGGGATCTGTCATGGTGGAATCTGTTTATGTGATGTGTCATGACTTCTTTTGGCAGCATCAGTATGTGTTGGAATGCAGAAACAGCAGCTGGTGTCTACACTGTAATTACCCTATACTTCCTGACCCAAACACACACCTTACCTACATGTACTACACCACCACTCTGTAGTCAGAGTTCACAAAACAAGGGCAAAGGTCAGTGCACACGATAGATCTTGGGAAATTGCTATATCACACAGACCTTTTGTATAAGAGAAAGAAATATAGATAGAAATTCTTAAAGCATGTAATTTCTGTGAATTGAAAAAAATAAGGCTGTTTTCAAACTAGATAGATAGATAGATATATAGATAGATAGATAGATAGATAGATAGATA
Organism: Gila orcuttii; assembly: GCA_026230005.1. Lineage (NCBI taxonomy): Eukaryota > Metazoa > Chordata > Actinopteri > Cypriniformes > Leuciscidae > Gila > Gila orcuttii. Next base: position 28,829,025 of record JAPDVR010000013.1, on the reverse strand, counting down.
ATGGCAGATCATGTTATTTCCTTTTGTTCTTTTGAACATAATCCTCCTCACCTTAGGTGCACATGTTATTGCCTACTGTACTTCCTTAAGGGGAATATTCGTTCACGAGGAAAATGTGAGGTGAAATATCCAGTTGACTATGATGGGACTTGCTGTTGACCTAAGTTGACAGAATTTGAGTTACACAGAAATTCTCCTCAAAGCCTTGGGTGAATCCCAGCAAACGGCAGTGCTGCATATTTTAAAGTCATTCATCAGACACAGATACTGAAGTAGGGTGGGGTTCCAGGGTTCAATAACAGGGTGACTGACATGCTTTAATAAAGAAGAATCAGCTCAGTGATAATGCTGCACCCACTGTCAGCACATGTGCATAAGCTTTTGATGCTGCAAAAATGCTTATGAATGAATGGGTTCAGCTCGACTGAGTGTCTACAACTCTTCAGGGAGGACTTGGAGGAGTTTCATGGGTAAATGCACTTTTTAGTGCTAAAATCAAATGGGATTATAAATACAGTACAGATGTAATCTCAATTCACTGAATTCGTGATGGTCACCAGTGATACTGTCACTCACAACCGATTAATAAAGAAACTTTTTGAAAGTCATTCAGTTGTTCAGACAAGCTTGGGCCGCTAAAGGCATTTACTTCAATTCCTTAATTTTCATTAAACATCTACCAGCGTTATTTCCATTCAAAGCAAGTTGCTTTTATAGGCATTTAAAGTTAGCATGAAACAGCATTTACCACACATTTTATTACCTTAATGCGATGTATGTGTTCACATGAAAGCAAAAGGCACATCATCTAAACGGGCACATAAAAGGGGTTCCCAACCTTTTTTGTCCTAAATCAGGAGTGTCCAGTAATCCTTAAGTTTAAGAGTTTATCTTCACCAAGTTTCTAGTGACCCTGAAGACCTTGATTAGCAAGTTTGGGTGTTTAATTAGGGTTGGAGATTAATTAGGGAAGGCGGCAGCCCTCATGGCTGCATTTCAGTCCAATTATTATGTCCTTTCCTAGCCTGGGAAAACCCAGACGAACTTCCGGCAAATTTAGATTTGCTCTGCAAGTTAGTCTGGCGAAGAGCCCATTGAAGCTCATTTCCAATCTGTCCAAATCGAGGCACCAATCACAAACGTTGAGGCGGGCTTTACAAGATGACGATCGATCTGATTGGTTTTAAGGTCTATGCAATTGCTTACAGAGGCATTTGAGCGACATCCGTTGGTGACGCCCCTTTGGAAATGAGCTGTGAATGAACCTTCACCAGAACCTAACTCAGTTACGACTGAGAAGGGTCTGGTTTTAACCAGGCTAGTCCTTTCCTTGCTAACTTCGGATGCAGCCTACACTCGCAAACTTCCCTAAGCACTTCCCCTTGGGGGAATCCCTGCTACCATTTTGAAAGTGGATGAGGGAAGTTCTCGTTTCCTCGCTCCTCCGTCCTTCAGCCCGTGACCCGGAAATCGAACTCGGCCACCTTGAAGGGCATCCCAATTCTCTAATTGCACCGTGAGGAGGTGAGGAATGAGGAGTGAGGAAGCTTCCTGGGGAGTCATGTGCAAGGATACACAGGTGTATCCTTCCCTCGCATCCTAAGGAGGCAAAGCTAAGACGCGAGGAAAGGAAACGAGGATGCACCCATACGTTTACACTTCAGGCAGATCCATAGACGACAATGCAACACAAATGTGACATCACAACAACAACTTACAGTGCTCACACTTAATTTACTCACACGTGATCAAGGGCTTAGGGCGTTCCATTTAAACCCATTCTAAGGGTTCCGCCAGTAGTGGGCACTCGTGCAACATAAGCACTGACGTACATCTGAGTGAACAAGACAGAGGGAAGTTAGCAGGGAAGGGTATATTAAAGTGGATTGCAAAAACATCAGAATAATTGTCCGAGGCCTATTCCTCTTTTGTCTTGCACTGTCGTCACTCCTCCTTTTATCCTTCCGGAGCTTCCCACGGCTCTCTGCCTCACCCTGCTTGCCACAGCAGCCTAAATTATTTAGATTATTTACTTAAAGTACATCCGGAGATTTCTGATATTGTTGTAACTTAATTTATATTTACTTCACTTTATAAACTGTTTTGTCATGAATCATGATCATGAAATACATATAGCCTATTAACAATAAAAAAAATGCCTTTTATTAGTATGCTAAATGTAAAAGAGCATAGCAAAAGCATTATTTTCACAGGTTATTTAGCTTCTTTATACAGACAGAACCAGTACAGCATGGCCTGAAGCAACAATCCTGTGAGTTCAGTCTCAGGTCATATTGTTCTGATTTTCCAGAAATCGGGCTTCCTCCTAAGGCTTCATACCTGTGCTGATGAATCACCTTTCGAACACTTTATTCCCACACCCACATATGAGCACAGTCAATGATACTGACCTGATATTGAACCTGAGGTACTTTTTTCTTTACCAGGTGTGTGACAGTTGTTGTGCTTTCTGAATGTGATTATGTGCTGAAAGTGAGGAAGTGGCATCACTTCAGGCTTATTTGCTTCCATTACATAAATAAAAAAGTACCATATAAGTTTATACTGTCCAAAATGATTTGTGGGAAATCAGTCTTTCTGGAAACAGCATTTGGGTTGCTCATAGATGTGTTTGAGTAAAATAGTATATTCAAAGGGAAGTGATTTGGGAGGTGATTAAAAGGGGCTTTTTAAAAATGTAGTTTCATTTTCTGTTGTTTGCTTTTTTTTTTTTGGTTTATTAAAAAAATATTATTAAAATTGGTTTGATTTTTACTGATTAATAATGCCCTAAACATCAAGTTTGGAAACATCTTCCTTGAGAAATCATGCTAATATGCTGATTTATTATCCATGTTGGAAACAGTTGTGCTGCTTAATATTTGTTTATAAGCTGTGATACTTTTTAAGGATTCTTTGATGAATAAAAAGTTAAAAAAAGAAAAGCAAGTATTTAAAATAGAAATATTTTCTAACAATATACACTACCATTCAGAATTTTGGGGGTTTGTTTTAAAGAAATTTTATTCAGGAAATATGTGATAAATTGATAAAAAGTGATACTAAAGATTTATATTTTGAATAAATTATGTTCTTTTTACATTTTTATTCATCAATGAACCCTGAAAAAAGTATTACAGGACCCAAAAAAATATTAAGCAGCACAACTGTTTCCAACATGGATAATAGCCTAACTGAGTATCAAATCAGTATATATGATTTCTGAAGGATCATGTGACACTGAAAGACTGGAGTAATGGTGCTGAAAATAAAGCTTTGCATCACAGGGATACATTATATTTTAAAATAGAAAACCATTCTTTTAAATTGTAATACTATTTTGCAATATTACTGTTTGTCTGTATTTTTGATTAAATAAATGTAATAAATTAAAAATATTCTAAATATATATATTTTTTAATAATATATATATATATATATATATATATATATATATATATATATATATAAATACACAATATTACAATTAAATCAACACAATATAATTCGGTTTATGTTTGAGAGATAATAATAATAACAAATTATGTTGTTTGTTTGTATTATAAGTTGAACAAGATATATATATATATATATATATATATATATATATATATATATATATATATGCACTCACGATGCCACACCTTTGTACCTGCTGTTTATCTCTCTGTGCTGGCGATACAATGCCCGTCAGGCCTTGGAGGAAGAATTAAAGAACGAAAACAGTTATTATAGTTAATGCCTGCCCTCTCTCAACCTGTTCCGTCAGCTACATGCAGCGCCACAGGCTGCGATTACAGCAAGGAAAGAGAGACGGAAAAAAAAAACAGGTTTGCGGTTGAAAGTTGTGCGCCGGCTTCTTTAATACTCCCAGCTCCTGAATCTTGTGGTTTACCTGAGCACTGCTCACCTGCGTCAACGCTGACATCATCACCATGAGGCCTGGAACAGGTCAAATGTTACCTCAGTTCCTGAAGTGGCCTTCAACACAGTGCCATCTACTGGTGACAGACGGACATGTACGTTCAAGCTCATATTCCAGGCATTTATTTAAAAGCTTTCCCCTTAAATCTGAAGATTAAAACAAACGCATTTTCAGCAATGTACAGAAATATACAGAAATATACATGTGTAGCACTTCACTTCTCCCTTTGGAGAAAAATAACTGGTCTCTTAGAAGTATAGTTCACCCAAAAATTTTAATTCTATCGTTATTCATGTTGATCCAAACAAACATGCTATTTTTTTCAGTGAACAACCAAACACCATACATCAATTTATTGACTGATTATCCCCATGGAATTTCAAAACTCATGGTCCAGATTTAAATATGTCCGCACCTGACAGAACTTAAATCCGTAAAACTGCATGTTCCACTGATAAAATACCAGGATACAAGTTTGGAACAAAAACAATGGCAGTAAATAATTAAAATAATATAAATGACAATCAAAAATTTAGCTTGAACTATTTCTTTACAACAGCCTAAAATGATCTTCACCTCTAACAAAGATCCAGTATCACTATTTTGAAGTGTTGGCAACCATAATTGATTCATTGAATGTTAACATATACACGCTGGTGAATGTTGTCACATCTCACATTAAAAACTAAACAAAAAATAAACGATTTAAACAATAGATCAAGATATCGGTTATACAAATGGCAGTAAACACGTGAAATTAGCAGAGCTGTCTGACATTATGATAAACTAGTTTACGGCTGAGTATCTGGTCCTTTTTATTTTAAAACAGTCCTGATACATACATCAGTTACATTGATCCTTTCAGCAGATTTCTTCTAGAAGGCACCTTTAGTCTTTCTGTATGGAACAACATTCTGACACTGGTCAATTGTGCTTAGGAATTCATCAAATGTTTCCAAAGTCCTTGTCTCAGTCACTATCAGCTCCGTTGTGGTCAATTAAATGCTTGTCTTCCAAAAGTTGGACCTGTAAAAAACACACACGGCAATCCATTATAAAGAAAAGGTCTAATTGGGATTCTTATACAGTAATGATACATGTAATGTAAGTCACTATAGATAAAAGCGTCTGCCAAATGCATAAAGGTAGATGTAAACGTAAGGAGACATGAAACTACACAAAAATGTTTGGACGCAAAAGGTTGTGATCAACCAACCAGAAATAAGTGCTCGAGAAAATTCAATAATTAAACACTTTAACAGTCTTATGAAATTACAATTCTGCCCATGTTTACCTGCGGCTCTAAGATTCGCTGGTAGGTGGGGCTGGACAGTTCATCAAGAGTTTCAGCAGCAGGTTTATTGAGCGTCTCCGGTAGGAGGAGCCCCAGGCAGCCCGCAGAAATCCCACTCAAACAGAACACCATAAAAGGCATGGAGGCGTGCAAGGATTTCTGAAAGAAAAAAACAAAACCAGAAATCAGTACATAATCAATTAATATAATAATAATACAAATGTATTGTATATACATTTTGTTATATGTATAATATTCATATATTACTAATTATTAAATACACAAGAAAACTTTGAGGAAAAAATAAATCTAATTTTTGTAAAATTATAAAATTGGCATTTCTCAAGTCAGCCAGTTTGTAGCTACTTACCAAACTTGGCACAAATGGTGCCAGAATTCCCCCAACTCTACAGGACATGGAACACACACCCAACCCTGCATTTCTAACACACACAAACACACTTACATTAGAATTATTCAGCAGTGGGGAACTTTTGTTTTGTACTGACCAGAGGTCACATTAATATTCGTGTACTAAGTTTGGTGTTGAACATGAAAAGTGGCGCACGGTCTCTGTTACTTCATAAATAAATACATTTATTCAAGAATTTTTCATTAAGGACCCTCTCATAATTATAAGAGTGATTAAGCATATGGTTGCTACTCTTGCAATAATAAAAAAAAAAAAAAAAAATAATACAACGTATACAATTGATCAACTATTCATTAAAAGACAACAAAAATTACAATTTTAGGGCCATATGAAATCTGTTTTATTTGATTTTTTCCAATTTAATAGTTGAATTCAATTTTAATAATCAAGAAGCAATTTAAATTGTCTAATCAATTTAATTAATAAAACTTTAACAATTTTTCTTTTAATTTTAAGTAAAGAGAAGTACATTGTACTGTAGTGATATATTTATGTTATAATTTCTTCAAGTTAAACCAAACCTTTACTTGAATGGGTTATCATAAACACTTTTGAGTTTCTGTGTACATATGATATGATTCAGCGATTCCGTCTGCGTTTTCTGCATCGCGGAAATCATAGGGCCCTTTCACGGACCCCTGATCTAGCCTATATGCTCATCCTGTAAGTTCAGATTCAAAATAAAAACGTGAATGAAAACAAAAGCTCTTATTATTATTAAAATGTGAAAATTGAATTGAAAGGTAATATTAGATTGTAATGGAATTTGTATGACCCTGTTGGTTAAAACGATGGACAATGAGAAAGTCTACTGTGGTATACTGTGGTACCTACACTAGAGGGCGCAGTTTGCTCAAGCACAGATTCTTATTCTGTAAGGACATACATTTTACTACACATTTCTACTTGTATAAGAGCTAAAAACACATTTCGTCAAAACATGCAAGTAAAGTACCTGATGACAGTTGGGTAGAGCTCTGACGTATACACATACACAATATTAAATGCAGCACTGACCAGCAGTTTTCCCACAAGAGCCAATGACGTGGCACTTAATAAGGACCCTAAAAAAAGCAAACAACAGGCTTGACATGATGTATAATTAGGGAGAATATTGTTGTATCTTCTTATGTTCATACAAATATTTAAACTTAAGAAATTTGCTGGGAAAAAAGCAGCTTTTGTGTTGAATATATATATATATATAAATGTTTATATACATACAGTATATTTACATACTGGTTCTAAAAAAGTATACTTTTAAAGCATACTTTAAAAATAATTGCATAGATAAAATGTAAACCAAGTGGCATCAGCAAACCTAAAACTTCTTATCTATAATCCATCTATACTGTATGATGACAGATATACTCTGCTGCTAAATGGGAAATTTGATTCTAGTGAAAACCTAATTTATTCGTAAAGATGATCACCTGATACAGGTACAACCATTGTGAGCAGACAGGATACACCTGCAAAGGCGAGAAAATTGGCCATTGACTTCCTCCTGCCTGCCCTGAAAGAAAACAAATACGCTCAGATAATAATCGGAGAGAGTCTGATACAGCAGCATGTGGATGTGATGTGTGTGTGAGTGTATTTACCACTGTTTGTTAATGAAGTACATGCAGAGAGGGTAAGCAGGGAGTTCCACCAGCCCATACATGGCAACACTAAGGTAACGATTACCTTTCTCTTCACTGGCATTGAGGGTCAACCCGTAATACACAAGGCTACAGGCATACCTGCGAATTATGCATACACACACAAAGATTGAGTACATAAAAATGCACAAATGTTAAAATAGTTAAATAATACAAATACTCACCACACATACATGAGCACCACAGTCCTCCAGCGCAGTATGGGATGTGTGAACAGCTGGAAAACCCCAGGGCTGGCAGCGTCCGGGGTGCTGGTGATGACGGTCCGGCGGAGCTTCACTAGAATTCTGCCTTTCCCGTTCCTCACAGCAAAATACTGCAGGATGTCCTCGGCCTGCTTTGTGTGACCCCGAGAATAAAGCCAGCGTGGAGATTCTGGCAAATTCCTGGCATAGTCAGGGAGAAATTAGGTAGACATTCGCATTTTACATTCAAGAAAACATGTTTAAGAGATATAATGACATTTTAGATTTGATTCCCATATGATATTAACCTTTTTCAGGGGTGAATTTTTCCAGTGTTTTAATTATAATACAGGATTAATACTTTTCCTTGTGGTTGAGCTAGTTTTTTGCTCTTTTGCCACATTTATTTACATGCAATATCAGTGAAAGGACAGGAAATTACATATAAAAATATGACATTTAAAATTGTGATTTTAAATGTTTTAGTTTTTTTTCGGGGTTGTTAATTTAGGCTAATTTTATGGCAGCAGGGTAGACGTTTACAAAAAATACACAAACATAAAATGAAAAAACAAATTTAAAATATAATTTACATTATCATTCAAATTTTGGGGTCAGTAAGTTTTTTTTTTTAGAGAAATAAATAATTTTTCAGTAAAGATGCATTAAAATGGATCAAAAGTAAAGACATACAAAGTAAACCAAAATTATATTTCAAATAAATGCTGTTGCTTTGAACTTTCTATTCATTAAAAAATCCTGAAAATATTGCTACACATTTTAAAAGAAATATTAAGCAGCATAACTGATTCAACAATTATAATAATAAGAAATATTTTTAAACACCAAATCATGATATAAGAATGATTTCTGAAGGATCATGTGACACTGAAGACTGAAAATTCAGCTTTGCATCACAGGAATACACTACATTTAAAGATATTGAAATAGAAACAGGTTATTTTAAATTGTAATAATATTTCACAATATTAGAGTTTTTACTCTATTTTTTAATCAAATAAATTCTGCCTTAATAAAAGAGACCTTCTATTCAAAAACATTAAAAAAAAAATCTTAGACCACATATTATCTTAGACCACAAAATATTTGCATATTCATAGAACCGCATAGTAAATGAGGCAAGGGTGTAGTTACATTCAAGCTATTTTAAGGCATGAAGCAAGTTTTTTTTATGTCATTTTGGTGATCAAAGATGAGTTTTAAGGGATAAAATAATTTACTCCAGGGGAACTTAAAGAGAGTACATCTAGAGTACATCTTCACCAAGGCTTAGTGTTCTCGACACCAAAATCAGCGTTACACAGCACCCTTTCACTGTAAACAAATCACATGTGACAATATCATCCTGGTGGCTTCTAATGAAGTCACAGTGCTGTAGTTTAACAGGAAGTAATGATCCGACTAAACTGCTTACTTACACACAGAGCAGGAAGATCAAAAGTCCCGGACAGTTGGCCACAGTTGCGAGGTTCCGCCATGGCCGAACATAATAACCTAAGGCGCCGAACAGAGCGATGCCCACTGCAAAGGTCATATTAGTCAAGGTCCCTGGATCAAAGACAATCAAATTAGCTTTATAAGACTACTGTGAAAGTAAACAACAAAAGTGATTTTATTATTAATTAATGCGCACCTGTCATAGCCCAGTAGGACTTTCCCACATATTCCTGAGTGAGAACAAAGCAGACCAATGACATTCCTCCGTTCATCAACCCCACCAGCAGTCGAGACACAGCAAACAACTCATAGCTGGGCGCTAACGCTGTGCCGTACCCAAACAAGACCTCAAAAAACAGACCTGACAGAGAGAAAACGGTTTAAACAGAGGTCACAATAACAACAACACATTAAATTTTATGTTTGTTTCTTTGCTCTTGGCTTTCAGTCGGTTGCGTATCAGAAACAACATAACTTCTTTTTAAAGCAGCTATATATAGATGGTCAAATAGATGTAAAAAGAAATGGCCAATCACAATTGAGAATGCAAATACTACAATGATGTAATCCCTGATGATTAAATTAAGTAGTACACAAAACATTCCATGATCAATTAAAAACATCTTAGATTGTATTCCTAAATCACTTAAAATTATATAAATGAACACTTTAAAGGGATAGTTCACCCAAAAATGAAAATTAGCCCATGATTTACTCACCCTCAAGCCATCCTAGGGTTATATGACATTCTTCTTTCAGACGATCAAATCGGATATTAATAAATGATAAAAGTGCTCCACACGGCTCTGGGGTTAATAATGGCCTTCTGAAGCGAAGCTTCGTGTAAGAAACATTTCCATATTTAAAACTTTATTGACTAAAATAACTAGCTTCCGGCAGAAGGCAGTACACATCGATTTACGGCGAAAGAGTAACCCTTGACCTTGAAGCATTGGCAAACGCGGAAGTGCAGAGGATAGAGCAAAACAAAACACCAGTCACGAATTAGAGGTCTAAAACGCCCAGCCCTGTTTGTTTGAATCGCAAGAGGCGTCAAAGCTTACACTACTCCTTCATGGTGAACGTGATTTCACCAAGTACCACATGTTCCTGGATCAACATCGTTGTTGATCCTGGATCAACTTTCCAATTAACCAATCAGATTTGAAGGACAAGTTTACAGTTTATGTCAAGTTTAGGCTTAGAACCAAGATGAAGTACTTAAACATCAGTGTCATTCACCTATCATTACCCTCTGATTTTAGGGAAAAGTTATGGGTAGGGTTAGGTTTAGGGGTAGGGATTGGGTAAGGACTACATTTTGAGACAGGAGTGTTGATCCAGGACCATGTCTTACTTGCCAAAATCACGGTGACCACTCCTTCATACCTGCGTGAAGTTGGCCCCCCACCCAACGCAAAACGTCGTCAAACTATGCTCAATCGTTTGTGCTGGTTTGTGCTGTAAAAAGTTTTGTTTGTGCTGTTTCGGTTTTTTAGATATTAAAAGAATATTTTTAGGTCATTCTGAGGTCACTTAGCCCCCCCACATGATCCAAATTCACCCAAAATAGGCTTGTTCGTTTGTGCTGGTTTGTGCCGGTACAATTTTCGTTTGTGCTGCGTTGGGTTTTAAAATATCGGAAACTGAATTATAGACGATGACGTCACCAGCCCCCCCACATGCTCCAAATTCACCCAAAATAGACGCAATCGTTTGTGCTCCGTTTGTGCTGTAAAAAGTTTCGTTTGAGCTGCTTCGGTTTTTTAGATATTAAAATAATATTAGGTGGTCATTCTGAGGTCACTCAGCCCCCCACATGCTCCAAATTCACCCAAAATAGTCTCGTTCGTTTGTGCTGGTTTGTGCCGGTAAAATTTTCGTTTGTGCTGTGTCGGGTTTTAAAATATTAGACATTCAATTATTATTTATGACGTCACCAGCCCCCCACATGCTCCAAATTCACCCAAAATAGTCTCGTTCGTTTGTGCTCCGTTTGTGCACAACTAACTGAATGGGCGAGACACTGAATGAGAGAGAATTATAGACGGTGCACCAGCCCACTTTTTTTTAACAGTTGGCTAGTTAAAGTAACAAGGTAAGACCTAAAGAATCGGCAAACCAAATCACAATATTCACTTAGGTTATGTTATCCTGTGCGTTTTCAACTTTTAACGAACACTGCAGATACAGGATGTGGATGCAACACAAACTTCAAGGTTAGTGTTTTTACTTACTGTATGTTGTGTTTTGTTTATAACATATATGAAAATTGTCACAAATACACGCACCATAATCTGTTTGCTGTGTTTATGTGTGTAAAGGCCTATTGGCTATGGGTCAAACGTTTGGATTCTTCTTTTTTTATGTCTCTTAAGCTCACTTTTTTGATGAAACATATATATTATTACAATTTAAAGTAGCTATTTTCGGTTTTAATATAATTACAATGTCATTTAGACTGATGTAAAAGCTGAATTTTATGTATCATTAGACCTACTCCAGTTTTCGATATCACATGATTCTTTAGAAATCATAGTAAAATGTTGATTGTATGCTCAATAATTATTGGTGCTCAGTTAAGAAAGGTTCTTAATTTTGATCAAAGTTGATCAACTTTTTATTAATTCCTTGCTATATAAAAGTATTATATTTTATATCACTTAACCAAAATCTTTGAATTGTTGTATATATTGGTTTTCAGAAGAAGAAAAGAACAATAAGCAGCACAACTGTTTTCAACATTGATAATGTTTCTTGAGCATCAAATTCATAACATCCGTAGCTATATTAGAATGTTTTCTGAAGGATCATGTGACACTGAACTAATGATGCTAAAATTCAGCTTTGATTGCAGGAATAAATTACACTTTACTATATATTCACATATAAAACTGCAGTATTATATTGGAATAATATTTCACAATATTACTGTATTTTTGATAAAATAAATATAGCCTTAGTGAGCATAAGGGAACATTAAACTTTGAGAAACATTAAAAAATAAACCTTTTAAATCTTTTGACTGGTAGGCTACTGTGTGTGTATTTATGTGTCTGTGTGTATATCATTTAATTACTACTATTATTATTATCATTATGTATGAGGAAACTCATGACTCAATTAAGTCAAAATGATTTAACTTTTGAAATTTAATTATGTACTATCGAACATCCATTAACAAAAAAACAAACTTTAAAAACTTAAACTTAAAAACACTTAATACTGACAAGTTTAAATCTGTCTTCAAACCAAAGATACCACACAAAATAATAGACTTGAGTGCAAACTTCCATAAAATAGCACACTACTTCCTTCTCCTTACAGGAGTAGGAAAATAAGGGTGTGTGGCATACAAAAAGTTCAACCAAAATAATTTAACTTGTGAAGTTAAATATAAATAGTGCAATCAGTCTTTTGTGTATAATACAGCATGTGGGCATATTTTGTTTTTATCTGACGCTGCTGTCACTCCACTTCTCAGGTCATCATACATCTCCCAGACACATGGAGACCTCCTGCAGTAGGCCACATAATGCCCAAGAGCATCCTGGGTTAAGCCTCCTCTAAAAGCAATGACTGCCCGTAAAGTAAATCTCTTTCCCTGGAGCATCAGATTGGAGGGAAATTCACTCAAAGGAAATTCTGTGGAGTTGCTTCCCAGGTCAGTGTCAATCCACATAAGTTCTCCCAGACTGTAACTGTGAGAAACTTTCCCTGCACAGAGCACTTTTTCTGAGGTATCTAGCTTGATTGCAGAGGGACACTGTGACGGACTTCGGATCGGCCTGAGGCAGGGGGACTCCGGAAGGTCAAGGCCTTCTTCCACTGCGGTCTGAAGATGAGCCATGCCAGAAGCCTGTAGTACAGCAACAGAAGTACAAACAAATGCAATTTCCCTTGTGACTTGTTTGCTGAGACCACAGTACTGTGAAGAGCACTGTTTTGTTAATGAAACAAGTGCGTTTTGTCATTGACTTTTCAATGATAGTGGAGATGTGGCATTGTGCATCGATTTGGAGAGCACCAGACTTCAGTCGGACAGCTTTGAATATTTCGCTCAGCAGTTCTGCCCTCTGTATGTAGGCCTGTGCATTCAGACCCTTTGTGGTGATGGATTTCACTAGCTGGAGGAGGTTGTTGGAATCCTCATTGCAAACAATATTTTCAAAAGTGACACTATCACAGTAAGCACAACATAAGCATTGACAAAAAGCATCAAATGCACATGTGTTAAGCACAGAGATTCTTGATTTCCTGAGTTTAACAGGCTGTTGATTGTTTCCATTTTTCAACAGGTCCACTTTTAGTCTTTTCCCTCTCACAGATGGATCTGCATGGAGCCATTCAGGACAAGGAGAGAGGTATGAACTCCTCTTCCTCTGTTTGGGTGGAACCGCTAAGCCTCTCCAGTTTTCAACAGCTTCTTCATCTGTTGGATGGATGTTTGTGACGGTGTCAGACTTCCCAGAGCAGGAAGCATCCATCTCTGGCCTTCCATCTATCCTGCAGGTTGCGGTGGGTAGTGGATTGACTCCTGTGTCGATCACGGTCAAAACAGCCTCATCCTCTTCACCTTTTTCCACACTCTTTTGTTTTGCAGAAAAAATACGCATGTTGCCTTCAATGAAGGACTGATGTCGAGCAATGAATCGTTCCACTCGAATAGGCAAGTGTTCATGCTTGAAAAGGCCGCGTTTGATGTTTTTAAACTCGGCTTCGACATTGGCTGAACTTGCGGTGATGTTGGAGCTCCGGAAGTGAGGGATCATTACCCCTGTCCAGAGAGGTAAGTAATTTGCAAGCCAGATTATATTTGGAATAATCTCAGGGAGGAAGTGCATATTGTCATGATCACCATTAGATGTGGCAAGTGACCTGCTCTCCTCACATATGTCTGTTACCCACTGCCGCAGGTCTGTCTGTGTTTGGTCACATGGATCCACTTCTTCCAGGTCCGCACACTCTACATCTGGAATGATGACACGCTCTTCTGCAATTCGGGCTTTTAGGTATTTCGTGCACCTTTCTGAAATGAGGGGGGCTCCAGAGCTGTCACTACCCTCTGTTTCGCTGAGAACCACAATAGTAATGCATCTTAGTAGCTCTCTTGCATCGTCCATGGATTGTGACATGAGAAGCTGAGCTATTGACCTAACAAAGAAATCTTTAATGCGATGTGTTTTTTTTTTCAAGCAGTCCCACCGGCAGATCATCTTGATGCAATGTGCAACATCAACCCGCACGAAACAAGGTGGGACTTTTGCTGACTGTCTACCGAGTAAGACACCACAACACTCATTGATGTAGGTCTTAAGATCAGGATGAGAAGTAAAAGCCTTGACCAAACCTCTGAGCAAAGCCAGAGAAAAGTCACTCACAACCTCTTTTGGAGTAGGTGCACCTGCGCGTATCCATTCTGTCAGCCAATGTGTTATGGCATTAACATCATGTCTCTCTGACAGCATTTGCACCACTGGGACACTTGAGCTCTCACCCCCTGCCACAACACCCTGATATAGGAATATATGGCCAGACTTGCCATTTGGTCTCTGTAGTTTCCTCACCACTGAGCCAGTTGCATCAAAACTCACAGTGGGGTTAGTAGATGTCTTTGATAATGTCTTGTACATATACATTTGTGTTTGACTCCAATAGTGACAGAAAAACTTGTCTAGTCCAATGTCTTTAATGCTACCACTGTGAGGTCACTGTATTTTAGCATCTGCAGTGACAGAATAGGATCCTTGTCGCCTAATTCTAAATCATCTCTCTCTTGCTTTGCGCAGGGTGGCCAAATTAGGCAGATGACTTGGCTCAGGATCTCCAAAATCCATCAGCTTTGTTGCCTCTGATGCCCTCCATACATGGGGTTCCTTTCTACCCTCACACAGTTCTTTGGATATCTGCACACGCAGGTTACCAGACATCGCACGCTTGGAACAGCCAGTATGCAGGGAGTCATCAGTGTTTTTAAGTGAACACCTGAACTTCATTGTGCTGTTTATTCCAGGCTTTTTGTCACATTTTATGTGAATGTGGCCACGACACTCCTTACAGTTGCCTCTGATTACAATATATTTGTCTGTGACTGATTGGCTTGGCTCTTTTAAAAGCAAAATGTGCAGAGGCATTTCACTTCTTGCCAAATGTGATGATTTATCACAACATGCGTCCAGATACCAGGCTTCAAAATTGTGTATTCCCTTTTTTTTAGAGAACTTATTTTTGTATGTTACTGTTTCAGGCATAAATTCAATCCATTTCTGAAATGGAACTTCAAAATCAAAAGTGCAGCAATCTTTTGGACTGGAGGAAAGGGATCCTGGCTCAAAATCAGTGTCATCACTACTGCCACTTGTTTCATGATCACTTTCATGAGTAAACCATAAAGCAGTCCAGATATTGTGTCTGTTTAATTTAACAAACGTGTATAGTGCCTTTGCAGTGATCTTGTTGTCTAGCTGTTTACTAAGCTCTGTCCAGATGCTCTGATTAGGTGTAGCTATGTTGCCATTTTGGACTATGGCCTCTTTTGATGAACACAGGACTGTGAAAATGGAATCCCT
Organism: Gila orcuttii; assembly: GCA_026230005.1. Lineage (NCBI taxonomy): Eukaryota > Metazoa > Chordata > Actinopteri > Cypriniformes > Leuciscidae > Gila > Gila orcuttii. The sequence goes on along the minus strand of JAPDVR010000013.1, from coordinate 28,813,497 downwards.
GTCGACTGCTGGTTTCTTGGGCATCTGGCATAAGCACAACATAATTACCCTCAATTATCCTGACTCCAAAAAATATCATGTACAGCATAAATTTGTTTTAATATATTACTGTATTGGTCTGAATATAAGAATAATAGGATAATATAATATAGTAAGGATAATGTAGATGGATAATATATCTTATATTAGAACCAATATGGTAATGTTGACACCTAGATTGTCAGTATTGAAGCGAAAACTCATTGCTAACACTAATATCACTAATTTAGCTATGAAATGTTAAATACAGTTGCACATGTGACCCATGGTCGTTTTTTAATACTAAAAGGCAAATTTCTGCAACAGTAATCAGCATTTCATAGTTAAATTAGTAATATAAGTGTTATTAATGAGGTTTCTGTTCAATAACAAGTAACAAGCTCGCTTGAATGTTGTACAATTATTCTTGAAGCTACTAATATTGTAACTGACAGTTTTAAAACAATGTATACTTACATTGGCCAGAAATTTGGATTAGTAACGACTTTTGTAGTTTGATTTATATCGACCTTTTCTCCACCAACTCTACAGCATTTTATACAAGAGCATTCTCGAACAGAAGTGTCACTTGCCCCTAGTGGTGGCAGTGAAGTGTAGCAGATGAGACTCGTAAAAATAAAATACAATCAGAAGAGACTGAAGTGAAGATAATTGTTTATTGAACAAATTATGTAATGATAGAACGTCTTCGTCAATTCTACTTTAAAAGTGTGCTCACCTCGAGGATAGTTTCGCTGTTCTCTTGGCCTCTTGGGGGCTGAGAGACCTCAGAATGACCACCTAATATTATTTTAATATCTAAAAAACTGAAGCAGCTCAAACGAAAATTTTACCGGCACAGACCAGCACAAACGAACGAGACTATTTTGGGTGAATTTGGAGCATGTGGGGGGCTAGAGACGTCATCAACAATAATTGAATGTCTAATATTTTAAAACCCGACACAGCACAAACGAAAATTTTACCAGCACAGACCAGCACAAACGAACGAGACTATTTTGGGTGAATTTGGAGCATGTGGGGGGCTGGTGACGTCATCAACAATAATTGAATGTCTAATATTTTAAAACCCGACACAGCACAAACGAAAATTTTACCGGCACAAACCAGCACAAACGAAGCACAAACGAACGAGACTATTTTGGGTGAATTTGGAGCATGTGGGGGGGCTGAGTGACCTCAGAATGACCACCTAATATTATTTTAATATCTAAAAAACTGAAGCAGCTCAAACGAAACCTTTTACAGCACAAACCAGCACAAACGGAGCACAAACGAACGAGACTATTTTGGGTGAATTTGGAGCATGTGGGGGGCTGGTGACGTCATCGTCTATAATTAAATTTCTGATATTTTAAAACCCGACACAGCACAAACGAAAATTTTACCGGCACAAACCAGCACAAACGAACGAGACTATTTTGGGTGAATTTGGAGCATGTGGGGGGCTGAGTGACCTCAGAATGACCACCTAATATTATTTCAATATCTAAAAAACCGAAGCAGCTGAAACGAAACTTTTTACAGCACAAACCAGCACAAACGGAGCACAAACGATTGCGTCTATTTTGGGTGAATTTGGAGCATGTGGGGGGGCTGGTGACGTCATCGTCTATAATTCAATTTCCGATATTTTAAAACCCAACGCAGCACAAACGAAAATTGTACCGGCACAAACCAGCACAAACGAACGAGCCTATTTTGGGTGAATTTGGATCATGTGGGGGGGCTAAGTGACCTCGAATGACCTAAAAATATTCTTTTAATATCTAAAAAACCGAAACAGCACAAATGAAACTTTTTACAGCACAAACCAGCACAAACAATTGAGCATAGTTTGACGACGCTTTGCGTTGGGTGGGGGGCCAACTTCACGCAGGTCTCCTACATCCTACGTCATACATTGTCAAGTGTTACTCTTTTAGCGTAAGTCGACTTGCATAGGCCGTCTGCCGGAAGCTAGTAATTTTAGTTGATAAAGTTTTAAATATGGATATTTTTCTTACACAAACGCATCGCTTCACTTCAGAACGCCTTTATTAAACCCCAGAGCCGTTTGAAGCACTTTTATCATGAATGGATACGCTTTGATGACACACCTAGGATGACTTGAGGGTGAGTAAATCATGGGCTAATTTTCATTTTGGGTGAACTATCCCTTTAAGGCTGACATTATCTACAAGAAAAAGTTTAAACAGACTGCAGATGTTTAGCACTTGCGGTTAAAGGTTAGAAAACCCGTAACCTGGAATGTTTGAGGCCTTGAAAGCACTGTAATAATAAGAAACTGTAGGTTATAGTTTAGTAAAGAACAGGAACCAGTTCATCTAAATCCTACCAGTTAGAAAAACCGGCTTCCTTCCGATCTTATCAGAGAGTGGTCCAAACAGGACATTTCCGATCAGCACACCAGCAAAGAACAGGGACCCAGCCAAGTTCACTTTGTAGGCTTGATGTTTAATTAGGTACCACTGCAAGAGAAGATCAAAAGAAATATAAAATAGTTTGAAGGTGTATTCATTAATCTGCTGTCCTGTCCAGACACATAGATTATAATTTAAACACAGTTCCTGATTTGATATAAAGTATAGATTTGTATTTGAAAGACTGAGCAAGCTTAAGCCAAGTTTGTTTGATGCACAACACTGATGACAGTCTCTTACCTCAGTCACGATTGAGCTGACATCCTCGGTGAACTTCACACTGAGTTGAGTTACATCACCATCCACACCTTCAGTAAAAGGTTCTACATGATATTCTGGCACAGCACCCACTAAAATGATGAGCATGGACTGACATGCCATGTAAATCTGTTTAAAAAAAAGACAAATATTTCAGGTTACTTAAGTTTCATTGATCTAGGCCCAGTTCCCTTCCAGTAAATGAACAATATTTGCACTGATATAAACTCTGATATGTTAGTGATAATCAGTAGAATGTTCAGAAAATTTTCTTTCAGGATAATCTTATACGTGGCTTGAGTTATGCATCCTTCGCAAAGACGCATCTTCCCCGATTTTAGCCTTATTGAAGAACCACCAGATCATCACTAATCCTCCAACAAATTACACAATGGGTGTAATTTGAAAGACTGTGGGTTGTAGGCCTATCCAGTTCTCTATCTAAACAGTAGAGGTCCAGGTGTTGGGCAAAGCTGAAAACTGGACTCATCAGCGAAGATCAGAATCAGACAGATCTGTCTTTGTGAAGGACGCGTGACACAAGCCACGTACAAGGTTATCCTGGAAGAAAACATGCTTCCTTCTGCTTTGTTCCCCAAATCGAAGTTTCAAATTTAGTTTCAAGTTTAATTAATTTATAAAGCACATTAAACAGCCACAAAACTGACCAAAGTGCTGTACAAGACAACTAAACACAGACCCTAAATATACACACTTTAATACACGCAAATATAATATGCACATTTAAGAAAAATGTGCGTAAAAACAATTAAAAAATCAATACGCCAGAGAAAACAAATACGTTTTTAAAAGAGACTTAAAAATTGTCAAGGAAGATGCCACTCTAATCTCTAAGGGCAGGTTGTTCCATAACCGTGGCCCAACCACAGAAAACGCTCGAAGGATTGGCTTTTCCCACAGGAAAATGCTCCATGCCACACAGCCAGAACAATCAAGGTTGAGGACGGAGGACCACCAGATCAAGACTCTGTCATGGCCATACCAATATCCAGACCTGAACTCCACTGAAAACCTCTGGAATGTGATGAAGATGGAATGTCACAAGCCATCAAACAAAGCTGAGCTGCTTAAATTTCTTTTTGCCAGGAGTGGCATAAAGTCACCCAACAGCAATGTGAAAGACTGGTGGTGGAGAGCATGCCATTGCCAAGACGCATGAAAGCGGTATTTGGAAATCAGGGTTATTCCACCATATTGATTTCTAAAATCTTCCTAAGTTTAAACATTAGTATCATGTTTAAAAAAAAAAAAAAAAAAAAAAGAATATTGGCTTGTTTTCTTTACATTATTCAAGGTCTGAAAACATGGCTTTTTTGGGGGGTAATTTTAACCAGTTGTCATTTTCTGCAAACACATGCTCTATGCTCATGTGATTAATAATCTTTGAATAATTGTGCTTATATGTACTGTCAGTGTCACAAAAATTATATCTCAGCTTCATCACTCAAATTTTATGGGACAGAGTTGTTTTATATTTTCCTTAAGCACGTTCCATTAAGAAACATCCTGCCATCTTCATTATAATGAATGCTAAATTTGTGAACGCCTATTTGACTCATATTAAGCAATAGGTAGGGAAAACATACATTTGGAAGCAGGAGATATACATCTGAATATTAATTCAAAGTATTACTTGACATATAAACATTTTCGGTTTTGTTGCCCAGTAATGGCTCCACCGACCCAATACTATTGATATATATAAGCAAGCATATTAATGCCTGACTGAAACTAGGTCAAATTAAAGCAAATGCATCCTACTGCATGAAGATAAGATAATGCAAATATGACAAGGATCTGAACCCTCAAATATAAGTTTTGCATAATTACTGGCTTGAATGCCAAGAGATATAAAATGTACCTAAACAAACACACGTTAGTCCAGTGTTTACAGATTTGCATGTTTCATTAGTTACGTTACCTGTAGGAAAACCAGGATGGTGATCATCCGCTTCTGGTGTCTACCGAATTCTCCAACTACCTGGAAAGCCTCCTCTAAATCCATCCCAGGGTCAAATCATCCGACTGCATGCCATCGAGCGTATTTTTACATTTTCAATAATGGATCTGATAGCAACTGAGGTTGCAGATACTCCGCTGTAATCTGGCTTCCCTTCGCAGACGTGGAATGAAACCACGTGGTACATAGAGTGATTCTGATTGCACGAGACTTTGGCATAAAAACACGTGCTTTAGACAGCGGTTCTGATTGGACTACTCTCTAGTGGAAATTTAAATTGAAACGGGCCTTCCACGTTGCTACTTAATTTTAATTTTATTAGACAAACTTTATTTTCTGATTAATAGTACTGTAGCCGTGATGTCAAAACCCGGAAGACTGATTTGCCAGTGGTTTTCGAGATTGTTATATGGGTTTTTCAATTTATGAGTAAAAAAAAGGCCTATGGACGTTTTGTTTTCAAACGTAAATTTCAAAAACAGTTCATATCTAGTTACGTTTTCTTTTATTAAACATAACAGCTTCCAAATTATCGGTTTCGATATGGGCGTGTAATTTACGTTGATGAACAAAACTACCAAGTATCGTCAACTTCAGGTTCCCACACACCTTATTTTACTCATAAATTGAAAAACCCATAGAAAATTCTCTAGCAAAACACTAGCAAATTAGTCTTCTGGGTTTTGGCGTAACGGATGAAGCACTTTTTCATAAAAGATGATCAATGCCATTACTGCTGAAGTAGACTATTTTAGCAGGTGTAAGGAAATTAACAAAATATGAAACGCTCATTTGTGCACTTGCACAAAATAGTAACAGTTAAGAATAAAATAACTAATATAGTATATATATTTTTGTTTTCCTAAACACCCTAATTTTAAATATTTTAACCATGTACAAACCTTACTCAATATGGAACGTTTTATTAAATACAGTTAAAACAATTATTACATTTTAATTTATTTATTATACTAAATTCAAACCTCCTTCAGCAAACATTTTCATTCTTGTAACCTTAAATCCCTTAAATTGTGGAAAAACATCAACAAAGCCAACCAATATTACATTCAACAATTTAATAGAAATAATAACTTTACACAAACATTTCAAAATTGAACCATCTTTTAAAAATATGTTTTATTGGTTAAAATATGGAGTGGATCATTTTATTTAAACTTTTAATTAAACATACAAATGTTCAACAAAACAAACCACAAAAAAGCAAGCTCTAAACTCTAGTGAAATTAACAGGAAAATTAACAGTAAGAAATCACCCAGAAATTATAACTTTTAATATTAAACTGTGACTGGTGAAACAGACATGAAAAAGCAAGTACATAGACAAAACAGGTTTAAAATGAAGTACTTTAAGACATCCAAGAAGAGAGTCAAAAACTGCAACAATTAAGTTTAATTCTGACACCTGAGTGGTAGTTTAGAACGTGGCGGCGTAATCATACTCTCATTCTCCACCTTTGAACGGTTCAAGGATTTATTACTGTTTTCCTTGCTTTTCTTCTAGTTAGACAAAAAGAACAAAATATTGTGAATCTGCATCTACAACCAATGAGTTTGATAATTATTTGCCAACACTGTAAAGGTGTGGTCACATTTAACATTGTTTGGAAAATGTTCACGGCAAAATCCAGTCATTTCAATAGAAATCCACACAATTGCACAAAGGCGAAAGACTTCGCCACACAGATTTTCAGTTTTTCACAAATTCGCTGCGCTGATCAACAGAAAGCTGCTTGGTTTGAAATGAACTTGAGTGAGCAGTACTTCATACATCACTACACTATTGACAATAGAACTTTTCTTGCATGTGAAATTTTGCTAATGTGACCGCACCTTTAAGCTTATGTATAACATTAAATGGGTGCAAAATGTCTCACCTTGAAGAAGGGAACCCTTCCGTTTTCAAAACATGTCAGGTTTTCATCAGAGCACGAATGTTCAGTGATGTTTCCATTACTAGAAACACTGACTTCATCATCCAGAGAATCCTAAAAACAGAATTGAGGTTACACCAGTCCAAAAAAAATATCAACTGCACCTTCAAATAAATCTTAATCGCAAACACTGATAGTGTTTCAACTGATTCAAACTCCTCCTGTAATATAAAAAATAATGGACTACCTGGTCGAGAGGTTTCTCCTCTTCTGCCTCTATGACAGTTTCACACGGATTCAGTGCACACTGAAGCTCTTCCTGCTGAGCTCTGAACTCCTCTGCCAGCTCCTCTCGACTCTTCGGCTTGTTCAGCACACGTGGGTACGCGTATTCCCTACGCTGAGGGGTCGTTCCTGCAAAGATACACACGTCACATTACTGCCCTGTACACATGGACCAATTACTTGCACTTGAGCAGTGACTATACCCAAAATGCTATATTTAGAATATTTTCCTCACAGCTTCTCACATACCTGTTGGCAAATCTTGCCGTAGCTCTGAGCTGATGAAGTTGTGTACAGTGTCCAGTGCCCGAGTGCTGATGGAGGAGAGGGTCTCTTTGTGCTCCTGCATGGTAGCATCATCTTTACCGGTCTGCAATTCCACACGACCCAGAATTCCTTCTACTTCCTGCTGCATGGGAGTCAAACGGGCTTCACAGTCCTGAACGGCTTTCTTCCCCTTTTCCTCTACAGACTGCATGCACACACAAAACGAGGGATGGGGATAGTCTCAAACACCAGAAATGCATCATCGAAGTAGACAAATGGTCAAGTGCAAAAGACCGTGGGCAATGAGACAGGACCAAACTAACCTTTAGCAAGTCTTGCACAGCCTTCTCTGTCTCCCTGATGAGTGAAAGCTGTTCTTGGGCTTTATTCTCGGTTGAGTTTCTGGCTTCGTGACACCACACGAGTCCTGACTCAGCTAGCGAGTCAAGCGATGTCTGTAGCAGTCCACAGTATCCGGCACACTCCTTCAGCGCTCTCTCTCCCTCTTCCGTCACTCCATTCATCTCTGTAATCACTCCGTCCACAGAAGAACCCAGTCGAGCACGGACAGACACAGTGTGCTCCTCGGTCGCAGTACATTTACTGCAATAAAAACGATTTATTAGGGTTTCGTTACAGGAAACTTGAAATTATATGTTGTGAATATACTCTCACCTCTGTATGGAGCTCTCTAATGTTTCTTGTAGAACAATCTGGGCAGATGCCGCCTGTGAAAGACCCTCAAAGTCAGTCTGAGTGTCCACCGCCAAGAGATTCATTTGGTTCTGCAAACACTGAACCAGCTCGGCCACACGCTGTAAAAAGGAACAATTTAAGCAGTTTAAGAACTAGTGGTCAAAAGAGATTTAGACAAAAGTTCTGTTACAGAACTTTACAGGAGAACTTCATGAGGAGAATTTTTTTTTTTAATTGGTTACACTCATACCCATAAAGCTTGTGACCATCTGAGCCAATCAATTTAACAGAAATGTGATTGCTTGGATTAAAGACAATCCTCCTCTTCAAGAAACTGTCCAGGGGTTATAGACCTACCGCCTGATGGCTGTTTCCAGCTTGGCTAATCTGTTGCTTGAGCTTGTCGTGTTCAGCACGCAGAGTGCTAAAGCCCTGCACAGTGCACTCTCGCATACTGGCCAACGATTCAGTGTAAGAGTCAAAAAATGACATCATCTCTGCTTTCAGACCCCACATCTGTAAGAGACATTTTTACCATGACTTATTACAAATCTCAAATAAGCAATAAACTGGCATAACAACAGTTCAAGTCATTCTTCTCACACATACCTGCTCATTCAGAGTGTGGTATCTGTGAAGGGTTTGCTTCAGACTGTCATTCATGGCTATGACAGACCTGATTCCTGGCACCGCCTGGGCGACCAGAACCTCCTCTAGTTGCTGTTTGTGTTCATCCTGAAAAAAAAAAAAAAGGATCAATGAATGGTGATAAATATAATGCCTAAAATTAGACAAAAAAAAAAAATATTGCATTCAGGCATCACAACATCATAAAGTACACAGTATGAACAGGATATGCATAAGATACATTTAATAGAGTAAAATTGTTAGTGTTTTTAAAGATGATGGCAAAGGTAAAGGGATAAATTGGGCAAGTACAATTAAAAATCCATTACTGGTCAATTAAAATGTTTAAGATTGATCATCATAACCCCGAAAATCACAGTCTTGGAAAACCTGGATATGGAGGCAACAATTTTTAAAGTGATTTCTAAAGCGTAGGCCTGGAGAAGTTATTGTAATTAATAAAACTCCATGGATAATTTTATGAATTATATTTTACCAGTTAATTTCAATCTGATAAAATACTTGAGCTTGACATGTGTATTTTTATTTATAAAAAATCCATATCCAATGTAAATGTATTGGTGTATTTAAAAACAAAGAGCATGCAGCTCAAATTCAGTTATTTTACTTATAGTAACTTCTCAGAAACTATGAGTGGCCATAGATAAAAAAAAAATAAAAGTTGAATATTTTTATGGACAATACACAGGTTTGTGCAACGTCATCACATAGATGCGCGCACATCTAAGAGGCAGAAAACAACTCTCTTTACGTCTATTCTAGCAGAAGCAGAGATGACACGGAGCTGTTGTGCTGTAAACTAACCTAAATGCATAGGGTATGTCAGGTTTTTGTGATTCGCAAACTTAGCTGGAAAATTTCATTCAGAGACCTGATGACTAACATTATAACTTAGCTTACTAGTCAACTAACTAACATTTTACATAATGTTATATTAATATACAAATGAAACAAACAAACAGATCCAACTCTGAAATTGCAGTTTATTATTGAGTCAACAAGAATTTACAAACAATGCAAAATCTACGTTAATTGCAATGTTCTTTTACAGAACTCGGCCTAACATATGCGGTCTTGCCTCTTGGATGCGAGCGCATCCGGTATTGTTTGTATACAAGAAACCTGTGTATGGAGTTAACCCAGATCTATTGAACACTACTGAAAAGGCCTTTCGTGGTTTCAAGAGTGCACAAAAATCAAGAATTCAGCCTTGGTATAAAAAAAACCCCATGTATATTTCAAAACATTTTGACTGATTGAGTTCTTACCAGTATTTCCAGCATGCTGTTCTGAGCCTCCTGAGAGAGTTTCTCCTGATGTAACACTTGTTCCTTGCACCGCTCTACACCTTCTCCAACAGCTTCTTTAATACTGCTGTAAGACTCACAGACAGCACCTAATGTCTCCTTAAACACTGTGCCGTTTGTATTCAGCAGCTCACCTACACAGAGACATTTAAAAAAAGCGTTCATCAGATCAGTTTCCTGAAAGGACTCACTTGCTGGAAGTGATTTTAACCACCTAAAAACAGGGTTATTACATGAAGAGTGCATCCATGTGATATATCTTACCCACAGAAGAGCGGTAATAATTAATCATCGCAGCATGTTTGTAGCTCTGCTCCTGCAGCGAGGTCTGCATGCTGTTGTAGCAGTTCTCCATGCGTTGGGCGAAGCTCTCCTGGACCTCCCCGTTATGATGCTCCACCTCCTCCTTCCTCTGCAGCTTAGCGTGGAGACCGCTAACGTCCTGCGTGCTGGCCTCAGCAGTGCTCAACAGCTGGATGAGAGAGACTCGGTTAGTAGAGTGTGCATGTATGCATTTATTGTCAGTGCATCATCGAATGACACACTATCCAATTCCTTCTACCATAGCAGACCTGGTCAGCAGTGCTGTATAGTTGACCCTCATTACTCTGGAGCTGTAAAGCAATGAACTCCTCCTGAGTGAGACGGTGCCTGGTCTCCGTCAGGTCCTTGTGAGCCTCCTCCAGTTTCTGGCTCTTGTCCTGCAGGTCCTCAGTGCACTGGTCCAGTTTTTGCTTACTGTCTGTGAACAAGTCTATAATCTGCCAAGGCAAAATTTGTCAGATACATCACTCACACTCAAAAGTGGAAGTTGGGCAAGTCTTGTATAGAAAAGCAGAAGTAGAATGGATTTGAAAGACGCTCACCTTCTTGAGCTCCTCCTCCATAGCAGCGATCCGATCGTTGTACTCGGTAATCTGCTCTTCCTGAGACAACAGTTTACTGTTTATATTCCTGCAAAAGGGCAAATAAAGGATGAAATATAGTCTGCTCCTTAATTATCTGCTTCAACCAATAATATAAAAATAAGTCTTAATTCCTGGAACATAAACATATTTAGTTATACATGTAGAATTACGTGCCAAAGTGTAGTACTTATAAGCCGCATTATCCAAGGACCAATGATCATAAACTACCCTTTCAAAAGTTTGGGGTTCGTAAGAATTTAATTATTCTAAAATAAGTCTAATGTTTACCAAGGCTGCATTTATTTGATAAATACAGTAAAACTAATATAAATCATTCTGATATCTAGACTTGGTGCTCAAGAAACATTGCTCACTAACAACAATGTTGAAAACAGCTGTGCTGCAAACATTATGTGGAAGCCGTGATAAAATTCCAGGATTCTTTGATGAAAATTGATATATTTTGTATCATTGTAAATGTCACTTTTGGGCAATTTAATGCGTCCTAGCCCTGTATAAAATTAATTTCTTAAAAAAAAAAAAAAACCTAACTGACTCCAAACTTTAGAAAGGTAGTAGCATGTACACAGAACTCACTCATAGTTATCAAGAGAGAGATACACTCCATGTTTGTCACGGGTGGCAGCCAGATCTCTTTTCAGTCGCTCAATCTCCTCTGTGTATTCCTGCAACATTTATTTTAGAAACACAAATTTGTCAATGCTGATGCCACATGAAAATGAAGAAATTGGTAAGAAAATGTACATCAGTGAAGAAACTTGCCTTTATCAGAGTTCTCTTGGTGAGTTTCTGGTTGACCTCTGGCTTATTCATGATACTCTTGGCCCTGTTGGCATAGTCCAAAGTGCTCAGAGTTTCCTAAAATAACATACAAATCAACATATAAGTCAACATTCCTGATAATACAGAAAAACAAAAACAGTGCAAAGCCAACTAGCAAAAGTCATACCTCCAGATTGATGGAGGCAGGAGACACAGTGGCGATAATGGAGGTTTTGGTGCGTCCACCTAGCGAGTCCTGCAGTATGCGGGTGAGTTTTGACTCCCTGTAAGGCACATGAGGCCCTCTCTCCACCAGAGCCTTGATTACACGACCCAGAGTCAGCAGAGACTGGTTTATGTTGCCGGCTTCACGCGCACGTTTATCAACAGCACCAGATCGCCCGATGTTCTCACTACCCGCAAGATCCACCTGAACAGTGTGACAGATGAGTTGTCGGTTTAAAAATACTGGTGAACTCCCACTATTGAGCCAGAGAAGAAAGTAGACTCACCAAGTTCAGTTTTCCGATCTTAACCAGCTCCTCTCCGTCCAGTGTGATCTCTTTCATGTGAATAGTCACGGAGAACACGGAGTGGGATCGACTGGTGGAATAAAAGTCGAAGAGGGGTATTATAAACAATGAACAACTTAGCAATGGCGTACAATTTTTTTGCCTCTTAAATTGAGATTCAAGGATCCAGTTATTACCTAGAGTAAGCATTCATGAGGGTGGAGGCCGTCTTCCTCTTGGACGCTCCTCTCTCCAGGATCTGATACACCTCATTCTTGTTGTGCACAGTGATCTCCTCCAGACCTTTAATGGTCACACCCCTCTGACAGAAACACAGAATATCCGTGTTTTAGTGAATATTTTCATATGAGATATATATATATATATATATATATATATATTATAGGGAGGTGTAATACATTAGAATCCTACTTTATTTCTGGGATCATCAAACAGTTGTAGTCTCTCTGTGACATCAGGAGCAGGGCTGAGCAGGTCAAACAGTTCTTCATTATAGATTTCCAGCAGAGATACCTTCACTGAGAATTCTGTGCCGTTATTGGACAGTTTCTCAAAGATCTGATGAAGAGTTCTGGGAATAATTCCAGCCAGAGGGTCCTGTGAGAGAGAAGGTGAAAGTAAAGGAAGATGAAAAAAAAAAAAAACACTAATGAGTCCCTGAGCAGATCATATCAAGGAAATATTGGTACTCATACTGTGACCCAACAGCAAAATCTCAATAAGAAAGCATTATTATTTAGTAAATGTGCAAAGAGCATAACAGATATAATCTACATCCAAGTCAAAGGCACAGTAGCAAAATTAAGAGTCAGAACAAGGCTAGAAAGAGTTCCATTAAACTAAATTAAAATAGCTGCTGATGCAGGAAACCTTTATTAACATTAGTGGCCTTTAGGAAAGAAATAAAACACTAATAACAGAACATATTCTAAACAGCCATTGAAGATACAATTTATACTGCTGCAGAACTGCTCAAATGTTACCTCTTCCCAAGTAAACTCCTCATTGGGCGATCTGTCACCCTCCATTGTGAAGGTTTTCCCTGTTCCAGTTTGTCCATATCTTTTAGAAAACAGAAATTAAACAAATAAATAAATAAAAAAGATTGTGTTTTTTAATGCCATGCCAGCTTCTTTGACGTTTATGGCAAAATTCATAATTGAGGTATTAATTTAAAAACATTTGATGAAAAACAATTTACATAAATTTAGAAAAGTAACAGATAAAACCATCAGTAAAGTTGAATGATATTATATTTAAAGAGAGATACTCACGCAAATATAGTACAATTGTAGCCCATAATAACTTCATCTAATATGGGGCAAACCACACTTCTATAAACGTCAATTTGTTTTGCAGAAGGCCCAAAAACCTAAACCGGACCAGACATTTAATGAACATTACTGCACAGGAAAAGATTTGGACATTAGTAAGACTCAGGATGTGGGTGGAAAACAAGCCAAAAACTAACCATGTCAAAACTGTATGTTTTTCTTGCGGCTTTGTCCGTGGCGCCTCCAGTACGGACCGTCAACTCTTTTTTGTTCTGGTCACACTCAACAACGGTATGAGAGGCAGATTTACGCTCCACTGTGTTGAAGGGCCTGTGAATTGCACATCAGACATGAGAATGATATAGACTGAGAAGTTAATTAATCTTATAAACACAATTTTATTTAGGTATTAAAATTCATAAACATGAATCAAAAAAGAACAAAACCAAATAAAGAAGAGAATTAAAACCACAGAAAAGTAAATACATATCCTATATTATAATTTCATAATGTCAGCAATTATGAAACAAGTAAAACATAAATGATCAAACTATTCTTTTGGCCAACAAAAATTACAATTAATAAATTGTATAAATTGATTTAAAACGTGACGATTTTAAATTTGTAGAGAATTGTCTCAGAGAGAAGAGGAACAAAAATAAATATCACGGATCACCTAATTTATAGGTCATCACAAGTAGCATATTATTTAAAATAATATGAACAAAGAGGGTTGTGTACTAGGAGTGTAAGTTAACTTAAAAACCCACATATAAAACCACTGCCAGAGGAAAACACGTGAGTGTGGGATGCTTAAAAAATAGCATTTATTACAAACACAAATATTAAACATGCACATTCACCTGCATCGTACAACCACTTGTATATTTCTTCCTTTCTCATCTTTTTTGGCTGCTGGTATCTGTGATGATGCCATGTTAGCAAAAGGAGAGTCTTCTGGGCTCCAAGTCAGAAAATGCCCTTTAAATACAAGTTAACCTTTAAACAAAAGCAGGAGTCAATTAGCAAAAATAAGTCACATTAAAATGTCGCTTACATATATATGCGCCACTTAAAAATACACAAATAACGTTAGATAAAAGTTACACAACACAAACATCCATTATGTTGACAATATCTAGCCTAAATTACGCCTAAACAAAATAAATGACAAAAACAAAAAGCTAATGAGAACAAAATTAGAAAATGCACGTACCGTTTAACAGATATACTTTCAAAGCAGATAAAGTAAGATGATAAAGCCGTTTAAATCCTTCCAATAACGCAGGTTATTTGAAAACTTTCTTTGATGTCCGCTCTGACTACGGTCTCAAGCACTGCAGTTAGCTAAGCTGAGTTTGAAAATTGCGCATCTGCAGCTTTAGGCCAATCAGAGAAAAAGGTTTTCTGACCATCCTTCTGATTGGTCTAAAGGAAGAGAGCTGGAGCGGATGCATCTCGGGAAAGTGCAGCGTTTTCGAATAGTACTGGATCATGAGCAAATAAGACTAATCAGATAAAGACTAAATTAATATTCATTTTCACTGATACAGTTTACGGCATTTTAAATTAGACTTATTTTACTATTATGTCTATTACGATTGCTTCTTTATGTGGTGTTTTATGGCAGTGCAGAAGACAGGAACTATGGTGTCTTTGCTCTTATGTGAGTTTTTTACGCTTTTTTTTTTTAATATAATCTAAAATCTTTGCCCTTCAGCCGCAGCTCTCTCTGATAAACATTACAACAAAACAGGAACTGTGATCCATATTCAAATATACGTCACAAACGTTTCTCTTTCTGAAACGACTGTAGTTCCTAAAATGACCAGTAGATGGTAGTAAGAGACCATTATAACTGCTCTGGGTAGGCCTACCAGTGGTGCCGTTTTAAATAGGACTACAGAGGAAACATTATATTAGATGAAATATATATGTATATGTGTAGCACTTTTCTAGCTGCTGTCTTACATGGTCCATCGTTGCTCTGTCATTTTATTTAAATGTATGACCATTTTATTATTCACAACTTATTTTTAGTTACATTAAGAATAATTGATTCCTTTTGTTATGCCTTTAACTTCTGATTTCACATCGCATTGTACTCCCATTTTTACTATGATTTTACGTTATGTTATAGATTTTACACAGCTATGGAAATACAAATGTAAGTGATTGTTTTTGGGCAATTTTATGAACCAGTTTTTTTTTTCTTCTTTTCTTTTTGTTACACGAAGGTCACATAAAACTGTCTTGGAAACTTTTTACCATTTTTATTGTTGTTGTTGTTGCTACTTTTACGAAAAAAAAAGATGAATTATTACATAAACGTTTAAAAAAAACATCTAACGGTTGTGACGCCATTCTCATCACAATGTGTGAAGAAAACAAACAAGAATTAAGGATTATAATAAATATAATTTGTGAACCGAATGTGGAGGAAAATTAAACTATTATTTAATTCGTTTACGAATTAATGTTAGCAGAACAAAAAAAAACAATGTTTAATTAAACACAACACAAATATTGAGTTGGACAACACATGACGCTGTGGTGGAATTGTTTAGACATTAATAGACTACGGTAGTTTATGAAATGTGTGCTTCTGTTTCTCAAAAGGTCCACATCCCATATAGTTAAAGCAACACACGTTTAGTTTCTGTCATAGAAAGGTGGAGACTTTTATTTTAAAGAATCATCATTGCTATGGAATACTTGTGTTCATAGTAGCTGTGCTCACACTCCTGCTTTCCTCGTAGTGGCAGACTTCACTCGCGTGCAGAAGCCTGACAACAGCAACAGCAGCAGCAGCGGGAGGGAATGGGCAGAGAGGGGCGCCGCAACGTTTAACAAGACATTCTTCAACACAACACGACCAATAAAACAATTCACCATCGGTGAGCACGCGCCTCAATCTACAAACACATCGCGGCCTGATCGCTTGTGTTTTTCCTCTCGTGATCCTGAAATTATCAATAAAAACAACCGAAGCTAACACGAGCTCGCGTGCTAACCACTAACGTACCACCATTAAAAACAGAACTGTCCGGCTTACATTAGTTAAAAACTGTTTATGCTTTCAGTCCCTGGCTGTTTAAATGCAATACATGGTTTATTATAAGACGATTTAAGTGAGGTAACGTTAAATCAATGCATTTTGTGTTTTCTTCTTGCATGACGGTGCCTTTTTAGCTACACGCGTCTGTTAGCCGTCTGATTCACATGGCAGACGTATTTATTATTAGGACAGATTCGGTGATTTACTTCACATGCAATCAAATATGAGTATAGTGCAAGAATCACGTTTGTGTTTGGCAAACTGACAGATTGACGATGTGTGTGTGTGTGTGTGTGTGTGTGTGGGGTGGGGGGAGTTGCTGGCTTCAAGGCCAAGGTCGCAATGAGGCCTAACTGATATACATAAATAATCATATTTAGTTGTTTAGATACATTTGTGATTATGATGTGTATAGTGCGGTAAATATGTTGCTGGAGGGCTTTGGTTTTCATCTGCTTGGCATCTGTTTGTGTTAGAAATGTGGGCAAAGCTGCTTGTGTGCCATCAAGGATGATTTAAAGCGTTTTGTCTTTCCTTTTCATTTTAGAATAAAGTAAATGTGATGTTGCACTAAGATTATTTATAAAAAAATAATAATATCTTAATAGGATCTGTCAGTCTGTTTGTTGTACTTTGGTTATACTATGCTATTCAGACATGCACTTTGGTAATGCCACAGGTATGTTATTAGCAGCATGATGTGTCTTACAAAAAAGTGCTGTGGTAGAATTATTACCATGATGTATGCTATATCCTAAAAACTTGTGTGGCAGTACTGGTACAGTCATGGTGTCGGGTGGTAATTGTACTTTGATTTTAACCAACACGGTATATGAATATAATCCACATGATGAACGTTCATTATTGGGTTTATTTTAAAATGCTTTACTTTGATATAAATGCTTCGGAGGTAAAATAATAATTATTTTTATTGATTGATTGCAAAGCCAGTTATTGCTTTAATAATGCTATGTCATTTACAAAAAGCTTCTGTTGCTATAATTTTTTTATTGGAAAATTTAAATACAACTAACAAGATTTGTCATAAATTTGGCATCTTATTAATAAAATAAGCAAGTTACTAAAGTTATGAATTATTAAATGAATGAATTATTATTATTATAAAGCATCTGGACAAATCCATCAGGTCCATATTAAAGACTTCAAACTCAAAACTGAGTGTTGATATGCGTTTACTTCGTGAATTGTTATATCTGGAAACTGATTTTAATAACTGATTTTTGTCTGAAGTTCAGGGTTACAATAAGCTCTAGAAATGCTGAGACCACAGAATAATAACACTGTAAAGTTGTGTACTTGACTAAGTTTATAGATTTGCTGCTGCATCTCTTTAGAAAATTTCACGTGCGCTTCAAATGCCATATGCCGCTGAATCAACTAGTTGCATTCTTCAAAATAAAGTGACAGTAATGTAAGCAGAATGAATTATTGATGAGAATTTATGAGTTCATGAGACGGGGTTATGGAAACTCGCCCTTTATTTTCAGGGTCAGATCAGGTGACCCGCTGGATGGGATGGCCTGAGGGGCCCTTTCATGTGACAAGTGTGAGTTTGGAGGCCTGAAATCAGGTGTTGGGCACGTTTATGTTGGAACTCCTGCATGTGGAATTACTTTGAAGCCAGTTTTTGTCTTGTTTGTATATGGATATCATCTTATTGGGAATGTAAATGATTAGAGTCGTAATGGAACTCATAGTTCTCCTAAATGCATGATCAATGTATTTTTTTTTTTTTGCAGTCTATGTTTGAACCAATTTAAGGACAGCTGCTTTCTCTACTGTTTTTGTTCCACAGTGCAAGTTCTCCTTTCTTGGGCACGTGTTTCTACTGTAGTAATGGGCACTTTTTTGAGTGATTTTAACTGTTTAATCTTGGATTGAAGCTTACTTGTCAACAATCAGTCCTCACAGAATCATAGCTGCCGCTACATCCAGACAGAGTCTTTCACATGGTAATGTAGGTCATGCTCAGCGCTTTGTTCTGAAACTCGACTGGGTCTGCGGTATGCAGCCAGTCGGCCCAGCCGTTTTGCCTACAGTGTGGCTAGAGGTTAACAGGAAGTCTAGACATCAATGCTGACTTGTTCAAGTGGATGTAGTTCTGCTCAGTTAAAATAAGAGCACCTCACTTCATCTGTTTTGCTGTAAATCAAACTAATCAAATAGTCAATTATCCCATCTTGATTATTGATAGAATTAAGAATACTGGCTTTACAAAAAATAACCATTGTATTAAGGTGTTGTTACTATAATACAACAGTTCTAACTTCTACTTCTAACTTGTTATTGGCCACCACTGACATAAAAAAGACACTAGGGCTGCAACTATCAAGCATTTTTAATATTCGATTAATCTGACAATGGTTTGTCGTTAATCCAGTTATTATAATATTTTATACAGTTTTTAACAGTTTTCATGCCTCATGTTTATTATGCGGAAAAAACTTAATATAAAGCTGTAGAATATGAAATACTTTAAAATATTGTGTACACTTTTCCCCACTGTTGCAACTTTGCCTATTCATGCATTCTGTTGCCTATTCATGCATGCATTCAAGCGATAATGTAAATTTTTTTGGTAAATGTTTTATATTTCATATTATTTTATCTTATTTTATTAGTTGTTGCAAATAAAAAAGACAGATTCTTGAATCCTGTTTAAAGGAAATGTCATTGATTTTTTTTTAAATGGTTTTATGATACTATAATTACTGTAGTAACTATTTTTTGTGATGGTCTTGATCTGACTAATTAAGATAAAGTACCAGTAACAAGTTGTCCCGAGCCTTGATTTTCAACACTGGAAATCTGCTTGTGCATAGTCGAATCGGGCAGCCGTGACCTGGCCAGCTGTTTTGCGGCCAAGCGTTTAACATCGAATGTTTCGTTCACCGAAACAGATGTGTGTCAGCGTTTTCAAAATCTGAAAGTAAATAACCTATGTGGTTGCATTAGAGATTCATGAACCCGAACATGAAGTCTTAGAGCAGATTTTTAACCAAGAGCAAATGTGTTCACTCACTGAAAATGAAGCCTTGTGTTACTTGAGCTAAAATGACTTGTGGTGATTTGTTGCAGCTGTGTCGAACAGCGGTTGTCAGGAGGAAAGTGTGCGCTCGATCCTGAGTGGCAAAAATGTGTTGACAAGCCAGTTGTCATCCAAATTCAGCTGTCCTCTCCTTGCCAGAGATATGTCCATTATCACAAGCTATATTTTCTCTCTTCTTTTTCACAGTATTGAAAGAATATTATCTCAGGGCCCCTCCCCCATCTGCAGCATTAAGGTACTGTGATCATTTCTATCTGTTGAAATAGTCACATCATGTTTTTAAATGCCCAGAGTTAATGGGTGAATGCAATGGATGATTAAGCCAACTATTTAGTTCAAATAAGAAACATTTGTCATTATTGACGTATTTCATTTATTATTTAGTAACATTGGGTCTCATTCACTAATAATTGTGTGGATTATTTCATATTTTTCATATAGTATTTCATCAGCACAGAAGAACTTCTTACGAAAAATCTCCACCTAATTCACAACCCATTCATACGCACATGAATTTGTTTTTGACATCTTTCTGTTGTTAGTGAATTTGGAGTATTCTAAATGAGCGGCCGCGTGCACGAGGTTAGTCATTTGCATGAAACATGCCCAAACATCTCCATATAAGGGCTTTCCTTTCGTCACGCTCGCCACTGTTTGCAGACGCGCTCTCGCCTGATCCTCGAGCAGTGCCAAGTGTGCCATTCCCACCAGTTCTCACAATAAACACCTATTATACAGACCCAAATTACAGACCTCTCATTAGCCAGCTGCAGAAACCTCAAAGCTGAAGCTATAACGCAGCGTTTCTTACTCTCACTGTATATGATGGAAGGTATTTAAGATAAAATGAGTATATATATCATTTTATATATATCATTTATTTTTATGTAAGCAATAAAGTACGAGAGGCTGTGCTGTATCGTGATTCGTGAATAAGTCAAGGCTGAAGGTCGTTGTTAGGCACAAATTTATTATTATATATATATAAATTCTGATGACTGCAGTAGAATAGTTAGGCAATTAATCAAACAAATTTTAAATGAATGTCAGTTTAGGCTTGTAATAACAAAATTGTTGGGCGCTTTACATGTAAAACAAATAGACATTTTTGGCCAGAATAAAATAAAAAGTGAACCCAAATTTATACCAGTGACCAAGAGTAAATTTGTCAATAAATAGGGCAATAAATGTCATGCTTTTAAATTTTATTGATTTAATATTGTGTGTAAAATAGTTTTTTTTTTTTAAATATAGTGTGTAAAATTTCAGCATTATTATGTTGGTTTGTTTCACATCACTACATTGTAGTAAGGTGCTTGCTTGATACCATAAGTAAAGAAATTGAAAAATACGGTATAATCTCAGACCTGTTTTGTTCTTGCTTTAGAGTTGTGCAGGTTCTAAGTGTGTCTGTTTTTCCAAGCAGAGTAACTCGAGGGGAACAAGAATGAGCTGATTTTAAGAGCTCTGATAATGATGCCCAGAATAAGTGCGGCCTGGTCACACAGCAGAGTGGGGAACGTACACGCTGTGAGTAAACACACTCATCTATAATCAGTAACCCAGATGAATCCACCCTAACCAGCACTGAATAACATGTCGCTCAAAATACCACCGAACGTAACAGCAATGTGGCATAGTTGAATTCAGCACTATTGTTGGTGACCTACTGATCTGATGTAACATGGTCTGTCTCTTGCAGTGAGCATTACGATGCAATGAGATAAACACTGGATGACTGGAGGTCCCCTGCTTAAGAGTCTATAAGCATGGCTGGCCTACAGCTGGTGACCCCTGCCTCTTCACCCATGGGGCCCTTCTTCGGTCTCCCGTGGCAACAGGAAGCTATCCATGACAACATATACACACCAAGAAAATATCAGGCAAGCCTTTTGAAATGGTTCTTAGGTTGGGAGATAACTGTATTGTCCTTTAAGTTTAAGTTTGTTTGTTTCAAAAATGAAGGAATATATTTTATTCTTGTGATGGCAAAACTGAATTTTAGCAGCCATTTCATCAGTCTTAAGTGTCACATGGTCCTTCAGAAATCATTGTAATCAATGTTGAAAACAGTTGCGCTACTTGCTTAAAACTATGGTATACGATTTTGAAAATCGGTCGAGAAAGCCTGAGACGGTTGGGAATTTAAAAAAAAACTCATCCCACACCTCCACACACACCCCCCTCCCCTCTGTGCTACCTGATCCCTCCCACGGGGAAACGAACTGAACTACGTCACTCAGTCAAGCTGTGATCACCGGTAGTAAACATTGGAACAGATGTACGTGCGATGTCGGATTCAATCTAATGACCTCGCTAATGACACTTCATATGTAGAATTGACTTTCGACACTTGAACTTAGTTGCTTCATCAACAATGCAATGTCACGTTTGAGTTCACGCCAACGCAAGATTAGCAACACATGAAATGTTCTAAACTCCCCACCACCATTAGTATAATACTACTAGTGTTGCTAAGGTTTTGAGTAATTGTTATTGCAGCACACAGCGCATCTTGTTCAAATTCCGATCGGCTCGAACAGAAACTCGTTAGGCCTACTGAAATATATTCAAGCACTTCAAGAAATATAATTACTTTGACCCCTGATAGGTGATGCTAAACGGCTAACATTCCAATGCCGAACGGCAGCATGAGCATGTTGTCAGACTGATAAAAAGCTATTTATGTAACACGTCACACCATAAAAGTATAAATAAATGTTTTGCGTTACCTACTCAACAAAAAGTCAGCCGTGTCCGCGTCGGTTTTCAGTCCCAGATCTCCCCGAAGCTTCCTCCAACGATCAATGGTGGACCCTATATTTATTCTACTTTGAGTCCGGCGTTCTTCACATTTTTTTTTTTTATCTCTGCTCTTTCCACTACAGACTTTCTCTTTCGTCCAAACTTAACACTAGGGGCAAGCAGGGGCCGCTTGCTGCTGTCGTTTATTTTTTTATCTGATGCTACTTAGCTAGCTACCATAGACTGTCAGCTGCTTTTTCGCTCAATTTCATGTCGCAGGAGGGGGGCGGGGGCGGGTGCGGTGGGGTGGAGACGCGAGCGGCAGGCGGAGTTTCAAGTGGAGCTGGTGATTGGATGAGAGCAGTTGACCAATGTAAGCTGTCCGGCCGGACAGCTTACATTGGTCAACTTCTCTGCGGCTGTACAGCCAATAGAGTGAATGGATTTTTTTCATTCTTTTTTCTATTCATATTGTTAGGATTGTACTATATAACCATAACCAGCATCTAAACGAGGATATTAATAATGAACAATCTTTGAAATCGTATACCCTAGCTTTAATATTGTTGAGGAAACCGTGATACTGTTTTTTTAAGATTCTTTAATGAATAAAAAGTAAAAAAAAAAAAAAAGCATTTCTTATGAAACAACGTTATAAAGTGTAGAGCCCGACCGATATATCGGCGGGCTGATATTATCGGCCGATTTTAGGCATTTTCCTAACTATCGGTATCGGCATTTATAATGGCCGATAAATGAATATTTAAAAAAATGCGGGTGCGGTGATTCATGTAAGGGTAGCACTGCCAATAAAGCACCTAAAAGCT
Organism: Gila orcuttii; assembly: GCA_026230005.1. NCBI lineage: Eukaryota > Metazoa > Chordata > Actinopteri > Cypriniformes > Leuciscidae > Gila > Gila orcuttii. The sequence goes on along the minus strand of JAPDVR010000013.1, from coordinate 28,790,503 downwards.
GTCACAAAAACTGGCAAAAGTAATGATTATGAATACAACAAATATAGCAAGGAGACATTTTAATTGTTTATTAACAAACAAGTGTTTTCAGTCAGTGTCAGCAAAAGATGAAGTTGACGATGCTGACTCGCGATCTTCAGTGAACGCGTGCCAGAGAGAAATGCACATTTCATACGATTACATGAGTCGGTCTGTCTTTCGTTTTGAATTGTTCTGTTTAAAAGTAGACATTTCAATATAGATATATTTCAATTCTCAGGTCTATACGCTGAGTTTCGGTTCATGAGACAAGCTCCAGTTCACCCGCAGGCGCCTCCGTGTCGAGATTATCTATCGTCTGCTATCTACTTCTTATATATTAAATCCAGGAAATTGGTAGATGAAACATTGATTAAAATTAAGATACAATTAATACAAAACGAAATTCACTTTGAAACGAAAGGTTTTGTGCTTTCTGTTTGATGTCTATGTGAAAGTTTCAAAGCATATTTTAGTGCCGCTTTCAGAGCGCTCACGTCCATAGTGCTGAACTGTCGAGTCTGTAACATTGTTTTTTCCTCATAAATGCGAACACGAAAAATAAAATAAAATAAAATGAATATTGTATGTAGCCTGTGGAGACTGAGAGCCAACCCTTCTTCATCCAGTGGGTAGTACTTGTGATTTGCGCAGTGTAATTCACAGAATTGATTTCTCTGCTACAAGCCTCTGTCACGTATTGTGTGAGCTTGTGACTGTTGCAAGCGCACAGCTGAGAAGTCCTTATTATATTGTCTGCTATATTTACTTCTTATTTATTAAGGCAATTGGTTGATGAAACATTGATTAAAATGCGTGGCGCGAGCGATCTCCGACAGTAAACTGATTCTGCTTTGTCTAGGGTAAACAGCTGTTGCGACGCGAGCAGTAACGGCCGCGTCCGGTGTAGACACAGTGTTAAAGCTCATTCTGCCTGATAACGCTACGTTACAACATCAAGCAATATTCCAAAAATTTATATAATTATAACACTTTATATAGGGCCATTTTGCATTAAGAGTAGCCTAGTTTCACGTTTAGTACATTTTGCTTACTAATTATTTAAAATAGTATAAAAGTACTGTACATATGTAATTAAAAACGTTTTCATTATGATATTATTAATTTTACTTTAGTAAAAAGATCTGAGTTCTTCCTCCACTGGTAGAGATTAGAGGAATTAAGAGTAAAAATAGAAGATAATAAGGTTTTGTCAGTGACACTTTTTATATATTTATTGATACAAGTTATGACTAAATTAATAGACAAAGTCGTTAGTGAAGATTATGCTACAGTATTTAGAATATAATATAATATAATATAACATGCAATGCAAACTAGTTTGGTTACAGCTCAACTGTATAATTCTCATTCTATCATTCCCCCTGCCTCCATTACATATCTGTGTCACACAAGTGTTTGATCACCACATTTGAGTGATCATTGCAAAACGTGTTTATAAAATATATTTATTCTGTTTATAGCTACTGTGTAAAGTACCCATCAAAAGTTTGTACACACCAATAGGAAAGTGTCCAAACTTTTGACTGGTATACTGTACTATAATACACATAAATAATATGGCTACTGTATTATAATATACACATAAATAATATCGGCCGATATATCGGTATCGGGCTTTTTTTACTCCCTAATATCGGTATCGGCATCGGCCCCCAAAAATCCATATCGGTCGGGCTCTAATAAAGTGTATATATTATAAACAACATTGTTTTGTCACTTTTGATCAATTTAACGGATCCTTGCTGAATAAAAAAAACAGTTTAATGTTATTGTACATGGTACATTTCATTTTGCTGAATTATTTCACCCAATTGCATTTTCAGGTTGAACTTCTTGAAGCAGCTCTTGAACACAATACTATAGTCTGCTTAAATACTGGCTCAGGGAAGACCTTTATCGCAGTGCTCCTAATCAAAGAACTCTCCCACCAAATCCGTGGAGAGGATGAAAAGAGAACAGTTTTCCTTGTGAATGCAGGTGAGTAATTGTCTAGTCTGCCATGTCACAAATGCGTTGCCATGTACCCCATTAAAGCATGATCAAAACTTTCTGTCGATTAATCTAAGTTCTGTGGTGTTCGTTTTTCCTGAATTAAAGCATCATCTGTGGTTCAGCAAGCATCTACTGTAAGAACCCACTCGGATCTCCAGGTAGCCGACTACATGTCAGAGGAAATGACATCATGGCCTGAGGAGATGTGGAACAGAAAGATTATGGGAAATCAGGTGTGATTTAAACATGTTCGTTTTAATGTGCCCATGAATTCATTCATATAATTGTTGAACATCTTGATGAGGTGTCATTGTTCAATCTGTGATATTTTCCTATCCTCCTCATCCCTCTCTTTTCCATACTGTCTGTTCTTTCAGGTGCTGGTGATGACGTGTCACATTTTTCTGCATGTGTTAAAGAATGGAGTCTTGTCACTATCAAAAATCAACCTGCTGGTTTTTGATGAATGCCACCTTGCAATCACAGACCATCCTTATCAGGAAATAATGAAGGTGAAATTGCAGTCTGTTACGACATTGCACGGAGGCTATGAAATCACATCTGTCAGTGTATAGAGAGGGATGATAAAGGTCTCATCTAACTGTCACTCCATATAATGCTAAAAAGATGGCGATCCTTTGGTATATTAATGGGCATGTATTTAGTCCTGAATGTTGAACAAAGGCACTCTGAGAAGATATTTTAATACCAGTTGGCCATATGACAAAGCATCTTAAGTTCAGAGTTAAAGTCGACATGAAATGGAAGTTGTGATCGTCTTCTCTTCCCTATTGTGACATATCCAAGTGAAAAAGCTTCTGGAATGAGAATGACATTTAGGGCGGGACTTGATTTTGTCCATCTGGAATTAATTGAATCGTTGTGGTTTACTATTGCTGTGATCTCATGTGAGTGACAGGTTGTCACTCATGCCATTAAACATCAGAGAGATGTCGTTGCAAGAGGCAGGGGAAGTTAATTTAATTAAAGATTGTGAGGGCACATTAATTTAAAAACAAAGGGTGTGCATGGATAAATAATTTCTAATGAACGGCAATATTTAATAAAAAACAATAATTGTCCATTTTGATTTCATTGTGAAATTCTTTCATAATTTACTTGCCCTCACCATCGTTCCAAACCTGTATGACTTACTTTCTTCTGTGGAACACAAAAGAAGATATTTTGAGAAGTGTCTCAATTTGGTAGCTGTCAGTGGGCTCAAACATTGTTTGGTTTCCAGTGTTCTTCAAAATATCTTTGTTCTGCAGAAGAAAGGAAGTTATACAAGTTTCGCATGACATAAGGGTGAGTAAATGATGACAGATTTCATTTTTCAGTGAATTATCCTTTTGACTTCAAAGATTGGCTGAATGCATTTTTTAATTAAACCTAATGAGAGATATTTTCTGGGGAGAGAGCCATATTTTAGTCACAACACTTAATTTATGAAATGCAAACCATCAACTTTTAAGTTGACTTCAGAGTATTGCTGTAGAATACATTAGCTATAATTAGATTTGTGCTGATACAATAATGTATTTAGATATAGTGTTTTCCTGATATTAAAACATTTGCTGGGGATATAAATTAGTTTACACAATTATGTTTTCATGATTAATCACAGTTGTCAACTGAATACTTTAGCCTAACTGTATTCCAGGATAAACAGATAGATACCATATTGTAAGTTGGTGAAATCCATTCCTCATTATAATGCTTTATTAAATGGTGTAAATCTTCTTCGCAGATTTGTGAGGGTTGCCCAGGCTGTCCTCGCATTTTGGGTCTGACTGCTTCCATTTTAAATGGCAAATGTGACCCTTGTGATCTGGAGGAGAAGATTCAGAACCTGGAGAAGATTTTGCAGAGCAATGCAGAAACTGCCACCGATCTTGTGGTGCTGGATAGGTAGTGTTTCCTTGTAAACATTTCAGTCACATGTCATTTTAAAAGTTCATCATTTTGATTATTGGGTGTAATAAAATAGGATAACATGCTTTAATGTAAAAAAAAAAAACTCATTATTTTTAACATACTGTACATTATTGCAGCTCCTCTATTCCCAGTCCCTCTGAAACTCACTGATTTCTACAAAGCCCCTCGTTCCGAAAAGCTCAGAGTGTTCTGATTGGTCAGCGGTCAGACCCAGTGCATTGTGATTAACCAAACACCTCAAGCGTGTGTTGAAAATGTAACGCCTCTTACCATAATCACAGGCTTCGGCTTCCAAGTCTTTAAGCAATTGTAAACACGCAGTTAATAATGTTGTTGGTTTTCTCATATCGGTTCAAGCCCGAGTTGGATTCTGGATTTGCTGATGATCAATCTGATCATCAGCATCTCCGTGACATGACGACAACGCTACAATTTACTGAAGCGTCATCTTCTTTCTTTACGTATGCTTTCTACGGGCATTATTGTAATATTTCACATTTGTAAGTAACATAGATGATTGAGGAAGTAATATCTATCATTTTAGGCAGGTCTGGTGCAGTGTTCTCTGTTAGAATAAATCCCTTTTATGGGACACTATGAGCTTTATAACTTTGCAAATCATATAAATGCACAGATAAATTACACTCTAAAAGGAAAACATCAAAAAGCATCATATGACCCCTTTTGAGTATCATCTATTATAGATCTTTATTGAAGTTTCTTACCTGTCAATTTACGTCCAGGTATGCATCCCAGCCCCGTGAGGTGGTGCTGGACTGTGGGCTGTACCAGGATCAGAGTGGGCTCTCTAAGAGGCTTTTGAGCGAGTTGGATGAAGCCCTTCATTTTCTTAATGACTGCAACTTATTCACTCATCGAGAAGATAGAGACCCCACGTTCATCTCCAAACAGGTTTTTTCCCTTAGGGTCTTATTTTGTCTCTTGCCACCATCATGTAAGCATGTAATGGTCACAATCTCAGTGTTACCTCTTCTAACCCTAGACCAAATTTCAGAAGATGTAACAAGACTCTTGACAGAAACTGCCTGTAGTTGTATGTTTTGTTTTGATCGTGTGATTGTTTATCCCAAGGTGCTGAATGACTGTCGTGCCGTGTTGACTGTGCTGGGCCCTTGGTGCGCAGATAAAGCTGCGGGAATCATGGTCCGGGAGCTGCAGAAATATATCAAACATGAACAGGAAGAGCTGAACCGCAAGTTCCTGTTGTTCACGGACACCATTCTGAGAAAAATCCACGCCTTATGTGAGGAGCATTTCTCTCCAGCTTCCCTAGACCTGAAGTTTGTCACTCCCAAAGTCATCAGACTTCTGGAGATTCTCCACGAGTACAAACCTTTTGAACGGCAGCAGTTTGAGAGTGTGGAGTGGTACAATAATCGCAATCAGGACAATTACGTTTCTTGGAGCGATTCTGAGGATGAAGACGAGGATGAAGAGGCGGAGGCAAAGGAGAAGCCCGAAGCAAATTTTCCCTCGCCTTTCACCAACATCCTCTGTGGAATCATCTTTGTGGAAAGGCGATATACAGCGGTTGTTTTAAACAGGTTTGTTTGCAGTGCTCCACTGTCTTTCTCAGAAAACACTATGCAAATAATAAGTGCTCTAAAACTACAAGTGAATTTAGGCATTACAACATTATAATGGACAGTATGAAAGTAGTATATTACTATTTTAAATAGTAACCGAGCGCTAAATGATGGCAAAGGTAATCTTATATAAAAACGATACAATACAAACAAATGTTCTTTTAAATTTACAGATAAAATGTCTAATATTTACCATAACCGTTACGATACTAATATATCATGAATTCCTAGTAGGGGTGTGCAGTGTCTGTATTTAGATTCAGACTTTTTTATATTATTCATTTTACAAATATACAATTTTAGATGAGTTGATCGGTTTTCACTTTTATGGGTTAGATCTTTAATCTAATCATTTTTCTTGTTATTTGTCACTATTATGAAATCACCAAATATTATAATATAAAATTAAAGCAATATTTCAATCAAAAGTTGGGGGCCAGTAAGATTTTCTAATGTTTTTGAAAGAAGTGTCTTATGCTCTGGCCACAGGTAGTTTTTATTTGATAAATTTTTTTTAAAAACAGTAATATTGTAAAATTGTATTACAATTAAAATTAACTGCTTTCTATTTTAATATATTTTCAAATGTAATTTATTCCTGGGATGGCAAAGCTGAGGTTTCAACAGCCTTTACTCTAGTCTTCAGTGTACTGTTTATTGCTTAATATTTTTGTGGAAATCATAATACCTTTTTTTTCATGATTGTTTGATGAATAGAAAGTTCAAAAGAACAGCATTTATTTGAAATAGACATCTTTTGTAATATTATAAATAGGATTGGAAATAGGGATGCTCATTACGGTTAATTTTCCCAACCAACGCTCGTTATCCGAGTATTAACCGTTAACTGATAAGATTATAATATTGAATTGGCATTAAATAAAAATAAAATTGACGAGTGTCTGTGACCCGTAAAAAAAAAATTACGTTATATTAACGTGCAAACAGCAGCATACAGAACAGATCAACAAAAGAACCTGGATTCACATCACATTTTCACTCACCTGCAGCATTTCTGACAGTGACAACAGAGAAAAACATAAAATAGACCTACACTAAATGTATTTTTTTAACTTAAATAATTTGCAAATTAAGATGACAAAAAGAAAACACTGAATGCGTTTGAAGCTTTGAAAAACCGGCAATTTGTTTTCCGTCAGACTAAGTTTTTTCGTCAAATAAAAATAGCAGGCCTACCTCAATCCACACCTTGTCTAGTTTTTATTTTAAAAAAGTAACATGTCTACATGATGTGGGGTTAGTCTGGAGCGCAGCCTGTTGACAGTTAGAGCCGCGGCAGAAAACACCCTCTCCGATGGCACAGATATCCCGGGAATACAGAGATAACGTCTCGCTAGAATGGCCAGCTTTGGGAAGCGCCTTTCATTTGCTTGTGGATGTTTGCTTCGCCAGTGATATTGCATTGTACTTGTACTACTGCTGTATTTTAATACCGCGTAGCATATTTTGCAAGTAACTTCGTCACCCTTTCTGTCGAAATGGTCCCCACACAGTGCTTCATTTTGCTTCCTCAGCGAAATATGTCTGTAGGCAAGTGTGGTTGCGCGTGTTGACGTGCCCCTTGAGTTAACAAATATAGGCTATATAGTATTTTTTTATAGTATTTTTTTTAACCATGCAGCAAAAAAAAAAAAAACTTAAAAATAAAAAAAACCTTTTAACTTTTAAACCGTTTAACTGGTAGTATTAATCGGTTAAAGTTTTTACTTTCGGTTAACGGTTAAACGGTCAATATGAGCATCCCTATTTGGTAATCGAAAATCGATTCCCGTTCTGGAATCGGATACTTGCTATAAAATAAAAAAATTGATTCTGCTAATAGATTCATGTGTGCGCATTTTAATGTGGTTTTAAACCATTCAAGTGCAAGAAGATGCGAAAGAGAACTCTGCGAAAGAGAAAGAGAAAATTCGGTCAAAGCACACACACAAAAAGCTGCCTTGAGTTCTCTTTCGTATCTTCTTGTGCTTGAACTGACAAATACACACAAAATTGTCAAAATATCTCCGTTAACACAGTCAGTTATGTCTTAAATGAACGTAAACAGTTGAGAAAGAAAACGTGTAGCAGTATATTGGATCAGTGCATTAGGTCTTAAAGTGACAGTGCAGCCTAATATTACTGCATCAGTCTGTGTCATTAGTGTTAATCAAAGAATAAAATAAAATTACTCACTGATCTTGACTGAATAACTTTTGTAATTTTAATAAGGATTAATCTATATTTTATTTATATTTTTATTAATATACATTTTATTTATACAAAAGCTATGCAGTGTTATTTTAAATTTGATTTCATTTTCTGAACTTTTTTAAAGTATACAGTCAGTAATACAATAAGAACAATTAAGCAAATTAGCAATAGCACAAATAAATTGTATACAACTGAACAATGTTTGAAATGTATATTAGGTAGTCGTTAAATAGTTAGTTGTCCTTTAGGTTGCTGGTTTTTGTTCATGGTATTAAGCTGCAACATAATCTTTTGCAAAAACGTATGTTTATCTAAATGGTTGACTTATTTTTTTTTTTTTTTTACCATATTGGAATCGAAACTAGGAATTGATAAGCAGTATCGGAATCGCTAAAATTCAAACTATACTCAACCCTTATTATAAATGTCTTTACTGTCACTTAATTTATTTGATGTGTCCTTGCTGAACAGTATTAATTTCTTGCTAACTTGAAACTTTAGAATGGTAGTGGATATATTTAGTTAGCATTTAGCAAATGCTTATTGGAATTATCCAAAGCAACTTCAATGCACTTTTGTATTATTTGTGTGTATCAGACTTATTAAGGAGGCAGGGAAGCAGGACCCAGAGCTGGCTTACATTAGTAGCAACTTCATCACAGGTCACAGCATCGGCAAGAACCAGCCTCGCAACAAACAAATGGAGGTGGAGTTCAGAAAACAAGAGGAGGTGAGTGAATTCGGCAGTCCAAAAAAGCCTCATGTGCCACTTCCTTAGCTTATGCTGATCATAATTGTTATGGTTGATTCACACTACTGTACAGGTCCTGAGGAAGTTCAGAGCCCATGAAACCAACTTGCTCATTGCAACCAGCATTGTGGAAGAAGGTGTTGATATTCCAAAGTGCAATTTGGTGGTTCGGTTTGACCTGCCGACAGAGTACCGGTCGTACGTGCAATCAAAAGGTCGTGCCCGTGCTCCAGTCTCCAATTACATCATGTTAGCTGACAACGAACGGACAAAAACGTTTGAAGAAGACCTCAAGACCTACAAGGCCATAGAAAAGGTCAGCAGGTTTAAAGAGAACTATTTCTAATGGAGGGTCTTTGTGCATTAAAACATGTAATGTTAAGAGTTGTATGTCTTTCAGATCCTGCGAAATAAGTGCTCGAAGTCAGCAGAATGCAATGATTTTGAACTGGAGCCGGAGACCGATGATGACAACGCTCTCCCACCTTACGTCCTGCGCTCAGAGGATGGAGGCCCCCGCGTCACGATTAACACAGCCATAGGGCACATCAACAGGTCAGTACCCTTTCCTAAATAAGATTTCTGTATTTTGTTGCTTGTTGCATTCATTCTTTAATGTACTTGTGTTTTGTGCAGATATTGTGCGCGTTTGCCTAGTGATCCGTTCACTCATCTTGCTCCGAAGTGTAAAACTGTGGAGTTGAAGACTGGAGGTTATCGATCCACACTCTTTCTACCCATCAACTCACCACTCAGAGTTCCTGTCACTGTGAGTTCTGGCCACAATATATTTATCACATTTTTATAAAACAGTTTACATTTTCTCAGCTTTGCTAGGAGTTAAAAGTAGGGCTGTGTGATTAATCGAAAATCAATTCAAGAAAGCACGATTTTGAATGCTGCATGCCTAAATCTGGCGTCAGAACAGAGAGAGTTTACTATTGCGACATTAAAGAAAGCACAGAAACAGGGAAGATGAATTCAGGGCAGGATAAGGACTTGGCCAAAACAAACATCTCTGGTTTTGGAATATTTTGGATATAGGAGAGATGATGTATCATATGTATCATGTAGGGGCATTCACACAGAATTTGCGATGTGAAAAACACGCAACACAGGTCTAGAGACTGGCTTTTAAAAAGTTGAACGTCTTTTACCTTGAGCGCCATGTGGAATGCCATGTCATGCATGCGCAAGATGCTGCAAAAGACGCGAAACACGAACGCAGCGGTTAAAGACGTCCGTCTAGTGCGTTTACATAGAAAAACAATGGCAGATGAACAAAAATCATTATTACAGGCATTTTGGAACTGCACAAAATACAAAAAGAGTGAAAAAAGGCATATAGAAATAACCAATAGCATCACATAAAAAAAAATTATACAAACATGTATGTGTGTAAGTAAATATTCTTTCAAAATCGTGATTAAAATCGAAATTGAAATATTGATAAAAAATCGTGATATTAAGTTAGGATTTTTTTTGTCCATATCACAAATATCGAACATGTTGTAAATTCCTCACCCTTGTGTTATTCCAAACCTGTTAGACTTACTTTCATCCATGAAACACAAATGGAGATGTTTCGAAGAATGTTCACGCTGCTCTTTTTCATACAATAAAATTGAGAAACAGACTGAAAATTTAAGTCTTTCACTGATAATTTGGCCTTTGAAATCCATGACAACAATGGTCACCTTTCATTGTATGAAACAAAATGGCTTAGACCATCTGCTATAAATCTGTTGTGCTACATGGAAGAAAGTCATACATAAATTCATAAAAAAAGCCATACATTTTTGGGTGAACTATACAATTTAAATACAAAAATGTGCAGAAAGGTGTGTGCTTTTTCTATAAATCCCTGATTGAAAGTAAAAAGAACACTTCTAAATACTTTCTTATTCCCCTTAGGGGCCAACAATGAATTGTGCAAGACTTGCAGAGAAAGCTGTCGCTCTTCTCTGTTGTGAAAAACTGCACAAAATTGGTGAGCATGAAAAAGTGTAAATATACAAGATTTGATGCGTTCTGAGAGCCGCTAATTGATACGCAATGTTCTTCGTGTCTAGGTGAACTGGATGATCATTTGATGCCGGTGGGAAAGGAAACTGTAAAATATGAGGAGGAACTGGACTTGCATGATGAGGAAGAGACAAGCGTGCCAGGAAGACCAGGCTCCACCAAACGGAGACAGTGTTACCCAAAAGCCGTGAGTGTGTGCCTTATTAACAGCATGTAGGGTCAGGTGATGTAATAAGAATGAAGATTAAAAGACTCAGGATTCATGCTTTTGTTGTAGTATAGTAGCACCATAGTAGTGATATACAATACATTTACGTAAACTACTGTTCAAAAGATTAGGGTTGGTATGATTTTTTTTAAACAAAATGTTTTTGACAGAAGTCTCAGAAGAAGGCATTTATTTGATCAAAAATACTGTAATATTTTGAAATATTAGTTCAATTTAAAATAACTGTTTCTTTTTTTATATATTTTGTATTGTAACTCATCCCTATGATTGCAAACCTGAATTTTCAGCATCATTACTGCAGTCTTCAGTGTCACGTGATCCTTCAGAAATCATTCTTATATGCTGATTTGGTGCTCAAGAAACATTTCTTATATTATCAATGTTGAAAACATTTGTGCTGCCTTATATTTTTGTAGAAACTGTGATACTTTTTCTTTGATTAACAGTTCAATAGAAAATTGTAACATAAATTATTTATAACATTATTTTACTCTCTTTACAGTCATCTTTTGTTCAGTTGAATACATCCCCGCTAAAATAAAATTATTATTTTCTTTCAACAATGTGTAGACTATATAGAATCATGTTGGGTGTGATGTCTTGTAGATACCAGAGTGTCTGCGGGGGTGTTACCCTGTGCCAGAGCAGCCTTGTTACCTTTACGTCATAGGGATGGTCCTCACCACCCCTCTTCCTGATGAGCTTAACTTCCGGCGGAGGAAGCTGTATCCGCCAGAGGACACTACCCGATGTTTTGGCATTCTAACAGCTAAACCAATACCTCGGGTAATCACCTTTTATTTATTTTATCTTTCTGAAACTGGAGATCCTTGGATAAGAACTTGTGAAGAAAAAATGTGAAGTTTAACTCTTTAATTTGCTTTAAGCAAACTCTGTAATTTGCTTTTAATTATCTAGAAAACAGTCAAATGTGTTAATTTAATATCCGATTCTGTGTCATCAGATCCCTCACTTCCCTGTGTACACACGTTCTGGTGAGGTGACCATCTCGATTGAGCTGCAGAAGTCAGACTTCACTCTGAGCGCAGCGCAGCTGGAGCTGATCACGCGTCTCCACCAGTACATCTTCTCCCACATCCTCCGTCTGGAAAAACCAGCACTAGAGTTTAAGCCTGTCGAGGCAGATTCTGCCTACTGCGTTCTACCTCTCAACATTGGTGAGTGCTGCAGATATTGTCTTGTTTGTCTTTAGGATTACAGTTAGTCCTTCCTTTAATTGTCAATGTATAATATGGTCTTATCTAGTGCTGTAAAGAATTTTTTTTGATTATTATCATTCCAACATTCTCCATTCCAAAGTGCACAGACCAAGCTAATCATGGAATTTATTATCTACCTATTTGTTGCCGCTAGTGGTTGACTGATGTATTGCCAAGGCTAATTTTTACATTTTTAAATTATCGATATTATCAAATTAATTTTTCTGTTTGGCCGGTAAGTGACGGAAGCAGGACTTTTGTTTAAATAGCTCTGGGACTTTTATTTTGACATCACTGAGAGTCTCAGCACCTGAGTATTAGAGTTAGTTAACGGTTTAGTCTCATAAATTAGAGAACTGTGAAATTAAAAAAAGTAATTGGTAAATGAAAAAGTGTTATAGCCTTTCTGTTATTAGTAATAAGGTAAACGCTGTAACTTTCTGGTTTACCGTTAGCATTCTGTAAATACACATTAAATTTGACAAAATTTGCAAACATTTACAAATAAATGTGATATTTATAAATATGAATGTACTCTGTGAGTGATGGTCCATATGTCTAAATAGGATGTTTACAGGAAAGTCTTTGTTACTAGACACAAACGAGTGAAAAAAAATCCTTAATTTAGAACTATTCTGAACAATATCCAGTTGGCTGTCATATTTATTATGTACTGAATGTAAAATTAGTGTTACCTAGTCTTTATTTGAGAAAATATGATTCCAAGTGAAGACAAACCAGATTACTCAGTGCACTGTTTACTTCCTTTTATGCATGTTTTTAACAAAAAATATACAATATTATAATAATATAATAGGATTACAAAATCAAGAAGTTGCTATCTAAAGTATAAAGTATACTCTACTGTTATGTTTATGCTACTTTTTTATTAGGTTTAAATCATTTTTTCATAAATCATAAATCATTTATATTTCTAAAAATAATTCATATATCTAATTTAGTAAATATGTCAAATAAAAATTATAAAATTGTAATTGCCACTTGTATTATTTAATATTCACTACATCTTTAATTAAGTAGTGTGATATCATATATATCGGCTTTATATCAGCCGTTGGCCACTTCCTGCTCTCTAAGATATTGTGCTCTGTTCAGTTGAGGATCCCTATACCTTGGACTTGGATTTCAAGTTCATGGAGGATATTGAAAAGTCTGAAGCACGCATTGGCATTCCAAATACTCAGTACACCAAGCAAAACCCATTCATTTTCAGATTGGAGGACTACCAAGATGCTGTCATCATTCCGAGGTATAAAAGTTTCTTGGGATCTCTGAGTCTTATTACCCTTGTAATTAAGCTCTCATTGATGACTTATACTGTGTTTTGTGTTCACTGTAGTTGAACTCTACTCTTCTGTCTCATTCCTCCCTCTCAGGTATCGTAATTTTGACCAGCCACATCGGTTCTATGTGGCTGACGTTTACACAGACCTCACCCCGCTCAGTAAATTCCCCTCTCCAGAGTATGAGACTTTCGCTGAGTACTACAAAACCAAGTACAACCTGGACCTGTCTAATGTTAACCAGCCCCTACTGGATGTGGACCACACATCTTCAAGGTAGGAAGTAAAAAAAAAAAGACACATTCTGGTATGTGCTTTTTTTTCTCCCCAAGAAATTCATTATATATCCATGGTGGTCTTTTCCTGTAGATTGAATCTTTTAACTCCTCGGCACCTTAATCAAAAGGGGAAAGCCCTGCCTCTCAGCAGTGCAGAGAAGAGAAAGGCCAAGTGGGAAAGCCTACAAAACAAACAGGTATTAACTGACAGAAAGAATTTGTGGTGATAATTATAAGCCATCATACTTGAATTAAGTTTAATCATACTGTGTGTGTGAGTATTTCCTTCCACTGAGATCGGTAACGGTCGTACAGAGGTTTGACTAGCATCAGATAACAGTTTTTGGTTGTATTTCTGTTCCATCTGCTTAGATTTTAGTTCCGGAGCTCTGTGCCATTCACCCCATCCCAGCCTCTTTGTGGAGGAAAGCTGTCTGCCTTCCCAGCATTCTCTACAGACTTCACTGCCTTCTGACGGCCGAAGAGCTGCGGTCTCAGACAGCCATTGACGCTGGCGTAGGGGCTAAGACCCTGCCTCCTGATTTCAGGTCATTTGAAAATCCACAAATCAGACGCAATACACTTTTTCCAAAACCTAGCGAGCTCCCTTAATAGGTGGAACTTCAAAGTGTTATCGGCACACTCCTTACAAGAAAGGCTGTTCTAAAATGTAGGCTTTTGCTGCCTCTTCTACTTCGATTTAAGTGTCAGAAGTGTTGGGACTTTTATTTTGACAGTACTGAGAATGCGGGACTTTTATTTTGACAGCGCAGAGGCTACAGTTCTCCAACTTTGTTAAATTACTGTCTTTGTTTAACAGTTGTCAAGTAAATTAGTAGACAAATGTTATACAAAAAAAATATATGATTAAGTATTATAGCGTATTAGTTAGTAATACCGCTATAACACTTTCTTATAAAGCCTAACACTGACATTCAGTAAATATGCATTTAAACAAATCTTTCATAATAGAATCAAGGCGTTGCTCTGATATCGCCATTGGCCATCAAATAAAAATCACACCGGGCAACCATTAATTTAAATTTCTAAATGGCTGTTTCTAACCTAAAATTGGTGCAATGTTCTTTTATTCGCATTGGTGTTGTATAAATAGCTTAGCAACATGTTAACATCAAACTCTATTGGATTCAGTTGAGTCATTAGTGTGGCACAGAGAGTTACTGTCTTTATAGAGTTTTCCAATACAGCGATTTGTGAGGTAACATTTTGGTTAGGAATAGGATGCTACCTTAGAAAGCAGCTGACTTCAGCAATGTCATTTCAGAAAGTGCACCCATTTGAGTCCTAATCCCACTGAATATTGACCCCAGGTATCCTAATTTGGATTTTGGATGGAAGAAATCCATCGACAGCAAATCTTTCATTTCCTGCCCCAGTGCATGTATGGAAGAGGACAATCACTGTAAACACGGCACAAGCTCAGATTCAGACCACACTGCCGAGGAGAGTTGCAATACGGATGCCTCCCAGCCTCCAGAGGGCGCTCTCCCTTGTGAGAACTGCAACACACCAGATGAAAAGCTAGAAACCCACATGCTCCCTGTGACTGATGTCCAGATGCTGAACAAAGACAAGAGCGACTGCGTCTGTTCCCGAAATTTCCCTAACAGCACTCGGTGTGACAGCGACGACCTCCCACACAGACATGACATTTGCAAATGCTCTCAGCTGGGCTCTCTGGAGAGTGACCTATCAACTCAAACCACTACCTCAGTTCCTGTGCGGCCCTCTCCAGCCGGCGAGCCACAGCCCCAGCCCAGCGATGAATGTACCCCAGGCAGGAACTCAGACCTCTGCGACGGACATGTGAAAAAACCTACCTCAAACTTTTGCCCCAAACCAGAGATGGCAACCAGCACCACAGCACCTTTAGAATTGTCATCAGAGGTTTCTGACTTGACATCTACAACATCCTGCACAGGTCCAGCCTGGGATTCTCCGAAAACCTTGGGCCCCAACCCTGGCCTCATCTTGCAGGCCCTGACCCTCTCCAATGCCAGTGATGGCTTCAATCTGGAGAGGTTGGAGATGTTGGGTGATTCTTTCCTGAAACACGCCATCACCACCTACTTGTTCTGCACTTATCCTGATGCCCATGAGGGCAGGCTGTCATACATGAGAAGCAAGAAGGTAAGATTAATAAAGCAACTGCAAAGCAAAAAACACTAAATACACCCTAGTAACCACACATTAATGCATTGGGAGCCGCTCAAAGTATTCTAGCATTGTGGCAGCAAGTTTTACATGGGCAAAAAAATAAAAAATGAATAAATAAAATGTACTAATCCTATTTTTTTACAAATCTAGTTATACTCTTAAATTAAAA
The DNA here is from genome assembly GCA_026230005.1 of Gila orcuttii. Lineage (NCBI taxonomy): Eukaryota > Metazoa > Chordata > Actinopteri > Cypriniformes > Leuciscidae > Gila > Gila orcuttii. Next base: position 28,774,556 of record JAPDVR010000013.1, on the reverse strand, counting down.
AAAATACTTATTATTTGACATTTTTCAAAAACATTTGTTTTAATTAGTGGTTTAACGGTTCAGATTACTCACGGTTCAGTTTTTCTCACGGTTTTAGGGTCATGGTTTTGGTACGGTTCAGTATGTGCTATGTTCAGGGAAAAAATGACTACTGTCAAATAAAAACAAGGAAAATAAGAACAAATAATCAAACTACAACACAAATAAATACAATAGAGCAGAGATACAAATAAAATAAATGGTGCTTTTCAGGTATCTATTAAATTTCTGTACCTGAAAACTACTGTTTGAAGTAATCAAATGTAAAACAACATTGCATATAATCTTCAATGTATAAATTAAATATATATTAATCATGATTAAAGTTACAATAGTTACTCAATCAAGAGCAGTGAGTGATTGCCTTGTCTTTTTGTTGTTTGATTGACATTAAAACCACAGACTGCAGGAATGTTAGGCTTCTATCACTTTTAAGACAAAATGCACGGATCCAGTACACTGATACTGATACACACATTCGTTCTATCTCGACTGTTTATGTTCACTTAAAGGGATATTTCACAGCTGGAAAGATGAATGTGTATTTAAATTGGGTCATTTATGTAGTAGAAATGTGAAATTATTTTAGAAGTTAGTGCCTTCTAGACTGAGAAAAGCCAGAAAATGTATTTTTGGCTCATGTGGATTAAAGACAACAACTCCCAGAATGCACTTGCTTCGCTCCCCTACGAGGCCACTCTCAAGCCAAGCCTACCGGTTACAGAGGGCAGTATCCGAAGAAATGATACAACTAGACTACTAGTTGACTCGAAACTGATAGATATATAGATATATCCATGTGTGGATCAAAGCTTAGGGTGCTCTGTTACACATGCTGATGGTACCGTTTCTTCAGCAGATTCAGTGATTTCTTCCAGAAGAAAATGGCGCGAGAACTCAATATTAGCGTGTACGCGCTTCGGATGAGTGCATACAAATCTTCTCACAGCACAAACTCGAGTTCTCTTTCACGTCTTCTTGCGCTTGAATGTTTAAATTGGCATGGCTTAAATGAGTTTAGTTTAAACACAGATAGCAGAGTGTGGTGCTCTCACCTGCGCTCGATCGCTATCAACACCCCGGTTATGATGGTGTAATTGACTGGTCATATTAGAGCAAATGGCACTCGCATTGAAAGTTTAGAGGACGCCAGAATAGGTATCCATCGACAGAAACATACATTAGCCTAACTCTGTCTGTCTTTTTTATGTGCTATTTTCAGCAAACCATATTATAGATGTGTAAGCATCGTCGTCAGATTTTAGATGAACCGCTGTGCAAGTGCATGCCGAACCGTGGGTAGAGAACGGTACGGTTCATTTTTTACAGAGAACCGTTACACCCCTAATTTTATCATACTTATATTTTGTTTAGTATTATGCACTATTCTTAAGTATTTATTAATAAATATTATTAAACATATTTTAATATAATTATTATTTTGAAATTTAATTTAAATATACTTACATAATATTATACACAATTCATAAGTATTAATAAATTGTAGATAAATATATTAATAAATATTAGTAGTATTTGTTATGTATATTTACGTTCATTTCCCTTTACACTTTTACTAATTTGCTAAATAATTTACTAATTACATGCTACTGCTTGTTACTAATTAATTACTTGAACTAATATAATATATGCCAATTAAAGGTAGGGTAGGCAATTGTGTTCTTAAACACTTTTTGTTATTTTGGTTAAAAGTCTCTTCACATCCTGATAGCAATCAATGATAGAAGTGGTCTAAATATTAAAAATTTACATATACCATCTGTGGAAGTCTCTGGACCAAAAAAAAGTTTGTCCAATCATTGCATTCGGTCCGACTGTTTTTTTTTTTTTTTTTTTGTAGGAGGTGTGGCTTTGGAGAGCGCTCAAAAGGGAGGGTGGGATCTAATTCTTTCAAAGCTAGCTTGTAGCCACTCCGAAATAAAAAAAGCCACTGCCTACCCTACCTTTAAAGTTTAAATGATTAGTTTATAATATTTGCATACAGAATTGTTACTGGTTTTCATCACACATCGCTTTGCAATTACTGATGTCAGAGGATGCTAATTTAATTTATTACTAACATTTTATAAAGTTTTTGGCAGTCGCTACACCTCTATTTAAATATGGGTTCATTTTTATTTCATTTGTTATATGGAAAACAAATGTTTTGCCTTTGTTATCTCCAGGTCAGCAACTGTAACCTTTATCGCTTGGGGAAGAAAAAGGGCCTTCCTAGTAGAATGGTGGTATCCATCTTTGATCCCCCCGTAAACTGGCTTCCTCCGGGCTACGTTGTGAATCAGGACAAAAGCAGCATGGACAAGTGGGACTCAGATGAGGTATGAGTCAGACAGCATCTCCATTTGTTTACCCGATAGCTCAAGTCAAGCTTAACCCAATATCAACATGCATCTTCATGCACAATTACAAGTCTGTTTACATGGCTCTGTGCCTTGAGCTGAGGAACATCTTGGCAGCGTTGAGCTGCAGCTGTTTCCTATCTCTGCCACTAGGGGGCAGGTTCATCCTTTCTACCTGAAGATGGGTCTCAGAATAGAGGGCAGAATTTGTTTATTTATTTTATATTACAAATATTAGACGTTTTCAGTTGAGCGTGACACACCTTTGGTTTGATTTTAAGCTTATGCTAACAAATTTTCCACAGTTCACTTGTTGTCTCTGGGTTAATTACTTCCAAACTTCTAAATACAAGAAATGGATGAATAAGTAAAAGGTAGTAGCTTATCTCATTATAGATTACATGTAATAATGCCAACCTACTGAAATGAATTATCAAATTACCCTTATACAAATTGGAATTTTTTGTAAGGTAAAAAGCATAATATGGAGGGCTAGTGCAATATGCAAATAAATTATTTATAATAATGCATTGACAAAATACGATAATGTGTCAGGTCAAGTAAAGTTGATTTAATCTATTTATTAGATTAAGGGTTAATTTTATTTTCTATATTTTAATTACACGGTCTGTCAGTCCCAGTGCTCTCATTCAAACAATTTGCAAATGTGATGACCATACTGTATATATTTTTTTAAATGTATGCTATATATTTTGTGCAGAACATTTTAAAATTTTAGAAACGAGAGTTTGGGGTCAGTAAGATTATTATTATTATTATTATTATTTTTAGAAAATAAAACTTTTATTTAGCATTGATGCATTAAATTGATCAAAAGTTACAGTAGAGACATAAATAATGTTACAGAACTTTCTATTCTTGAGGAGCAAATCAGCATATTAGAATGATTTCTGAAGGATCATGTGACACTGAAGACTTAAGTAATGCTGAAAATTCAGCTTTGCCATCACCTGGATAAAATACATTTTAAATTTGAAATAATTATTTTACATTGTAATAATAATATTACTGTTTTATTGTATTTTTAATCTTATAAATGCAGCTTTGGTGAGAATAACAGACTTGTTTCAAAAGCATTACAAAATCGTACAGAAAAAAAAAACCTCTTGATCTGTAGTTTGGATATTCAACCTTACCATATTGCAACCCTCACTATAAGCTTATTCGGATGTATCATGAAATTCAAGAAATCTGCTGCTCTTAAGCCAAGACGCAATTCAAAGAAGTATATCAGGTCAGAAAGAGGTGCTACAATTACTTAAGATATATAACATCTTTTATTAAATGTAAGCCACAGTTTTTCATCTGTGTGTTGAGCATATGCGATGTATTAGGACATGTGAACAGAACCAAGTAAGAAAAATGGAAAGAACTCTGCTTCTGGTTTCTACCAGCCCTCTCCATGGTTTCGACGGAGACTGTCTGTATGTTTTGGGTGGCTCTGTGTGGTTCGAGGTGTATATGTTTGGTACGAGTGTACTAAATTTGCCTCGGGTGCTGTAATTTTAAGTGTCACTTCCATGTATTTTTACAGTATTAGGTGTCAAGGATATTAACATTTTAATGCATATGCAATAGACGTTTGCTCATCTGGTCAAAGTTTTGGCATATTAATGATAAAAAAAAATGCTTCAGCTTTTGAATCACATTAGATTGGATGAGTCATTGACTTGGACTGTGAGCCTCGGCTCTGTTAGAGCTCTCCTGAGCAAACATAATACTGTGGTTGAACTAAAACACTTTTAAATTGTAATCTTTGCAAATCTGTTGTAGATACTGAGCCTTGGCTTCACAGGGCTCTTGGACTCAGCGTTCCTTTCATGATGTTGTTTGGTTTGTTGAGCTGTAAGACATTGGGAAATCTGTTTTTGTTTCTCAGAATAAAGATTTGGCCAACGGAAAAGCCAGTGACGAGGAGGAGGATGACGACGATGAAGCAGAGGATGTGGAGGTCGAGCAGTCTAAAGAAGAGGTCAATGTGGAAGATGATCTGGAATACTACTACGAGCACATCAGATTCATCGATAACATGCTGATTGGCTCCGGCGCCTTCGGGAAGAAGATCTCCCTCCAGCCGACTGAGCCTGGCCACGAATGGAAAGCACCCAAAAAACCTCACAACTCCCACTTTTCCCCAGACAGTGGCGCTGACGAGTTTGACTACAGTTCCTGGGATGCCATGTGCTACCTGGACCCCAGCAAAGCTGGCGAGGAGGATGACTTTGTGGTGGGCTTCTGGAACCCTTCAGAGGAAAACTGTGGCACGGATATTGGGAAACAGTCCATCTCCTACGACCTCCACACCGAGCAATGCATCGCTGATAAGAGCATAGCCGACTGTGTGGAGGCCCTGCTGGGGTGCTACCTCACCAGCTGTGGGGAGAGGGCAGCCCAGCTGTTTCTGTGCTCCCTCGGCTTGAAGGTGCTCCCGCCGGAGAAGCAGAGTTCAGGGGGCTCGGCCGAGCTGCAGTACGGCTGGCTGAAGATCCCTCCGCGCTGCATGTTCGACCACCCGGATGCCGAGCGGACCCTAAACCACCTCATTTCAGGCTTCGAGAACTTTGAGAAGAAGATAAACTACACGTTTCAAAACAAGGCATATCTTCTACAGGCCTTCACGCACGCCTCGTATCATTACAACACAATAACAGGTCCGTGGACGTTATTTAGTTTTGATTTCATCAGTTTCTTTTAGGATCTTACTAAACTAAAACAGTACTAAAACAGGCTATATTTTTATCCTACCTTTTTATTTATATAACCATAATAATAACAATAATGTTTTTTTTATATATATATAAATTATATTATATAAATTAATGTTGTAATAATAACAATGATCATTTTTAATATTTTTATAAATAAATGTATCATACAATTTAAAGTAGTTTAAATTGTTTAAATTACCACTAACAAACTGGTAATAATTATTTATTATTATTGTTATTATTGCTACCCATTTTTGTTGTAATCTGTGGTACTTCAAACAAAAGTTTGTTTTGTAATGTAGTTTATTATAAATTAATATAATGATAATAGTTATTACTATTATATTAAATTGTATAATAATAAAAACATATATTATTAAATTAGTTACTGTAGTTACCCATTCATTTAGTGTAACTGTTTGGTTCCTCAGTTGATTTGGGTGACTTATATAAAATAAATATATTGTATTTATTTATATAATAAATAAATAAATTAAATATACTGCCCTATATACCTATCATTCATATCAGGTACCGAAATTTGAAAAAAGATCAAAAATTGCACTGATCACACAAGCCCAAATGTGAGATTAAGTATTCTTATTTGTTTCGCATAACATTTTTTGCTTAAAAAAAGGGAATTTCTTTTTACAACAAAACTCCCAATTTATGCAGTTTCGATTTAATTTAAACCAATAACTCGTTCACTTTTTTTTTTCAGATTTATTATTAAGAATAATTTTATTATAAAACAATAATTTCTTTGTAAATTGGCGTAGGGTCATCACACCATTTGTTTGCTGTGTGCGCCATGCGAGAACAACTCGACAGAAAAATATACTATATTTTCACTTGTGTTTTCTCACAATAACTTAGTATTTCCTGTGGTGTGACACTGTTATATTAATTGTCTCATTTTAACCTTCTTTGTACCACTCTGAACTTTGGACAGATTGCTATCAGCGGTTGGAGTTTCTTGGTGATGCAATTTTAGACTACCTCATAACAAAGCACCTTTATGAAGATACCCGGCAGCACTCTCCAGGCGTGCTGACCGACCTGCGCTCTGCACTTGTCAACAACACCATATTTGCTTCCCTGGCTGTCAAGTACGATTACCACAAGTACTTCAAAGCAGTCTCACCCGAACTGTTCCACGTGATCGATGATTTTGTGCAATTTCAGCTGGAGAAGAATGAAATGCAAGGAATGGATTCGGAGGTGAGCCATCATCCTACTGTTATCTGTTAAAGTTATTAGGCCTTGGAAATGATCATTTCATTTACATGCCATTGTCAGCGTAGATGTATAATATTTCATGAAGATTTAGTACCGTGACATCCTATCACTGGCAGTCATCGGGAATCTGGTCTGTGTTTGTATTTGTTTTCGTTTTTGGATTGTAAAAATGCAGTTGGATTTAATTTATTTTGAAATGGTTATCTTGGCACTGAATCTAGTCTTGTTTGACTGGAAAGCATTTTATGCCTAAGGGACAACACTGGATACTGAAAGAGGAAAGACAAATTGAATAAAATAAGTAATGTTCCCCTTAATTACATAGCTGGGTAATGTTGTCCCCAATATTGGACATTTAGGTATTTTAAGTGTAATACTAAAAGTAATTGATCGCAGTTCATTTTGAGAGGAAATACCATTACAGTACAGCATAGCTGTCAGTTCACATTTTAAGTTATGACCACAGTTTTTTTTTTTTTTCTTCTTCTTTTTTTTCCGCAAATCATTTTCTGCTGTTTATTGTGTGTTATTAGTTTGGGGATGTGAATTTGACATGGATAAGCACAGTTTTCTGTCCTGAGAGGAAACACTTATTTTCTGTGTATGGAAAGAAAAAGAAAAGAAACCGGAATTGTTTTTACTCTCTCATAGCTTCGCAGATCGGAGGAAGATGAGGAGAAGGAGGAAGACATTGAGGTCCCCAAAGCAATGGGAGACATCTTTGAATCGCTAGCTGGTGCAATTTACATGGATAGCGGGATGTCACTTGAGACAGTTTGGCAAGTGTATTATCCAATGATGAGGCCGCTCATAGGTAAGGGCCAAAGACATACGGATGAGTAAATCAGTTCTGCATTTCTGTTTCGTCTGATTGTCTGCCGGCTCATGTGGCGAAGACCATAAGTTCAGTCATTTTCAAACATCGTGCCATTTTTATGCATGATGAAATGTCAGATTGAAATGCTCTGCTTTTGTTTTCGCCTCATTTTCTAGAAAAATTCTCCGCTAATGTCCCTCGATCCCCAGTGCGTGAACTCCTGGAGATGGAACCGGAGACTGCTAAGTTCAGGTGGGAATGTCTTTCCCTTATACACAAGCAACCTCTTAACATAATCATCTGCACAATACACACATAATAGCGATCATTTGAATGTGCAAAACTTGATAAACTGTAAAAGTTACTGTATCAGTGTGTGGTTCAGAGCAAATACGAGTCATTTTAAAAAATTTGAATCCTGACAATTTCTAAGTCCCTACAACCTGCTTATAAGAGATTGGAATCTGTAATGTGAGTACGGCTGGATAGTGCTTCAATATCGATACTAAAGACCATATTAAGCTTGTGGGAATAATTATTATTATTATTTTGCAGCCTAGGTAAGATACTAAAATGTCAAAAATTAAACTCTGCATGGTACATTTATTTTTTTCTACCAGTATATCACAAAGTATAATGTATTTATAGTAGTGCTGTCAATCTTTAAAAAAATCAATTGCACATTTTTATGTAATTAATTATAGCTTTTAATATATTTTTCTATTGTAAAAATTTCACATTGAATCTCCAAATGAATGTAGAAACCACATAAAGACAGTAGCCTATATTTTAATTATTTGTTTAATGGCATCTTTTTATGAAAGAAGGCCAGTATCACCGATACTAATACTGTTGTTTTTTTTCCCTTAATTTTAATTAATTAGAGCCATTCAACATTACAGTATAATTGAAAGCTATCAATCGGAATATTTATTAGGATTTAAAAAAAATATAACGACTTTTAATTTAAGTGAACTTAAAACAATCTTTACATAAACCCATTATAATAAATGTCACATTTAGCTGTGCCTTTTTAATATAGCAGGGCTAATTTTTTTTCAATTTGTCCAGTCAGACCGCTTCAAATTTTTACTTGCCCTGTCAAAATGAAAAAAAGGTTATTGTTTTCGTTGATTTTGACCCATGTAACCGTTTAAACAGTGCTTTAAGATTTTCAGGTAGGTTTAACAGGTAGGATATATACAGAAAATGAATAAAGTCATCAGACATCAGTCTTCACTGCACAAATTAAAAATAGATTCCTCCTTATCAAAGCGACAAATTTTTTCAGGCAAGAGCGGTGAGTGATTTTCTCTTTTTCTTTTGTTCTTTAAATAACATTATGACTGACATCACAGCAGCAGGTTTATTAGGCTGCTGTCACTTTAAGACCTGCCGCACATGACACATCCCATTTTCACATGACTCTTTACAATCATTTAAGACTTCATTTAACTCATTTAAGACTGCGCTTATGTGGATACTTGATAAAATGGGCATTTTGGCATAATTTTGTGTTTTTGCCCACTCAAGCGCTGTCTGAAGCGTCTTTCTTTGTGCTCAAGTCGTGTGTGTCACACAGACAGCAGATTCATAGACGCACAGGCTCTGCACTGCATTCTCTTTTGTGTCTTATCGCACTTGAAAGGTTTAAAAGCATTTGCGTGAATAAGAGCGTGGTCATATGGTCAGTATTAAACTGAAGAAATTAATCGCATGCGTTAACTCGTTAACTTTGACAGCACTAATGTATAGCTATGTTTTCATCCAAAGTTGCAAATTTAACTTATGCGCAAAACTGGAATATCACATTAAACATTTGTGAGTAAAGCACCGTTTCTGTCTAGTGAGCCGAAAAAACTAAATTGTCACTTCCTGATAAACTGGTGTTGAGTATCACTAAGAAAATTGGAAGTTGCTGCAGCCAGAGAAGCCACTGTAAATAATAATTTCGTATGTAATAAATTACTTGCACCTCAGAGCACGCAGGCGAAACCTAATAAAGTTATCTTGCTTTCGGAGACGAATGCCTGCTGTTTGGGAACACAGTCGTGTAAGACAGTTCTGGGAGGTAATTATACCAAACCATTTTGACGACAGACTTTGCTCAGGCATTTCAAAATAACCAAAACAGTATTTCAGATGCTGTGCAATGGGATCAGTCCGCTAGTTAGTCCAGTTATGCCGTCCCATTGCAAAGTCACATGTCTTTATTGTGCATCTTTTTTCCATCGTAGTTTATGCACGTTTTTTTCCCGGATAAAAAGTTTATCCAACTCAAATGAATGCATATGTTTTTTTATGCGCATTTTGGCGTTTGCACATATAAATAGGTGGATGGAAACATAGCTACTGATGGTTGCTATAGCTTAAAAAAAAATTATAGTATATATATACTATACAGTATTATATATAATTGAAATAAATTTGTAATTATTATTTTCAACCATTTTTCAACAAGTTATTTACTTTTTTCCAAAAAGTCCACCACTGCTTTTGTGTCAGTCTCATTTTTCAATAGTCATAGCCATATATATGTTTTTCCTTTTCTGCCTCCAACAGCCCTGCGGAGAGAACCTACGATGGAAAAGTACGGGTGACAGTGGAAGTGGTGGGCAAAGGCAAGTTCAAAGGCGTGGGACGCAGCTACCGGATAGCCAAGTCAGCGGCCGCCCGCCGAGCCCTGCGCAGTCTCAAAGCCAATCAACCTCAGGTCCAAAACAACTGAGCTTCAGACCGCAGACACCCCAACACACCAGTCAAAAACACAGCAGAACCCCTCTCGGCTCCAGTTTACGACCGAGTGAAGAATTGTCGCGGACTGCGTTTCATTGGGGTTGTCCAACTTAAATGAATCGATTCAAGATTTCAGAGTAATTCACATAGGGTTCATATTTCATTTTATTCTTTACGTGCGCAAACACAATCTTTCTTTCTCCCCAGCTTTGTTTGAACACGAGTGCTTTTTTTATGTATTGCAAGTGTTATGAAAAAGGTCAGGTCCCCCTTTCCCTATTTTTATTAACATTAAAAAAAGATATATGCTCTGCTTTGTGGTAGTGGTTAAAAAAAGCTAAAGCTTATAGGTAGTATTACAGTGTACATAGTTAAACTCCAAGGTATCAACTAAATAAGAGAAACACAACAACATAAAAACACAAAATTCCTCAATCTGTGCACTAGTGCCATTTTGCTGCCATTTGGCAGGAAGGGCACGTGGAAAGAAAGAGTGTTGGTGTTGTTGGAAATGTTTTTCTCTATCTTGAGATGATATATTCTCAATCATAATTGCACTTCTCTAGTGTCCGCTTTATTTTGATGAGAGTCATGAAGGTGTTTTTTTTTTTTTGCCAGCAAAATTGTTTAGATCACTTGTATCGAGAGAGAAAGGCCCTCGCATCCTAAAGACTGATAGGAATTTGACATTCCCGATTACTGTAATCAGCAGTTGTAAACGGCACTTGAGGACACGTGTTCGTGTAGCCAACCGGATGGGTTGTATAGACGTCATAACTACGTTATATAAAATAAATGATATTAAATGTTTATTACAAAATATACGTTGATACTTGGGTTTCAGTAATGTCTTTTGATACTGATATTAATGATATTCAGTTGAGTCTTTATGAACATTAGATGTCTCCGTAGACTGACTTGACTGACTTAGTTTTGATATAACGACACGAACGATAAACAGGAGGACATATCACCTGGGAAAATATGCTGCAGATTTTATATTAAAAAGGGGAAAGAGAGGAATAGAATCGGATAATTCTGTAAGACACAAAGCACCTTTACATACCGTCTTTAGGACAAACCGATATTTCGCTAGACTTCACGTGCATCGCTTACCAAAGTCGATACTGATGCAGCGTTGTGAAGTTGCACCTGTTAAATCAATCCCTCAACATTCACACGTTTGGAGATGTGGTAACCAGCCTTTTTCTTTTTTAGCGTAAATGTGTTGTAGCCTCTTGTCTAGACTAAATGTTTTCATATTAATAGGCATTCTTCACTTGAATACCTCAGTTAATTGCATGCATTTTTTCTTTTGGTGCTATGTTTAAGCTTGAATTTCTCATCTTTTTGCACTGTAACTGTATTACCTCTTTAATTTTACCTTTTTGAAATCTGTTGGGTTGTTTTTTCTGTTCTGTCTGCTCATCAGGCTGTAGAAATTGTTTCCCCATTTGTTGTTTCCTTTGGTTTTTATGTGTGAAGGGGAAATGCTGAGATAAAAAAAAAGCTTGATGCCTCTCTGAGGTTTTTCCTTCACATGAAAACAATTGTACATCGGTCAGAAGGGTTACTTAACACTTGAGAAAATCGATAGATTGCACTCTAAGTTCTTATAAGCCATGCGTCTCGCCTTTGTCACTCTCCTCTCTTGCAGTCTAACCAACTCTAATTGCGTTTTTGTTTTGTTTTGTTAATGTATTAATATTTAGAAAACAAGACACCCTTGTCTATCATTGCTACTCCAAGAAATAAGGGTGCAAATTTGAACTTTTTAACATCTTGAAGGCTACCCAACTTTTCCCTTCCTCGTTCTGTCTATACTTCTGTTATTATGTTATGGACAAACTATTCCTGAAGTTACATAATCCCAGGCATTGCTACCTCAGAAGACCCTTGCGAATAGTTTGGCCTTATCATAAAACGTTGATTGACATATTTGTGGATATGCCTTTTTACAAATCTGAATGGCATTAAGGCACAGTATTGTATACACTCATCAGCACCTTATAAGGGGATAAATATATATATATACTCACGACTATTTGCACTAGAATACATTCCCACTGACATTGAATTTGCATCTTTTAATGGAGTATGCTCTAAAGTGGTGCCTTTCAAACCTGTAACATCTTTTGCTACTGTAGCAATTTTTTGCATTATGGTTTCTATATGGTGATGGACTTTTGGTGCCATGCTTCATACTTGGATATTGCCTTCCAGTTTTTGTTTTTCTGTTTCTGTATCTCATAGGTTATTTTACTTTGATTTGTTGGTTACAAACTGTCTTGTAACCCGATTAAAGCCAAGATTTCACAAACATTTGAGGCTCCAACCGAAGTACTCCCCTTCTTGAAAGTGAGTGCAATCTGATTCTGTTTTTGCAAGAGTTGAGTGACCCTCTTTACATGAGCTCAGTCTCAACCCCAAAGTTGAGTATTGAAAGTCATTGGAAGTGAATGGGTTTCCATATTCCCTCAACAAATGGCTTGAGTTTGTGCATCAGGGTCAGTGCGCGCCGGCCCTGCGATATGACACTGATTCTGTAACCCTTAACCCTCAGACTATTGCAACTTTATTATTTGTGTGTGTGTGTGTTTGTTTGTTTGTTTATTTTTATTTTTTTCCCAGCTTGTTACGTTCTTTTTTCCCCTGAGCTTCCGAAAGGCGCACCCTTTTTTCCTTTACTTTTTGTTTAAGCTTTCTTCTCACTGTTGGATTTTTACCTTTCAGAGAATGTGAAATCACACGTACGGTGCCACTGCATAGATATGGAGATTTTGTTTTTTGTTTTAAAACCAATTTTATTTTCACAACCAATAATAGATGGTCATGCCAGATCTAGTCCCACAGAATAGATATCACAGTAAAAAAAAAGAAAAAATTTATCATCTGTGGGAGTGTTTTCTTAAAGTGGTCCTCCATCGTATCATATGCTGCAGATTGTATTTTCCTTCATGGTGGAGAATAATTTTTGTGTGTTTTTTCTTTTCTTTTTTTTTTAAACATGTAGCACAGATAAGCATTGCACTCGGGCGCCATACTTTACCTCATGTCAGAACGATAAAAAACAAACAAAAAAAAAACATGTATATATGATGCCGTAACGTTTAAAGGAATAACTTGTGGTTTTGGCCTTGCTGCTGTTTGCATCGCTGATATTTTACCAATGTATTTAAAAGTGATCAGAGAGATACAATGTGCCTGCAGGATGTCATCAGAGAAAATACACTGTAGAAAAGTAGTTTCAAACCTCTACAATCTGGGGCTAAATATGTGTCCTATGTGTACATTAATGTCCTGCCTTAATGTAATCCTTTGAATATGTAATTGTAATGTAACCCGTCAAGTCCTTAGACTGACATGATTTTAATATGCTGGGACCGCACTGTCCCTCATCCATCGCCCCCCATATTAGATTATATGAATCCAGATGTATTAGTGCATGTCATTGAAAACTCCTTTCCCACCCACCTGTAGGCCTATTTCCTTTTTAGACTAAATACATTGTATAGATCTCATTAAATCAGCCCTACATTTTATTTAAAAGGGCTTTATTTCATAAAAAAGTGTCATACTTTTTTTTTTTTGTATGTAAAAATATAATTTCCTGATTTAAAAGTCAAATGCACTCTTAGCAGCAGCAAGGTGTTCAAAGACAACATAGCAGGACTGGAATGTGTGGCGAGCTCCTTATGTAGAGCACTAACAGTACGGGGATTTAAAATGGGGAATTATGGGTCACAAACTGCAGCGCAATTTCTGTATTTTTAAGGGACGTGTATTTAAATGTCTATTTCTCATTCATACTGTATCAGTGCTGCAGTGGTTTGCATTCTGCACCTTATGGATCACAAAAACCTTTAAACATTCTGCCCCCCTCCCCATTTTTTTAAAAGTAATTGTAGCTGAGTATATCTACAATAAAGTTATGGTATGGTCGTTCATTTGTGGTGTTGTGTGTGTTCTTTTCGCTGTTATCTATATGCATTTCCAGATCCTGAAAGGAGAAATGATGTATTAGATTGTTTTATGAGCTGCACGGCTGTGGCTACTAATACTGTGTGAAAAGCCGGGCGCGCGCCACAGTGTAAGTGTGGTCTTCGCAGTGCAAGTATATGCTGATGACCTCAGTATTTTCCTAACCCAAGGAGTGCTCTTGCCTCCCGTTTACGAGTGCTAGGAGGCCGTTCGCGTTTAGATGGACTCGGCAACCATGACCGATGTTTTAATCACATTTGCAAGGAGCTTTATGTAATAGATGAAGTAGGTATGAACTGTGTTTGCGAGTATACTTTTTCAGTCTCGGCGGGCCATTTTATGGTCTTGTGTATTCATTTCGCCACTTGCACATTTTGTATGGCTGCATCAATGTTTGCCAAGAAGTAAAAAATAGAGTTGGAGCGCTCACTCTTGGTAGGTGAGAAATGACCTCACATCAGCTGTGCAAGCATTGGAGCATATTCTGATAGGAGAGTTTTGCTACACTATTACACATTCTAATTAAATTTTGGATTCAAAAAGACACCAGTTCAGCAGTATGCCATGAATTATGATTATTTTTGTGATGTTTGCTGATTTGGTGGGACTGTTATATCTGAATAATCCCATGATGCTCTGAGTGTACTACAGTGGGGTCCAGACATTTGAAGTCACATTGAAAATATAAAACTGAAACAAAGACACTATATACAAAGAAGAAATATTAGGTCACACTTTATATTAGGTGTCTTTAACTTCTATGTACTTACATTATACATACATGCATACATATTGGTATGGGGAGTGATAAGGGAAGGGTCTACTTTGTAATTATAAATGTATTACAGAATTTAATTACATTCAGGTATTTTTTAAGTATTAGTACAATGTAAAAACATGTATGTACACAAGTGTTTTTTTATCAATTGATTAATTTAAATGTCAGTGTATAGTAGTTAAAGACAATACTGTAAATAATGCCATCAAATGATATATTAAATATATTTCTAGCTGTGATAGATGTGAAAGAAAAGGAGAAAACGTCTATTTCCGTTCCATATATATATATATATATATATATATATATATATACACACACAGGTCCTTCTCAAAAAATTAGCATATTGTGATAAAGTTCATTATTTTCCATAATGTAATGATAAAAATTAAACTTTCATGTATTTTAGATACATTGCACACCAACTGAAATATTTCAGGTCTTTTATTGTTTTAATACTGATGATTTTGGCATACAGCTCATGAAAACCCAAAATTCCTGTCTCAAAAAATTTGCATATTTCATCTGACCAATAAAAGAAGTGTTTTTAATACAAAAAAAAAGTCAACCTTCAAATAATTATGTTCAGTTATGCACTCAATAGTCAATACTTGGTCGGGAATCCTTTTGCAGAAATGACTGCTTCAATGCGGCGTGGCATGGAGGCAATCAGCCTGTGGCACTGCTGAGGTGTTATGGAGGCCCAGGATGCTTCGATAGCGGCCTTAAGCTCATCCAGAGTGTTGGGTCTTGCGTCTCTCAACTTTCTCTTCACAATATCCCACAGATTCTCTATGGGGTTCAGGTCAGGAGAGTTGGCAGGCCAATTGAGCACAGTAATACCATGGTCAGTAAACCATTTACCAGTGGTTTTGGCACTGTGAGCAGGTGCCAGGTCGTGCTGAAAAATGAAATCAGATGGAAGCATGAAGTGCTCCAAAATCTCCTGATAGCTAGCTGCATTGACCCTGCCCTTGATAAAACACAGTGGACCAACACCAGCAGCTGACATGGCACCCCAGACCATCACTGACTGTGGGTACTTGACACTGGACTTCAGGCATTTTGGCATTTCCTTCTCCCCAGTCTTCCTCCAGACTCTGGCACCTTGATTTCCGAATGAGATGCAAAACTGAGCAACTGTCCAGTGCTGCTTCTCTGTAGCCCAGGTCAGGTGCTTCTGCCGCTGTTTCTGGTTCAAAAGTGGCTTGACCTGGGGAATGCGGCACCTGTAGCCCATTTCCTGCACACGCCTGTGCACGGTGGCTCTGGATGTTTCTACTCCAGACTCAGTCCACTGCTTCCGCAGGTCCCCCAAGGTCTGGAATCGGTCCTTCTCCACAATCTTCCTCAGGGTCCGGTCACCTCTTCTCGTTGTGCAGCGTTTTTTGCCACACTTTTTCCTTCCCACAGACTTCCCACTGAGGTGCCTTGATACAGCACTCTGGGAACAGCCTATTTGTTCAGAAATTTCTTTCTGTCTTACCCTCTTGCTTGAGGGTGTCAATGATGGCCTTCTGGACAGCAGTCAGGTCGGCAGTCTTACCCATGATTGCGGTTTTGAGTAATGAAACAGGCTGGGAGTTTTTAAAAGCCTCAGGAATCTTTTGGAGGTGTTTAGAGTTAGTTAGTTGATTCAGATGATTAGGTTAACAGCTCGTTTAGAGACCCTTTTCATGATATGCAAATTTTTTGAGACAGGAATTTTGGGTTTTCATGAGCTGTATGCCAAAATCATCAGTATTAAAACAATAAAAGACCTGAAATATTTCAGTTGGTGTGCAATGAATCTAAAATATATGAAAGTTTAATTTTTATCATTACATTATGGAAAATATTTAACTTTATCACAATATGCTAATTTTTTGAGAAGGACCTGTGTATATATATATATATATATATATATATATATATTTTGGTAACATTTTTGGTATATTTTGGTAACTTTAGTCCAGTTCTCACTATTAACTAGTTTCTTATTAGCATGGATATTACTAGGATATTTATTAGCTGTTTATTAGTACTTATAAATCACATATGAATTCCTTATTCTGCATGAACATATGTTACAAAAGTGACATTATTGTTGACATTATCAAGTATCCAGTATTTTTATTGAATAGCAATGTGTATTGAACAGTCTTATGGCATTGGGGTAGAAATTATTCCTGAATCTCGTAGTGCGTGTTTGAAAAGTCCTAAAATATTATTATTTTTTGTTCTTTGTTGTTTTACATTTGGTATTGAAATTATCCCTGCTGGCAACTAAATTACTGAAATCATCAAATTCCTTACAATGTTCATCCCTAATAAAGAAATATATTTATTGCACCCAAGTGGTGTAATTACAACATCTACCAACAGGGTCACGCTAACCAGCCAAGCCTTGACCCCTTGATCCAAACAATGGTAGATGGCATTATTATTTCATTAATTATTTTCCAAGTTTGTTTGGTGGCACTGATTACATGCTTCACTTTTAAAATGTACGTCCTGGTTCTTGGTTTAATGCTTTGTTCTTGACTCCAGTCACAGTTTAATCAGAGTTGATTAAACTATAATGACGCAAAGCAAAGTACAAAAAAAAAAGTCTAAACCAGATTTGACCAAAGAACAGCACTCTTGATGAAGTACTCATAGCAGATCACCTGGAGCATGTCCGCTGAGATGATCTATGAGGGAGAAGTTGAATATGGCTTTGTTCATCAAAAAATGTAGATAAAAGAAGGAAAAGAAATATCTCTAGCTGTTGAAAAGATGGGGTTATATATGTAGGTGGAATGCAAATGACGGCCAGTGTTCTGGGCTGGGATCAGGCGGGGCTGATATGCTGAGTGTGGGAATGAGAGGCTAATGGTGACATATTACCTGTGTTGACAATGTGCAGGCTTGTGCTGTGTCATTTGAGCCATTTATTCTCCGCGCTATAAAAACAAAGAGATGACGAATAAATATGCAGAGGGGGCTCATTGTTTTCCGCTTGCTCGGATGCCAAAACTTTTTACTGACCTTTCGAGCACAGGTCCCAAACCAGCGCTAAACCCTCTGTCACTCAGCGCACACGCGCTTACACAAGTCGCCCTTTCGACCTCAGCATCTAGTTTTTCTCCCTTTCAAGCTCCAGGAGCAGGCGACAATCCTAATCGAGAATAGCAGGCATTCCGTGCAGTGCTCCTCTTCATCCTCGTACGGTCATTTGTTTCCCTCTTTCGATTCCCCTTCACTTGAGGATTACAGTGCGTTGCAGTCAGGCCCTTACAATGCGCAGGACTCCAAACAGGTTATTAATGCGGCGGTTTACTGATGGCCCTTCAGCTTCAGGAACAGGCCTGCGCTTCCTCACGTGTAATTGGATCCAGCTCCGTGCACCCTGTCATAAGGGCAGGCCGAGGAATAACCCCGGCATCAGGAGAGATAAGGATCGCACGCGCTTCCACATATACGGCCCCAAATCAGCAATCACATTTAGCATCACTCTATCAGTCAAATCTCCTTTTCTCCATCGGTTTGCGGTTCTTTCTGTCTCCTTTGGTGACAGAGTAGTCTTTCTAAGAATTGCTAGGTGGGCGCTGTGGTCAATAGAGTTGCTTTGCATCATCAGTTTGGAGTCTACATTTATTCGTTTAGCAGATGCTTTTATCCGAAGGGACTTGTAAATAAGGAGTATACTACAACAAAAGTGATTTATCATAAGGAGACTAATGTGAGAAGTGAGAAAATGACAAAGAATGAGCTAGTACAGAATTGTAAGTGAACTTTACTCTGGATAGGATTCTATACACTGCTGTTCAAGTTTGAGGCCAACTTTTTTTTTTTTTTAAGAAAGCATTAAGCTGATCAAAAGTGACAGTAAAGATGTTTACATTGTTACAAAAAATATATTTAAAATAAATGCTGTTCTTATTCACTAAAGATGATGTATAATGGTTTGCACACAAAAAAAATAAGAAGCACAACTGGTTTCAACATTGTTGATAATGTTTCTTGAGCACCAAATGAGCCTATTAAAAATTGTTTCTGAAGGTGACACTGAAGACTGGAGTAATGATGCTGAAAATTCAGTTTTTTTCCTTACCTGTTTAGTTGCCATAGTTACTTTTGTTCATTGATTAGTCCCACCTGTTCCTTGTTTTCTCCCTCACTTGCCCTGTGTATTTATACCGCTAGTTTGTTTCAGTTCTTTGTGTGTTCTCGTCACGCAGTGTTTGGTTTTGTTGTTCTCCAGTGTTTTTCCTCATGCTCCTGTGTTCTAGAGTGTTTTTTTCTTCACTTAGGGTAAATTTACTACACATTAATGTACTAAACGCAGACAAGTTTTTCCTTTGTATTTTTTACAAACAGGCGACAATCTTGTCAAAACGATCCACGAAAACGACTAAAATGCTGCATTATGCATGCAGTCGACATGTGCATGACGTCAACGTTTGCACAAAATTGTATTTTTGTAGTTTACACGGGGGTGATAATGGCATCGTATTCAGAAACTTGCACGTTAAAACCTGTTTTCCAAGTTTGTATTTTCAGGTCCCAAAATGCCATTGTCATGTAAATGAACATCCATAATGCATAAGAAGTTTTCTGTTTTTCAGTTGAAAACTGAATAAACAATATACTGCCTGCACACAGATCCTCATCTCAACTCTTCTTTCCTTCCTAGTCAAACTGAAAATATCAAATATTTTATTATAAATTTGTAAAAAAAAAAAAAAAAAAAAAAAAAAAAAAAAGCACACTTTTCTTTTTTGCGACAATACTAATATGAGGCATTAAAGCATATGCCTTAATATTATTATTATTATAATACTTTTTTTTTTTTTTTAGATCATAAGAAACAAATTCACTGTCTCCAATATTTTGACTGGTAATGCAAATTGTTTTGATGCATACGAAATCATTGCTCTAATGCATTCTCCTCCCTCTTAATGTAGCTCATTAGCGGAGTAAACAGCAAGGGTCCTGGGCCCCTTTACCAGCATATGTATGTGTGTGTGGTGCATCTGAAAGGTCTGTCTCGTGGGGGGATTTACTCTCCGGGGCTCAGGTGTTAATGGAGTGTCAAAATAAACACGCAAATCCCCACTATCTTTTCACTTAGGAACAATTACAATTAGGAAGTCAGCTGGCTAATACGCCAGAACCATTGTCTCCCTATTTAGGATGAATTGGCTCATGCTAATTGCTTCATCTCATTATGCATGGAGAGCTTTGTATGCGGTTTTGAATGGGAGCGTCCCCAGCACTCTGTTAACACTGTATTTTGTTTGGGAACATCATCGATGTAAAACAAGATGAAATGCATTTACACGGCTATTAATTGCTTGTATGTTTAGTTTAGCTTTATTAACAGCTGGATCAACTACAAGATTGTATAAAACCTGATGATCATGCTCTCTAGCATGATTTAAGATGGAAGCAAAACATCTGGCCATCTTTCCTTTTTTTGCAACAAAGAATAAAGTTATTTTCTGTGAATGTGCGAGACTTCAGATTCATTAGCCGCTATAGGTAAACAAGAAGAATAACAAAGTGCAGTAAACTAAAACTATTTGTGCTACAAACCAGTGGGGTTTGCTATTATTGTTTGATTACAATAATAAATTAAAAGGTTACTCTTTATTTTAAGGTGATTGTAGTTAAATTGTACTTACGCACTGAGTAATATTAATTAACTACAAGTACTTACTATAGAGTAAGGGTTAGTTACTTGTAATTATGCATAATTTACTGTTATTACTATAGTACGTATATGTAGTAACGTGTAACTACATCACCTAAAAAATAAGTTAATAATATGATTAAAATAATATGATAACAAATACCAGTTTGCAATATCAAGTAGCATAAATGACTGTTTTTATACTTCTAAAATAACTGGAAGTGGATGAATCTGGAAGCCAACCACATTCGAATTACAAATTGCGATAATGCTTGTTAAAAAATAAGGTGGATGCTAAGAGTTACATGTTCAATTTGCTTACTCAATTAGAAATGTAGGAGATTGTTCAATAATCATAAAAATAATGTTTCTTTTTTCTAAAACTTTCTCTTTATTTCTAGGTGAAAATTCCATTTTAAATTTCAAATTTTCAATATGGTCTCAGACTTTTTGACCCCGAAGTGTACGTGTACATACAGACAAAATCAGGAAAATGCACAAGGGGGGGGAAATGCTTTGATACAGCTATATTTCTTCATCAGCTTGAACATAATTTAGCCATCATAGAATTCCCCATTAATCTGCACCAAGGACGTATTTTGCAAACACATTAGAACAGCAATGCAGGCAGGCATACATGTAATCTCTCATTTTACGATTCATAAATGCTGAACAGAAATGGAATATGAATATTTCTGAAAGCAAATCCCCAAAGAGCCCAGGTTATAATGTTCACATTTAGCAGTAATGAGAGCAGGATGAAAGCCATGATCAGATGGTAATTACTTGACACATCTCCTCTGATGAGCCACTGGGTATGTTTGATTTGTCATCATCACCTGTCATCAGCTTAGACAAGCCTGCCTCCCTTCTCTTCTCACTCCTGGCCACGCACCCATTTTCTCCTCTCGTGAACCACAAAAGCAATCTGGGCAATATTGAAATGAAGTCTGAGCATGGGGCTTTGGGAACAGCATGACATCTCGCGCTGGCGAGATGCAGAAATAATTAACTGATCATTTGGGTCCCAGGGCCTATTTCCATTTGCAATAACAGTGTTTTATTCTTGAGTGGTGTCTGTAAATTGCCCCCACTGTTTGCAGAGGAGAGTAATGAGAGTTTAGTCTAACGGTCATGTTCCCCTCGTTTAGCTCGAATGAGAAATGTCATTCGTCTGAAAAGCAATAAGGGGTCCGTCAGAATGGCATGTGCCAGTCCAAAAAGCAATGATTGAAGGAATACAGGAAAGTGTGGAACTGACTTTCCTGACACATTTTAGCCTGGCTAAATTGCATTATCGTAAAGAAAACAACAACAAATTATTAGTTATTCATTTGCGTGACGATAAGCATCAACGTTTTATCCCTCTGGTGTCACTTCGTATTGTATTTTACTTCAGACTTGGTATGACACTTAGTGACTTTTGTGGCACTTAAATGGAAACATAAAAAAATATGAAAAAGAAATGAATACTATATATATATATATATATATATATATATATATATATAAACACTCAGCAATGAAGGGGTTATATGAAAAATAAAAAATAGGAAAAAATTGTATGGATTAATTGTAAAAACTGGAAACAAATATATATATATATATATATATATATATATATATATATATATATATATATATATATATATAATGCATGGATATTACATCATACCATAAAATATCCTCAAAATATGAAATAAAAACATAATAAGCTATGTGGTTATTGTGAACAAATTAAAAGTTAAAATAAATCTTGGCCTGGTGTCTGTGATCGACACCTGTTATTCTCGACTTGAACCATCTGAGTTTTTACCCGTTTCATATCGACTCGGTTACTAACGTAACCTCGGTGCCCTGAGAGGAGGGAACGAGTATTGCGTAAGTAGCTTACGCTATGGGGAAAACTCCTTTTCTCGAGAATATTGAAGTCTTTATGTAAAACGCATTGCAGCTGCACAGCTGACAGCAATGAACGAAGGAGCTCGGTCATTGGCTGTGCTGCGGCAACTTGCTCGAACCAATGACGGGGCGACTCTGAATGCGCGACCAATGAGCGCGCGTCAGAGCCCGCCAAGATGGGCGTGGCTAAGCTATATATTGGGCGCCCCGTCATGAGAGTTCTTTAGGTTAAAACGACTGAAGCGAACTAACCAAGCACAAGCACGGCAGCTTACGCAATACTCGTTACCTCCTCTCAGGGAACCGAGGTTACGTTAGTAACCGAGTCGTTCCCTTTCGAGAGGTCTCTCCTATTGCGTAAGTAGCTTACGCTATGGGAACACCATGCAAAACGCCGTGCGTGCTGAACTTCGCCTTATGATAGCCAGAGGCAGGTGCCTGAGCTAAAAAGCAAAGTTATCATCCAACTAGCCGGCAGAGGCGAGCTTTATATGTGGGAAAAAATACAGAGCGGCTAGAAGGCGCTCAGTGTGACACAAGCACATACTTAATCTAGATGCGAACTCGCAGTTCAACTAGCATCATGCTGATAGCACATTGGAATGCAATGTCAGGACCTGTAGGTTGTAGAACCTGATAAATGTGGACGGTGAGGCCCAGCCTGCCGCCGCACAAATATCCTCGATCGGTATCCCGCTCGACCATGCCCAGGAAGAAGCCACACTCCTGGTGGAGTGTGCTTTGACTCCCCAGGGGCATTGAAGTCCCTTAGCTTCATAAGCCAGCGCTATAGCTTCAACTATCCAGTGAGAGATTCTCTGCTTTGAAACGGCGGAACCTTTCGTACGGCCGCCAAAGCATACAAACAGTTGTTCTGTCTGTCTGAATAGGGCAGAACGCTCCAAATACACTCTGAGAGCCCTAACGGGGCAGAGTAGATTAGCGTCGTGTTCGTCTGCTGGAGACGAAAGCGCAGTTAGGGAGATAACCTGTGCTCTGAAGGGAGTGGTGAGCACTTTAGGAATATACCCCTGTTTCGGCCTAAGGACGACCCTGCAGTCGTTAGGACTGAATTCTAGGCAGGCAGCGCTTGTCGAAAGCGCGTGCAGGTCGCCCACTCTCTTGACCGAGGCGAGTGCCAACAAGAGCGCAGTATTGAGCGAGAGCTGTTTAAGGTGCACGGTTTGGAGTGGTTCGAACGGGGGCCCTTTAAGAGCGTCTAGGACAGTAGCTAGGTCCCAGATCGGCACTGAGGGGGGGCGTGAAGGGTTCATCCTCCTAGCGCCCTTTAGGAAACGAATAATTAGGTTGTTTCTTCCCAATGGACGTTCCATTACAGGGTCGTGTGACGCTGTGATGGTCGCCACATATACTTTGAGCGTGGAGGGGGTGCGGCCCGCCTCCAGAAGCCCTTGTAGAAAAACGAGTACATTCGTAATCTCGCATGTCTCAGGGTTCAGGCCCTTGGCATTACACCAGTCACTGAACACTTTCATTTCTGGGCATATAAGCGTCTCGTGGAGGGCGCCCGCGCCTCAGCGATGGTTTTTAGTGCTCCGCTCGCGAGGTTCCTGGGAACCCGTTGAGGGGCCATGCATGAAGGGCCCACAGATCGGGGCGGGGATGAAATATCATCCCGCTGGCCTGACTGAGGAGGTCTGGCCTCAGTGGAATCGGCCGTGGTGCAGATTGCATTTGCATCAGATCTGGAAACCATGTTTGGTTCTTCCAGAGTGGGGCTATCAGCAGCACTGCGTTTTTCTCCTCTCTGACCCGACTGATGACCTGTGGCAGCATCGCGATCGGGGGAAAGACATATAAGGGGCGGCTCGGCCAGCTCTGGGCGAGCGCGTCCGTGCTTTTCGTGAAGAAAAAAGAGCAGTGCGCGTTCTCCTTGGAGGCGAAGAGGTCGATCTCTGCTTTGCCAAAGGTTTTCCATAACCACTGAATCGTCAGCGGGTTGAGAGCCCATTCTCCTGGGAGAATCTTGTCTCTGGATAGCATGTCTGCCCCCTGGTTCAGGGCGCCTGGCACATGCGCTGCTCTCAGCGAGCGCAAGTTGAGCTGGGACCATAAAATGAGTCTCCTGGCCATTGAATGCATGGAGCTCGACCTGAGTCCAAAGCGACCGCTTTCATTTCCAGACAGTTTATGTGTAGGCGCTTCTCCGGGTTTGACCAAAAGCCGGAGACAGGCCTGCCCTCGTAAAGGGCCCGCCAACCTATTTTGGAGGCATCTGTCGTTATCATCTTTCTCCTTGTGTTCACACCCAGACTCACGCCTGACTGGTACCAGTCGGCGGCTTTCCAGTGCGTCAGGGCTTTTATACAGCCGTGGTTCGCTCTGATTAAAAAGTGGCCCGAACGCCATGCGTGAGTAGGGACGCGGCTCTTTGAGCCAGCGTTGGAGAGGGCGCATATGCAACAATCCTAGCTGGAGTACGGCCGATGCTGAGGCCATGAGACCGAGCATCCTCTGAAACCGTTTGACGGGGGCGCGCGCGCCCACCCTGAATGATGTTGCAAGGCGCCGGATGGTAAGCGCGCGCTCTGATGAGAGACGCGCTGTCATTTGCATCGAGTCTAGAACTATTCCCAGGAAAGAAATCCTCTGGCTGGGAGATAGTATGCTTTTTGCAAAATTGATTCTTAGACCCAGGCATTCTAAATGGCTGATAATCCAAGATCTGTGTGTTATTAACTGACTCTCTGATTGTGCTAGAACCAACCAATCGTCGAGATAATTCAGTATTCGCACTCCCCTTTGTCTTAGGGGGGAAAGTGCTGCATCCATACATTTCGTGAATGTACGGGGAGCCAGGGACAGGCCGAACGGAAGTACTGTGTACTGGTATGACTGTCCCTCGAAAGCGAATCTCAGAAACGGCCTGTGATGAGGCGTTATTGGAATGTGAAAGTAAGCATCTTTCAGATCCACTGAGAGAAACCAATCTCCTGGGCGTACTTGCGCGAGGATATGCTTGGTTGTTAACATTCTGAACGAGCGAATCATTAGTGCTTTGTTCAGGTGTCTGAGATCTAGGATGGGGCGGAGACCGCCATCCTTTTTCGGGACGAGAAAATAGCGGCTGTAAAAACCTGTCCCGCTCAGAGAGGGGGAAAACAGTTTCCACAGCGCCCTTTTCTATTAGTTTGCGCACCTCGGTCCGTAGAACATGTGAACACTCCTTTCTCACTTTCGTCTCGACCACAGTCGTAAAACGTGGTGGTCTGCGAGCGAACTGGAGCGAGTATCCGTGCTTTACTATATTCAATACCCATTTCGGCATATCTGGAATGTTTTCCCATGCCGCTGCGTGTACAGATATGGGCTGAATACAGGCTAGGGGCAGGCCGCTGTGACGTAGGGACCTGGCCAGCGAATCGCCTGAGCTCGTAGCTCTCAGAGGCGCAGGCGCGCGCTGAGCAGCTGAGTGAATGGGCGCGTGTGTGATTACAACAGCGCGCGCTGTGTTTGTAAAACTCGCAGCCTGAGCTGAGGTTGTGTTTGACACTGTTAGGACAGTGTTTATAAGTGGGGGTGCATAAACAGTGGTAGGCACACGCGTCACCTTTATAATGTTTCCCGCTTTTACTAGGGATGAATTTATAACTGTGTGAACAGTGCTTGTGTGTAGTGGTGCGTACATGACCGTAGGCACGTGATCTACATTCATGGGAAGCGCAGCCTGAGCTGGGAATGAATTTGGCACTGTTTTGACAGTATCTGGGAATGCACACTTTGTGGACATGTTAACCCTTAGTGACGCAGGCAGAAAAAGACTATTTTTTGTGTTTTCTGTTTGTTTGCAGATGAGCGAGCTCTGTGACTGGCCCATTGACTGCTGTATGGACATATCCAGCCGCCTGTAAGGGGACTGGGTAATGTTTGAGCTTTTGCAGAGAGAGTGGTCCGGCTTTTGCGAGACACGCACTCTCTCTTCTCATTTCTGTGGCTAGGACAGCTTTTGAGAGCACGAGCGGCGTCAAGCGTCAGCCTGAGGCGCGGGCTGAGAGGCGGTTGGAGCTGTTCTAGCCCGCTGCGGCTGTGGCGGTCTCTGTCTGCTCTGCGATGAGCTGGAGCGCTTTGGAAATGACGCATAGCTTGTGAAGCGTTCTGGGCCTCAGTGAAGCGTTCGGCGAAACCTTTAACCGCCGGTCCAAACAGCCCGCTGGTGGAGATAGGCGCGTCGAGAAATGGCGCCTTATCCGCGTCCTTCATCTCTGTCAGAGTCAGCCACAGATGGCGCTCGAGAACAGTCAAATTAGCCATAGCACGGCCAATAGACTGGGCGGTGGCCTTCGTGGCTCGCAGAGCTATATCAGTTGTGCTGCGTAGGTCCCTGAAGGCTTCGGGTTCGGGGCCAGACTCGTCCATAGAGCGGAGAAGCTTGGCTTGGAACACTTGAAGTACCGCTATTGAGTGAAGCGCTGATGCAGCTTGGCCGGCGGCGGCGTAGGCGCGACCGGCGAGAGCAGAGGTAGTGCGGCAGGGCTTCGAGGGGTGGGAAGCTTTGGCTTTCCATCCGGTGGTGGAGGGCGGGCAGAGATGATTGGCCACGGCCTCCTCGAGGGGCGGCGTTCCCTCGTAGCCTCTTTCCTTCGCGCCGTCCACTGAGGAGAGCGAAGAAGAAAAAGAAGGCTTTAGGCGCGCAGAGTGGGGGGCTTTCCATGACTTGGTGGAGAACACCAATCGAGCCCGAGGTCCTCCACGGCCTTCGAGAGAATGCGGATAATCTCCGTATCCATGGTGGAGCACGCACTCGTGCTAGCTAGCGTCGACGGGGCGGGGTCGAAAGTGGAGCCCGGCCAGTCGTCAGATGCAGCGTTGATGGACAGGCTGTCATCCACTCCCCCGTCGTCCTCGGACGCGCCGAAAGTCACAAGGCCCACCGCTCTGCTAGAGGGGTGTGGGTCCGGCTGAGTGAACTGAACCGGCGGTGGGGAAGGCAAGAGCGGCGGTGAAGCACGCGGAGACTGGCTCGGCGTGACGTCACTGAGCTCAGGTTCAGGAAGCGGCGCTTTTTTTTAATTTTTTTTTTATTTATTTTTTAAGCGCGGCTCAAACAGAGGGGTGGCGGCGATGGGCTCGCTCGCGCCGAAAGCGGCGAAGCGAGCCCGCAGTGTGGAGAGACCCAGGTCGTCACATTCCGGGCATCCGCCCTTGGTCAAAGCAGCTTCTGCGTGGTTCCGGCCCAGGCAGCGAGCGCAGATGATGTGACGATCCCCGTCCGGGAGAAGGTCTCTGCACGACGCGCAGGAAGGCATTTGAAACAACGCCTCAGAAAAATTGCTCTTTTACAAATGTCGCGGGGCGAACAGATGTAAAATACTTGCGTTTGTGGCGCGCCGGATGGCTCAGTAGGATGGTGTTCGAAGGCGGCTGAAGGTGCCGACGTCCTCGTAGCAATCCCGCTGGTATGCTTTTCCACGGCGGCGAAGGCTTTCAATAATCCGGAGGATCCAGCGAAGAAGGTGTTCGCTGAAGGAGATTAAATCTAAAGAACTCTCATGACGGGGCGCCCAATATATAGCTTGGCCACGCCCATCTTGGCGGGCTCTGACGCGCGCGGGTGCGAAGCGCGCTCATTGGTCGCGCATTCAGAGTCGCCCCGTCATTGGTTCGAGCAAGTTGCCACAGCACAGCCAATGACCGAGCTCCTTCGTTCATTGCTGTCAGCTGTGCAGCTGCAATGCGTTTTACATAAAGACTTCAATATTCTCGAGAAAAGGAGTTTTCCCCATAGCGTAAGCTACTTACGCAATAGGAGAGAACTCTCGAAAGGGAACTGTTGTTATGGACACAGATTATAGTTTTTTTTTTTTTTTTCACGGCGCACGTGGTTGTGTTTTGTGAAGTGGTTCATCCTTTAATGCCTAACTTTTCCGTGGGTTTGTGGTCAGACGTGTTCCCTTTCATCTGAAGGTAATTACCCTTATAAGCTGAACCTCCACAAATGCAGTGTTTGTTGAGATGTGATACTAAGCAGTCGTGTGTTCCAGCCTTGTCTTCACATGAGGCCCTGAATAGATGGACAAGTCCACCCAGTCGAACGACACCTTTCGCTTTTCTCCCAGGAGTGCTTTGGACTCGCGCTTTCTCCCACCCACATTATTTCTGGGTAAATGCTTGCAGATTGTTTCACTACAAAGTGGAGGTTTCTAATTAAATAATATAGCCCTTTTTTAATATTCGTGGATAAGATAACGGAGAGTAGCCTAGTGGCTCTGACACATTTAAGATTGCTGTAAAAATCAGCAATAACAAGGAACAATTATGCTCAGTGTAGTTATTGTTCTAGGGAGAGCTGGTTATTTATTCCAGATGGTGAGAGGTGAAAATACCAGAGTAGAAGATTTGTTTTCGTTGAGCATAAGACTGTTTTATCCTTCCTGTCCGAGAGAGCAACTGATGTCACGGATAGGCTATGTATTAAAAATTATGTTTTTCTGTACAGAAATATACATTATGTACCTTGTTTTTCACTCTTGATGTATTACCATTAGATATTATAGGAACAGTTCACCCAAAAATTTGGCAATTGTCATTGGCACATCAAATCTCCAACAAATCATATTTTCCCACCTCAGGCATTAAAGACCTTTTATTATTTTCAGGAGGTTTTTATTTTCTTTCAGATTTATTCTCAACCTCTTAATGGACAAAATGGAATTGGTTTAAAAAGGATTTTACACAAAACGTTTACAATTTAATAACTACAAATGTAACATTTATGATTATTTTCACATTTTGATGGGACTGAAGTTAAAAATAGACAAATTGTGTGTCTGTGGTCTCTTTATTTTTGCAAAAATGTTTTTTGATTTAGATGTTTAGCTAAAACCACATTTTTTTGTGTTGGTTCTTAACACGTCAGGTGGTAATCAGCAAAAAATGCCTTATTTTGTCCCCCCCAAAAATATTAATGTGACAAGGTTGAGAATAGTGTGATGGGGTTGAAGACTGTAACAGGTTTGAAGGGAGACATTGCCTTCAATTTTATATTTTTTAATATAGTCTCTTTCTCGTATTCTCTGGTTCAGCATATCTGCATCCACAACACAGTCTTTCTGCTGCTGATGTGGCTGCCATTTCTGACATAGGATGCTTGTCAGTGTTTAAGTGGACACATTACAAATATTCTATTTATAACAAAATTATGAGTTGTCATGATTTTGGTAAGAATATCTTTACTGAAATCATGACTATTTTATAAATTTAGTTTTATTAAAATTATTCATAAATTAAGTAAAAAAAAACTAACCCTGTCACAAGTTTACAACTCCGAAACAATGATACATACATATACATACATACAGGGGTGGTAAAAGTACTCAAAAATTATACTCGAGTAAAAGTATATATACCTAAATAAAAAATGACTCCAGTAAAAGTAGAAAGTCCTCCATTCAAACATCACTTGAGTAAAAGTACAAAAGTATCCGATTTAAAACGTACTTAAGTACCGAAAGTAAAAAGTAAATATTCAAACTGTAAATATCAATAATTAAACAGATCAATTGTTTTGGGAGTGATATGCAATGTTTTAATTGAACAAATTATTAGATACTGCAATTAAGAATTTGTTAGATTTGCAATCATAAGAGACAATGAAGTACCTTGCATCAATTTTAAACAATTTCATTAAGTTTAGTGACAGCATATTATGGTGCAATGACTGGTAGGCCATTCTTTGATACAAATTTTACAATTTCAATTCAATTATTGTGGTTTGATTCCAATCTTGATTCAATATAGATTCATTTTGATAAATATTTGGTACAGTAGATACATGTTAATTTTTAAATTAAGAAAATCTCACCTAATCACCTAAACATAGGCTAGAGAGCCCTGTCAGCTGGTATTATTAAATGTTAAAAATACATGTGATTTTTATTATAACAACTTTATAATATTTTAATGATAGCTTATAAGTAAAAATATAATAAATATATAGTGCACATATTTAGCAAAATACTAATTTATACTAATATTAAATATATTATAAAATACTAATTTTTCTAGCCAACTAACGTGCTATGGTCATTAAATGTTTTTTTTTCCCTGAGGTAAATGTAACGTTATGTGACATTGTTCTCCAGCTGTTTTATTGACCTCTTTCCGCGGTTGAAAAACACTGATTTATTGATATTATGTATATATATATTATGTACGATATGCATTTCGGGAAGTTGTACTGTATCTTTCAACATAGGCTACCTATTATTGTTAATTTGTGTTTATTTACAATTAACTAGTAGTAAAGAGATTAACGGCACCCCATAGCAGGCGCTAGCTATCTGTCACGTCACATTTAAAAGCTCCAAAACGGTATTTATTTTTTGAATTTCGTAATAAAATGGACAGAATCTGAGAGCTGAGAATTTGTTTTATATCAAAAGTAATCTTCTCTTTCTTGTCTGTCGGTGTCAATGTCCTCTATGCTTCACGATTTTTCTCTGCGTGAGAAAATGGATGTGTGTCGTGAGAGCTTGTGGAAAGTGTCAATTGCGTGAGTCTCACACTGAATGAGTGAGAGTTGGCAGCTCTGCAATAGACATGTTCCATAACATTAGCTGCATCAAACAGAAGATGTGCAAGAAACAAGGTAAGCGGGAATCTCGGGATCATTGCTGGGCAGAGCTGCACCTTCACCAGTTTCTGCGGTCATCTTCCACAATGGCGAACTAACTGCTATGTGAGCGTATGCTGGCAAAGAGCTCGCACGTACTTTTTTTCCAAATAAAACCAAGTTTTTCATTGGTTTGGAAAGCCAGTGTAATAAATACTTGGAGCGGGCATGGGGAAATGTAACGGAGTAAAAAGTAAACTTTGTCTTTAATATTGTAGTGGAGTAAGAGTAAAAGTAGATGCAAATAAAATATACTCAAGTAAAGTACTACAGATCCCCGAAAAAAATACTTAAGTAAAGTAACGAAGTATTTTTACTTCGTTACTTACCACCACTGCATACATATTATAAAGGGTTGAGTTTTTTTTTTTGCTCAAAATGGCCTCTGGTCCTCGTGTGGTGTAGGAGAGTAGACAATATGGCAGCAGTGAAATAAGTACATTGTATATACTTAGGGATTAAAATAACATTTTGAAGAATAATCATTTTCCATCTTAATTTTATGTGATGGGGTTGAGTTGTTGCCTCAAAAATATGCATAAAAGTAGGATACTACTTCCCATCTTCTGCACCACTGTTAAAGAGACTTGAATGATGTAATTTCTGGTAAATTATGTCACATATGGAGTCTAAATTATTATGGGGAGAAATATGAATGGTTGGCGTGATGGGGTGGAGTTCAGACTGAGGGACACAACTTAATAGTGTTTTTTTATATATAAAATATCTTGCTTTTTTTAAAAAAAAATATTTTTCACAATAAAGCAACAAATCAATACAATATTGGCAAAAAAATATAGATACTGTGACTGTGCACATGTTGTACAAATTCAGTGAAGTGCCTCAGGGACATGACAAAAGACATTATTTTATGACAAAAAATTATTTAAATGCAATATTTTTTTTATTCATTATAATGGACATACCAAAGTATTGTGAAAAGCTTTTAACATTTCATATTGGTGAACCACCACTTTAAAAAGTCTGGGGGACTTAAATATTACCGAATGCCAGAAATGACCCAGGCCACATACACACAGGAGTGACAACCACATTTAAAGATCCCCTGTGGTGAAATCAATTATTTGATGTTGTTTAAATGTCTATGTGGCGTTTTTAATAGGCTTTAAGACAAAACATGTGCAAACTCATAAGTCAACACCATTGCTGAGTTTTTTCTCCTTTAAACTGCAGTGATAAAAACTGCTCCACTGACCATACGCTGGTCACTCCACTGCACACCTCGGATCACTTAGTCCTCACTCTGAACCTCAACATGGCTCAATGCACATTCCTCCACAAGTCACCTTTCGGTGTAACCAATGCTCACTCTCACCCTCCCACCTATTCTCTTTGGTCCCATCTCCCCCTTATCAGCTCTCATCACTAGATACTAACAGTGCAACTGACACTTTTTTCTCCACTCTAACATCTTGTTTAGACAACTTCTGCCCCCTTGCATCCAGGCCAGCCTGCGCCATCCCCTCTGCCCCCTGGCTCTCTGATGTTCTTCCAAGAAGAAGTGCGCAAATCAAATCCACGAAGGGGTGAGGTGTCTACTTTGCTATGTCTAGCTACTGGGGTGCCTCAGGGCTCGGTGCTTGGTCCACTTTTCTTCTCCATCTACATGTCATCACTAGGATCTTACATTCAGAAACATTGTTTTTCCTATCATTGCTATGCTGATGTCACACAATTTTACCTCTCATTCCAAACAAACGATCCGATGGTAGATGCTCGCATCTCGGCTTGCCTGACAGACATTTCTTGCTGGATGAAGGACCACCACTTTCAGAGACAGAGCTGCTTGGGTTCTCGACCAACCCAGAACTTCATCATAACTTCTCCATTCAGCTGGGTTCGTCAACCATAACTCAGGACAGCCAGGAACCTTGGAGACGATCAGTTAAACTTCACAGACCCCATTGCTAGAACTGCCCGGTCCTGCAGATTTGCCTTATATACAACATTAGTAGGATCAGGCCCTTCCTATCAGAGTATGCTACACAACTCCTTGTCCAAGCTCTTGTTCTATCCAAACTGGAGTATTGTAATGCTCTCTTGGCAGGCCTTCCAGCATCAACTGTCAACCCTAACTGTCAAACCACTGCAACTGATCCAGAATGCTGCTGCAAGAGTGGTCTTTAACAAGCCAAAAAGAGCACACGTCACACCTCTCCTCATAAAATTGCACTGGTTGCCAATTGCCCCTCGCATCAAATTCAAGGCACTGATGTTTGCTTTCAGAACAACCACTGTCTCTGCACCCCTATATCTTAACTCATTACTTCAGACCTAGAACCTTGTGTTCTGCAAGTGAACGGTGCCTTGTGGTACGATCCCAAAGAGGCACAAAATCACTTTCACGGACCTTTACCTTGACTGTTTCAAGCTGGTGGAATGACCTGCCTATCTCAAGCCGAGCTGTTGAGTCTTTAGTCATCTTCAAGAATCTACTAAAGACGCAAGCAGTTTTTAAGATTTCAGAATTGCCCATTCAAAGTGGTAGGACCCTGCTGCCCTGAGGCGTAGCAAATATGTCCATTGAGTAAACTGGCTTTTTTTAAAAATATATATCTCTATAGTTTTTTACTTCTACTTTGCATAACATGGTAGCCCAGGTGAGTTTTATTATTATTATTATTATTGACATACGAGGCTGACTGAATGCAAACTGAAAGGTCAGAGATTCAAATGACGTAACGTCCTTTACATCCGTCCAAAATGTGGCCCAAAAAGGCACAGGAGAAGCTGCCTCCGAAAAGAAAGTGTATAAAATAAATGACTTTGAACAATTATTTTTATTCTATTTCTAGTGGGAAATTAGTATTGTAATAATTAAATATTTTCTTAGTTATCACTATAGTTGTCTTTATTTAGATCATTAGACTGTTATGCTGCCTCAGAAGTTTGTCCGAGTATGTTGAATGGCACCCCTCCATAATAATATACTGTATAGGCCTATGTCCGTCTCAGTTTAGTTCCGCTGATTTGTGTTGGTGATAGGAAAGATATAACATGATACTGACTGATAACCACATTCATGTACCATGTGGTGTGTGTGTGTGTGTGTGTATGTATATATATATATATATACAAAGATATCCTGAAACTGTTTCTGTTGTAGCCTACAGTGCATAAAAAACAAGAAATGTGTTATAAATATGTTAAGAACTGATGTACAAATCTCAATCCCGCCCAGGTTTTCATGTGAGCCCACATAGTGTGATTAGACAGTCTAGTCTTCAAACACTGGTTATTCAGTTCTCTGTTTTCTCTTAGCCATGAGTAACTCGATACAAATCCGGGATCTTGATTGTGCCGAGAGCCCTGTGAACACATAGCCATCAGGCATGTATTATTAAATGGGATGAATTCAAATAATTGTTGTATGCTTCAAGAATTAAACCACTGCAATTTATGTGTCCATTTGAATTAGGAATTGATAACGTCACATATTTTGTTTGGCGTATCATGTTTACGCCACAAATTGTGACTCGCCGCAAGACTGACAAGAGCGTGAGGAGGCC
This sequence comes from Gila orcuttii, assembly GCA_026230005.1. NCBI lineage: Eukaryota > Metazoa > Chordata > Actinopteri > Cypriniformes > Leuciscidae > Gila > Gila orcuttii. The sequence goes on along the minus strand of JAPDVR010000013.1, from coordinate 28,740,157 downwards.
GATGACTGGCGTGCCAGGCGGGAAATACTGGGAAAATTACTTCCATTGGAAACTCATGAGTGGACATATTATCTGCACTCCAACAGAGAAGGTAAAAACTCTCTTTTTCTAGTACCATCAGCCTGATGGATATTTTTTTTTTTTTGTGGCAATCAAATTATTAATGGACAAAACCCCATTTAGGCTTGTTTTCATTGCCGAACTTGATTTTGCACATGCCAATTCATCATTGATGGAGCCTCCCTCAAAAGGAGTGTCTCAATCATGCACGCCTGAAGTGACATCGATATCTGTAAGATAAGCCGCAATATTCCGCCCATTCCCTAAAAAGAAACCACAGCTCAGTATGTATAGATGCTATGATTGCTAATACAATGCAGCTGTGACCATGAAATCAGGACTTAGTGTAATGAGCTACTTTGAAGTAGAGACTTGATACTAAAATCTGCTACAAAATAAGGGGGAACTTGTGCTACTTGATGATAATCTGATATCCAAGCCCTTCATCTATATATTTTTCCTTTTAAGAAAGCCAGATTTTCACCAAGAGGTAACCTGGGATAGATTTGGACTGTCTATTTTCTGTCTAGGCACACATATGCAGTGAAATTCCTGCCAGGGTGAACTTAACACAACACGTATTATGTAGGAAAAGAAAAATAAGCCAATATATAAAATTACAGTATTATTAGAGCACATATTCTCTTACTGTATGTAAAGTGCTCCATGCAGGCATGTCTGAGGAAAGGGCTTGAATTGATTTTATATGCTCGCAATGCATGAGAATGTTAGGCTGGTATGTAGCTTAAATAAACCAACAGGCCGACAATTAGCCAGATCTGTCATGGGGCGAATATAATCGATGTGCTTTGCGAATGATGGAATCAGAAGAACTGTGACATGTATGTCAGAATTTTTATGCTTAAATGTGTTTTGCTAAATGTAACGTCTGTCACTGTCAGTGGCGGAACTAGAGTTTTATACATGGGGTGGCCAGGGGGTGGCCACTGCTACTTTCGGGGGTACACAGTACACACACACACACACAGTGGAAAAGCTTGTGGAAGGAATTGGGTCACTCTGTTTGTGTCTATAAGTGTTGAACATCCAAAATATTTGCAGAAAACAAAGCTGAAGCACCAAGTAGATAAGATACCCCATGTGTCTGTTATGAACTGCTGCATTTATTTACAAAAAAACTCACATTTACAAAAAAAAAATATATATATATATATTATTTTATCTTTTATTAGATATAGCAGGCATCAAGCAGACATGTCCTTTATTGCCCATCAATATAAAATCTTATCCTGGGAAGATTAAATACAACATAATTATTTATTTATAATAATTCTAATTCTTATATATTTAATTTATAATTATTTTTTTTGTGTTCATTTTTGGGTGAACTATCCTTTTAATCTGGCAAAATCATCTCAACTTAAATTCCTGAATTGGGTATGTGATTGACTGCCTGTGTCTGGTAGATGCTCTGACCTGTTGCTGGTTCTGAAGTCTGACCACACTGACTCTGACTAGCCAGTGGTGATGCAAGGGCTGGGTGGTCTGTTTGCACCTGATCTGCCTGTTAGTCCAGTCATTTTAAGCCAAAATGGGGGTCAACCCTGAACAAATTGCAACAAGCAAACTCACCTGATTTTGTATCCTCAATATGTCCTGAGTAAGGAAAAAAAGTCCCAAAGAATCCCATTTGGGAAAGTTTAGGAAAAAAAAAACAAATATAGCCTATTCATTCTTTTTCTTACGAGAATAGGGTAAAAAGTTTAACCTTTAGATATCACCATGAAAATTACTGAGTTGATTACTTACATCAAGACAAACAAAAAATGTATTCCAAGTTTTTTAAAATTGTTTGTTAAGATGGACAAACGGTGCATAATCTAATTACGTATGTGCTAATTTGCAGAAATACCACAACAGATCTAAACATTGGGTCTAGCCAGGTGAAAATGTCTTGTTGAATCTTGTTGACACATAACAGTAAAATACTTAATGTTAAGGTCTGAATGGAACCCATTTAGGTTACCCATGAGCATTAATACATAGAGGCAGGAAGAAGTACTTTAGAAACCAGCCTTTTTTAATTATTAATGCGACTGTTTCTGGGGGATGAGTCTAAGGGAAGAACAGGAGACAAGGGTAAGGAGAATGCAGAAGACAAAAGGTAAGTAAAATAAAAAGTGAATCCCCAGAAACAGATTTCGAAACATTCCCCTAATGGGATTCTTAGGGACTTTGTTTCCTTACTCAGGACATAATGTGGATACAAAATTATTTGAGTTTGCTTCTGTTGCAATTTGTTCAACCTTTTTTTTCATAAAATTACTGGACTATGTTTGTGCTTATTTTAAAATAACTCTGATATCTCTCCCTTTCTTTTCATGTTTAATTGACCCTGTTCAAAAATATGACAAATTTAAAATATCATTCCAATCATATTCATATTCTAATCATCATCCAATTACCAACATTTAACTCTTTCTCGCCAGTATAAAAAAAAAAAACGTGGTTTTGCTAATTTTCACAATTTCATGGCACCCCAGAATATTTTGTTGTATGAATATCTTTACATACCAAAAGAAAGAACAAACCCTGTGCTTTTAAAACAAAAACAAAAAAATAATGTTATTCTAGCTTCTTGCGTCTTTTTTTTTAATCAACACTTAAATGTTGGCAAGTTTCATAAAAAGCAACATGAGCAAAAAGCTGAGAAAATCGCATTTTTATCAAAGGCTACATCTAGATAAGATTCATAATGATGATCTAAACACAGTAGATCGAGTCCATCAACAACCTACACCCATAAAGCTTCATAGTCCTATAGTGATCGCATTATGATATCGCTTGTTTCTGCTCTTCTTTGCCAGCGTTTTGATCTCCTATCCTCACATTAGCTAGAACATTTGTACGTATACTGTAACGTACACACGGCAAGGTATGCGTGTATTAGGCCTAATGTAGGCTATTGGGAGCAAACCACCCTTAAAAGCTTACTTCAAATATTATGTTTTCTTATTCGGTGAAGTTCGGTATCTTGCAACCATCTCTCGTCCTCTGCTCGTCCGTTTGAAAACTGCGCGCGCCGCGCTGCCGGCGAACGTATTTTTTTTTTTTAAATCAGCAACAGCAACTGCCAGTAGCAAATAAAATTTTGGGGTGGCACCCGGGGTGGCCAATCGCATGTCAGGGGTGTCCAGTGCCACCCCTTACCCCCCTCTGGCTCCGCCACTGGTCACTGTGCATAAACGTCAAAATGGTTTTAAAGCAATATTCTGGTTTTAGTACAAGTTAAACGCACCCTGAAATGGGTTCCGGTGTGTTCCAAAACAATGATAAAATTTGCATTTAGGAGATATAAGCATTCAAAACTTATAGTCTCTCATTTCCGCTAAAATGGATCACAGATTTTTATGACATCATTTTATTTCATAACAAAATTTGCATTTAGGAGATATAAGCATTCAAAACTTATAGTCTCTCACTTCCGCTAAAATGGATCACGGACTTTTATGACATCATCACGGACTTCAGCTTCTCATCACATCTTCTGTCCAATCAAATACTCTCTAGAATCTAAAGCGTCCCGCTCCCTATGCTATAAATAACACCTGGCCAAAGCAACCGTTGACATGTCAGGGAGCAATATGAGTTGGAGATGTGTGTTCAGTTACTCAAATGCTCGAGTTTTATTCCGTTTTCCAACTGTAAGTTGGTTAAGAATGAAATGCCTAGAATTTATTCACACCTCTACTATTGAATCCAACGTATCATCAGCGCTGGGATTTGCTACTGTGATGCTGTCAAGTACGACTTGCAATCTGTGAGGTAAACTAAACGATATTGGCAATTTGAAAAGGAATAGAAGCCATTTAACATGTCATGCCTTAGCTTCCTGTTCTGTTTTATTCTTACTGACCGCCAGAGGCAGTGTAAACACTATGTATTATCGCAGCGCCAGCTAGATAGGTCGAGAGAATATACCAACAAAGTCACGTGGCGTGATGTATGCTGAGCCCTGGAGGGTAAAAGCTACAGTAGCTCAGCACTCTACCTCTTTCGCTTTCTCGCCTGGTTGAGATAGGTTGTATTTGGTTGAGTGATTATTCGTGCTGTCAAAGTGCAGCTCACAAGAGCAGCGAGATTCGTCCTCACAAGCTGTGACAGCACGTGTCTACGCTATTCAAGGATTTGGATTCAATTTTGGTGAGTTTATATTGCTTCGTCGGTAACACACTGTGCCTCTCGGTGCAATCCGTTGGCTTGTGTTTTTCCGCGCCTATGAGTTAACGGTCTCCCGTTGACATATTGACTACTTAAGAGTGTTTTTTTCCTCTAATCCATGTTACACTTTTTGTCCCTCGGTTCAATCCGCTGACCATTTTAGACTATTTTTTTTCTTTTTCGTGAGATATTTGTTGGTATTACCTGTCGGTTCACCTGAGATAATCGTTTTATTTTTTCTATTTTTCATCCCGCTTAACTTAACCTTACAGTGCTATCCGAGGGAGTTTTTAGCGAGTAACTATGGCTCACAGCTTGATCGCCACTGGTTTTCCACTGACTTGTAAGATGTGCCCTAATAATCTTCTCCCTGACGACAGTCATGACATCTGCCTGTTGTGTTTGGGTATTCAACATCTGCAAGAGGCTCTCACGCACCCGTGCATGCACTGCAGCCTTTTGCCTATATCGGAACGACGGCTCCGTCTTGGCGAGTTAGACCCTAATTCAACAGTGAAACTTGGGCAGTTAGATGTAGCCCCTTCGCGCACTCGGAAGCGCAGGGCGTCGGCGGCAGCTGTTGCTCCCCTCCCAGCTAAGAAGGCCAAATCGTGAGGTGACGAACATTCACATGTTGAGAAAGGTTCACTTTCTATGACGGTGTTGGTGCTTTCTTCAGAGATGGCAGAGCTGAAATGCCTGCTTCACTCGCTTCAGCCTGCCACATCTACTACACCTGTGAGGATGACACAGGAGGATGAGAATGTTCGGAATCAGGGAGCTGGGGAAGACTCTCTTGATTCCCCTTGTTTTTCTCATCGTTCAGAGTTTGATGTGCTTTCTGCACTTTTTTTTTTTTAAAGTGCTTCAGATTCATTTTTTCACGATCATGGGGATACTATGGATGTTGCTGCGCAACCATCACCTCAGGCTGTTTTCACTGGTTACCCAGCAGCGGAGGGGTCTAGTGGGGGATCAGTTCAGTCATCTGGACAAGCCCAGTCCTCCTGCGATGATACTTTGGGTGTGCTTCGAATGGCAGCTGCTCGTCTAGGACTTGATGAGTCACCTGTCCAATCTGCCCAAACAAATGTGTTTTTCAGACAGACCACAGCTGCAACTTCTTTTGCCATGCCACCATGTAAGGATTTTTTGGCTGAATTCTCAAATGCACTCACTGGTTCTGGTCCACCTAAGCGGCGCTCAAATATTGCTCTGACGCTAGCATCTATGGCTGAAGCAGATTCTATCGGGGTGGGTCGTGCAGCCTGTGGCAGCTTTGGTGGTGTCTCCTGATGAGGCTCTACGAGGGAACGTGCGATGTCCCAGTGCGCAATGCGGTCGTACGGATTCCTTGCTAAAAAAGGCATATGAGTCTGTTGCCTACATTACTCGAGCAGAAAACACAATCTGCCAGTTACTTCTTGCTGCCACCAGTACGCTGGAACCTGCAAATGCGGATCCCTCTATTTTACAATTTCTGCAAACTGCTCTGTTGGCAACAGGCCATGTGACCCGCGAACTGGGTAGTCTTAAAGCCAAACTTCTGGCAGCCCGCCACCAAGTGTGGCTTGCCCAAGCACGACTGCCGGAGGACTGTAAGAAAACCTTGAGAGATCTTCCTTTTGTTCCCGGGCATCTTTTTGGTCCAAATGTTCCGGAACTGTTGGAAAAGAGGGTAAAGCTGTCTGAAGCCACTTGTCAACTGACACAGGTGCAGCGCAACCCTACCTTTAGGGTGCCATCGGTTCAGACCCGACATCACTATGCCACATCGGAACAACATTTCCGCCGGCACGCTACACCCCAGTCACAGCCCCCTCAAAGACCTCATGTTCCTAAAGATGCGAGAGTTTTTCGCCCACCTCATCGACAGTTTCCGGGAGGACCCCGTCAGCGTCCCCCCGCGACCACTAAAAATCGCACACATAAAGCCTGAGACAGTCAAGCCGGCAGTCGATCGTTTTTCTATAGATCAACTGGAGTATTGGAGATCCAACACAGCAGACCCCTGGGTGTTGGCGACTCTGAGCAGGGGATATACTCTACAGTTTCGACGCCGGCCCAGATTTTCAAGAATTATTCCTACGATTGTCAGAGACGCGGTTCGTGCAGTGGCTCTCTCTCTCTGGAAATTAGTTCACTGTTAGAAAAGGGAGCCATAGAAAAAGTTCATCCCCTCGTTCAGAGAGATGGGTTCTATTCAACATATTTTCTTGTTCCAAAGAAGGATGGTGGTTTCCGCCCAATTCTCGATTTGAGGCTTCTGAATTTGTTCCTGCAGTCCTTCCTTTTCGAATGCTGCGCACAGACAATGTTCTCCAGTCTGTGACAGCATACGATTGGTTTGTAAGTGTCGACCTGAAAAATGCATACTTTCATGTCCCAATTGCTGTACATCAAAGAAAGTTTCTGCGTTTCAGTTTCCTGGATCAAGCTTACCAGTTCAAAGTGCTACCCTTCGGCCTTTCCCTTGCTCCTCCCATCTTCACAAGGTGTGTGAGCACAGCTCTGTCTCCTCTTTGGATGAGAGGTATCCGTATTCTTCCTTATTTTGACGACTGGCTTCTCTGTGCCCCCATAGAGCGGCAGGCTGTACAAGACTCCAGACTGCTTTTGAGACATGTGCAGAAGCTGGGGTTTTCTGTGAATGAGAAAAAGAGCCGTCTGATTCCATCACAGACCACTACGTTCATAGGAATGACCCTGAATTCCTGCCTAATGTCTGCCTCCCTGTCTCAGGAACGTGTGACTAACATTCTGCAACTTTTGGCTCGCTTTCGCCTAGGCGTGTCTTTGCAGTACGAGGTGGTCCTTCGACTGATAGGTCCCACCAGACATCACCATCAACTGGTTATAATTTCTCACCGTTGCATATGTGCGTTGAGGCGGTGGAGACAGTTAGAGTTCCTGAAGGCAGGAGTGCCCTTGGGTGTTGTTCCCTCTCGTCGGGAGTTGGTCATGACAGACGCTTCCCTCACAGGATGGGGGGCGACGTGGAATCGAAGGGGTATTTGTGGGCGCTGGACACCAATCCAGGCCACAGAACATATCAACCTGCTAGAATTAAGGGCAGTGTTCTTGGCTCTAAAGTAGTTCATGCCAGTTCTGGCAGGCCGCCATGTTCTCGTTCGGTCAGACAATACCTCAACAGTGTTCCATCTGAACCACCAGGGCAGCACGAGATCCCGCAGGTCTCTACGGCTGACTCACGAGATCCTGACATGGTGTCAGCCACGACTCGCTTCACTGAGGGCAGCTCATATTTGAGGAGCGTGCAACCAGACAGCAGATGCTCTTTCCAGGGATTAAGTACATCCAGGAGAATGGAGGCTTCATCCAGATGTGGTGCAGGGGATCTGGCTACGATTTGGAAGAGCAGAAGTGGATCTTTTTGCTTCAGATATGACCACCCACTGTCGCTTATGGTTCGCAAGGACAGGGATGTCCAGCCCCCTGGGCCAGGATGCCCTGTCTCACGAATGGCCGAACTGCCTGCTATATGCGTTTCCACCTATCCCTCTGTTATGGGAGACGTTGCACAGGATCTCCCTGTGCAAGCACAGAGTGTTACTCGTGGCATCACGATGGCCAGCCAGACAGTGGTTTCCTTTGTTACTGAGACTTCTGACAGGCAATCCATGGAAGCTTCCCCCCAGGAAGGACCTCCTCTCCCAGCTGGAGGTCAGTGTCTGGCACCCGGACCCGGCTCGTCTGCAGCTTTGGGTCTGGCCATTGTGTTAAATCCTTCCCTGGAGCATTGTGACCCTGCTGTTATTCACATCATCTCTAATGCTAGGGCTTCTTCCACACGACAGATTTATGCAGATTTAGGTTCTTCTTCCTCACTTCATAAATCAGCACATTGAACTGGCCTCTTTTCAGACTTCTTCAGGGTCCGATTCAAGTGCCCAACTTTTGTCCTGTTGGGGACTTGAAGCGTTATGTGAACTCTACTGTTCAATTTAGACAGTCAGACCAGTTATTTGTCTGCCATGGTGGTGTGAAGAAAGGTGCTCCAGTGTCGAAGCTGAGGTTGTAGAAACTGGATAGTAGAGACCATTACGTTGGCTTACAAGGCAGCAGGGAGACCACTGCCCTGGAGACTAACTTGCCATTCCACTAGGGCCATCTCATCTTCATGGGCTGTTTTTAGAGGAGTTTCCCTGGTGGATATCTGCACTGCTGCTACCTGGGCTTCTCCATGCACATTTGCCCGGTGTTATAAGGTCAACGTTGCTGCTCATCATGCCGTTAGTTCTGCGGTTCTTCTGGAGCGGCCTTAATTTCATCAGGTGGGTGGCATTCCTCATGACTATGTTGGTATGTGTCATCCATAGTGTTTACACTGCCTCTGGCGGTCAGTAAGAATGAAACAGAACGCTAGTTACGCATGTAACTGTGGTTCTGTGAATTCTGGATGACAGCCAGAGTTCTCAGTCACTCGGAATGCGGGAGAAAGGCGTACCGAGGTAGAGTTCTGAGCTACTGTAGCTTTTACCCTCCAGGACTCAGCATACATCACGGCACGTGACTTTGTTGGTATATTCTCTCGACCTATCTAGCTGGTGCTGTGATAATCCATAGTGTTTACACTGCGTCTGGCGGTCATCCAGAATTCACAGAACCACAGTTACATGCGTAACTAGCGCTTCAGTGGAAATTACGTCAATACAAAGCTACGCGTTTTAACCTTAACAGAGCAATTAATATAAATGCTTTTATAAAATTTTAAACTTAACTTTTCTGCTTGTAATCATCCAAAATTGGTCCCATTCACTTTCATTGTAAGTACCCAACTGTAACCTCCCTTTTTGCTTCAAAATCATTTTTGTGTTAATCAACATAATGCCATAAATGCTGAAATTGAACTTAATTTGTACCGAACCTGGAATATTTCTTAAGATCTACTTGGCCATCAGGAGTAATTTACTAACTGGCGCTTTTCAGAATAAACTGGAGGTCTGATTCAGACAAAGTAATCCCTCTAAACTAGCAATTGGTTGTTTATACAATTATCCTAAAAGCCATCAAAGCTGATTTAAACGGCTCTTGCCTCTCAGATAACATTTGAGTTAAGACCGCAACAGCTGATGATGATACACAAACAACCCTCTTAGGCCCCACCACAACAAACTCACCATGTCAACTGCTTAATGCCTGTTGGAACAGTGGGGCATAGTTTTGGGAGCCCTAATTAAGTGGTTTCATATGTAAGGCCCTTTCAGACTAGGCCTCTTTTTCCCATAGCGCTACACAAGAGCATTTAAGGTTTGCTGAGTGTTGTGAGGTTGAATCATCTATTTTCTGGTGTATGTTACCGCAGTGTCCAGATTTAATGAAGCTATGATATATTTATGGCTTGCCAAATCCTACCCTAATCCTACCCTTGATAATAAGCGGAGTACATTAAGCTCAGTGACTGTTTTGTTAAACATGCTTCATAGGGTCGGCTAGGACCCGTGGGCCACTGCTCTGTGTACACTACTGGGTAACCTAATTTTCACTTGGAGTGTAATGTATACCTATAAATAGCAGGGGATCTGATTCTCTGGGTCAACTCTGAGGTTCCCCAGTGATGTGTATAGCTCGGTGAGTAACTTTTTTTTTAGCGTCATGAAGTGGGCATCCATTTAGGCACACCTGAGAGGGTACTTGTGAGTTTTTAATGAGGTGTTTCTGGACCAGGTTCTCAGTTTAAATTACACCGCTAAGATGTGAGGTATGCCAACGCAAAAGTGTATTATTAGTATGAAAACTCAGAGTAAAAGAAATGAATAAAGGTGATTGTCTTAAATGTAAACATAAGCTGATTTTGTTTTTTGTAATTGAAATAAAGTCTCTCACAATTGAGACTACGCAACTCACAATTACGTTTTCATATTTCAAAATTGCAACTTTATTTCTCGTAATTGCGGCTATATCTCAACTGGACTTTAAATCTAACAGTTGTGACTTAATGTCTCAAAATTGCAATTATTTCTCACAATTGCGACTATTCTCATAATTGCAACTTTATATCTCACAGTTGTGACTTTATATCTCAGAATTGCATCTGTGTATCTATATAATTGTGAATTTATTTCACAAAGTATCTTTTTTTATCTCAGAATCACTTCATTTCTTGAATTTTAATCTTTATCTCACAATTACCTGTTTTATTTTTTACTCAGAGGTGGAAACAGGCTTACATAGTTTACTAATGAAAAGTTGTTTTTCATTACTGTGTCTGAATTTGAATTAGTATGCGCATATCTTGTTGGATCTCTAAAATTAAGGATGGATGGTAGACAAATTAACTTCTTTATTTTGTGTGCCCAGGTCACTGCCTATAAATTTGTGTCTTTGGACTCTTAAAAATCACTTACGATTACAAGTTTTTCCACGAGGTGAGCCTTTCACACTTGGCCGGGCGGGAAGTGGATCCGAACTGCAGTCATGTTGGGAGGCACTCGGCGTGACAAAGAGCAGAGGCCGTCCTGCAAATTGTTGATGCCAACCCCAGCACACTGTTTATTTTCAGCATCTCACACGGGAATTTTAATTTATTTCTTCATTCTTTCATTCTTTTTCAAAGACTTTGACCGTTGTTTAAGGATACCTTGTTTCCCTGTGCACAGCCCTGAGCAATTACTGTGTCAAAAGACTTAAACAACTGCAGCGGAGTAAAAGGGAGCTTTACATTTTGACTGTATGTGTCGCTTCTCACTGCAGCTTGTGTGAATCCACCTCCCCGAAGCCCTTCAAATTATTATAATCCCTGAAATAAAATCCTGATGTATTTCCATCACTGCTAGACGTTATGATAATATCAAACAAGACACTTTTGAATCCCAATCTCTCAAACGTGCAAGAAAGTCAACTGCAAATATTAGCGAACTCAAAACAGGCTGTTTAAGGGTATGCTTGGATGTGAAATGCATTCGAAAATTGCTGTGTGTTTATTCGTTTTGTGTGATCCTTATAATCAAAACCTTAAAGCCAGCCCTTGGCTCTTGATTCGTCCATTTCTTCCCTTTCACAGCTGTGCGAGAATATCCTGCTGGCATTTTTGTGGAGCAATAGTCGTGGCTAAAAGATGGATTAGCATTCTTTTACCAGAAATGTGCCTCTGTTAGCTCATTATCTTTTGACAATTTTAGGAGATATGCCTTTAGAGTCTGTCTTTGTTTAAGCTATGAGCCTTCCTATAAGAGCCAGTCAGCTGGATGTATATGGCCAGTGTCAGGCATAATTAACTCTGGCAGGGGCATTTAGTGGTTGTAATTCAAATCTAATTCAGAACATCTTAACCTTCAGTCTGTCAGAAGTTGAAATGTGCTGGAAAACCCACGGCCCCAATCATGGCCTTGTGTAGCGGTACAATGATGTGTCAACATGCATGCTTAGAAAAACAGCTTCCCTTGAGCACAGAAAACTCCCCTACAGTACACATGAAGGAAAACAAAGGCCTCAGATAGTCATGGCCGGGTTTGTGCGAATTGAGCTCGTAATTGGCTGACGCTGTTTAAAGTCACAAAAACGGAATAATGTAAATACAAGAAATCTGCTTCAGATTTTCCCATTCCCAGTGTGATTGGCTTTAACGTCTCATCGCCACATGCCGTACGTTCTGTACTTGCTGCCGCACTCTTTTGAAGTAAAATTATAAGTGTCAGTGGGAATGAGCTTAGCTTTGCCAAAAGGACGAAGATGAAGAAACTGAAGATTATTGCATTTAAAATTTAAATGACAAACACATAGAACAGCTTATGACACATTATATTGTAATATATTAAATATTAACATGCCATTTGGATTTGGAATAAAGCACAAATTATCTGAGTGAAAAACAGGAATATGTGAAGTGCCTTGGAACGCGCAACATTGTATGATACGTTGATGTAATTTCTAATGAAACAGGAAGCTAAGGCGGGACATATTGAATGGCTCCTCCCCTTTTTCAAATAGTCAATAGAATTTAGTTTACCTCACAGACTGCAAGTGATACTTGACAGCACCATGGAAGTGAATCCGAGCGCTGATGATAAGTTGGATTTAATAGTAGAGGTGTGAATAAATTCTAGCCATTTCATTCTTAACCAACGTACAGTTGGAAAACTGAATAAAACTCGAGTGTTTGAGTAACCGAACACACATCTCCAACCCATATTGCTCCCTGACGTGTCAACGGTCGCTTTGGCCAGGTGTTATTTATAGCATAGGGGTCGGGACGCTTTAGATTCTAGAGACCATTTGATTCGACAGAAGATGTGGCGAAAAGCTAAAGTCCGCAGTGATGTCATAAAAATTTGTGATCCATTTTAGCGGAAATGAGAGACTATAAGTTTTTAATGCTTATATCTCCTAAATGCAAATTTTGTCATTGTTTTGGAACACACCAGCTTATTCATAACCTTAAGTCTAACATATTCATACTAAAAGCTAAAAACCTTCAATTTTGATTTCAGGGGGCCTTTAAGGTGAAGTCATGCAAAAATAACTTCTGTTTTCAAACAGGTTTCCCAAACTCTCCACTCACCTTCCATTGGGTGTTGATCGCATGACCCTGCCCCAAAATGTACGCTATTTGTCGAGTCAGTGTTGCTTTGTCATGCTGAGTGTGATGCTTAAACAAGAGGTATGTAGCTCAATACCAAATCAAATTTTCTTTTTGGAATATGTTTGTGACTCAATTACCTCAACAGGAGGGGGAAAAAAACACCAGCTCTGGCAGAGCGATCACTCATTTCAATAGGACAAATAATGTACCAGAGGACTTCTTGTAATGATCTTTACAGTAAAAACAGTGTGTGCATATTCAAAGAGAGGAAGGGAGCTGTCTGACAGTATTCATTCAGCTCAGCACATTTCACCCGCGTGCACGCTATTGCCCCGCCGCTCAATGACGGATGATTGATGATGCTAAGACCGGTGGCTTTTCTAACCCTGTTAAGTGCTCTGAAAACAAATTACACCTTTCATCCTGACAACATGTCAATTACTAGATTTGGTAATAGCTGTCGTTCTATCAAATATTTTGTGTGTCTGAATAATTCGTAGAAATTAAACTATTAATCATCCTGGAAAGACGTTGGTGAAAGATCACGCATTATGGCCGTCTGAGCATGTGACCCCGGCTACAATACACTTAGAGGTGTTTATGGCTTATTCTGTGAAATAGTTTTAATTGCCTAATTGCCACGTTGCTGCTGGTTCCAGGGTAGTGTGGCTTTGAATTATCAAAAGTAAAACCAAATGCTGTTTCTGGAGTTTGTTAGCAAAATCAATTACTATTTTCATTCTTCCGCCCCACCCAACAATTATTTTTGCAATAATAAAGCTAAGAGATTTCATTTTCTTTCTTTGTATTTATGTGGGTGTGTTTAGTCACAGAAGTAGGTGTAAAGTGGCAGCTTGTTTATGTCTGTAATGACCCCCCTCTGTGATCGGACTTGAGAGCAAAAAAGCCTTCGCAGATGGTGACATGCCGAAGCGTCAAAGCGCCTGTGCCCTCAGCAAGTCATAGACATTCACTTAGACCACTCAGACTTCTCTTTGTTATAAAGCAGGTCCAATAAAAATACAAAGGGATACTGTTTTTTGTATGAGTAATGCATTAACCTGCTCGGGAAAAAGTTCACGTTGAAAGTATGGGCTCGGACAGCAGAAGATTTATGGCGATGGCTGCTGAAATTATGCTTTTTTTCCCCCCATAGGCACTTTAATTATGTAATTATTAGCAGCTGGTTTTCATTTGTGGTGGGTTGTTAATTAGGGGTAGGGGTCTCCAGTTCAAGTGCTCTGACTCTTGCGATAAGTTGAGAATTGTCCGGGGGGCTTCGAGGCCTGGGATGATTAGCCAAATCCGCAGCAAACTCATTTGTTATTCAGGCTTTACCCAGGAGCCTCCTGCCGGGTCCACGGAAAAGACCCGGGTGTACCGTTTCCTCTGAGTGGTACCTTCCTTATCAACTGCTCTCATCAGATACAATTGTACGTAGATAAGATCCAGAGATATCACTGTTTGTTTTACCTATTAAGCCTAAAGGTGGAGTAATCAGATTGGGTTTGGCTCATGCTGCTGATAATCTAAATTAATCTCTCAATCTTGGGTTATGGAATGTCTTCAAGCGTAACCGCAGGGAGGGAGGGAGGGGGGGAGGGGGGACTGGAGACGTCCCTTCCAGTGAGCCCTCTGCCTAATTATTGGATTGAGAGTCAAGTCAAGGGCAGTGTTCTTGAAGAGCTGCAGGTCTATTCAGTCGGCTGTCTGAAGGCGCAACATCGTCTGAGCAAACGCAGATATATGCTAGTAGAGTTGAGTGTGTGTGTGTGTGTTATGTTTCCAAAAAATATATACAAGAACCACCAACTGCCATTCATTAACAGTTTTCGTACATTCATTTTTCTGCAGAGAAAAACTGAAAACCACGCTAAAATACTCTGACAGCCACCACTGTTGTACATTTCTCAAAAAAATTTACTTAAATTAGTTTTTTTTTTTTTTTTTTTTTGCTAATCAAAAACATACAGCATGTAGTTCGATTCCTGAATCAGACATTTCTGTTTAGTGATTCAAAAACATACAGCACAGTCAGTGTAGTTGGACTCCCAAACAAATGACTCTAATGAGCCGGTTCTTTTTAGTGAATCACAAACATGCAGTGCGACAAGTGAAGATTGATTCATGAACAAATGACTCTTACGACTGAGACTTTGTTCATATGGCACTGTGTATTTAAAAAAAAAAAAGATGTAGTTAAAGACTGCATTTTGTCATTCATATTTTATTTTAAAAAAAAATATGTATATATATATATATATATATATATGAATGAAATATGCTGTTTATTTGGTATTTTTCTTTAAAGTATCGTTTTAATTTAAGCTTAAGCTGCAGTGCATTTTGTGCTGCCACTAAAAAGACATGCCTCTAAAATATTTCTCTTCATTCTGAAACAGAATTGCATTTTTTTTCTAAATATGTATTTCTTAAAAGTACAAAAAAAATCATTCCAGGAGCTGTTGAGGAATTCAAAACATTATTAACATAATTCTTTATGATGATTCCCATATGTATATAATCCCTTATATATTAGAAAGGAACAGTTACAGAAGCCTAATAATATATTTGATACCCTCAAGGATGTGAGAACACATTTCTGTTGTCTGATAAATTGTCATTTTTATTCCCTCGCTGCACTTTTGCTGCACAAAAGTGTTATGTCTGTCAGCAATGATTATGAATTTAGTGCACTTATGGTCTTGTAGGAACAGTCAAAACATTTTATGTGTGTATAGCTAATTCAATGAAAAATGAACAGGGCCAAAGTGAATTACTTTTCGGTAAACACTTCTTCGATTTGTTTTCAAAGATCTATTTTGAACATACATCACAAATTCACTGGAAAATTACCTCCAGGGGATTTGAGAGAAAACCCGTAGTGTAGCAGATAAATAGCCGTTGTGCAAATAGCAAAACAGTCGGTGTGTTCAGAGAGTATTCATGAACATCTGAATCACAGATGATGTAGTGCACTCCGAGGCCTGACAACACGTGTTATCTGATATATAGAAACAGTGAAATTGCGCAAGACAACATGAGAAAGTTATTTCAAGATTAGCTATGTTGTCTCTTTGCTCTCTAATACATCATTTCAACGTACTGGCAAGCACGTTGAGAACATCTTGCTGGATATGTTTCTCTCGACCACATGAAAAAGAGAGTGGGATATTTATTCACCCTGGGACTGATACCCATCTGCTATCAATGATTTTTAGAGGCGTCTTCATTATGGAACATGACGTTTATAGTACATGCCATGACCTATGGATGTTAACATTCACTAGTATATTTTCTAAATCATGGTAGGATGTGAAACAGCTCTTTTTTGTTCTTACATGCAACTCATAAGCTTCAATATGGAAAGTGGCAAATGAGACAGAAAAATAGTCCATAAAAAAAGATGGAGGTAAATTGTTTTTTCAGACCTCTCTAGCATCAGGCCATCAGATGTCAGTGTGTAGTGGAAAATGGAAGAGAAATGACTTGCAGTGGGCTGAATGCGGGCGGTTTTTCTTAGCCAGCCGGGCCTGTAATAAAAGTGACACTTAGAAAGGACACGTCCACTGTGCATCCTACGGCTCCTGCTGATGTTTGGCATATGTGAATGAAATACTTCCCCCATGTGCATTACTATTCATCCCAGCATGAGCGCTCACGATCAGAAAGAAGCTCTGCCTTGATGATTCTCTGCCAGTTCTAACTAGCGCACATCAAACTTTTACTAGTTTGAATAGAAGGAACTGCAGGAAATTTTGTCGCTGTCACTAAATCTATCATCACTATCTCTAACATCTCTAAATTATCCCCAAAACACAGAATATCTGCCTTAATACTGTTTTGAGTGTCTGTGGTCAGAATGGAATACTTGCTTAATGCTTATATTGAATACAGTGCAGTAAATAATGTACACTGCTTACAGTTGTGTAAATAATAGTAAGTGAAATAGTATCCATTCTATACTAACATGTAATTAGTTTTAATTTGAATGCTAAATTATTGTTACAGGACATCATTGTATTGTTTGTAGGCCTATGTCTAATTCAGTGGCGTCAATGTCTCATATTGGAAATAATTGTGGTTATTTTGCATTTTTTATCTAATTTTGTCAATTCAATTTAAAATGTGTAACTTTTGGCCATTAGATCTAATCATATGGAATATTTTTACTTTATTTCTATAAAAAAACTTGACTTTATATTTATACTTATATATTTTTATTATGACTATATATTATAATTGAAGCTTTATTTCTCAGAATTGTGACTTTATATCTTATTTTAAATTTGATTTTACAATAACTTTTGTATGAATAATAATAATAAAATCCATCCATCACACTGTAAATTAATGATCAAGTGCATTGCATGGGATACAGTATTCCACGTGCCTTTTGGGACTTGTAGTAGGTCAACATTTGCAAACTGCGGAGTATACATACACATATACAGTATATATATATATATATATATATATATATATATATATATATATATATATATATATATATATATATATATATATATATATATATATATATATATGGCATATATATATATTAGGGTGAAAGTGTGCTATTCTGAACATAGTCTATGTCATATAATATATAATAGTTCTATCATTACTTACAGAAAACTGTGTTTACCGTGTGACATTGACAGTGTAAATGATGCAGTGAGGATATAATGTTTGCATTTGAAGAGGAAATGCTCTTTACTTTTGGATCAGACCTAGAGTTTTTATTATTTTGTGTGCCTGTTTTGTTTTACTATGTTTTCTTTTAATTTAAAATAAGATTTTTGGAAACTAATCTGCCAAACAAAACATTTAGCTGAGGAACCAGGGCCTGATTCTTATAAAATCCAGGCCCCAAAGCTAAAAGTAAAGGGAAATGCCCTTGATACTTTACTTTACGAGAGTCTGAAGTCCCTCATCATATAATAATATATAATGCCTGCTATAGTCGCCAGCGCCAAAGCTACGGCCTTGACCCCGGCAATTATACATAGGCATCAGAAAGCCTCTCTCCAAGTCAGCTCTACCTCAAATCCTCTGACAATGCATATTAACGTTCTGCCAGGTCGACCCAACCAGAGGGTTTAACACAAAAGCCTATTACTAGCTAAGTCTTGACATTTGATCATATTTGGAGAAACACTGCGTTCTGTGATGTTGCGGACCTTTTCACATACAAAAAACCCTGTGTATATTCCGCAGGCTTAAGCAAGAAAGGTGATGAATTTGGAACTCAAACCAGCTATGACTGCAAGTTTCTGTTGGCTTATCTATTTGCAAAACAAATTAATACAGCATGTTCATGCACAGCAGATCCGCTGCGTGGCATATTGTACTTTTGGACGATTTTTTTTCTATAATCACTTATCTTATTTTCCTTAAAATAAGAGACATCTGAATTTTGTTAATCCATACTTGCACGTGACAAGGCAGTCCGGATGTTCACAAGACTTAATAAAGGAATAAAAAAAACCTCTTCCATTTGGTTTAAGATGCTAAATGCTGCTGCACATCATTTAAATCATAGTTGTTTTATCTATCCACTCGTTTTACACATTGATATGTCTGCTTCCTGCTGAACCCGAGCAGGACCTCATAATGGTTTTATAGGGTTCAGCAGCTGTTTATGGGCAGCAGCTGCCAGAACCCGTATACTTTTATGAGTTGTCAGAATCTTCCAATGCATAGCGGTCTGAGCAGAAGAGCAGTGAATGTGGTGAAACACAGAGGGGGTGGGGCTTACCTGTCAACACTCTGTCAATCATTACGGTTCAACAAGAACATAGAGAGATTAGAAAGTATTTATTAATTGCTGCCATCTTGCATGACGCACTTTTTTTTTTTACGTCTGATTATTTAATATCAATTGTGTCTTTGAATTATCTTTATTTATTTGTTCTGCTACTATTGATACAAGTGAATAATTACAATTTATTGTTTAATTAGCATATTATATAATTAATTTAAAAATAATTAACAGTCTTAATATCTTACAATTTTGAGTGGTTGGTTTGCAGAGTGATTGTCAGTGACTGGCTATTTATAATAATAAATCAATTTTATTTTTTTTATTTAAACTTTAATTTAATGATTCAATTCCAAATAGAAAAAAATAATTTAAAAAGTTTTTACATGTTTTTAGTATATTTTTATGAATATATACAGAAACACCAAAGGGCATAACAGGAATGCTAGACACATTTATTTGTAAAGAGCAAGCTTAACGTTTTATTAATGTTTTCAAATGTGCTTTTTTTTATAAGGTTTTAGTGTCCTGAAGTTGAATTACAAAATTTGATTTCTTTTTGTATCACTTCAAAGGTTTTCTTGAAAACGTAACCGTGTTAAATCACATGTTTGCTAACCTTGCGCTTAAACTGTTTTTGTTTTAGAACGAGACCCCTTGATCTTCAGATGTCACTCTTCATGTCCTCTGTGACTTTTGCCCCGTGGCTGCGCCTCTCCCGCCGCTGCTGGCTCAGTGTTTACGCGACCGTTAACTTCTTCAACCCTCCGATGATGAGGGCTAATCACATTTGAAATGCGGGCTCTGCTCTGTGAGTTAGTGAGTCTGGGGTAAAACAGTTTGACTTTAGGTGTCTGTCAGAGCCCTGCTGTGTTTAGACAGAACTCAAACAAGTGTGTCAGCTCCTTGCGTGATCTCACCCCCTCCACCCCACCCCCCGAGTGCAGCTCGCCGCTCCATCAACTACTCAGATCCGTCTCCGAGGTGCTAATGAGTCAGCTCGCTCGGCCCGGGAATAGTTAGCGCGCCGTAACTCCGCCTGATCGTCCGCCGAAAATCAAGAACGCAAATTCTGACCTTATCCATCCCCTCCCATCCCCATCATCTTGATTTGTAAGTAAATCATGCCTGTCAGTATAGTAGCAACCCTGATTAAAGTTCAGGGGTTTAATAGATCATTTTAAATAACCCCAAATTACTCCCCTCTCCCTTGCCGATCCACCTGGACCTCTGCCCTGGGTGCATGGCTGTTTTCAAGCAGCGCAGCGCAGCTCAGGCCAAGTCCAAGCTCGTGGTTCCTGCCTATTCCCAGAGGGTCCCACGCTGCAGGCCTACACCAACATTCTCAGCTGCATTTAATCTGCCTTCAGACAAGCTGGCTATGAGAAAATGCAAAGGAAAAGGCGCACCAGTGGAGACATGGAAAATCCTGGACAGTTGGTGTGCTT
The DNA here is from genome assembly GCA_026230005.1 of Gila orcuttii. NCBI lineage: Eukaryota > Metazoa > Chordata > Actinopteri > Cypriniformes > Leuciscidae > Gila > Gila orcuttii. The sequence goes on along the minus strand of JAPDVR010000013.1, from coordinate 28,720,161 downwards.
TGTTCACTTGGTGAACTGGAGGCCGTCCAGGAACACCCCCTCCTCCGCCCGCCCCGCTCCCCTGGCGATACGAGTCCGTTCCAATTAATCGTGTTTAACCATTCTAATCACACTTTAGCACATTAATCCTATTTTCAATCCAAAACACATCTGAAACGGGCAGCATGTGGAGGGATTTCTCCCCCCCCTCCCCTGCACCTTTATTGCCACCGCAAATCAGATGAAACCCAGAGACTACGGGGCCCTGGTTCAGCCTGCACTCTGACTGAACTTGGACTTCATAAAACACATGGTCCACACTTTTTTAAAGGTGGAATTTATTGCGAGATGGTGATTCCACGGCTGAAAAAAAGGATTCCCTGAAGAGTTTTCGAAATTGCCTATGATAAAGAGGCAGTTAGGAAAATGCTATTATGAGAATGGATCAGGGGCTTTTCCGGCCCCTGCGTTATTGCTGTGTATCCCATAAACACGTACAGTCACTGCGTCTTATCAGTCGCGCATCCAAAGTCGCGGTCTTTAAACCCAATTCGTCTGTTAACGGACAGCTCCCCAGGCTGCCCGGAGTATCCAAATTCTTGTGTTTACTTAAAAAAGTACTAATAATTTAAAGCAAACGTCTATATTTCTGACATCGCAATGTATCTCTAGAGTCGATGAAATAAAAAAGGAGCTTTACGTTGGCTTCGGCGAAGTGTCAAATTCTCCCCCAGGCTCTTCTAGTGAAATCCTGCATCCAATATGGGGAGGTACTTAAATTTTACAAGCAGTTATGTAAAAAATGGCTCTGCATTGTTAATTAAGGCCCGCAGAGCAAACAAAATAAAACAGTGCCTTTAATTGCAGCTATAAAAAGCACTCAACAAATAAAGTAGTGCATGTTAAGCTGTGGCAGAGAGTGCGCAAGAGAAAAAGAGAGAGAAAGAAAGAGAGCCCTTTGGCTTGATTGAATTTCAGGGGCATGTAAAACAGCTGGTTAATGATATTAGGAATTAGAGAAACAAACAGTAGATTTACTCATACAATAAACCCATTGCAAACATTTTGGAAGCTGCTCAGACTTAATGACATCATTGACCTCAACCAGTAATGCAAAGCAATGATGTAATTACAGAGTGAAGCAGAGTCTCACTACAACTTCTAAACATCAAGGACCTGGTTTAGACTGAACTTTATGAACACTTTTGTTAAAAAAAAAAACCTGTTTGGATATTATTTTTAATATAATTCTTTTTTTGTGAAATGTGAAAAAAAAAATCATATAAAGTTACTTGTACTTTTATTAAGCAAGGATGCATTAAATTTATCTAATTTCTTTCAATCAAAAAATCCTGGGGAAAAAAAATTGATCACGGTTTCCACAAAAGCGTTAAGCAGCACAACTGTTTTCAACATTGATACTAATCAGAATATTAGAATGATTTCTGAAGGATTGTGAGACACTGAAGACTGGAGTAATGTCATCACAGGAATAAATTACATTTTAAAATATATTTAAGTATAAAACAATTATTTAGAATCATGATAATATTTTACAATATTACTGTTATTGATCAACACCTTTTACATCTATTTTTGGATAAAAGCTGAGTTTTCTCAGAAAATATCATATATGTATCATTATTCCTCAGAGCCAAAACAGGAGTGACTCTCGGCAGCGCTTTGCTTTCCATCGTGGCTCCCCTGAGAGGCGGGACTTGTGTGTGGTTATGGAATTTTGATGACCCGTTTTTCCTTGGGTTTTCACTTATTATGTGACATCCAAATGGAGACCCGCTTTGCTTGGTTTGACAAGGCATTTTCCAGTTGGTAAAAGCAGTAACTCAAGGTCTTTTTTAAAAACGCAGCTAGGCATCGGGACGGGAATCATTTCTCTGATGTGTTTGAAAATATTCCACATGATATCTAAATATAAAGTCCTCATGTGTTGCCCTTTCTGTGGTTCACTGGGGAGGAAAAATGTAAGGGGAAAAAACACATTCCTTTTCTTTAGCAGTACTTGGGTAAACTATTAGACATCGTAGACAAACCAAAATGTGGACTGTGAAATAACATTTAAAGCCATGATCTATAATTATTTGCTCCTTTTGGATGAACACACTTGGTCCAATTTATTATGTAACAACAAAAGATGTGAAATAAAACAAGAATATTACTGCCGGTACGAACCGCACATTAACTGCAGCACTAACAATAATTTAATGATAGTGCAAACTGTATTAGGGTGACAGATTCATGGGCTGGATTGTGCTTGGCCATCACTCAGTTATGATATTCCTCTAAAGAGGGTCATTGGATATTGTCCTGGAAATTCAGACATGAAACAACTTTGGTTGACTATTTGGTTTCTTATATGCCTGTAATACCTTGGTGAGAGCTATGGTTATGGTTTAAGCTCAGTCACAATTATCTATTTCCAGTGAATGATTTGGCCCGAGATGATTTTTTGCAACCATTTTGGTTCTGTACACTGTACGCACCATGTTGAAAAATCCCACAATTATAAACATTATATTTAAGATATTACATGTTTCTTTGGATAAGAAAAGCCTGTTTTCTGTAATAGCTCTCTGTCTAGTGAAATTGTTGCCGGTTGTACCACATAGCTATTATATCGGAGGAGAATATGAGCATGTTGAAAAGGAAAAAATTCAACTTTTCTCCACTCAACAGCAATGTGGAAATTAGAACTGTATTAATATTGCACAAGCTTGCAGAATGACTCTTTGTTCCTCGACTCTCTTCTCAGCCATCACTTAGAATGAGAAAAATAAATAGGTTGGCAGCGGTCAAAAACACAACGAGACCGAGAATGTGTACTCTGGTGGCTTTCCACCACCCAGTTGCCGATGTGTTTGTAAGTAGGCCACAAGTGTGAGCAATCACTGGAAATTGTACGCTTTTAGAGGGATTTGATATAAGGTATTAAGCCCGGGTGGGATGTTTGGAAGCTCAAATCATGGAGAATTAGATTCAGGGACAAGAATGGCACCACAAGCTGAGCTTTTTTAGGTCTCATCAAATCACATATTTTCCAACTGTTTGCCGAGATGAATTGGATTCTGGTAGATTTCGGTAATAGGATAAATGCAGACGTAGAGGCACTTGCGTAAAGACGGGGCACCACATGGTAGGTGGGATGGAAACTTTATTCTAAAGCTGTCTGCCCTGAAAGAGTCCTCTTCGACAGAAACATCCCAGGAAATTTAAGACATTTCCAAAGGGCAGAGGTGGAGGATCGAGAGCTAACATACATCTGGTGCTTCTTATTAAGCCTACTTCTTGAGTTTACATGCAGGGAGAATCCACTGAGAGCATGGGTGATGTCTTTAGCGTCTAAAGTGGGGAGAGGGGCATTTCTCATTCTACCATCAACTTGCACTGTGGGCGCAGAGCCATGCAATCAGGTCCAAATTTCAGGCTTGGTTTACTGTAATGTCTGACATGCTCTTTCAGAGTGCGTGAAGACATTAACTCATATGAAATCATTATATTACTGTATGGCTTTATCAAATTCTGTCAAGGGGCCTCTTGTTACCTACTGATGAAACAAATGTGTATGTGCTTTCTAGAAAATTACGAAGCTGCTGCAATTTTACTGTAACCAATCTTCATGTTTTTTGAAAGGTACATGTCCAGACCACGTAATATTTGATACACCCTGTTTTGCTTTCACATGTATTATGCATGAACATTTTGGCTACTCCAATTTCCCAAGGCATTTAGTAATTCAAAATGTTTCCTGACAAAAATAATGTCTTTGGTTAAAAAAAAAAGGAAAAAGTAAATTAATACATTTTGGTGCAGTCAATGTCTGAGACCAGAACACATTTTATTTCATTTTATATTATGATGTTAGAATTTTTATTGTTGCCTTCCTGTTTTTTTTTTTATCGCATTTGTCTGAAAAGCCAAAGTGTCTCGGAACACATTATTATTTTATTGTTACTGTTATATATATATATATATATATATATATATATATATATATATATATATATATATATATACCGATCTAGATATTATATATAAACAAATATATGCACTGTTGTGCTAAAGACTTGGCTAAATTAATTCCAAGTGAAAACCTGCTCAGGTTTAGTTTCAGATGTACTTGAATATGTAGTAATGAGAAATAACAGACATAGCAAATCAGCAAATAAAGTAATCAGGAACATATGTAATGAAAACCTAAAACAAATTAAGGGTTATGGCATGAGAAACTCCATTTAATTTATATCTCTAAATACATCTTCCCTATATCAATATAATCTAATCTGGGGTGTGCCTAGCCAAGAACAATATTCACAAAGACAAGAAATTGCATATTTGGACAGATTTGTGTTTACGAGGTACAGTGAATAAAATAGAAAAGAAAAAGAAACATTATGAGAAGGTTTCTTCATCAGTGAAGTGAAGAGTAGCTATTAAATTCTTATGTTTGTAATGTGACTCAGCCAAAAGAGAGTGGAAAAGGGATGTTGTGTGTGTGTGTGTGTGTGTGTGTGTGTGTGTGCGTGTGTGTGCGTGCGTGTGTTTGTGTGTGTGTGTGTGTGCGCGCGTTTGTTCTGTGATGCAGCCAGAAGCTCGGAGCTCAAATGCATTTGTGAGTCTGTACTGCAGAAAACATTACACTGAGCACTCTAAAAAATTATGTGTGTCTGACGTTCAGCCTAGCTTTTATTTTCATGGAGGGAAAAAATTGTTCGGCAAACATCGGGTAGTGTTTAAAACTTTTCTATTGCCAGTCTTGACATATGGACGTGCTAAAATGTTGTGATATTGTAGGACTATTTCCTTGTCAGACATTTTTGTGTCTGTAAAAATGTATTTATGGTGCCATTACATATGTGGCATTGCTGCAGAGTGCAGACGTTCAAATCAGTTTCAGTGTCAAATGCATGGCCTGCCACGGTTGATGGATACTGTGTCATCTTCATTAATAAGGTTTTAATTGACACCTATTTATTAAGGGAATTGTGTGTAGGTCTAGTACTTTTTCAGACTGGGAGAGTTGTATTAATTAAAAAAAAAGTCTCCATTTTATTTTCTGTTTGTAATCCAGATATATAATTTATGTAATAATTTAATGTTATGATTTGTTTATAAATGTTTTTATATACTGCTGTTTTTTATACTTTACATTGTGTGTATAATGTATATTATACTGTATATAAAATGATATATTCATTATTATAATTGATAATTTTATAGAATATAATTTTGATTTATATTTATAATATATCATAATATAAATATATGATTTATCCGGACTGCTTTCCTCACTATAACACTATTTTGTTCACTGTGGAAATGAAATATAGGTTCAAGCTGTATTTTTTATTTTATTTTAACATTAATGACAGGAATATTAGGCTGCTGTCACTTTAAGACCGAATGCACGAAACGAATATACATCCGGTTTATTTTTCAACTGTTCATTTATGACATAACCGAGAGAATACCTGTTATCGGGTAATTTCTGTGCCAAATGAAATCGACTATTTTATCTGCAAAAGAAAAGCTATTGTCGAACTCCAAGACCAAGTTCACCCCTTTGTAATTGAGGACAGCATCTACATGGTGGGCCTTCAGTGGTCCAGGACTTAAAGAACGCCTGATTGCTACTCTAAAACCAAGAAATTTGCCTCAGCAAGCATCTCGACAGCCAAATGAAAAGGAGAATGTTACTACAGAGAGCATGTTATAAACCGGCCCATATTGTAAGTGATCTTAATCCCCCAATCTAACCACTTGTATTCCCTTTTTTCCCTTGAAACGATTCCAGTCGCTCTTTGGCAGGGGAGACCCACAACCCAAGTGTGGTGTGAAGAAGATTTCCAGATCTGTGCAACTGGAATAAAAGGAGGGGTCGGGGAGACCACCCGTAAGGATCAGATAAGAGCATGGTAAGCCTGGCCCGAATCAGTTTGGCATTGGAAATTACAGTGATGTTTGCATGGGGGGGGGGGGGGGGGAAACATTCCCCTTCGCTTTCCGCATAACCACACTATTCTCAGTAATAGATTTCAGGAGGCTTTTTTGCCCGCGTCGGTGGTTGTTTATTATTGTTCCAAATGATAGAGTGCAGAGCTGGTGGGTGGGGGGGGGGGGTGATGAGGAGGGGGCGGGGGGGGCACTGAAAACAATCATCGTCAAACTCGAGTATGCTGACTGTCACTCTAGAGAAAGGCTTTTGGAACGGCCGGCGAGAAGGAAAGATTTATGGTGTCTTAAAAGACACGCTTTAAAAAGCAATGGTCTCGGTTTATGGATTGAAAACACTTTTGTAAAACAGGCTGTGCTTGTGCGGGCTACGGTCTGCATATGCAAGTGTGACTACAGGTGAGGGCTCGCTGTTGACTCACCTATGCAAGCACTTAAACTAATGCTGACAGACAGTATGGCCGAGTGAGTACGTCTGCATGCTAACAACTGAGCTCTGCCTTTGTAATCCTGCAGAATGGAGAGGAAAAAAATAATAAAAGAGTCCGAATTAGCTTAACAGTTTAACATGTTTGTCTTCCTCATCGCTCCATTGTAAAGATGACTAGAAAAGCTGCGGATTAGTGGGGTCAGATGGGTTTCATTCAGAACAGCAGCCTATTGTGCAAACCAACATTTCTGAAAGGACAGTGAAGTCTGGAGATCACCATAAAAGTATTGCTCTTTCCAACCGCCCACCCACTGCAAGAGATTTGTGATTGTGCTTTTGGGGTGTTTTTAGTTTTACTTGTTTAAGTGCTGTCCACTCGATGTTGGAGAACGAAATATCACTGATAAAACTTTGCACAGAAAAAAAAGATATAATAGGGAAAATGAATAGCAGGTAAAGCCTGAGGTTATCAGTGGAAAAGTGAAATAACTGATTATTTCGTATCATGACAGTAACTCATACTAAATTTAATAACTGCAGGTCATTTCTTCTCTGAAGGATGGCGTGCAATCGGAGAGGCTGACTTAAGGAACAACTGATTTTTTTTTAACTAGCATCATTCATTGCCTTGAAAGTACACGAGGTCTCTTTAGCTAGATGGAGAAACACTATCCAAATTCTCCATCCACAAACAGGCCTAGTGGGTTGCATTTCACTGTTGATTTAATAGAAATAAAACAGGATGGATTTGGGGATATTTCATTAATCTTCCTTACCTTTCACTTGAGAGGAAATTAAACCAAGTGGAGTTCAAATCTCAACTCCACCATTGTGCTCAAGGCTGCCAATGTCCATTCTCCCTTTGGCAAGGTACGTCTCAATTCGCTACACAAATTCCTTCCTGATCCCCATTTCACTGCACTGGGTGAGGTTTCTGAACCCAGCATATGTGCAGGTGCAAAACTGTAACACTGTGTTAGCAGTAATACACTGATATAAATAGCTCAAAAATAGCCTGGCAATTAGCTAGAATTGCAGAATATTCCATATGACTTAGATATTTCTGTTAAAAGCATGATGGGCAATGGACTGCAAAGAGTTGTGACATTGAAGCATTTTTATCTGCAGTTTCTAAAACGCATTCAGTATATATGTGAAAACTTTTGTTACTGTTAACACTTTGACTACCTTAATCAGAATGTAAATTAAAATGTAAATTTTAGTGCTGGGCAACGATTAATCGCATCCAAATTAAAGTTTGTGTTTACAGAATATATGAGTGTGTACTTTGTATAATTATTTTGTATATATTAATACACACACATGCATGTATATATTTAAGAAAAATGTTTTATTTATATATAAAATATTTATTATTTAGTATATACATGCATATGTGTATTTATATACAAAATGATTATAGCCTACACACTGTACACAAACTTTTATTTTGGGTGCGATTAATCGCGATTAATGTTGCCCAGCACTAGTATATTTTTATTTAGTGTCAATTAACCTTGGCGCAAATGTAGATGTCATTACTAACCATGTTCATTTGTGAATCAGGGCTAATCCACTGCGTGCACTTCTCTAGATTTCATTCGGAAAAAATAGCAATAAAATAACAGAAGTTTTACCGGGTTTTTTTTTTTTGTTGTTGTTGTTGTTGTTGTTTTTTGTTGTTGATAATTCCCATAAAATGGCTTTTATAATAACTATCCAAAGAAACAGCGCAAAACCACAAGGGAACATCGCGGACTCTAGTTGCTGATTGGTCAATAACGTTTTTAAGGCGGGGCTTATCGAAGGTAAACATTCAGGTAAACATTCCAAAAGCATTGATGCATATTCTTATCATCCAGATTCTCTGAATAAAGATTAAATGCAAATACTTTTTTCTTAATAGTTGATGACGTTTCATATTTTTGTAGATTAAATATTTAGATAACCACTACACAATTGTCAGATTCAACTTTTAAACTAATTTTCCCCTGTTTTTGGTTTGGTAAGGATAAGGAAAGCTACAAGATGTCCAGACCGCATCGGCTCAAATGGTGCTTTAAGCATTGCTGTCTACCACAATAAACTCAAATACACATTGTGCTGATTGAATCAGCTCACGATAAAATCAAAATCATCGCAGAGCCAATAACAACATTCTGAAGCAATGCATAATGTAATATGTTGCATCGGGGTTGTCTAAAGGTTCCCGACACTAGGCTATAGCCTGTGTTTTTAACCCGCACGGTGCAATTGAATAATAACTGGTTTAAATATCCATGTCAGTGACTAGGCGAATCCTTCGACCTTTTGAACAAACGGACAGAGCAGCAAAACTTTTTATTTGTTGTTACTGAGGCATTGCAACTTACCCTGAAGCTGCACAGAGAATAAACATTCAATTCATTGAATGGAAATGTGGGAAATGACCGCAGCAAGGAAGGGGGAAATAAATTTAACAACGCTCCTCCGGGGCAAAACGCTGACAGTTTGAGGGTCGGAGGGCCGCATTAATATGTATTTCCAATGATTATTGAATTATGTTTATGATATGTTTCCTGAGCCTACATAGCATTAGTGAAGCTTTATTGGTAAATCCGTTCGCTGCGCGCTCCAGTTACGGCTAATGAGGGTAATTATTGCATAGCTTAAATGTAATACTGTATTTGATTCTCATGCTCCTGAATAACCCGCGCGCTGGCACGGTGCGTCTCGCGCGCTAACAAAAGGCGCGTTGAGCCCCGGTGAGCGCGCGCTTTGCGCCCCCGGGTCCAGAGGCCAATACACTGATGCCTCAATGGGGTTAATACCTCACTGCATAAAGACGGGATTAGGGGCTAGCTTACACAACGAGGAGGAAGAAAATTGAATGTTTGGGAGAAAATATGCGGCTAATTCCATTCTGTCATCGGTGGATATTAAAGATTATTAGCTGGCACGTTCACTTATTTGTAAATCACAATGGCAGCACTGTGTAATTTGAAAAGCCAAGTGAAACAGAGCCAGTCTTGTGCAAGGTAGCGTGTTAGAGTAATTCACTATAGCCTCACAAATGGTTATCCTTATCTTAACATTTTACAAGGCTGTTGAGATATAGATTTACAATAAGACATTTCTGAAAGAAAGAAAGAAAAAACGTCTACACATAGACAAATCAAAGGCTAATGACGAATGGAAAGAGGATTTGGAGAAGTCATTTGGATATGTAAACTTATGCAAAGCATTTACTGTGATTTACAGAAAAGAATTCAAATTAAAGTGGGACAAAAGGGAGGACTGACAAACAAATCTCTGGTAGTATCAGCCAGGCCAGGGTCTTTGGCACCTGTGGTGGATTAATGGAGACCACCACCAGTAGCAGGCTGAGGTAAAGCTCAGAGATTGAGTTTCTACTTTAAGTTGCCGTCGGTCCAGGTGCTCTCCCGTAATACCTCCCAGATCCAGACAATATGTTTCTGTTTTACTGCCTGCCTTCTTTCCCCGCATCATCCTGAAGTTAAAACACCATGATCAGTTTTTGCTTTTATTTAAAAAGCCAATTATGCAATTCATTTGCATTGACTATGTATTTGTAATTTAGCAATTTTACAAAGCCTTTCCCTTTAAAATGAGCTGTCAGTCATCTCAATTTGTTAATGTAGCATGATGTTGTAGTTAGAATTATACATTCACAGAAGATAAAGATAGGCATCTGTGGTTGCAGTGTTCTTTGCACACCTGTGCCCTCTAATGGTAAGCATGTCACAGACGCCTCATTGTTGCTGTCCATGGTATTGTCTAACCTTTTATAGAGTCATGTTAATGTCAACAACACTTATTAGGAATTATAAAAATGTCATACTTTATATAAACAACAAACTCCAACTCAAACTGCGAGTACCAACCTGTAGCGCAAAAGTAAATACAACTTAGAGGCCTTAATGTGTCTGAGTCAAGAAAAGAAGGAAAAATTAAAAGAAATTGAAGTGTCACAGGACATTAAGAAGCCTGAGTTAACGCACTAATATGCTGCATTCAATTCATTTGTGACATTCGCTCTTCTGATGTTTTGATGGATTGATTCTAGGTTTCATTATGGTTCTGTCACGTCCTTCAGCACCCATTTGAAATTCTTGTGATTCCTGCATGGGCAAATTAGCGCTTTACAATGGCTCTCTGACAGGAGAGAGAGTGCAGAGAGGGATGTTTGATTCTAAGATGTGTAAATGTGTCTCTGATTTTCATCTTAACGCTCGGTTAGATAACGAGACACTGCATACGCTCCTGTCTCAGAGCGGTACAGCCAGAGGACCAGCTGCTTTTAATCAGTCATTACTGAGACTGGCTGATAGTTTCACACAAGAAATAATGATTAATAAGGCCTCATATAGAGAGAAGTTCTTTTATGCACAATGACAGGTTCTCGGCGTAAATTATTTTAGAAATTGTGTAAAATGTAAGAATGGGCAGTAACAATGTTTCAAAAACTGACTAAAAAAATTTAACATTTTGACTTTGTCACATGCTACTGATTATTCAAATCTTTCTCTTTGATGACAAAAAGGTTTTCTCTGGATAATACATTTATTATAGAGATTTTGCTGTATAAAAATAACTTTTATTTCTTTAGTTAAAATTAGTTTTAAGGAGAGCTTTGTCTCATGTTCTGTGTTTGCTATAATCACTAAAAGTACCAAATTAAAACAACAGATATCTCTAAACTTATTTTTTTTTATGTCAGAGCTGTTCCGATGCACACTGTGGAAATTATATTTCATTGAATTAAAAATTCCATGCAGGCCTAAAAAGATAAACACACTCTATATTTTAATAACAAAAACTGGTTCAATTGAGATGCTTAACTGCTTCAGTCCCATTTGAGGTTTTAGTAATTGTTTAAAGTAAGAATTGGTGCTGTCAAATTGATTAATCACGATTAATTGCATTTAACAAAAGTTTTTGTTTACATAATATATGTGTGTATATATTATTAAATTTATATATATTATGTCAGTGTGTGTATACTGTATACACACATACACACACACACATATATATATTATTTGTGTGTGTAGATATACACAGACACACACACACACACACACACACACACACACACACACACACACACACACACACACACACACACACACACATATATATATATATATATATATATATATATATATATATATATACACACACATATGTAAACAAAAACTTATGTTAGATGCGATTAATCGCGACTAATCAATTTGACGGCCCTAGTAAAAACATAAGACCTTTTTGAAAGCACTGCTGTTGTTTCTGTGTTATGTGAACATACTGGAAATATCAAAAATCTATTTGAAAAGCAGAAATAGTGAGCTGTTATTGTCTCAGTCATCTTCATACATAACACTAAACACTTGTTTCACTCACAAACTATTCACATATAAAAAAAACATATAAGCAGTATAGTAAACATTCCAAAAGTTTTCGAGTGAATATTTTCTAATCTTTGTAAGACACTGTATGTGTTGTGGTCTCAAGCTCTCAAGGCGTCTGTTGAACTGTTGCACCAGTGAATGCCTGTGTTTCAGCACTGTAGAATTCAGCTCAGGGGGTCCTACAAAAGACATACTGTAAAACAGGCACTCGCCATATGACAGCCATGACATGAACAATAAATATGGATTTCTCGCCGGCACCATGTATAGAATGAAAGATTAAATGCAAAGAAGCCCTTTTAATCCAGTGCCAGGTTCCTTTTCTGCCCCTGCTGAAATACACAGGAAATAAACACTGCTGTCTGGCACTGTTCATGGCTCTGCCTCTGTCTAGCACTATACAGGCAACACACACACTTGGGTGTTTTGTGGAGGTCCATATAGATAGATCTATCTATCTGTCTATCTTGACATTCATTCATCCACACAGATATTTTCTCTCTGAGACATGATGACATGTAAAAAAACGAAATGGAGAATTGTGCACTTGAGGCGATCGGGAGGCTCTGACAGCCTGTCTTACTCTGAGGTTTGTTTTTGCTAGTTAAAATGTGGTTATATTACAAAGTCCCTTTTGATTTGCTGCATTACGATAGATTTTAGAGATCAAGGCTTTGAAATATATGTTGTGCCGTGAAGATGCCGTGTGCGGACCTTCTATTGTAGAGGCCTGTCTAGGCCTGTCTGCAGAGCCACCATTTACTCTCTGTGATTGATGTCAGCTATTCAGCATGTAAGTGGTGGCTTCACACCTCTTTCGCGGCTTTTAATTTCAAATGGCCATCTCATTTTTTTCAATCCTTTTTACTACCTCCTTTCAGTGCCTCTTGAAAGTTGAGATACATGTACAAAAAGAGGAAATAATAATGCTATAGGTGCCTTTTTGAATTACAGAGTGCCTAGAGAGCAGAGCTGAAAATGCAAGTATCCTTTCATTCAGTCATAATAGGCTAAAGTGTTTACATAAGGGCTAAGGGCCAATCAATGTGTCAGAATTATGCTAGAAGTTAAATGGTGTAATGTATTTTTTAGTATTACAAATAAAGTAAAACTGCTCACGTATAGCCTAATGTGTGTGAATTTGTATTTGTACACACACACGCACACACACACATATACAACAAATTGACTTTGCTTCTACTATATATATAGCTATATATATGTATATAGGCCTATATATATAAAGTAGAACCAAAGTCAATTTCTACCAATGAAGAGTTTAAATAATTTCCGCATAGTTAAGCACCTTTTTCCCGTTTTTAATCATGCGATAAACATGCAATTATTACAACAAAAGGCAACTATTGAAAAGTAATTGCCGCGCGTAATAAGGCAAACTTCCACGCGTAAATGGCCTAGCATTTAAGCATGTATTCCTGTGATAACTTGTGACCATTGATAGGCCGAGATTTTAATAGCCCCTCATTGTTTCATTTGCGTGTCTTACGTTCTGTTAACATATAGTCTAATGCGATGCTTTTCAGCCTTTTTGACTCCCAGGTCCCCCATTACAATATTCGAAGCCCGCTTCATGTGGACTAAGATATTTCTCCTCGTCCTTACTGTACTGACGAATCTGCTTTTTTTCAAACTTTTTATGTAGGTTAGGCTACATAAACCACCAGTCAGTAGATTAATTCCGTGATTTCCATTTAAAAAACGATACGGTAGCCTGTAACTAAAAAGGACCAAATGATGTGACAATTAAATGAGAAATAGGCTATGTCCGTTTGAATGTTGCACATCTTGATTTCTTTCGGCGATTTTGGTGTTAAGCTTACATAATTAAATAGGCTAATAGCAAATTTAAATTATATAGGCCAATATTATAATATATTAGGCTAATAATATAAGTTTGCTGAGGCCCCCTGACAAAGAACCACCGATTAACGTGTGGCAGGTTCATGAGAGTTTTTGCGCATCTACATTTTCTGTTCTGCAGTTATTGTGCTTGCCTACACAATTAGTAGATTTGTGTGATTCCGTAAATTTAAATCAATTTTATACACGATGGCTACATTGTATAAACACAATATTAATGTGTTATTCATAGTTTAAATTTAGTTTAGGCTAATCAACCGTGCCATGCCACGGATACGCTTCCTGTATCTCCTCTGGTTTCCCAATAAACGTTCAGACATTACGATTGCGCGATATTGGTGATAAATTGAATAGCCAATGTAAGCAAGCAGCATCTTCCTTCATGCAAATTTCATTTGATCAAGCAATGTAATTGCAATAAGTATGTTTTAGAGCTGGAGAATAGAGCCGCTAATGGTCGTTATCTTATCACAGCGAGGGTCATATGTTCATTGAGCGCGTGCTTATTGGAGGTGTTGTAAGTTAACACGCGCGATTTCCTCCCTACCGGGAATCCGCTCGTGATGGAGTAAACAAGCTAATCTGCTCAGCATTATCTCCCGTGGACAGAGCGCGACAGTCGTGTCAGACCGAGCATTCTGCAAATAACATGCGCTATTAAGCTATTTAAGATATAGTCCTTAATGCTGCGGAATCCGTGGACATCAGTTCAGGGGTAAAACAGAGAAATAAATAAATAGATGGCAATACGAAGCATTAGTGAGTGTTGTAACATTTTGTTTCAACGTCTGTAACTCAGTGATTTTGTCTCAAACTTTGATATAATAGCCTGCTGTTATAGGCTATATTTACCTGCTACACATTTATGTAGGCTGTTTAGAAACAGTTTCCCTAAACTGTGTAAATTAATGACAAGTAGGCCTATAAAGATTTAGCACTATTTAAAACAGACATTTAATATGATAATGTGCATTTTATTGTGGTAAACAAATTTATTATTTTATGCCATCATATTGTACCCTACTTTTTTATTTTAAACCGTAAATATTAAATTGTAGGCTAAACGACTAGAAATACATAAAACCGAAAGTCTCTCAGTTCTATCAGATATAGCTAGCCTATACCATTTTGTGCATATTCTGGGTCCAGTATAGAAAGTATGTTACAAGCCACGTCTGCTCATTCATTTATTTTTATATTTTTAAGCTTGGGTGGATGTTATCAGAACCTGCTGATTCAGATGATTCATGTCATTTAACATAGCCTAACAAACGCAAATCAATAAATAAGACATGAAATTATACTCTCTTATCTCAAAATTAGTTGAGCAAATCATTTATATTTTTACATAGCGACTTAAAACCTCTTCTGTCACCTCTGTTACAACACTTCCCGGTTTTAGAAATTGAAAACTAAATTATTTGATAGGAGTTTTCTGTTGATGAGAGCGAGATGTTTTTAAAAAATCTAAATAAAAACGAAGCTCACCTGCTTGGACTCAGAATCTGTGTTTGCTGAAGCGAAGTCGCTATTCTCCTCATCCACACAGGAACAAACAGATGCATTTTACGCATAAAGAACTTTACAGCTATATTGTATAAAAAATATTTTCATTTAAAAAGAGGAAATAAAACTAGACAACCATTTTCAACCAAATTAAGTGTTGACAGAATTCATCTGACTGTCTCTTTAAAAATGCTGGCTGGAACTAAATTATTTGTTTCAAAAGTCAGCAAATAACTTTAATCGAATTAATTCTCAATACACAGATCGGTGGTTTTCACGCCATTGTGTGCTAACTTTAAGCCCAGCCAATCTCTTTGGAAAAGTCATTCACAAATCCTTCAATGACGTCAGCGGGGTATAAAACTGAGCAGGAGGTTCAGCTCAGCCACAAACGAGTCACTGAATCTCTTGCGCTTGGTCACTCTTTCTAACGAGAAAAAACTCGAAGAATTCGCTCTTTTTTGCAACTATGAGGAAAACCTGTGATTTTTAAAAGGACTACGAGAACATTTTAGTACGGTTGGCACCAAGTCTCAAACATCTTTTCGCTTGTGATGCCCGCTGGGATGTTTAGTATCGACAGCATCTTGGCAGGGAGACCCAGCTGCAAGGACTCGGTTCTGCTCCATCGGAATGCTCCGGTTGTGTTCTCCAACTTGACGGAATCCTTGTACACAGCAGCTGGCGAATTTAATGGACTGTATTCACACACAGGACCTCCAGCTCCTAACTTACAATCGATAAATGGAACCAGGATAGGCTACAACAACTACTACTATGGACAACTTCATGTCCAGGGGCCGACTGGGCCAGCTTGCTGCGGCGCAATACCAACCCTCGGCTCGCAACAGTGTCCGTGTATTCCCACAGGTTACTTTTATTGCTTTCTTTCTACGTTTGTAGCATATATGTATTTTTTAATATATTTATTGCAGTGCAGTTTCAGAATTCTCTTAATAAAATGCATGGTGTATTTTGCTCCTCTTCATTTTTGCAGCACAAAGGGCTGCTATTACAGCCAAGTTAGGTTTTATAGTCCGGGTTGATTAGTTATTTTTTTATTACAAAAGCATCAAACCAACACGATTTTCTGACGAACCTAATTGTAACATCGAACATTTTTAGTGTAAAAAAAAAAGTACGCAATAAAGAATGTTTCTTGATAAGAAGGGGACTTTTTGCAGAACTTAGCCGTTTAGTCCGATGACTTTGACATTTTATATTTATGCAGTGTACTCCAAAAAAAATGTTTGATCTTATTTTCAGGTTACGATAGCGCCGGTTCAGTGCTTATTTCTCCAGTCCCACATCAGATGATGTCGTACATGAACGTGGGCACCTTGTCCAGAACCGAGCTACAGCTACTCAACCAGTTACACTGTCGGCGCAAGAGAAGACACCGAACCATATTCACCGACGAGCAGCTGGAGGCACTGGAGAACCTCTTTCAAGAAACCAAATACCCTGATGTTGGCACACGAGAGCAACTGGCACGAAAAGTGCATCTACGTGAAGAGAAAGTAGAGGTGAGTGACATGTTTCTTTTCTTTTTTTTTTATAGTTAACACTTAAAATAAAAGTTAACGTTGTTTTGCAGCCTATTTGAAAAGTGTACAATATGGCCGAGGTTCTCACACTGTAAAAAAAAAAAAAAATCATGATTTGTTTTCACATTTTTTTTGTCTAACCATCTTAGATAATTTATGTGGTTTCTGTTGATTGAAACAATCTCCTTCATTGTATCAACTCAAATTTTAAATGTCAAAGAACTAAAAATTTTAAATTAAACCAACACTATTTTTTTACAGTGTAATAATACTGACACACTGTGTGTAGCCTATATAACCTATTTAATTTAGAATTATTTTGTGGAGCTGCCTGTAATTTCACACTGCTATTGCCATCACAAGTAAGACCTAACAGCGTGGACATTCAACAGCATTCCATAAAAAAGGCCACACAATAGTTAATACAAATGGGATTTTAGGAAGACAAATACAGTTAAAAAAACATTAAACCACTAAAAAATTTATTCGATTTCTTAATTTAAAAAACAAAACTTTTTTAAAAAGTAGACTAATACGTAGTAGAAATCAGTGCAATTGTGACAAGTTCTATAGGCCTAAATATATATCTAAAAATTAAACACTCGAACACATTTTAGTAACCACAAAAATTACATTTAAGTTTAGTCAGAGTGCGCTTAGAAGAAGTGTAGGGTAATCAGTGAAAATCAGTGTCAACCACTGTAATTTATCGCTTTATTACAGATGCACATGTGATGTCAATAAAATCGTTTAGTATTTTAACGTAGCCTATTTAAGATAGATTATTCTAGTTCGCGGTGCAGTCCCGCCAAAGTCTATTTGGGTTGTGTGAGACGAACCTCAATGAAAATTACTGACAGAAATTCCTCTACCCCCTGAAAGTCAGTGAATAATTCGCACACTGCATAAAACAAACTCGAGATTTCAAATGACATCTGTAAAATCTTTGATTTTTATATTCTTGAAATTAAGCATTTTACCCATTTTCTTCGCTTAGGTTTGGTTCAAAAACAGACGAGCAAAATGGAGAAGACAGAAAAGGTCTTCATCAGAGGAATCAGAAAACTCACAGAAATGGAACAAATCCACGAAAACAACCACAGAGAAAATCGAGGAAGGCAAAAGTGACGTGGATTCTGACAGCTGATAAATAGAATATGAAACCGGAAAATCTTGCACAAAATACGATTCGGACTTTATGTACATATTGTAAAGTACCATGTGAGTAGGAGTAAAATGTGTTGTCATGCTGTTGCACAGATGTATAGTAAATGTTACCTTTAACAATGATATTGTTATTTATATTAATTTAAATTTACACAAACAAAATAACGTGGATTCTGGCCATATAATTGCCTACCTGATATACTGAAATTGTTTTTGAAGTCTTGTCGTAGATATACCAAAATAAAATGTTCTGGAATGGGCTGTAACTGACATACATGTACGATGGCAGGACGATAAAGTTTGAAATTGATTAAATCAGCGTTTAACCGCCTGAGAACAAAAAAAAAGAACATAAGCAACTATTAAAGTAATATCTAAAAATTTTTTTTTTGATTTTTCGTATTTATTTAAAATGTTGCAAATATTCTCAAGCATTTCAATTCACCGAGTCCTCTTAGGAATTGCTGATTATCAGCATTTGTTAAACGAGAGATTTTCTCATTTAGATCTTTATGCTATAATAACATTTTCATAAAGTGCAGGCTCGAGAGACCTTATTCTATATTATCTCACTGTAATTTATCTTTATGCCTGGGGGTAGCCTAATGAAAAGATATTTGAGCACACTGATTGTGAACAAGCTTATTAGAAATTAGAACTTGACATGAAATTGTCACAGGATGTCTCATTTTTATCTCTTTTGAGCCTAAGTCCAAAAGTTAAATCATTAGAGCCGATAAACGGACTAAATGGATTGTCATATAATCTCCCAGGACGCTGATGACCTAATAGGCCTACTAATCAGAGGAATGACAAGAAGTAGCTATTGAATGGTGTAAAAAGCACGAAAACCACCTGTTCTTTTTTTTTAATTAAACAGTTTGCCTGAATGTATTCAAACGTAGCAAAGCAAACAGAACCACATAATCTACTGTTTAATTATTAATTTTTTAAGCGAATTTCCCTGGGTATTTATGTGTAGGCTATATTAAAATCATACACATGTAAGCTACGTCTATCCCTATTTATAACTGTGCCGAAAAAATCTGTCATGCGTTTATTCAATGTTGTGTTTTCACTTCATGTTCACACTGCACTCAATAGGCCTAAATATATTTTCTTCTTATAGTTACTCGAACACATCGTAGTCAATTTAAGTCACCTTTTAACCAGGAATTAGAACTGTGGCAGTGTGGTAATGTTATTTTGTTTCTTAAACAAACTCATAAAATGTTTAAGATGTCTGCCATAGCCTATGCCTAAACAGATTTTTTTTTATTTTTTTTTTTTTTTACATTTTAGCATATGCAAGATTTTTACATATTAGGGTTTATTAGATGTCTCTCACTCCTGTCAAATGACACTTGCCATTTACATTTTAAATTCCAGGTAACTTGTATAAGAACAATAATTAAGTATTATCATTATATTATATTTGCCACTATGAATTAGCCTGCCCCTGAAACGAGCTAATGATTTCCATAAAATAGTCCAAATACATTAACCCTACAAACATTTCAGTATCTGTGTTATCTCCTGATAATGGACCATAACAAATATCTACACAAGGGTGTGCAAGAGAAATTATATGAAAACTGCAAATACAGATGTGTGTGTTTGCCTGTGTGTAAAGGACAGTTTGTAAATGTACTGCATACATTTTTTAAAAGAATAATTACAGCTTAGTCTGTTTTGAAGGTATATAAGCTACTTAAATATGATTTGTGACGCTGGAAACATGCCAGTGTCTTGCCTGTAAGAGCACTCTTTTTGGATTATATTGACAATTTCTCCTTGATGAAACGCATATCTTGAGTCTTGAAGGGCAACCGTGTGAGTTGCTTTATGTGCTTATGCGTTTGGGCTATTTATCATCAAAAATAAACATCCATACCCAGTCCGTAAGTATATTGACTCAGGGCAGCATGTTTTTCCAGACATGAAGCTGATTAAGTGTGATGTTTTTTACTAAACACTCCAGCAATCGAAGACATTGGTAGTTTCTTAACAATTTGTTATTCCTTCACAGTAAATAGTTAGTTGAGTGATTTTAAATCACAGTGTGCTCCTCTGTGTACCTTCGGTCTCCTGTTTTTTTTCTTTCTTTTTTCTTTTTAAACAGCACACTATTCTACAACCACACCGAAAGAATAATACTTTTAAATGTCTTCGGTGGCTTTTTAAAAACAGATTAAAGGAGGGCAGTGCAGGTACTTAGAGATTTGGCAATAACACAAACCCAGAAACAAAGCATGTTGCACTAATAATCCTTCACATGTCTAGTGTGATTTATAAAGTGCTTCTTCACTGAGTGCCAGTGAGATATACAAAGCACAGGACTGAGTCCATTAATCTCTGTTTTTTCGTGCCCCTTCCCTCCCTCCCTCCCTCCCTCCCTCCCTCCTTTCAGGCTATAATTTAGTATTTCAAAAATTTAATACACACTTTGTTTTTTTCAAACCATTATTTCTTTGACCTTTTTATGCATAGTTCCCGGGACTTGGAAAAACATAGGTGGGGTCCAAGAAAAATTAAGCAGCGAGTCAAGTCCAGAAGCAGATAAATCTTTAGTCGTGTGCTTGTTTTCTAAGAAACGCTGCATTTTGCTCCATATTCTCGGTTGTGCATAAGCTGTTCTTTTTCTCTACATCTTGCCCTTACATAATTAAAATCATTACGTTTCTTTATCTAATAAATGGCGATGCTTTCATTGAGAAAATGGCAGATCTTCTCAATTTCTATTACTGCTAAAATGTAGGTATTGATTGAATTAGATTGTGTGCTCTGATTTACCTTTTCTTCTAAGAGATGTGGCCAAATGATTGACAGTTTTTGGGTGGATTCCCCCAGCTATATATAGTAACGGGTGTTGGCCATCCTCTGTGGTGCGTTTCGAGAAACATATAAAATGGCACAGGAAGGACTCTGAATGAAAGAAAGACAAATAATACATATTTTTACCACCATAAACATTTTCCTATATCATTACCGTATTTCAGTGGGATGGCATGTGGTTTGGTACTCTGCAAAACCCTAGAATGCCCTACAATGAGACATCATGTTTTTAAAATTACAAGTATACTGTAAAAAGTGTTCAGTTCACTTACTTTAGTAAACCGGTTGCCTTAAATTATTAAGTAAATAAACTTAACGCTTAATTAAAAAAATTAGGTTATGTGAGCTTGGTAATTCCACATCACTTACTTTTTTTGATTAAGCATGAAGTTTATTTAATAATTTTAAGGCAACATGCTTCCTCAACTTTTTTAAGTTAGGTCAACTGATCACTTTTTACATTGTTATATAGTGAGCTTAGCACCTTTATAGGTTTTAGTAATTGTGTCCCTTCATTCTGTGTGTAATTACTAGGCCTGTCACCACATTCATTCCAGCACGCTAGCTACCAACTGACTTCTGTTAGCGTCCCTCCCCACCAAAACCACACGGCCGCTGAAAAGCAAGTGGGACCCCAGGTCAGGACCGCCAGCTAGCAGCAAACACTTATCTCTCCGAGGTAAATCAGGTAATCATATACTAAAGCCAATTTTTCTTTCGTTTTACAAGGCTCAGATCACATCTTTATGTTCTCTGGGCCCTCAAGGTCCAGCTCTTTAGAGAAGGCATAACCGTTTCCCTCTCACGCGTCCTGCCAAAGCAAACAAACACGAGCAATATGAATGAGCTGTATCTATGGAGAATGCATGCAGGAGTGTGTGTACATTCATAAGGGTGTGGAACAAGGTTTAGTGCTGGGAAATCAGGAAGGGCCCATCGTACGGCACTGCCATGGCTTCAGTGCTGATTAGCGGTGTGGGCTAACCTCAGTCCTCCAGTAGAGTCTGCCTCTGGTGTGGGGTGAGCATGGACACCCGCCTGTGGGTTAGTGGGAGGAGGAGTGCACACTTTTGACCCGCTGCGAAACGTTTGGCCCTGGTTTCAGAACGGCCTCTGGGGAATCGCAGGAACAGGCACAGGGCAGGCTCGCATGCAGCACAGGCGAGAACACACAGCTTACGACACTCTCCAGATAGTTTAAGACCTCTAATGCACTCGCAAGGACGCTCAGATTAGAGTGCGTGTTATTCCGCAACCTTCAGGGCAATTCACTCCCTCAAAAGCATGCCACAAATGACAGGCTGTTGCTGAGACCCAACAGGGAAGTCGTTGTTTTGTGACCTCATAATGCACCCTTTGCCTTCCACTTGGTGAGAGCTGAAAGTAAATAAAACAATGTGGGGATTAATGGCGGAATGTTTCAAGCGCTTTGCTCGTCCGTGACAGGCGAAATCGCAGCCGTTTACAGGAGATAAATCAGAATTATTTGTATCAACAACACAGGCAGCTTGGATTCTGCATGATAGATCATATCTGAAAATGAAAAGCTAAGCTTAGGTTTAAAATGTCATTTTCAGTGATGTGAAGAAAATGAAATAAAGCAAAACCAAATATGCTGTTTGCGGTATTATATTATTAAATAGGTATGTCCTAGTACAGTTTAAACATACTGAAAGACAATTGATTGAATAAATGATTTCCTAGCGTTGTTCTTTGCGGTCAGAAAATTATATAGCGCATATCATTTTACATCTGAAAAGAATGGCAGTTTCAGAGGACAATTCCTGTATATAATAAAACATAAGAATATGTGCCTTGAATACAAGGGAAGGGATATATAATTTTCTAACTTTAGTTTTCAAGCCGCATGGAATTTAAACAAGTATATCAAGAACTGTTTGAAATAACATGAGGAAACATGAATTTAGCAGAAAACCCAAAGGCACAATGATGTACGACACTCTGATAGATGAAGCGCAAACAAAGATTTAAAGCAAAGCATTTTCACAACAAATGAATTATCAATAAATCACAATGACAGATTTACATTACCGTGACAAATGAACTGCTCTGTAAGCGTTTGCTAACTTTTTCGGTGCTTTTCCCAGACACTATCCTATAATAAAACCAAGAAAAGCAATATGTTATCTATCAAAAGCAATTTGTTATCTTACATGCATGGGGTATTAAAACCAGAAGCTTTTTCTTCCACAAGATCTGCAAAACAAATAAAATGTGTAATGAAAATAATAGCTAATTTTGCAGATCATGTATCACCATTTCAATTAAAGAAAGCATTGATTTAAAGTTCAGTGGGGTAAGATTCAAAACATTCAATCAACACATCTTAAAGGCCTAGCATAATTATGAACACATTTAAACCGGACTTTTCAGATTTAAAATGCTTAGGGGTCCCAATCTGCCCTCTAGTGGACACAAAGAATGCAGGTACATTGGTGAAATAAAGACAAAACTATTGCATATTTGATAATACTGTTAAGCTGTAAATAAATAAAATAATTTAAATTAATTCCATGACTTCCAACCATTCATTAGACAGCCGAATTAGACAATACAAAGTTATTAAACTTATTAACTTATTAAACTTATTAAATGTGTTCAAAATGATTGCATTAAATTGACATATTGTACAGTTAACACGTCAACTATGACAGCCTTAAAAATTCATTTTGTAAAATTCTCTTAAATTTTCCACACACCCCCTTGTGGCTGGGGTGAGGGGGTTCCCAAGCCCATGCCCTCAGTCCCCTATAATCAAACTGTGATATGTTAGCTGCACAACAGCAGCTTTATCTAATAAAAAAATCATTTGTTTTTTGAAATACAAACTACCCAGGTATTCTGCGCACCGTAATTAGCCTATCCTATGATTAAAGGAGCCCGGTGATGATTATCATCTGAGGCCAATTACAAAAAGTGATATTACAGTGAACTATTACAATGAAACAAAACACCAGGAGGCAGAGATAGTGTCCGCGCTCCCTTCCCCCAAGTCCTGCTATTTTCCCCAATTAATTCCCTGACAGACGATATCCACCATGCACCGTACTTTCCACAAAACATATCTTAGGTTAAACATGCAATCAAAGCACCAGCGCCACGAGAGAAGGATAGACCTCTCTTGGCAGCCTTACCCAGAATCCCTTCAGTCATAACAAATCTGCCCCGTGGCCGCTGATGGACAGCTGGTTTACAGCCAATGTCAGGCATTAACAGATTTGATCCGTATTCGAAAAAGGAGGCCTGGGAGCCGCCGCGGAGTGGTGGGTGGCGGGCGTCTTACGCCAGGGCCTCTGCGTGATTCATGGCCCGGAGAGGGTTTCCACTCTCACATCCACAAGTGCGCTCGCTTTATTTCTTTCTGTTTCTCTGTAGCATGAATAAACATTATATTGTAAATACACACACATTATTTATGTATTACGCACACATTAAAAGTATCAAGTCAGATAAAAAGCAGGCGGTTATTGTCCACTTAGTAGCTATGCAGAACCGAATGTGTGCGCGCATTCAGTTTTTGTGTTTAACCGAGTCTGTGGGTGGGATTCGGTGCGGATGGCTTTACACTTCTCTTCGCTGAATTTAACACACATAATCTGAGGCTCGCGAGGGCCCCGTATAGCAGAAGCGGGAAGCTCTCATTAAAGAACCCGTGTGATGTTTTATGAACTATGAAATCCACTTAAGACCCAAGGGGGAAAAAAGAACTCCACTATAGTAAATATTTATCAGCTTTATGGGTTGACTCGAGCGGGAGGGTCAGGAGAGCGGGCTAAAGGGATGAATCCGAGGATAAGAGAGAGAGAGGCAGTGAAAGAGAAAGCGATACACCAGCGGTTCTCAAACTGCTCTGATTACAGTCTAACTCTCTTGACCCCGCGAAGTCAACGGTGTTGGCAGCTCCCGCAAACTAATCTTCCGTCGCTAAGTGAGTAATTGAATGTGAGAGCTTATGTATTTTTGTAATGAGCTGACAGCATATTTCCACTCTCTACCCAAAAGGTTACTCTAATCAACATGGTCACGCTGTTTCTCTCAGAGTGACAGCGCCGCGCCAACAACATGACAAAGCGGCCAGCCGCGCAGATGTCGGCCGTGAGAGACCCGTCTGTTCCCTGGCAAAGCGTGGAATGTCAGCGAGCAGAATTTTTCTCGCGACACAAATTCATAGTTTGTCTTCATTCCTGTTTGAGGGGAGCACGTGTGGAGTCAGGGATAGTGGGGTTTGTTACGTGGCACCCATGCAAGGCACAACGGCACTTTATCTGGTCCCAGAAATAGCCAATCAAATGTCAAAAATACACTGATAGTACTAAATAGCCTACTACAGGAAAAAACAAATGTAATTTCTAGGCTACATGGAAAGTTAGTTCAGACAAGAAAAAAAAGTAACTTCTAAACTACTCAATTCAAGTTTGTAGAAATTAAAGTGTAAATATCAACGTTATAAAATTAAGAAAAACCTACTCAACTTTTCTGATATGGTGTTCCCATCATGCACTGGGGCATGATTAATTAGTAAGGTTGATTTTTCGCTGTTTTCCAGGTGCATTTACAGTGTTTTATCATTGCTTTTGTTGTTAGGTTAGTAACTTGGCCATTTTGTGACATCTACGTTCATTTTCTACTCAAAATGATTCATACTTAAAACACAATCCATTGGATGCTACTGTTTTGTGTAGCCTACCAAATACTGAGGTCTCTGTGTTCGTGGTGGATACCGCGTTACTTCTGTTATGTAGACAAGTAGGCTAAAGCATATACATTCTTAAGGCATGGTTTAATCTAGTTACATTGTTTGAAAGTATTGGAAAGTTAACTTAATTATTCAACAAACTTTTACGGGCCAAGTTAAAGTGACTTATTTTCTTTGTAAATTTTTCTCAACTTAGTTAAGTTTACTTAATTCCATATGTGAAATTAACTTAATAAGTCTGTTTGCAAAAACTTGTGAAAGAAAAATTAAGTAAATTTTACTTTTTTTCAGTGTATATATTTTTTATTGAATATTGATGGAGCAATATAATTAGTGTAAAACTGGAGTAAAAATTGTCAAATATACAGTATATGGACCAAAAACAAAAATAATTTTTAACAAACATTTCAGTATATTCAAAGTGTACAAAAAAATCTAATTTAATCAAATTGAGAAACTCATAACATCTTCACTAAATAAGAACACCTGTATTCTGATTTTAGTAAATTAAGAGTCGACATATTGGAGCTATATATACGGTTATATTACAGGTTTATTTCACATATTAATCTTCGCTGTGATTGGAGCTGTCTATATGAGCCCATTTTTGCACATCCTTAACAAATATTCTCCCCTAATGGAAAGCTTGAAGAAAATAATTGATGAAGTTCTGCATTTTCTCCCTCTGACAACCTAACAGTGTTTTGTGCAGTGTTTTTTTTATTTTTATCAACAACTGTTAAAGGCCTACATTCAAACTACATTCAACAAAACTGAAAATAGATAAGTTTGTTGTCTCAAAACATATAGGCCTACAATAACTTCTTGACTCATGGCGAATACCTTCATAATTACTTGTTTGTTACAATCAAACTGTACGAATTTGCACACCAATTTGCCAAATTGTAAATAATTACATTTTCTCATGAGATTTGGGTTGGATAATTTCAGAGATTCTCAAATATCATATCATATATATGAAAAAATAATAAATTTCACAACCTTACCTCAAGGTTGCTAAGTAACCACAACCTTATATTTTTTCTAACTGGACTCAATAATCTCATGCGTCATAACAATTTTGCAGTGCGTAGTAAAAAAGGCGAAATTGGTTAAGATTTATTTTTCTTCATATAATACTACATAACAGCAAAGACCAGCACAGCACTGGTGTTTGTTGTTATTCAGAGTTGTGTGCAAATTTAAAAATGTGACGGGCCTTTTACCCCAGGGGCCTTATAGCCCCGCTGTACCCTGTTGAAGGAGAGATTGCACATGTTTCATTGCAACAGTCAGTAATAAGAGAGTGTATTGCTTGTGGGATTAACGGATACTTCGACCGAATGTGGAACCTGAGTGAAAACACACATGATATAAGGTGGATTCTGTCTTTTGCATCTGTAACTTTAGCTGACGGGTTTGTGGGAAATCAGCGCAGACCGTGGAGCTCTGGATTGAAAGGCTATCACTTTGAGCAGGCCTTTAACCACAAATACTTCCCCTTTCATTGTCCACAGGAGGATATAGGAGCACATGGAAGATTATTTTCAGTGACATACGGAGGTGTTCCATTTAAAATGCCAAGACAATTTCATTCTGACTTTTGAGATTGTATTTTGAACCCCTCTGAACTATTTTACCCATAACAAATTCCAAACATGTGACATGGAAGAACTTGCATTATCCGGTGTTAGGATGGACACTAACTATTCTGTTGAACATATAGGGGATATTCATTACAGGAACCTAACGAAAAGGAAAAACGTATAGTGTACACAGTAATTTTTTTCAGGATGAATGCAATCAAATGCATATTGTTGAATTGACCTTGTGTCCCAAAGCATTTTCCCGGGACTCTTTCCGTCTATCTACAGCGCACGAATCGTCCACACATAACAATATGTAATGTAATCAAAGTCAGCGCTGTGTTTTATACAACTAATCAGCATCAAACAATCTGCGAGAGAGGGAGACAGCCCGAGTGGTGTGGTACTCATCAGCTTCAATGTATTCGTTGTTTGGATTTCTGTGTTTGTATAAACCAGATTGGTTTGCACTTAACCCTGTAATATATGCAAAACAATCCTCTAGATAGTACTCTTAAGCTTTGCCAGTTACCACTCTGGCAGCTGCAGTAAACTTGGCTGTGTAAGAAAAATAGCGTGTAATAAATTATGACATGAACCAGCACACGTCACACGGGCAGGCCGGCCTTCAGCTCTGATCAGCAGTCAGGATATTAAAAATGGCAGTGCAATGCACAGATGCAGGTCAAAGGGTCACGGTATTTGGGAGACACAGAAGGACTGAGCTCTCATAAAAACTTATTTAAATAAACAGAGAGAGGAGGTGTGGCGAATGGACTTCGGAGCTGGTGGTGATATATATTCAGTATGAAAACTCACATATATACAAAAGACTGGGGGAGAAAAAAAACTGTATTAAAAATCAGATACTTCATGAGATCTGTGGCAAGAAACGAAAACAGTTGGCCAAGAATCTTCACCAAATGACTTGCTTTGTAGTCTTGAGGCTCAATTGTATGTAAAACAGATGTAAAAAGGGGCCTATTTTCTGTTGTATTTTTTTTTGCCGTTATACTATAAAATAAACATCACCTGTTTCTTTATTCATCAGCCGCTATGCTTCATTTCGGATGGGACACTGCCCAGACACACAGCCTAATGTTAGATGGGATCTCCATTTTGGAACAAGTAGCCCTGTGGTTTTCATAGTCCACTGACACAGAGAAATGCCGGATTCCCTTGTGGTCCCCCATATTTTCCCCACTGAAGTATAAGAAGGGGTCGGCCTAGAAAACATGCAAATGAATTCATAATCAAATCTGTCTGCTTCCCTGAGTTCAGGTACACCCTAAAGCAAACTCTGTCAGCAAGCACTCAGTACACTAAAAGTAATCAATGGTCTTTACACCCAACCGACAGTTATTAACTCACATTTTCTCTCCTTGAATAATGGCCGCAGCTGTAGGCAATACAAACAGTCTTAAGATTTTATTCAATCACTTGTCATAGCCACTCACCAAAAGATATATTTATACCACCTGAAATTCCATGTCAGGTGGTACAACTACAGTATATTTGGTTGTATCGCCTGACATAAAAACAGTCAAAAAAAATATTTAAACACTTTGAAATGTTATTTAACAACTGAGACTTGTTTAAACACATTGTTCATGACTCAAAAAAATGCATTACATCAGTTTTGAAAATATCCACCCCCCCCCCCCCCTTTTAAGCTTAATTTGTCAATAACCCATATCTAGGCCTGTATGTCTTTTGGTGAAAGGTTATGACAAGGGAATCAATAATATCTTGTAGCCATACTGTGCGATATGCCTATGTGACAATTTGTAACTCACTCTATCATCTTGAGCGGTAAATCGCAATGAGCCGTTTGTGGAGAAAAAACTAAAACCCTAAATTTTACATCAATTTAATAAAGCAAATATAAGATTTCAAATTACGTCATTTTAACGATAAATTCAAACAATAAATGTCTTATTGACACTTTTTAATGTGATATGACAGATCACTGGCCTACCTGACCCATGAAGGCACGTGGACCGATCATCTCTTCCTCTGGACTATTACACGAAAAAAGCATTCATTATACCTTTATGTGTTGAGATAAGAAATAACTAACTGAAATGCACTATCTCGTGTAATTGTGTAGTAATAGTTTTAACCACATAAAGATGTCAATAAAGCAGGTTTTGTCCTTATCACCTGATCTGGCGTTACATTTAGGCCTACCTCGGAGAGTCCATAGCTTAGTTAGCTAGAAAAAAAAAACTATAGAAACGAGCATAGCGCTAAATGAAATAAATGTATTATAAATGAATTCTATTTTTACTTGACCTGTTATTAATGTATGTTTGAATAAGTCTAATTCTTTACTAAATGTCTAATATTGATTACAGAGCTTGACCACAAGATGGCAGCAGTGCAAAGTCAGTGAAAATGCATCTGCGGCCAGAGCTACAGTTTATCAGAACTGCTGCATTAATGAGGTTCTTATGGTGTAAGATTCCCACTAATTACTTCTAATAGTATTGAAACAATACCACTTATGTATTAAGCTGGGATCACGACTTGTGTCATGTTGCACTGCTTGTAATTAGACCTACAACAACTATATTAGGCCTTGCAAGAACCCCCACCAACATCTGCCTGTGTGCTCGTAACATGTGACTGGATACAGTGCCTGTGTCTGCGAACCTAGAGTTATGCAATGCTGGCTCTCTGGTCTTCACATAAGTGGTGTTATCTGAGTAGGCAATAAATGTCATGCTTACACAGAAGTTAATTGCTGGACTGGTTGTTCTCAATTGACATCACTGATGTGTTGCATATGTGACTATAAGAAGAAAACCGATCAGGTTATGGACACTGCATGTTGTTGGGTTGCTAAGTAACATACAGGCCAAGTGCACAATGAACTAAATCTCCAGAATATTTATGCCTCAGGAAATTGAAACATCTGGTGGAGTTTGTGAAGTGCTGATTGGCTTCAGAGTAGCTGTAGCAAACCTCTGTTACTCTAGGCTGTTGTATTGTGGCAGTTGTTTCTACGAAACAGAGTGGATCTAATTAAAGATCCTGTCATTGGAGGATAATAGGTTTCTCACTAATTAAGAACAGTTGTGGCTGATGATGATGATGTGTAATCTGCTTAGCACAGCTTTGAAACATAGAGATGGAATGTATAGTTTATAATGTCAAACAAGAATTTAAATACTTAGGAAAAAGGCATTTTCACAAACAAACCAGACAAAATGAATTGTTTTTTATTTGTATTGTTTTTATTTCCTTTCAGAATTTTATACTATTACTTTTAGAAATAAAACAGTTTTATTGTAGTAGGCTAAGTGAATATAGTCCATAATAATCAACCTTTGTTTGAGTAAATAAACATTTTATTAGATTTAGTGATTTTATTTATTCTCTACGATATTTTTGAATATAAATAAACCGAGCTGAAATAGTGCTGTATATGTATAGATAAAATAATAATAATAATAATAATAATATCAGTGATTAATCCAAGGTGACAAAAGTGTAAGAGAATAATACAAGAGTGCTAACAAAACAATTTTCTTTTCTGATTTTGTTTTATTTGTTTTGATCATAATTTGTCAATTTTCTCAAAAAAAAAAAGTTTGGTGTCAGAAAGAAATGGCTATAGTTATCTTTATGTAGCCTATCAACAAATTATATCACATCTACACATAGTGGCCTGCTTGTTTGATTAAACTTTTTTTTTTTTTTTTTTTTTTCTTTTTTTTTACAATTTTAGTAGCATGGTTTGAAATAAATAACGGAGGTTAACTAATTACATCGATTTACTAACTCTTACTATACTTGGGGGGGGGGGGGGGGGGTAAACTCATACAAGTTTAGAACAACATAAGAGTGAGTAAATGATGACAGAATTTAAATTTTTTGGGTGAACTAACTTTATACCTGCACTGTGAATTTTGGGTGTTTTCTTCACACTAGGTGGCACTGTGGAGTTGTTCTGTTACTGTATCTAAACCTGTTTATCTCAGTACCCAAGGTCATCACAGACAGAGATAGGCCTATAGTGGTTCATTCATACTTTCTATTGTTCATTTGCTGTGATCTGATGTTCATTGCAATACTCAAGTCTGCCCAAGGGCAAAAAGATATACAGGCAACCCAACAAGCTGACAAACAGCTAGCATGTACTTCCCTCCCCCACATATACAGCAACGTTAGCATGACACAGCAGTGCTCTGTCTCTCTGATAGAAGCTTTCTTCACATTCCACTTTCATTCACTTTTAATTGGTGCTGTCTCCGGGTGGGATAGGGGAGTCACTCTTGTTTAGCCCTGTCACAGAGTTGCGGCACAGCGCGCAGTGCTCATTTCCCACACAACACACTTTCAATTAGTGGGCTGCCTTTCATAGCATGGAGAGAAGGCAAGATCCTTAACAAGTAGCCGGCTATAGCTAATGAGTTAGTGCGGAAATACAGTGACATGTGAAGGAAATGCCCACGAGACGCGTAAGCGCAATGGGACATTGACAGAGGAGGATGTTGGGATGCTGGGCAAAGCATAGATTCGCAGGGTTCATGCTAATAGTAGAACATGACAAATGTAAACTAAATATAGGAGAATGTGACAAACATAACAATTTATGATTGAAATGTTGCTCCAGGATCAACAAATATGTTGGTTTCTCAACATGGCGACAACTAAATTATATTAAAACACGCACATGCACACACATATTCGCACACAAACACACACACACACACACACACACACACACACACACACACACACACACACACACACACACACACACACACACACAAACACACACAAACACACACACACACACACACACACACACACACACACACACACACATGTCTGGTTCGCTATCTTTGTGAGGACTCTCCATAGGCGTAATGGTTTTTATACTGTACAAACTATATATTCTGTCCCCTTACACTGCCCCTATCCCTAAACCTACCCATCACAGGAGATCTCAGGTTTTACTATACTTGTAATATAAACATGAGCACACACACACACACACACACACACACACACACACACACACACACACACACACACACACACACACACACACACACACACACACACACACACACACACACAATTAAAATTTTAAATAAAATGGAAAAAAATTAAAATTCAGATTTTATCTACATGCATAAATATGTGAAATGTATATAATACATACATAAAATGTATATAATATTATAGTCATCACCATGTTGATAAAATGCACATATCATGCCTTCAATTGTATAAATTATACACAGTATATATCTAAAATCAGCACATTCAATTTTATATGAGCTGATATACACAGAGGCTGTACAGTTTTTGAGGAAGAAGACATCACATTTAGTGCTTTTTCTTAGGCTGCATATTGCATACTGCAAAATCTTTTTTTTTTTTAAGATTAGAAGAATGTACTGTGGCATTCTAACATAATAACTGCAGTTATGATCAGCCAAGATGTGACAGTCTACAGAAGCATGTCTTGAAGTGCGGCTAATCATCAAGAAATCAGAATGTAAAAATAAATAAAAAGAGCGATTACTTGGTAAAGTGTCTTGCCAAGAGACATTTCATTATTTAATTAAACTCAGAGCCTCCTTCCATCTCTCCTTTGGTGCTTACAGGCACACAGATGTTTTTAGACATGTCCTCATTACTGCGTTCCTTTTCAATGATCACTTGTTTGACATGGGATTTTAAGGGCATTTAAAGCAAGGTTATCCTGACCATGGCTGGAAAAAGCTGGAAAATCAGAGGACATAGTTATGATATTTCTGCTTTAATTTCAGCACTTTGAAATGCACAGTGTAAACAGGGAATGATGTAACACTATGAGTAAGCATGGAGATGTTTGTAACTTCAAAAGGGCTCTGATCATACTGGATGCTCCAATCCTCATCAGCTTTCTTATGTTTTCAGAAGCCAAAATCTGTTCATGAAAGACAAAAGAGGATGAAAAGAGACAACCCAAGACGCCAAATTCCGACCAGCAACAGCTCAGCTAACAGTATTATTCAGACAGGCTCATCAGATAAAATGTTTGCTTATTACATCTGTGCCAGAAGCATGGAGAGCATTTAAAAAACACGTCAAAAAACGAATTAGAGAGAATACAAGAACATTGTGGGTGTGATGAGAGCTTCAGCTTGGCCTCATTTAAAGATGTTTTTTTCGCCATAGAAAACCACACGGCACAAGTTTAAATGATGCTCCAAAACCGTTTTTAATGTGCCTTTCCGTGTTGATTCATATGGGTGTGAGGGTGGATATAGATTCAGAAGCTTAAAAGAAGCAGACCGCATGCAGGCATTTCCTCCTTCAGGAGTTACACTGTTTTAAAATGTGGCTGTCTTGGAAGTACCGCGTTATGTATGTTTAAGAGGTTGGGATATCTTCAGACTCCAGCAGAGAATGTACGAACATATGGCTGTTCACAAAAGGGATTTTGGATTATCTCTCTTTGGATGTGAGCACACTAGTGCTGGTGAAATGACTTGCAAACAAAAAGGCACATAAATGCATTATGCCTTCTGGGCCGTCAGCCTTGAAAAGAGACAAATAGAGTTCTCATCAGTGCAATGATTTGCTTGCTCTTACTGCTGTTTGAATGTAATTAAGGGGCAATAATGGTGACAAACTGTTCTGTGAGATGCCCATAGCCTTACTGGCAGTCAAACTATTGTTTACGGGGATCTTTTATTCCAGATCCGTAGGGGAAAAGTCTTCGCAGGTTAAAAAATTGTTGTCCATGCACACAATGCTGTTTATCAATTCAAAAGAAGTCTGACACAACATGTGCTCAGGGTAAAGCTACTGAAGCAGAGAATTCATCATAGAAAGGGCACATCGCCTGTCTCCTCTCAGCAACTAGTCTGGGATTTAGATAGACCGAATACACTTGGCTGGTGAGAAACAATAGAATGTGCTTGACACTGGTCATAGTTCAGACTTTAAGCGGATTCGAGCGCAGAACACCGCGTGAATGCAAAAGCAGAGCGTGCCAAATGTCTGATATCTTCTGATGGAGCCTTGCAAATTTGGTTGCGCGAGTTTCTGGGGCAGAACTGCCTTCTCTCTAATGAGCATTTGCTAAATGAAGGCTCATTAATCTCTTCTCAAACAACAATGTAATTTTTTGCTTCCTGACTAGAGTTAACTCGGAGTTAAGTTGGCAGATTCTGCTCAACTTCATGGCTCTGCTCCTGATCTGTTGTTATTAATTGTTTATTTGGGATTCATGCCACTATTCAATAAGTCTCAAATCCCTCCCAGAGTCTTCCCGGAGCACGCCTCTATAGCTGAAAGTAAACAAGATTAAGACTTAAATCCATTTTCTGAACATGACAGAATGCATTTGTATCCATAAGAAACAAACAAAAAACAAAAAAACACTTTAAGGTCCTTTTAATATTAAATGAAGCCAACTGATAATTTTTAAGGGCAAAGTGGTACTCCAAGTACCTAAAAGATAAAGATATAAATAATAGGACCTCTTTGTCATATTATAAGTATTATAAAAAAAAAAAATTTTATGTCTACGCTCTAATTATCCGACAAAATCAACAAAAATAAAAAGTATAGGCCTGGTTTCACAGACAGGGCTTAGATTAAGCCAGGAGACCAGTAAAACACATTACTGGTGTGCAACTTGAGACAAAACAATGGCACATATTTTAAGATATGTCAGTGCAAGTTGCTTTCAGTTAAAACCGCTCAAACAAGTTTATTTCTTATAGCATATACTTCTATAACATTGTTTATTAATTTCACCACATCATTAAACATACATATTTATAGCTTTGCTCGAATGTAAAAAGTGACATGTTGGAACCATAACCAACAAAATTTTTTTTTTTTTTAACAAGCAGAGATATTCTTTTAAACCAGAGTGATATTTATATGACAAAAATACAGTCAGGATCACTACAGTGGCAACATTACATTGGAACTAAATTAGCCAAACACAGCTCAGGATATATATTTTAATAACAATATAAGAAGCTTAGCATGTTGGAAATACAGTTATTTTATGGGAAGCTCAGTCTGTCTGGCTGCTAGTCTAAATATTTCAGACAATCTTTCTTTCTTTCTTTCTTTCTTTCTTTCTTTCTTTCTTTCTTTCTTTCTTTCTTTCTTTCTTTCTTTCTTTCTTTCTTTCTTTCTTTCTTTCTTTCTTTCTTTCTTTGCTTTTATCACTTTGTTGTGTACTTGCTAGTCCACATATTTCAGCTGCCCACCTCTCTGATGACACAGGTAGAAAAAGATTAGTTCCCATTTACTAAGTCCCTCCAATCTGACTTTGATGTATGACCAGTACTTACCCAATCCTTATTGGTTCAAATTGAATGTAATCAAGATGAATGTTTCTTGTGGGTCCAATTATGTTCATGGTCTCTTGCTGGTTAAAATCCTCTTACTTTACCATGAAAAAAGATCAATAAGTTATTTATTGTTTTCATACCACTTTCCAGAGGATGTAAGGATCTACAGTACAGACACCCCCTCAAAAATATCCCTTATTCAGGCCTCTGATCAAATCACACCTCTGCATAATGATTCAACATTACACTTCGTTAGGCACTGCTGGCCTGGGAAAAAACCCAATCTCAAAATTGATGACTAAGCCAAAAAAATCAAATATTAGACTGTAAAATCCTGTAAACATCTGGTAATGTCGCTATACTATACAATTCAAAGCCGTTTTAATCTCTAATAGGCACATGGATAGGCTTAAACTTCCCTAAAAAATTAAATATATAAAGCCCATGTTACTCTCTATTTTCACTGTGCTAAATCCAACCATTTCAGCAGTAATCTAATTAAAGCCTATTTACTATTTAAGGCACACTCAGAATGTTTTTGTTTATGTCTCACTCTTCAATGTAGTTTTGGACTTTACATCGACACCTATCTGAGTCCACTTCACACCAAATCTATTTATTTATTTGTTTCTTTTCATTCTTCCCATCTCATACATACATCCAAAAACTGACATTGTAATGGACACAAAGGACATTTGCTATATGTTGGCATCCTTGCTTGCCCTGGCATTTATGCTGCAGGTCATTTCTTCAGTGTCACATGATCCTTCAGAAATCATTCTAAATGCTGATTGGCTGCTCAAGAAACATTTATTATATTATCAATGTTGAAAACAGTTGTGCTGCTTTGTTTATGGGCACCATGATTTGATAAATAGAAAATTTAAGAAAAACAGCACTTACTTGAAATATAAATCTTTTGTAACATTATGAATGCATTTATTGTCACTTTTAATTAATTTAAAGGCACAGTATGTAATTTTCACAGATAGAAGTTGCGTAGTCAAAACAATAACAAAGGCGTAGATTGATGACGCTGAAGGAGCGCTGAATGATAGGAATTGTTGTCAGAGATTGTCTTATTATTGGGAGATGAGAGGGAAAAAGCGTAACGGCTAACTTGGATCATGTGAGGCACCTCAGCCTATCATGTAATGGCCAGCGTTCTATACGACCATCTTTGGCCATGGTTTCTGCGGCAGTAAAAGTGGAAACCGAGGATAACGCGGACATAATGCCATTGACAGGTGATGCAATGAGGAGGGATGTTATCAGAGATGGTCTTATTATTGGGAGATACGAGGGTCTGTGACTCTACCATTGGAAATGCTAACTTGGGTCATGTGTGCCTTGATAACCAATTTCTGTCACAGTCACACACCATTTGGACTTTGTTTTTCAGTTGTCATGGTTTGTTAATTTGATTCATCATTCAGTTCAGGTGTGTGTCATTAATTATCCTTGTTTGCATGTATACTTACAGTAAGTTCCTCTGCTTCTGTTCATTGCTGTCGGGTCTCATCTGTGGTTAAGTTGTGTTGGATTGCTGTTCTCTGGATATACCTGTGGATTTATTAAAGATGCCTGTTTCCCTTCATCTTTGTGTTGGTGTGCGTTTACAACACAGTGTTGTGACAGAGTCCGCCTCTGCCATGATTTTTGAGCCAGCGTCAACGGGAGCGACCCAGCAGAACATCACCCCAACCTCTGCCCTCCGGATCCCTGCTTCCACCTCGGGGAGTATTCGCTGCGCCCTAGCTCATCGGCGTCTCTCAGCTTCATAGGCTATCTGGCTACATGGTGGGCTCCATCTCTAATGTTGTCTCCGTGGTGTCGTCCGGTCTCCCTCCAGCGACGCCACTGTGGAGCGCAGCCCTGACTGTGCACTGGGTCACCATCTGCCCTTCCCTGTTCAAGGCCATTACCTGATTAGTTTCAAGACCTGTTCCACCCACTTTCTGTTTGTTCATCCCTCTCCTGGATCTTCGCCCTCCACCAAAGCCTCCTCCATCCGTCTGCCAGCACGAGGTTCTGCCTTCCGGGAGGGGGCTTACTGTCACAGTCACACACCATTTGGACTTTGTTTTTCAGTTTGCATCATTTTCCTGAGTTGAGTTTTGGTAGCCATGCTAACCAGTTGCCATTCTTTCTAATGGCTATCAGATATAAACTACATTAACATTAAGTTACTTTAGCATGTTAATCTGGTTACAATATTAAGTAATGCTTTTGTGTGCTCCTTCTCACAGTGAAAGCTCTCCTCAGCAGTCTAGTGAATCAGTGTCAACTGAGTGGTAGTGCAGTGTCAATCTGTAATGCCACAAGCCCCGAACCTTTCAGGTCGTGGGTTTTTATCCTGTGCGTCACATTCCCAGACTGCAAGAGGTACTGTGGCCAGAAGTGGTGCAAAAGTTGCTTATGTTCCAGATATTGTGTATTTCTGAGAATGATCTTATCTGAACTTATTAAATATAACATGCGGTGCATTTTCATTTTGAGCTGATTCTCACATGAACTACTGAACTTCAGCAGCTGTGTGAACATACGTCTACCCAGTGGCGCAAGGCAGTGGCGGCGCCAGGGGGGAGCTAGGTGGTGCTGTAGCTCCCCTATAATAGCCATAGCACCCGCCCAGCACCCCCAAGAAATGGGGTCTGTAATTTTTATAATAATAATTAAAAAATATATATTTGGTCTAAAATAACATGAGGCCCAAACAGGCGATCTTATTTGGCCAATGGACGCAGCGCCCGGCGAATGTTTGCCAACATCCCAAGTCTCCCTTATATTGATAGCGGCTCCCTGATGGCCGCAAATTAGTTCAAATCCCCCGGAATCTAGAGCTTGCGAGCTCCAACCCCCCCCCCCCCCTCCCCCGTCAACAAAACCGATCGGAGCACCGTCTATGAAGTGTTAAGCATCCCCATAGCACCTGCAACAGAAAATCTCTGGAGCCGCCACTGGCGCAAGACGATGAGTGATAGGCACCTGACCCAGAGATAGTGGGTTTTAGTCTTGTGTGGGACAACTTTATAAAATTGTATGTAATGTTGTGTCATTTTAATTCCTTTATTATCCGGGCAAAGAGTATAGAAGTACCAAGAGGCGAAACTCAATAGAACGTTCTATTGCAACAAACACGCCCATGCGCAGAGCAGCAGTTCCGCCATCTTGGACTGAACACAACACAGCTGTCATAGAATTGAACGATACCGGTTCCAATTCAAAAGCGGTTAAGGGAACTAAATAGTAGTTTCTAGTTTTTAATATCTCTATAGCCTAAACTAAAACGGCGTGTTGAATAATGTACAACAAAATAATGCTTATGGATCGGTTTATAATTAAACTATTTCATCATAGAGCATGAAGCTGTCAAATAGGCTATTTATTTACCCCAATAACTTTTGGGGATAACTCCCGTTTTCATACACAGCACAATTTTACAACACCAGTAACAACAGCCCATCCTCATGAAATGATTGACAAATTCATTGAAAAAGCCAAAACACAATGAACAGTGAGTAAGTTAGGTGAAAGGGACAACACATTAGTCAAGAGAGAATATGTAATAGTAATAGAAGATCATCACAAAATGAACAGTAATAAAATTGGTGATGGTAAGTAGATCACCACATCATTTCTGCCTGCATTACACACAACAAATCAAACATTGTGCAAGTAAAGTGCACACATTTAGTTACTACAAATAGAATGGCAATGGTAAGTATATTAGCTGTTCTATATGTTTTAGTCTTTAGTTTTATTATAATTTAATTCATCTTGACTGATAAAAACTTTGTACAACACATGTTACATTTGATACAGAAAGAGAGAGTTAATGTACAGATTTACAGATGATGCTTTAAAAAAAAAATCTGTTGCGCTTCTGTTTTGGGCTGTGATAGTTGTCGATTTTGGGTCCGTAATATATGATGGATTCTGACTCTATTGAATAGTTTCACCATGTATACAAGAGTGTTTTTGCACTTTTCCTTGTCACACACAACTTCCCTGGACTCACTGTTGTACACCTCCATGCCGCTATTTACGTATGGAGACGTACGTACACTGCGCACTTTAACGTTAATAAAAACCTTTTCTACTTTACCTCTCTGGATCTTTGGGGAATCTATGAAATGCTAGTTGATTGGTTGTACACTGGTAGTTGTTGCAGTTGATGACAGAACACTGTTTTCTTTGTTTCCAATTATTTCCAGACATAATGCTGTACGGTTGTGCTAACGGTAAAACCGTTGGTTCATTCCAAAATGGCGACAGCAGCGCCGTCTAGCGATTGTTACCAAAACTGCAACGGAGGTTTGCCTCTTGTTACTTCTATACTCTTTGATCCGGGTAAGCGTTGTAACAATCTTTCTTCCTCTTGGATTATAAATAAGTGTGTTTGTTCGATTAGAAGTTTGTTTTCGCTCTCACCTGTACTTCGAAACGGATGGCTGGACAGACGGATGGATGGATGGAGGCAGACAGAGAAGGCAAAGAAGGTGAGAAAGTAGCTGGATTTTCCCTGTATAACTGCTTGCAGTTTCTAGTAATTCATTGTATCAGTAAAACGGCTAGTCATGTGACCTCAACAGGGTGAGTAAGACCAATTCCATGTAAAATAAAAGTTTTTTTTTCTTTTCTAGAAGACATATGATCCCAGTACACATAATTTAAAATCACATTTATCAAAATGCTTTAGTTATAAATCTTGTACAATGCCCCTGTAAAGGATTAAATATTAGCCTGCCCAAAGGATTTATATTTTTTATAACCATATAAAAAGCTTAACATCCTCTTTGGGGAATGCAGCTCTATTTTGGGAGGCTCAGAGTAAATGTCAGGACAACAGACCTGGCCTCAGACACTGACCTATGTTGTCCGTGAAGCATGTGACGTTATCTTGCTTTCACTGTGTTTCAGTCCAGGGTGGCGCAGGCACTGTTTGGGAACAACGGCTTTGCATCAGGCCTCTGCATTCAAATGGAGAGCTTGTCACGCACTGGATCCCTGGACTGCGCACGCGGGGACTAATATAACGCCATGAGGCAGACTGCTGGTGGTGGTTGATAACAAGTCAAGACAAATGACTGATTGTGTCTGTGTGTTATATGCACAGTGAGGCAGGTGGGTGTTAGCAGCGTTCAATAGGCTTGCAATTTTACCCTCTAGCATAAACACCAGACAAGCACACACCCACAAGACATGGCTGGAATGTTGAGATATACACACAAATACACACAGAAATACATGCATATGTGTACAGCAAGGGAAGGTGTTCCCTGACATCAAGAGAAAATGACCATTAAAACTTGTGGGCATGCATTGTCAGCTTCATGGCTAAGGCGCCCGAGTGAGGTTTGGGGAGCGGACATTGTACTGTCAGGAATGATCCAGTCTCTCTCTGGCATGGTGTCAGCGCCCATTCCAGGAGCAGTGATGTCTCACTGTCGTCGACAGACCGGCTGCTACGCTGGGAGCGGGAGACGGGCCATTCAAGCAGGTAGCAGGTAATCAGGAAGACGAGGGTTGAATAGCTACAGCCAGAGAGGACAGGACGAGAGGAGATGGGAAGCAGAGGAGAAATAATGAGCATCGTTGGATTATTTCCTTTGTCATTCACACCAACAGTCAAACAACATACAATCTACACTCTCGTCAAATGTTTCAGAGGACTTTGAGTGCTGATGGGACACTAAGAAATGGAAAATGTACAGTTTTTACTTGATTTGACCATGACAATTACTTTGTTGACAGTACCAACAATTCTTATTTTTTTTATGGAATGTTGCAGTATTTTTTAGAAACGATTTATCCATGCACATCATTATTTTTTTTAAATGCATGTGGCCTCATAATCTTAGATTAAAATAACGTCCTCTCCCTCTTGCAATGACATCTCTTTCTCTGATCACGAGTTTACTGGTAGGAAAATCTGTCACTCACATAAGATTGACCAATGGCAAACCACACGATCCAATCAGTTCTCAATGGACAAAATCGAGTCCCACCCTTCATTTCTTTTTCCTGGTCAAGAAGCTGTTTTACTCTGACATCACAATTAGAAATAAAAGACTATCACAGTTTCTGTTTCATGCTGACTTTATTAAATATTTTTGAAATTCAAAGAAATGGTATTATTTTTAAGCAATCAGACAATCAGAATTTTTGCCTGGCAGAAGATATGTAGTCGCATGGTTTCGTCTTCAGAAAATGTAAAAATCATGATCTCTGGATTGATAAATGACCAAGATGTTATCAGTTATCAGTCATAGATACATAAAGAAACTAACAAACAAAAGAATAAATAGAAATCAAATAAATTGTAGAAGTAAACCACCAGACACCAAAATAGAGTAACATATGACCCTACTGCAGTAGAAAACACTTTCTAATTTACTTTACCACGGGTATAAAACATTTACACATATGCCTGAGGGTTACAACAGTATGTTGCTCAAAGGCTGACCTCAGGCTAATGTTTTTCACCTTAATTGCCAAGGAAAACTTAACACACACAATCACATACGTACACACACAGTTTCTCTTTCTCACAGCATGGAAAATAATTTCCTTATAGAAAGTACCTTGAATTATTGATACGCTGTTTGAATGCCTTTCTCTCATTGTTTTCGAAACATTGAGAATATCTATTATTAATAATGCTCCCATGTGAGTGATCTGTCTCACTGCAGCTCTGAATTAATGAAACATGAGATGGTCCACAATACGCCTACACTTCTGTCCTGTACAGTACACTTACTGTGGTGTCTCCACGGAAATCGCAGACTATCAATAAAACGCTTGCTTTTATTTAATTTATCTTTTTTTTAAAATAATACAATAAAATAAAACATGAATTATTCTTATACTTTCATTTATTTATTCAAAATTTAATGTCTGAACAAGACTTACTGGTTCCGATGTTTCTGTCTTCTTCATTTCAAATTCTCTTTCATTGAAACACAGCTCCCCATAGGACATAATTACTCACCAAACACTCAGCACCTATTGCTCCAAATGAGCTTGTGCATGCTCTCTTTATATATGGCAGAATGTTATGATATTCTGATCTGGGAATAGAGCGATTCACACAGAGTCAGAAACTAGACACATCATTAAGAAACGTCGTCTACACAACATCTTTTCAATTTCCGTTTGTGCAAGAGTCACATAGCGGCATTATCTGATTAAGGACAGAAGGACGCGTACTGTAAAGTCAAACAAAAATAACAAATTAATTTGATGAGCATTAAATGCGCCAGAGATATATCCCGATGAAACTTTTTAAGAAGCTCTTTCAAAGCCAGACAGAAATTGCTCTTCAGTCTCACGGTGAAGTCTCACGTCAGCGATCAGATACAGATCAAACCAAGTGAGATTAATATTCAAAGCCCCCGTGTTACCAGACAATACTTCTCTCTTTACTAAAATGCAACCTCACTTGGTTTAGAAGCAGGCCGAGGGACATAATCTGGCCTAGTTCCCCTGATTTATGATGAGGTGTCAAGCAAACTTTGGTAGACTTCTCCCCAGCTGACTTAGGAATGCAGGACTCCTGTTCCTTATGGATAATTAGCATAGATCCGGGGTTGTCATGATGGTGTCACTGTGTACGAATCTGGGTGTTTCTTTGTATTTGTGTGTGTGTGAGTGTGAAATGAGTAATAACCCTGGAGAATGAGCCTCAAGGCCGTGTCAGGGGCAATGCGACTGTCACAACTGGGACAGAAGCCTCAGAGCCGTGAACCGTATCTGTACTAAAGGCTTCCAGCCCAAGCACACATCACATACGTAGGATGCGTTGTTATCAAAGGAATAACGGTGTTGCAATTAATCATAAATGTAAAAAGACACACAAGAGGGAGAATTGTCAGTGCGTCTACATAGGCTTTAAACAGATACATAAAAAAGTGTGCTCTTAGCGTGGGTTTTTAAACTGCTCCCAGCTAAGGTTGAGAACTCTCCGATGCATTTTAGCCAGACTTTCGAACAATCGCACACTCGTTTGGGAGAGGAAAGTGCCATTTAAAAGTATGCCTCCCCTGGCTCCAAACCTATAAGTGATA
Source organism: Gila orcuttii (assembly GCA_026230005.1). Classification (NCBI taxonomy): domain Eukaryota; kingdom Metazoa; phylum Chordata; class Actinopteri; order Cypriniformes; family Leuciscidae; genus Gila; species Gila orcuttii. The sequence continues at coordinate 28,676,748 of JAPDVR010000013.1, read as the reverse complement.
TTATAGAGATGGCAATCATGGAGCGGCTTTCGCTCTAAAGTCCCCAAAAGTGCTGTTACGAAGCGTGGAGGGTAACTCATAGGTCTGACTTTAATGTGAAGCACGCTCTCTCTCTCTGATGGCGCACAGCATCTATTTCCCCGACTGCTCTTTTGGACACATGCAGCCATGCAGAGAGGCTTATAATAAGTTTTTACACCGTGGGCTGGTCAGCACACAAGCTCTGTGTAGTCTGTTGAATCCGTGTGGCTGGGGGGAACAGACGGAGCCCAGATCTCAGTCTGGTCTTTCAGTGGATCTGAGCTCTGGACAACTCGGCCGAGGTTGCTGTCAAAGTCTACATCTTTCACCGGATTAAAAATATGAGCCTCTGCTTGTGGGAAATAACAACAGAACATCTATGGGGTTTAACTGGGAATGTTTAGTGAGGCCTTTGACCTAAAAATTGATAATGCTGACAACTTTGAGGTTCCATGCAGCTCAATGCAGCTTTTCCAGAACAACATATAATGATTTTGTAAGTCAAAGAAGAAAGCTTTAAGCAGGTGAGTTGGATCCATGCATTTTTGTGTTTGACTAAGCCTAAACTGAGAAAATCAGTCAATTGAGTCAAAAGCCCCATTCATTTTAATGGCAGTTGCTCAACCAGCAATAAACAAAGAAGAATGAGCAGTGATGTGCAGTGCTCATAATGCAGCTTCAGACTGAATCATTTTTTTTTGTCTAAAAAGCAAGCACTATCCAAACCCAGTCATATATTTTTTTATAGATGCAATCAAAGATGTAGAATGCAAAGATGCAATCAAGTTTGACTACATTTATTTCAGAAGCATTTTGGCTGTATGCCACTGTTATTGGAAATTATACAGATTATTGGAAATAAGATTGAAAGTCTGAATCTGGGATGAGGGTAAAAAAAATAAAATCACAATATAAAGTATCAAAAATAAAGGATGAATGAATATTAAAATATTTGTTGTTAGAAATTGCCAAAACTCTCAGGATTTTTTTTTTGTGTGTGAAAATTGTAGCTTGTCAGCCTTAAAGGGACAAGTTTGTATGTAGCGTATTTGCCCCAAAAAGGTTTAAGTGTACATATTGCTATTCTAAAGTATGCACATTTTAGGTAAAGTTACAAAGTTGCCCCTTTATGGGTACTGCCCCAGTGACAAGCTGTTGTACAGTTTAAGTGCATATGTATATAAAAAAGGTCATGAAACACTGCTAACAATATTCATCTTTAAATTTTATGAACATCTCTTTTTTTACAGTTCTTACTCTAACCTGCTTTTTAAAACACATTTCTTCTAGTCCATAATATGTCACCGTTATGAAAGTGAGGAACATAATTTTTTTTTTTTACAAAAAGCCTCCATATGAACGAGAGTTAAACGAGAGTTAAAGTAAGCATTAGCTTAATGAGGCAGTGTGCTTCTCAGAGGAGCGGCACATTATAAAACAACAGCTTTTGTATAGGGGCTGAATTCCTTTTTTACAAAGGCAAAAACCAGCACCCTCAGAGAGTGCGGATCTGTGGAAAATCATTAAAAGTGCATTGCGTAAGTATAATCAGTTCTCTATGACTGGCCGATATCCTTTCATCAGTGCGATACTACGCTAGGTTAATTCCTCACTAGTCACTCATTTTAAGGCACCCCATCCCACTCATATCACAACATGCATTTTCCACCAAGGAAAAATAATCACTACAAGCCATCTCCTTGAAACATAAATCAGAGTAATGCGAAAATAATGCTGTCTAAAACGCAATGTTTAAGAGCGTCTGAGTTCAGCGATTGCACATTTGTAACAACACAGCCAGTGTTAAATTGCCATTTTAAATACTGATTAATCATACAGATTTCCTTTCGGAAATTTAATGTGTCCTTCATCTTGCAGAAAGGACAGGAAAACATTCTGTGGCCGCTCATGATGGGTGAATTAAGGCTCTCTCTGCAGGGCAAGGTGGCACGCCCAGTGAACCATTACAAAGTCATTATTACATCTATAAATGATTGATCTTTAAAGAGGCACTGCGCAGAACACCTTAACAATTAACCCACTAGCTATCAAAAATTTGGCAGAGCTGCGAGTCTCCAAATAAATCACACAATTTTTATATCTTCTGCATATCGGATGCGTGAGAAGAGAACTGCCATATAGCATATTGAATCTATTTCAGGCATGATGACGGTCTTCCTTCAAATATGTGCCATCTTCACCAGCAAATATGTTATGTGAATCATATATAACATATAACTGATATGCATATATATATATATATATATATATGTGTGTGTGTGTGTGTGTGTGTGTGTGTGTAATTATATGGTACTTTAGTTTAGGGCCCAATTCTCGCTATAAGCTGCTTGTTAGCATGCAGGATATTGGCAGCTTCTTATAAAGCACATATTAATGCCTTTTTCTGTATGACCATATTCTACATCCCTAATCCTACCCAATACCTTAATGATTACTAACTATTAACGAGCAGTAATTAGGAGTTTACTGAGGCAAAACAAGTTAATAGTCAATAGTGAGAATTGGACCCTAATCTAAAGTATGGCCAATTATATATTTATTTTAATATGTTTAGAGGCTTGCCCTTTTCTGGTTCATTTTGCTCCTATGAGTACCGAAACAGTTCTACTCCACTGACTGGCACTGTGGTTTTAAGAGTTAGTTTAATTACAGTGGTCTAATTGAATTTTAATTGCATAGTTACTCAGGGTCTGCTTGAAAAATACAATCCCGCATATGCTTAAAATACAAAAAGGAAGTGCACATCCACATACACTGTTGATGAGCGCACTTGAGCCTCATATTGTGATATTTTATTGTCACTAAGTAAATTCTTGCTCACAGTTGCAAAAATGCTTAATATTGTACTTCAAAGAACTGAACCTGGACGGAATACTTGGCAGATGTTCGAGATGTTTAATGAGTGAGTTCATTTTCCACCTCATTAGTCAGCAGTGGCTTTCCAGGAGAAAGCGAATGTTGTCTGTCTTGTTCTGTTGAAGCTAAGAACATCGTTTAGCATGATGTTAGATATGAAATGTATAAAACTGTGAAAAACTCCAAAACTGTTTTTTGCCTAATCATGAAACTATTGAAAAAGTGTAAAAAGACATTTCTGTCAGGACCACTATCAAATATGATTGACAGTTAGCATGCAGTTTGGATTGGCTGTATGGTTCTGTTCTGGGCAAGAACTCCCTGCGCATCCATGCAGCCTAGCATGGATAAAAGCAGGGAGAGCAGCAATAACCTTAGGGTAAACAGAACAGAACCAACATGAATGCATTGCAGATATCATTCATTAATTTTAATGTACAACATAATTAGAGAATTTTAGTCTGATTCTGGGAGAATCACAATACCAAATCCTGACTGACGAGAGGAGGAGCTGGGGATGGAGGAGGGTAATTCGCTCCTGAGAACGCGATAGCTGCTGATAATACTGAAGGAGCTTATATATGTATACAATGATAGGCGTCGTATTCCTAGGTAGACGTGAATTAGCTGATGCGAGCTTGAGTAACATGACCTGCCAGAAATGAAAGCGTAGCGTAAGTTCCGCCAGGAAGACTCAATTGTTACGTCATGTATTACCTTCTCATCTATCCAATTGCGTTCTAATACGTGAAGTATAAAAGATCCTTACTTACACTCGTCTGAGTTCGCAGATGCTGACGCTTCACTTTCCACCATCCTCCCCACCTCCACCAAGAAGGTCTTCGCTCCATCCTTTCACCACCATCAGGTCGGTCCCTTCCATAACCCCAGGGGGGGTCGGCTGCGCCCCTGCCTTCATCTTCAGGCAGGATATGCAGAATCCGTACCCTCGGATCGCGAGTTATGGACGGGGCTTACGCCAAAGAACTTTATTGTGTATATATGGCTTGCTGGGCTGTTAATAAAATGCATCATTGTACAGTATCTTATCTCCGAGTCTTTCTGGTAGAACTGACGCTACGCTTTTTTTTTTTTTGCAACACCTGCCAATGTAGTAAACTGGCAATCATGAATCAGTAGGAATTGACTAGCCTTAGTTATTTAGTAACTGCCAAATTTTACTGGTATTGGTACCGATTACTGAAATTTTGGTACATTATTTAAACGTATGCCCATTTTTCTGTAGATATCTGTAGATGAAGTTCATTCTCTTATCCTTCTTTGTTCCATTAGCTATGTTAGGCCTATATGTCAAAAAAAGTGGGGGAATATATTTTCACAAATTGTTTTGTTTGAGAAAAACATACATTTATGCTTTACTTTTTATTCATTTGATTTAGTTGAGTTTGTGTGGCATCAACCTCATTTAGGTGATTTTCTATAATCACTATCTGCATGGCAACAGTACATAATGTTACACCTCAAATGACAAGGACATTTATAATAATGCTAATATTAATGAGAAAATATGGACAACATGCCGTGTGTAAGGCATTAGTTCTGGTGGCGATTATGAGTTCGCGTGGAAGATGCAGCTTTTTTTCACAGCCCAGAAAGAATACAAATGTAAAAATAATTCCCACTCTGTAGCTACTTTTTTCACAGTTGGAACTGCTCAATGTCGCCTTTTTAAGTAATTAGAAGGGTGTTTTTTTGAGTGTATCATTCTTTGACTTAATCTTATTATGTTGTTGTTCTCAATAAATTGACCATTTACTGCCCTGTTACTCACATTTGATGCTTGGCAAGTTTTAATATTTGGTTGCAGTTGTTCAACTGCCTAATTCTACATGCACTTTATATTCCCTATTGTAGAAGCATCCTGGGAATGCATTGATGCGTGAAACTGTAAGGATGCCAGAAAAGCACTATGTCTGTCTTTTTGAATTAGGAATAAAGGAATGGATATGAATTGACTCTAATGTGGTGGATTGTCATTAAATACTTTGGGAGTTGGAGAGCATTTGGGCTGTAGTCCCACTGCAATACATGAAGAGCATTACAGCAGAAGCCTCAGCACTCTCACATCCATCCTCTCACATGTATAATATGCTTACCTTTCATAAATGTATGCATCTGAAAAAATAGTTTGTAATAAACCTATAGATATTATTCACTCGAGGAAAATAGTGCCCCAGTCTCCCCTCACGTTAAAAAAATAAATAAAAATTAGCCAGTTTTGGAGAATGTATTATGTTTTTTTGATCACTAACACTAACCAACTTATTTCACATCCATTCTTATAAATGTTGTGCACTAATTTTTCAGTCACATACTGGGAAATCAGACATTTGGTAAAATCATGTCATCTGTAGTTTTATTTAATACTATTCTCATTTAGTGCACAAGATCTTAAATAATGTAAGTACTTTAAAGGTCTTTCAGAACATTATGGCATGTCTTTGACAAATACAGGGAAAAAAACATAATTTTCTTTTCTTTCAGAAAGTCATTAACTGAGCAAAAGTGCGTGACATGGATTTTTTGAATGCCCGCTATATAAGACATACCTTCCCTTCCAAAGAGCATAAACCCATGCACACTGAACTCCATCTGACAATGACCTTTACCAAACCTGCAGGAAATGCAGAATGCTGTTAAGCACATGTACTGCCCTGCTTATTCATGCAGAACAGTGCACGCCATCGCATTGTTATTTCAGAATGCCTGTACATATTAGACAAAGAGTGATGAGCAGGGGACATGAGCAAACCGAATTCACACATGGGCAAGAAAACAAGCGAGCTGTTAATGCACGTATAATTAAACAGTCCTCCAAAGCAACTCAACACTCCGCCAAATAATTCTCTCAGGTTTGGAGGCTCAGTAGTGATGTCCAATTAATTGTTGCCAGCCGCATCTCGCTAGCTGTCAATGCATCTCTATCTAATGAAGCTCATTTTAATGAACCAACAGAAAAGGACGGTTCAGATATGAGGAACATGAACACAATTACCAACACACTTACTTATTAAATGCATGGAGAGGAACACTAATAAATTAGGTTTCAACAGAACACCATGTGTGTTTACGCGGCCCCTAGGTACTTCGTTTACAGTTCGTCATACGTGAAAGATAATATTTCATACAGGAAGTGTCACTGCCAGCGGCCCACTTATATTGCAGCCAAGCAAACTATGTTTATTCATCAGCAGAGGGCAGTGAAAGAGTAACTTTAAGACAAACAGAAGTTGAAGAGACTGCAGTGAAGTTGTTTTGCTTGCCTTGTTGTGTTTTAGATGTGGTTTACCGAATATGACCTCGGAGACATTTTAAATGTTGTGAGGATGCTGTTTACTGAATGAGCTTTCAGTTTTAAGATATACTATAGCCGCAAGCAGCAATTAGCAGGATCCAGTGCATATAGGAAGCGATTGAAAAATCAATCCAAACATCAATGTTTTTTTTCCTGACATCAATAACAATTCTGACTCCTTTATACCTGGTTGAATTTTGATCTGTAATTTTGCTGCTTAACATTGATTGACACTTCTCATAGTTCATAATATGCTCTCTCCCAGACAGAAACATAGTGTCGGGCCAGATCCGGTCCACATCTGGTACACTATGTTGCTGTCTGGGCTCTAATACAACATTTAAAGGAACAGCTGTTTTTTTAAAAGGAGTTCATAAAGTTGCATCCACACTCTTATTATGAATCTTCTTGATCCATGAAAACCATGTTTAACATTTTATTGTGTTTGTTGAATTTATGAAATCCATGTCCTTCGATGATGTAAAAAAAATCAGATCCACTATAAAGATGGTTCATAAAGGCCCATTCACACTGCACTGACAGAAGCCAACCATAGTACGTCACTTCTCAGACATTCCTTGACCCTTCAAACACCTATTGAACATGTTGAAAACAAGCACCAATGCCAACAGGGGTAACACACTCATCCGACAAAACTTGACAAAGGCTGTCCGTGCAGTGTGGATCATTGGCCTTAAGAAATAAAACTTTACATAAAATGCGAAATAAATAAATAAATAAATGGAACTTGGTTCATAAGAACACTTTTTTCTGCACGAGGAGAGGTGCTCTCATGTTACATTTAATTATTTTGCTAAAAAAAAAGCTACCAGGGCTGATGTTTTGAATATTGAAACTTTAACCAGTAGTTTCTGGGCAACCATACATCTCATCTATCCCAAAATCACACAATATGCAATTAGCCTTCAGAGGCATCATGCATGCAAAGTTCAGTCTTTTTTTTCCTGTTCTTTTTTTTTGGTCACTGCTCAAAATGAAAAATAATAATAGGCCAAAGCAGAAGCAACTCTTAAAAAGTAATTTATTAAAAATCACTATTTTGAAATTTCACATGAGTGAGCTTTGGTTTTATGTGAAACAAGTCCGGCTGTTGTTGTGTTCCAGCTGTCACTTCACTGCCTCGGTGTCACACTCTCATTCTCTAGAACCTGTTTCCCTCACCATTTTTACCGCTTTTTCTTTCAGTCGCCTCCACCTTATGTGCACACACATGTACTCACACACACATAAAGATACCTCTCGCATTCACCAGACAACAGAAGAGCTGAATGACAATGACTTAGAAGCAAAGTCGAGGTGTCCACCGAGGCAGTATGCATTATGGAGGATGTCTCTACAGAGAATGTGAAAGGTAAGGCAGGGGCTGAAACATACTGGAGAAAGATCCTGTGCACCCCCTTTAAGTTTTGGCCTCATTTCATCTCAGTGTGCTGTCACGTCAGCCTGCCAGCCCCACCGATTCATTATCAGTTCCTCTAACAAGCATGTGGAATAATCATGTACAGTAATCCATTATCCCACAGCTATATCTACTGACTGAAAAAGGTTGGTTCGGTTAGAGCTCTTGGAAATGGGAACATGCAAATTTCTTTAAAGCATTAATTTACCCATAAAGGGGATAAGAGTATTTTTTTGTCTCTGTAACTGATTTGAATTGATTACAATGTCTTATAATGAGAGCTATATATGCCTAGCCTTTGGAGGGGGACCCAGCTGCATGGTATAACTAGATTTGCATCTCCTGAAGGAAATATCAGCGCTCGCAAGGCAGCAAAATAAGTTTTAGGTAGGCTTAGGTAGCTTCGGTTCTGTGGTTATACAAATAAACAAGTTATATTTGCATAATATAATCTGAAATAGTTCAATCCCCATTCAGTATGCAGATATGGTGAATGTGATTTCACCAAGTACAACATGTTTTTGGATCAACATCATTGTTGATTCTGGAACTACATTCCAGCCAACCAATCAGATTTGAGGGAGAAGTTTACAGTTTATGTCAAGTTTAGGCTTTCAGCCAGTGTTAGGTGCTTCTACATCAGTGTGATTCACTCTGATTTTAGGGATAAATTGTGGGTGAGGTTAGGTTTAGGGGTAGGGATAGGGTTAGGACTACATTTTCTGACTGGAATATGTTCCTGGAACAACTCTATAGTCAACCAATCAGATTTGAGGGTAACATTTACAGTTGATGAAGACAATGCTATTCACTCAATTTTTTTATTCTTTTTTTTTTTTTTTGGCTAAACTTGATTTCTATTGTGGACATTGGTTTTCATGGTGGAAATATTTACATAGGTTATGTAGTGCATATGATGTTCTACTTCATTTACAAGCCAATAGAATTACTTCTGCAACCTTTTGCATGTAAACTTGTTTTTAAATATTTGGATATGCAATTCACTGAAATGTTTAGGCTATGTGAATATATATATATAATTGTTGAAACGAGACTTTAGCAATTCCAGTGTCACTTCCTCTTACATACCTATGTAATTATGTAACAAATTTGCATAATGCTAGCCTACGGTCTTCATTTGCTGCCCGCAAACAATGTCTACCTAGAGTAGGCTCGCGGAAAGAAGGGGTTTAGAGTGACCGAATCCTTTCATGAACCGTTTGAGACACTGTGAGAAAAGAGGTGATGCTGCAATACATATTATGAGAAAATTAAAGTGTTTTTTTTTACCTTGGATGCATGTAAACATATTGTAGGAGACCTCCGAAACAAAATTAGGAACCTTTAAAATAGCGCAATAGGGGCACTTAAAGATCGGATGCATAAGATGTAACAGGATTACTCATACAGATATCAAGAGATGAGTCACAGTCCAACTCCTGCTCCATTTAGCTCAGCGAGATAATAAATCAACTTTCATGAACGGCCTGAGAGAAACCACAAACACGCCACAGTTCTTTCGGATTTTATGAGATTAGTAATGGAGGGCATGGTGAGAGGCTAATTTGATAGCCAATAAATTGTAAATGAAATGCCACTCAACGACTTTCCAGTCTTTTCCTTATTAGCGACTGCTTTGTCAATTCTCAGTAATGACATTGGCATTGTTTATTTGCACATTTGATAATTGTGTAGATGTTATTACTTAATAACACTTAATGTTATTTAAAGGAAACATTCTTTGTAAAGTGTTTAATGGAAAGCTAAATGTGTGTGACATTAAAATGCATTCACAAAATCCTGATGAAGCATCGGTAACCTTAATAACACTATAAGGCTAATGGCTTTAACCTAAACAACACACAAATTGCCACTTTTCAGTTTTCAAATCAATACTTCCTTTCAACCAGTGGAAGCTACAGAAGAGCTGTCCTCATGCAGTCACTTACTTATAATTTAATTCATCAAGTCGTAGAGCTGAGTGTTTGGCTTGTTTATCCACTGGCAATATAGTGCATTGAATATTTTGATACAGTAAAACTATATGGCTTTTTAACATTTTCATTCACAAAGAAGAAAAACAAAAGAAGAACCGTAACCCCCAGTTTCTGAAGGAAGAGATCTCTCTAATAATTTTAATTGTCTTTTGATTGACAGTTTCTACAACCCCAAATCAGAAAAAGTTGGGACATTTTGTAAAATGCATTAAAATCAAGAATCTGTGATTTGTTAATTCTATTTAAACTTTTTTTAACTGACAAAAGTACAAAGAAAAGTTTTCCAATGTTTTCACTGACCAACATAATTGTATTTTGTAAATATGAACAAATTTTGATTTTGATGGCTGCAACACACCCCAAAAAAGTTGGGACAGAGACCAAATAAAAGTGAAAAGATTATCCAAATTAGATTATCCAACTATTTTGAAACAGTCCACAATGAGCAGGTGAATTGGTAATAGTTGAGGGTATCATGTTTGGGTGTAAAAGTGCTTCTCAGTATTTTTAAGCAAAGATGGGTCATGGCTCATCACTTTGTGCCAAATATCATGAGAGAATTGTCAAACAATTAAAAAAATCACTTTTCTCAATGCAAGATTGCAAAGAATTTATGTCTTTTATCATCTTCCATACATAATATTGTCACAAGATTCAGGGAATCCAGAGAAATCTCAGTCTGTGTAGAGCAAGGCAGTAGACCTCTGTTGAATGTGCGTGACCTTTGAGCCCTCAGATGGCATTGCACAAGATATCATCATGCTAATCCGTTAAATGTGCTCAGGAGTAATTTGGAAAACCGTTTTCACTGAACACAGTCTGACTCTGCATTAAGAAATGCCACTTGAATATCTGTTAAGCAAGGAGAAAGCTTTACATCAATTCTATGTGGAGATGCCGGCGAGTTCTCCGGGCCTGAGCTCATCTCAGATGGTCTACAAGAAAGTGGGAATGTCTGCTGTGGTCAGATGAGTCCATGTTTCAGCTTGTTTTTGGAAAAAAATGGACACCGAGTTCTCAGTCCCAAAGACGAAAGGGACCAACCAGACTTTCACCAGCGACAGGTGCAAAAGCAAACATCTGTCCTGGTATTGAGGTGCATCACTGCAAACGGTATGGGTAACTTGCATTATTGTGAAGGTACCATTGACATGGAGGCATGTATTTGGATTGTACAGAGACATAAACTGCCATCAAGATAACATCTTTCCTGGGAAGCAAGACAATGCCAGGCCTCATTCTGCACATGCTAAAACTGAGTGGTTTCTAGACACTCTGCACCATAGAAGGGATGTGCCTGCCTGTTTACTGCAGTCCAGATATGTCTCTTGTGGAAAATGTATGACCCATCATGAAAAGGAGAATCAAGCAACGATGACCACAGACTGTTGAGCTGCTGTCTTGTATCAGACAAGATTGGGCAAATATTCCACTAGCAAAACTCCAACAATTAGTATCCTCAACTCCCAAATGATTAAAAGGTGTAATTAAAAGGAAAGGTGAAGTGACACAGTGGTAAACATGTCTCTGTCCCAACTTTTTTGGGGTGTGTTGCAGCCATCAAAATCAAAATTTGTTCATTTTTACAAAATACAATTATGTTGGTCAGTGAAAACATTGGAAAACTTTTCTTTGTACTTTTGTCAGTTAAAAAAAGTTTAAATATAATTAACAAATCACAGATTCTTAATTTTAATGCATTTTACAAAATGTCCCAACTTTTTCTGTTTTGGGGTTGTACTAATCAGAGCCCAGTGTTTAGTGCACATGCTCCTACTAGCGATGCCAGTATGATATTATTAGATTAGAATAGATATTATTTAATATTTAGATTTTTATTTATTTATTATTTATTTTAATGCTAAAAACTATTAAAGTCTACTGATGTGAATGGCCCTGAACGTTAATTTTTTTTTAAACGCCTGAGCTCTTCTTCTAAAGTTAGCCAGATAGTTTAAACTATTGCATTATAGGCAGATACCCATCACCGTCTGCCCTCATTTTCTGAATATGTGAAATTTGTACTCATTTGAGGACCTCAATAATGAGTGAGAGTCAGAAAACCAGAGCATGGCCAATAACAGGCCCTCTCCTTGGGGCGGTCAAGGCTATGTCAGTGTCCACAAGCCCACAGCCTCCTGCTTAAGCCAGATCAGAGAAACTCTCTCCACAGGAGGCGGCCAATGGGGTTTAGACAGCTCTGATGAGAGGAAGGGCAGTGGGGAGTCATACTCTGATAAGACAAAAGAAAAAGCGCATTGAAAAGTGCAAAGGGTAAAATAAAAGAGAATCTGGCAAAGAGCAGTGGAAACAGACAAAAGTCTGCAGCCTTTTTTGGGATCACTCCTGTTGCCTGTTTTGATCTTAATGTCCATTTCTGATTTAGTTCACTGAGAGGTTGGATTTCTCGAGTTACAATGATCACTTGATATATATCTTATTCGGTTGGTTTGAAGAATGCTGAATGTTCTCAGTGGTTTCTTGGAGTATAAAGTGACAGAAAAATCTCAGATTTTTTCCTTTACTGTGTGCCATATGCAGAATTGCTCCAAGACATAATTAAAAAAACGTAATTAGAGGGCTTATGGCTACAGTTTCATCTGATCTCACACAAGATGCAAAACCTATTTAAAATGGTTAGGTCATCAATTATGAACAACATAGGAACCTTTCCAAAATGTTCTCATTTTTAAAACCTCAGGTATATTGCAAGATTGCTATTCTGTCAGTTGTGAAATCAAGCCTTACAGAAAGTGATCAAATATGTAATAACTGTTCAAATATGACAAGATAATTTTCAGTAGTTTAACGATCATCAGTCATTTGAAATGTAAAAAGAACCAAAAGACAGACAATTATGAGGAAATAAATAAACCTGAAATATTGACTATTTTTGAATATCATTTGCAAGCCGTGGCTCATTTAGCTGGGAAGGGTCAAATGGGCATCAGTTTCTTTCTATCTCTCATTAATGTTGGCACTTGTGAAGCTATAAACTATAAATACCCATAAAGACTTCTCTGTTAAGTGCAGTTTGAGTGGAAGGAACAAGTTGGCTCAGACAGTACAGATTGTTTTGTAATAAACACAACAATCTTTGGAAACAACACAGCTTTTGACAGTAAACTCTAACCAGGCTCCAACAGATGGAACAAAAGATCCCCAATTTACAACTCAGATTGCATGTCCAGGAATGGTATTTGTTTGGCACTCAATTGCGAGGCATCTGTGAATTCAATTGTTTTAGATGGTACTTGCTAATTTCCAATATTATCTGTCACACCTCTCTCACCACACATAAACAGTTTCTAATATCACTGTTTCAAAAGCGTGCAACTCAGAATGTTTCCTGACCTTGATGATGAACAAATGCTGGTTTGTTTTGTGGAGTGTGTGAGAATAAAAAATACTTTATTTTTTTTAAAGTTGAGGTTATATTGCCTATACATTTCAATGCTATGTCATCAAAATACAACAACATCTGATATAAACATTGATTTATGTTTTTTTTTTTTTTTTAGGATCAGGGTTTCTCTTTACTGATCAGTCATAGTGATCAATGACAGACATTAATTTAAACTTAATTAATTTAACTTAATTATTTACTGTTCTTTTCGTTTTACATTTTCAATTTTTTCCCATATTCCTTCTATCAGTATTATTTTTTGTACTATAAATAGTTTAAATATTTAAACATGGTGCTGGGGATTCTTCGGTGACTTTTTCTGCAGATTACATAGTAGTTGGTGGCGACAAGTGAGTGTCTTTTTTTTAAGTCATTTGAATCAAACCTTATCAGATTCGTTCAAATACACTGATTCATTCAGTAACATAAGAAAATAATAAATCATTGAATCATTCATACAAGAGATTCATTAAAAAAACACAATTTAGAACACCTCTAGTACTTTGTGTTGGCCATGTACACACTGTAGCCTACAGTTTCAGCCAGGAGTGACAAACGCATTTAAATGCTGGAGTTTAGTCCCCTAAATTATTGTTCCATGTGTGTACGGAACTCGACTCCCGAAACTGCGATGATTGACCGTAGTACTATAGCAACGTTCTGGTGTTTGGTATCCGCTATTCTGACCAAAGAAATATTTCGGTGACAAAATATTTATTTTCAGAAATTTTGACTAAAGCACTGTCGATGGAGGAGTCGTGTTTTGCTTATGCTTTACAAGAGCGCAATATCACACCCTGCGGCTCTTGCTCCTGTGATATAACTTAAATATTACATGTGATATGCTACTGTAATGTAAATATAATGCTGGTTACTGTAAAGTATTATTGCTCAAACGTCTTTAGATTGTTCTAATTGGAAGATGGGACTGACCACCATGTGGTGCCTCTTGATTATGCTAAATAGAGCACTAATTTAGGAGCTGGCTGCTCTGAACACCCGGTGCGTGGAAATGCAGACGCTTAGAAACGGTGTTGGTGTCCTCTGGCCCTCTTTAAAGGCCAATCCATAATTGCTACAACTGACAGGCCGTTAGTGGCATAAGAATTGAAAATGCCTTTATACAATAACCATGCTTACATAACCCTCTGCAGAGACCACAGCTATTGCAAATACATAGACTGTAAAGGATTTTCTCCATTTGTGAATGTTCCACTGACATCTGCATTCTCAGCGCTTCTTTAGTAACAATAATCCCTGCTCATAATGTTTTTGACAGCCCTGTTGCAAATTGACCTAGTTCTGGATGGATACCAACTGTGTGTCCTTGCCTTGGTTTGACACATTTCCGTCAGAAGAGGAGGGAAAAGAATTTATCTTCATCCTGTCCACAGATGCTTCTGAAACTTTCTTGAAGCCGAATATTGCGATTTGCTGGGCGATTTGCCCAAGCCCCCCTGGTCTAAATATCCCTGCCTCTCCTAAATTAATTTTATCCCATGATTTTTTTTTTTTGTGAATCGTTTACAATGTGATATAGGCTTTGCAAAAACACTTTATTTGAAAGATTATGCAATTAGGCACAATTTGATCATTTATAAGGGTCAGATAGATTGGAAATGGACATGAAATATGGTTTATTTAAAAAATGTATAAGTGATCCCTTTACTAAATGCTTAAAGTCACCATGAAATCAACACTGACAATTTTTAATGTAAGATAGCAATATTTCTTATAAATGATTTATCCGTGGCGTGAACATAAATTTTCTTAATTCATGTGCCCTCTTAATCTTTAATCATAACTTTGCCTCTCTTGCAGCGGCTTCTCTTCTCTGATTTCATGTTTACTGGCATGAGAACAGGACAACCTGTCACTCACATGAGTTCCCAGCAATAGCAAACACAATGATCCAACAATCCAATCCATTCCTGATGGACAAAATCAAGTCCTGCCATGAATTTTTTCTTGTTCAAGAAAACATTTCAATCAGATATACGTCACAATAGGGAAGAAAAGACCATTGCAACTTTTGTTTCATGCTAACTTTAAGTCCTGCTGTAATTGTATAATATTTTGACATGCAAGTGTCCTTTTGAAGAGCACAGGTTATTATCAGCACCAGTAGGCTTCAACATCCTATCAGTTGACTCTTCCAAATCTCCCCAGGCTTTGGTATTAGAAGTGTGCTCAGGACTATTCATTCTTGTTTACACAAAGTCTCTGCCCACAGCCCAGGAGATTGTGGGTTTGCTTGTTTTCAGTGGTATCACACCTGCCTCCTTGCCAGATAAGCTAATGACTGCTGCTCACTACAGTGATAGCACAGCAGAGCTGGAGTTCTGACATCAAAAGATCAGATGTGCTGTAAGCAAAAGAGTGTTCATGCCTCACCTTTTCATGTGTGATTAGGCACAATGCATCTTTTGTTTCATAATTTCACAGATTAATAAAGAATTTCCTCTTCTAAAATCCATTGTTCCGAACGACTGCTCCTTCCCAACACTATTTTGTTCCAGTTCTTTTGTGGGCTTGTTCAAACACTGTCCATCAGCAGATTTTAACTTGAACATAATACAAGAAGATCATGTAGCAGAATTTATTTTGATTTATGCATTACAAAGATAATATTATTAACTGGGGATGTTTATGTGGATGCTTCAAGCAACTGTTCACCTCTGGATTTCTGGTGCTCAGGAGAAAATGGCAGTTTGATGGATGGAGTTCATAATTGACTTCATCCACTAAGAGCGCTTCTAATTTTTTTTTCCACAACCAGAACAGATGGGGGTGCATGATGAATTGAATATATATTTTTTCATTGTAGCGAGGTCTTCTTATGATATTAGATTTTATGCAGTTAGAAAATTTAACTATGATACATTAAAACATTTTCTCATATTTATAAAAAATACTTTCGTAAATAAATTAGGAAAATAATCGAATGAATATTCCTTTCAAACTAAGGTGCTTTAGGGTAATTGGAAAACTGTATGTGGAGATTCTGTAAACTGCTGGGATATTATAGATGCACATGCTAATATTTCAGCTTAGGTTTAAGTGGTCCACTTGTATTCCTCAATTTCGGTCATTAGGGCCTTATTCAGCATTGCATTAGAGACATTGTATCACTCCAACTGTGCAAAACGATATCCATTGAAAGAGACAACAAGCACTTTGAGAGCAAATATGTCATGTCATGGAAAAACATGGGGAAACAACCCTGAATTCTGCTATTAAAGGTAGGGAACGCACTTATCCAGGTTGAAAAGCATATAGTATAAGCATCAAATCATTGGCTTGAATTCAAAGAAAAGGTCTTACCCGCTAAGCATAAAGGCCCCTTACTAAATAATAACCAACCATTAAGAGTATATGTGGCTATTTTGTCCCTGTGGCGCCAGTTAGGCCTATACGTGAATCAGCTCAGATATCAATGAAGTTAGACAGACTTTATGCTATATAATTTTCTAGATTACTGACTATTATTTCAATTCAAGACAATCACAACATGCTACTGTCTATAAAAATTTAGAAATCCAACCATATAAATCCATGCACATAATATCGCTGCAGTACTATAAATGTATATAATAATACCTTCAACATGACTTCAACATGACTAAAATATCACTACATACCACATTCAGCAATGAACATTATCTCCACCTACAGCACTGTACAGTGCTACCCAAAATATCACTGCAGTTTTCCGACTGTGTCTGCTAAGGATGTGCCTGAAGCAGAATGCTATGTTTGGAAAGGAAATAACGCACTCTACAGAGCCCCTAAAGGGACATGTTAATGGATTTTTTTTTACATTTTTTTTTATAAAATATATTTCAATGCTTTTGCATTCTCTCGCAATTATATAGTTTGGTAATTATATTGTATATACTATGCGGTGTAACGGAGGCCAGCTAGTGAGAGCAAGCCTCACTCCTCAAGAGGTGCACTAGTGACCGACGTTAGAGATTGCGGTTTTAGAGTTCTTGTTAGCACGTCCGCCTGCCATGCTGGAGACACTGGTTCGAGTAGGACCAGAGGGGGTACACTGGTGCTGTGACCCGGATGGGAGTGAGGTTTAGGGGGGTGAGTGTAATGGAGGCCAGCTAGTGAGAATTGTACATGTAAACTTCACTCCCTTGATCTCAAGAGGTCCACTATAGCGACTGACGTTAGAGACTGCGCACTTTAGCGTCTTTGTTAGCGTGTCTGCCTCCCATGCCAGAGACGCTGGTTCGAGTCCCGTTTGGAGAGGGTCGAGTAGGACCAGAGAAATTACACGAGCAGCAGGGAGCCAAGATCAATTGAAATTTATTGAAATCATTTTTTGAATGCACGCCCGCTTTTTACTTTCCATTTCGCGATCACACTTTCTCTGTGTATAGGGAGTAGCAGTACTGACCACACATTTTACAAGATAAGATATTTGTCAATGACGCTCAGGATCTGTTGCGCACCAAATCACTATCTTCATGTAATAAGTAAAATCTGACGTACAATAATGTAATCGACTACCGCAGCAAGCCTAACCATGTTCCTTTAGGGGCTCCGTAGAATGCTTTATTTATTTTCTGAATCCTTTCCGAATTCGAATTCGACCTGAGCCAACACCTGGAAAGAGATAGCATTTTACTTCTGGTTCCATCATTCCAAAGTCAATGGGCTTTTTGAATTAATTTTTGATTAAATGCCTAAAATAAGGTCTGTGGTAAACACAAGTGCAAGATATGTTCACTCTTTATTTTATGATATAAAATACATCAGTAATACATCCCTGTAACAGCTTCTTCGGGTTTATAACTGCACTCTTGAGAACTAGTCTAACTCAAACTTTCAGGGATTTAAAAAAAAAAAGACTGAATGAGTTGTCGCAAGATTAGTGATGGTGATGTTGAAGTTATGCGACCCTGGTGTAGTTCGTTTATAGCCTACGTTTAGCTTTTTACTTCTGGCACACATATAGGCTTCCAAAATCACTTTTTCCAAAAAAAGGTTTTGTTCATTTGTGAAGGATATCACGATGAATAAAATGTGTATCATACACTTTTGTTGATCACAGAGCTTATTGTCTGCAAGCAAATCTAAAAGCAAATGGAAAAATCCTTTTGGGTTTTTGTCGAGGGATCCAGGGTGATGCTAACTTTCGGGTTGGCCAAAAATATGTCATTACTGCAGTGCTCTATTGCAATTGGTTGATCATGATGGTTACCAAACTGGCAAAAGTTAACTGCACTTGTTAATTGATGATTTTGTCAAACAACCCACTTAATTTCATTCAAAATGCCGATTACAATAAATGCGAGAGAGAGAGAGAGAGAGAGAGAGAGAGAGAGATAGAGAGAGAGAGAGAGAGAGAGAGAGAGAGAGAGAGAGAGAGAGAGAGACAGATAGACAGAGAGAGAGAGAAAGAGAACAGAACCATTCAGGCAAATGGAATTAAACCCACGTACTCTTCAGACGGCTTTGGGAGATGTGTGCGGCCACATGAATCCTACTGCTTTGTCTAAACATGGACATTTTAGAGAGTGACATTCTTAGAACGTAAACATGTTGAAAACACTTTCAAACTGTTCTTATAGGACAAGAGGGTGGCCCTATTTAAGCGAGAAGGTTTAAGTTCACTCTAAACTGAAAATAATTGATTTAGAGTAACACAGGGCTGCTTGGAGAACCATTGTTTCACCTTTTATAGTTTAATGTGCTCATCTGATGTCTTGATGTGATGCATGATGCCCTTACCTACACAGTTGAGGAGATATGGTCGACAGAGCAATAGCGCGCCTTGCCCGTAGGACAGCTATATCAATTTCCTGCAATTGAGTCAAATGCTTGTGTTTGCGCTCCCATCAGCACAAATAAGGAGCTATAGGGGGATGGTCGAGGAGTTTCGATTTCCTGCGGCTGCCGACCGCCTGGGCGTTTGTCACTGTTTCTGCTGCTGGCAAGGAGAGTTGCTGTGCTGATGCGTTGGGAGGGTAACAGATGGGGTTTCTAATGTCATGAAGCAGCTGCTTGTTGGCCAAAGTTAATGATGATGGGCATGTGCATCTGTAGCAAATGCTGAGCCAGCTTACAAGTGAACATTGCACTTTCACAAGGAAATGAGACGGAGGGAGGCAACTGTTACCTGCTACAAACGTGCTGGCTGTGTTCATTAGCTAATCTGCTTCTGCTAGGTGAGGATATTGTGGATTTGAGAAAATGAAGGTCACATTATAGTATCACCACCATATGGTAGAAATTTCTTGAAAATTTGAAGGAGTCCGGGTCAGCAGGTTTGACTAACCTACCTGCCAATGATGATTGAATGAAATACTAAACTGTTCAAAAGCTTGGGGTCAGTAATTTTTTTCATTTTCCTTTATTCAGGAAGGACACATTCAATTGGTCAAAATTGGTGACAGTAAAGACATATTGTTACAAAAAAATTCTAATAAATTCTGTTCTTCCATTAAAGAATCTTAAAAAAAGGATCACATTTCCATAGAAATATTAAGCAGCAGAACTTTTTTCCAATATTGATGATAATACATGTTGCTTGAGCAACAAATGAGCATATTAGATTGATTTCTGAAGGACCATGTGACACTGAAGACTGGAGTAATGATGCTGAAAATTCAGCTTTGCCATCACAGGAATAAATATTTTTTTAAATGTACTTTAAAATATAACAATATAAACAATTGTTTTAAATTGTAATATTATTTCACATTGCATTGTAAAAAGAAAGTTGAGCTAACTTGAGGCAACCTATCACATTCGACTTTTTAAGTTAACTGAACTAATTTGTTCCAGTTAAAGTCAAATTCAAAACTTTTGTTCATGATACAACTTCTTGTAAAGGTAACTAAAGAAATACAAGTAGCTATATTAGTTTTTTCATCTCCATGTTTTATTTTCAAAGTTAGCTACACGATATGTAGCCATACATCATTTGCCTCTTAAAACAAGAGGCACACATTTTAACATGCAGACAAATAAAATGCATAAGTTAACCTCAACACACAAACCTCCACACACAAATCTCAAATGATGATTAACATTGTAATTCAGTAAAAATACGAACTCTGAACCATATGACAGCTAAATAACATAGCAGCAGCAGCTGCAGCAGCAGCAGTAGCAGCAGCATAAATCAAGTCAGTTAATGTAAAGCAATGATAATTTTTATATAATAGTTACCACATAATTTTTTTCAACCTGCAGTAAATGATGGGAACTGGCAAAACATTGTTGAATGTAAAATTGTTTGTTCGGATAACTCAATATGTAAAGTTTGGACAACATTTGGACAGGTTTATATATATATATATATATATATATATATATATATATATATATATATTTGGAAACCCGAAGCTCATGTATAACAGGCCAGGCCATGATGAATTTGTTTCAGTAGAGTTTGTACTTCAGAATAAATACACTTCATGAACCAGTATTTCCTCTGTCAAGTCTCCACTGCTGTAAATGTTAGTTCAGCATTATCCCTGTTTTCTTAATTGATTTTTGCTTTGCATTTAATATTGGCTTCCACATGATCAGTGGTAATGAGCTGATAATGTAAACTCACAGACGTAATGTAAACAGTTAGCAGCTCTGGATAAAGAGAAGTTATGTTTGTTCCAATTATCCACAAGATAGCTTAGTTAACAAAGAGGTTGAACACTATACAGTGAACAGCTGCTAATTGATTTGATTCAGCATTAGTATTCGTGAGTACAACATTAGTATTCCATTTGACAGTCTAAAAAAGCTCTGTTGAAATGATATCTAATCGTCTTTGTGAATAAAGTGTTAAATTAGCCTACAACAAATCAGTGTTACGTCCAAGGACGTATGATTCTATGTTTTTTTTTATTATTAATTTGGTGTTGTGATTTGATGTTGTGTGCAGTTCGTTTTTCTCTCTCTTTCTCCCTCCCTCTGTGCAGGCCTTGATTGGGTTCAGCTGCGGCCGATGATGATGAGCAGGAGCGCTTAAATGCTGAGATAGACTGCAGTGTGAGAGAGCTCCTTTCGAACGCACGTCGTGGAGCTCCGTTGTCCTTGTCTCCTGCCCCAGACATTTTGTTGAGATCAGTATTGTGTTGTGCTGATCTTTTAGTGGGTTTTCCTGGTGAGGAATTCTCTCGGTGTGAATATGAAGACACTTAGCTTCTTGATTTGAGTGTTGTAAGTTTATCCTCTTTTGTTTATTGATTTACATTTATTCTTCCTTGTTTGTTTTGTTTCTAAGTTATGCCACCAAACTTATGTTCGAATGTTTATTTAGAAAGCCGTAGGGAGGAGGTTGCCATTTTTCCTTTATTAAACATTTTCTCTTGGTTATTGGTTAGTTAGGGAGTAAGGGAAGTTTATTGTATTTTCTTTGGGGATTCTCATTTGTTAGGAAAGTTATATTTAATTCTTTGTTAGGTAGAATTCCTTTTGGTTTGTTATTTTGGCTTGAACCCCTCCTGAAGATTCACGCTTTCTGCTTTCTTTATTTCTGCGTAAATAAAAAAGCTTATCTTTTGACACTACATTGTGTTGTAGTATTTTGTGTATGATCTGGGACAGGAGAGGGGATATTGCTGTTGTTTTGTTTTCTGGCGTTCCTAACCCTAGACTAGGAGGCCGTAACAATTGGGGGCTCGTCCGTTCGCTTATTTTAATATTTATATGTCGTAATGTTTATTGGCTGTTTCTAGTAGTTTTGCTTGGCTGCTTTGAATTTTTTGTGGGGGAGGAAGTGTTGTTTAATATGGATTTTGATCTAATTAAGTTTACGCTTTCACCTACCTTAAAGGAGTTTGAGCGGTGTAGAAAAGTAGATTTAATTCTAATAGCAGAATTTTACAATATAACCGTCGCTAAAGAGGAAAAGAAACAAGTCATTAAAGACGAGTTGTATGGTAAGTTAGTTGAGATTGGCATTTTGCCTGGGTCAGAGACTGAAGAATCCGCATATGATAAAGCAGATTTAGCAAGCGGTAAAGGGGCTAGTATAGATCCTAGGGTAACTGTTCGTTTAAGAGAGTTAGATCTGGAGTTAAAGAAACAGGAGCATGAAACGCAATTACTTCGACTGAAAGAGTTAGAGCTAAGGACTGATCGGGAGGTTCAATTGCGTAGGCTGGAGTTGGAAGCTCAGATACAGCGTGATAGATCAGTTCCGTTGCCGCGCACTAGAACTGTTTCTGGTAGTTCTGAGGTGGGGCAACCTGACTTTGATGTGGGTAAGTACATTAAGCTTGTACCTCCATTTCGTGAGTCTGAAGTTGACTCGTATTTTGTGGCTTTTGAACGTGTCGCTGCGAAATTGAAATGGCCCAGAGATATGTGGGCGTTATTGTTACAGTGTAATCTCGTTGGCAAAGCCCAGGAGGTTTGCGCGGCTTTGCCAATCGATGATTCGCTGAATTATGATCTGGTGAAATCGGCTGTGTTGCGTGCTTCTGAATTGGTACCAGAGGCGTACAGACAGAAGTTCAGGGCGTGTTCAAAGACAGCCAAGCAAACGTTTGTGGAGTTTGCGCGTGAAAAAGAGATTGCTATTTGAGAAGTGGTGTGTTTCTATCAAAATTACAACTCTTGAGGAATTGCAAGAACTGATTTTACTCGAAGATTTTAAAAATAGTTTGCCAGAAAATATAGTAGTGCATTTAAATGAGCGGAAAGTATCTAAGCTGTTCGATGCGGCAATATTTGCAGACGAATTCGCACTTACTCATAAAACTGTGTTTCCAGTTATGCGCGCTCTTAACCCATCTTTAGTTGTGGACGTAGGGAAGGATAAAAGAATGACGAGGGACAACTCGTTCAGGGTCGACGGTGAGGCACACGCACAACAGCGGCCTGATAAGAAAAGAGCTTGTTTTTATTGCCTTGATCATGGCCATCTGATTACCAGCTGTAAAGCTTGGCAGCAGAAAATTGGCAGTAAGCCTAAAGGGGTAGCGTTTACCTCCATTTCCGAACTGTCATCAGGGAAAAAAATGAATGCGTTTGGATCGTTTTTACAAACGTGTTTAGTTTCGCTTTCCGACAACGATGAGGTAAAGTCTATCGTGATGCTGCGAGATACGGGAGCCGCGCAATCCCTGATATTAGAAAGCGTTCTGCCGTTCACGTTGAATTCGTATACAGGTAATGATGTGCTCATTCGTGGTATAGAAATGGGATGTACTCCCGTTCCTTTGCATACCGTTCAGCTGAAGTCTGACCTCCTTTCCGGCACGGTTACTATCGGGGTGCATTCACAATTGCCTGTGGATGGTGTGAGTATGATTTTGGGTAATGATTTGGCTGGAACTAAAGTGTTTCCGTACACGATCGTATCTGCTGAGCCGAACGTTGACACTCAGGTTGCTGCTCTGTCACAGTTTCCCATTGCTTTTCCAGCATGTGTTGTAACCCGCGCGCAGAAAAATAAATTTGAAGATGTGGTGGATCTTTCAAGTTCTTTTCTTGCTGCAGCGCCAGATAGTGTGGAATGCAAGTTGTTTGTTAAACCTCAACCGCTTTTGAGTGAGTATTTGAATGTAAACGAAATTCCCTTAAAAGTGGGGAGGGAACAGTTAATTGCTGCGCAAAAATCTGATTTAACTTTGAGCAAATGTATCAGTGTAGCTGTGGACCAAACTCAAGTTTCAGATGGGTCAGTAGGGTATTTTTGGGATGAGGAAGTCTTGATGCGCTGGTGGAAGCCGTCAAACTCGGAAGGTGACCGTGTTTCCCAGATTGTTCTTCCTACGGGGTATCGGTATCAGATTATGCAGTTGGCTCACGAACATCCATGTTCAGGGCACCTTGGTGTTACGAAAACATACGATCGAATTTCCAGACATTTCTTTTGGCCAAGTTTAAAATCATCTGTGTCTGCATTTGTTCGATCCTGTCACGTGTGCCAACTGGCTGGCAAGCCTAATCAAAAGATTCCTCAAGCGCCACTTAAACCCATTCCTGTAATAGGAGAACCTTTTGAAAGACTCATTCTTGATTGTGTTGGTCCATTGCCGAAGGCTAAGTCAGGTCATCAGTATCTCCTTACCATAATGTGTGCCACCAATCGCTACCCGGAAGCTGTGCCATTACGCTCTATTAAAACAAAAACTGTGGTTAAAGAGTTGATTAAGTTTTGCTCAATGTTTGAATTGCCGAAAGTAATCCAGACAGATCAGGGCACAAACTTTACCTCCCGCCTGTTTGAATAGTTGGTAAACGAACTGGGGGTGGACCATCAGATGTCAAGCGCATACCATCCTGAGTCGCAAGGCGCACTCGAGCGCTTCCATCAGACGTTAATGTCAATGTTGCGTACCTACTGTGTCGAAACGGGTAAAGAGTGGGTGGATGGGCTACCTTTATTAATGTTGGCTATAAGGAGCACTGTGCAAGAGTCTTTGGGGTTCAGTCCAGCCGAACTTGTGTTTGGACACTCTGTTCGGGGACCTTTGGAATTGATAAGTGATCAGTTTCAATTTAAGGACCCTCCCTCTGTGCCGATTTTGCAGTATGTTAGTTCATTTCGTGAACAACTCCACAATGTGTGGGAGGTTGCGAAAAAGCATCTTGTTGAGTCTCAATGTAAGATGAAGAGCAGATATGATAAAACCAGCATAGTCCGCAATTTCAAACCGGGTGATTCTGTGCTTGTGTTCTTGCCTGTACCTAATTCTCAGATGTCTGCTCGGTTTGCTGGTCCATATAAGATAGAAAAAAAATTTAATGATACCAACTATACAATTTTAACTCCTGATCGACGACGTAAAAGCCGAGTTTGTCACATAAATATGCTGAAGCGGTATGTTTCCCGAGAGGTGCCTGAAGTTAACCCTGTGGTAGAGACTGTGGCTGCTGTTCATGCTATTGAAGTGCCTTCTACTTACGTGGTAGAGACAGATGATTTAATCGGAAAGGATGTTCAAGTCTCTTGTGGAAAGCTTTCAAACTCTGCTGTCCTGGTCAACTTGTCGTCTTCTGTCTTATTTGTCTGAGAGTCAGCGTAGGGATATTGTTGAGTTGATTAACCGTTATCCTACGTTGTTTAATGATGTTCCCTCGCAGACAAATGTGTTGACGCATGATATCGATGTGTGTCAAAGCCCACCAGTTAAACAGCACCCATATCGTGTCAATCCACTTAAGCGGCAAGTCATGAAGGATGAAGTTAAGTATCTGGTGCATAATGGCTTTGCTGTAGCCAGCCAGAGTCCATGGAGCTCGCCTTGTATACTTGTGCCCAAGTCTGATCGCTCTTTTTGATTCTGTACTGATTTTCGCAGAGTTAATAGTGTCACCAAAGCTGACTCCTTTCCTCTCCCCAGAATGGAGGACTGTGTTGACAGCGTAGGTTCTTCACGTTATGTAACCAAACTCGATTTGTTAAAGGGATACTGGCAGGTGCCATTGACACCGCGCGCTTCTGAAATCTCCGCCTTTGTCACGCCTGATGCATTCATGCAATACACGGTAATGGCTTTCGGGATGCGAAATGCACCTGCCACGTTCCAACGGCTAAGAAGGATTGTGTTGTCAGAGGTACAGAATTGTGAAGTGTATCTAGATGATGTTGTGGTCTATTCTATGACATGGAAAGATCACTTATGCACCCTGAGTTTAGTTATGAAACGCTTGGCTGAAGCGTCCTTGACACTTAACCTCAGCAAGTGTGAGTTTGCGAGAGCTGTAGTGACTTATCTTGGTAAACTGGTCGGGCAAGGTCAGGTTAAGCCTGTTCAAGCTAAAGTTGAAGCTATTGTTACATTTCCTCCACCCACTAATAAACGCGAGTTGAGGCGTTTCTTAGGAATGGCTGGTTACTACAGGGGATTCTGTCGGAATTTTGCCACAGTGGTTTTACCCCTCACTGATCTTTTGAGTACGGAGCGAAAATTTGTGTGGAATGAAGTATGTGAATCTGCTTTTTCTTCTGCTAAAGATTTACTATGTAATGCTCCTGTGCTTTCTGCCCCGAACTTCACTCAACCTTTCAGTCTGCAGGTGGATGCAAGTGCTCATGGCGCCAGTGCAGTGCTGATGCAAGCAGACAACGCTGGTATTGAACATCCAGTGAGCTATTTTTCGAAGAAATTTACCCGGTGTCAGAAAAACTATAGCACAATAGAGAAAGAAGCCCTGGCGTTGCTGCTGGCTGTCCAGCATTTTGAGGTGTATTTGAGTTCCGGTGACCACATAGTGGCATATACAGATCACAATCCTTTAATATTTCTGGCTCGAATGGCGAACTCTAATCAGCGTTTGATGAGATGGGCACTCCTCTTACAAGAGTTCAACTTAGAGATACGCTATAAAAAGGGTGCCGATAATGTCGTAGCCGACGCATTGTCAAGGGCGTATTCTAATGATGCTTAGTTGGCCGTTGAAAACAGTAGGAAATGTTGATTTACCTAATTCAGTGTTCCAAATCAGGTTTTGTAACTAAGGGTGGGGGTGTTACGTCCAAGGACGTATGATTCTATGTTTTTTTTTTTATTATTAATTTGGTTTTGTGATTTGATGTTGTGTGCAGTTCGTTTTTCTCTCTCTTTCTCCCTCCCTCTGTGCAGGCCTTGATTGGGTTCAGCTGCGGCCGATGATGATGAGCGGGAGCGCTTAAATGCTGAGATAGACTGCAGTGTGAGAGAGCTCCTTTCGAACGCGCGTCGTGGAGCTCCGTTGTCCTTGTCTCCTGCCCCAGACATTTTGTTGAGATCAGTATTGTGTTGTGCTGATCTTTTAGTGGGTTTTCCTGGTGAGGAATTCTCTCGATGTGAATATGAAGACACTTAGCTTCTTGATTTGAGTGTTGTAAGTTTATCCTCTTTTGTTTATTGATTTACATTTATTCTTCCTTGTTTGTTTTGTTTCTAAGTTATGCCACCAAACTTATGTTCGAATGTTTATTTAGAAAGCCGTAGGGAGGAGGTTGCCATTTTTCCTTTATTAAACATTTTCTCTTGGTTATTGGTTAGTTAGGGAGTAAGGGAAGTTTATTGTATTTTCTTTGGGGATTTTCATTTGTTAGGAAAGTTATATTTAATTCTTTGTTAGGTAGAATTCCTTTTGGTTTGTTATTTTGGCTTGAACCCCTCCTGAAGATTCACGCTTTCTGCTTTCTTTATTTCTGCGTAAATAAAAAAGCTTATCTTTTGACACTGTGTTGTGGTATTTTGTGTATGATCTGGGACAGGAGAGGGGATATTGCTGTTGTTTTGTTTTCTGGCGTTCCTAACCCTAGACTAGGAGGCCGTAACATCAGTCTGACTTCAAAGCCATGCTAACAGGGTCTATGGGGATGGGGATGGGGGTGGGGGGACCATCGCTTAATCATTTAAATGTCCATCATTTAGTTTGATATGAGAAAGGAAAAAGGATTCATCACTTCATTATTTGAGTTTCTGTCATTAACTAGACTGGACTGACATGGACCTCTTAAAGTCCCTGTCATGTACGCTATGATGTTCAAACAAGTATCGCTGTATGTAAGATCATAAAAACATATGTAGCAACATGATCCAAGTAGGAAGACTGTATCTCTCAGGCAATATTCTGATGGATTGGAAACCCAAAAGAAGAATTATTTTGCGTATTTGGTGTGCTGTCCGGGGGTAGGGCTCCGAGCTCGAAGTTCAGAGTACTCTGAACCCAGAGTACCCCCCCCCCCCCCCCCCCCATCGTATGTAAATGGTTAGGACTAGAAGTGTGGAGAAGGGGTGGTGGAGGGATGCTGCTAAACTGTCAACGAATTGAGGTGAGACTGCTGAATATATCACCTCTTATCGTTGATTGCTGAGTGCTCTCCACTCGTGTTAATTGTCTGAGCGTGCTCCTCCCGAACTTTGTTAATAAAACAACAGGAGGGTCCTGCGAGAAACTGCTTGGAGGATAGTGTCGAGCGATGCGTCGACGAGGGGTTTTAACGGGTGGGTTACAGGAATATCAGTTCTGAATAGCGAGGTACTGGAGTTGGGAATTGATCCGCCTCTGGAGCCAGCGTCCTGAATTTCTGAAACAGAAAACGAGACAGTGAGTCAGCGATTTGGTTTTCTGACCCAAGGACGTGTTTAGCAATTTTGATGAATTGGTCGTAAGCTGAAATCCGGATGAGATGCCTTAGGAGTGGCATCAGAGCAGGTGAATGGGAACGGCCTTTGTTAATGCAACGTACTGTTGCGTCGTTGTTGCAATGCACTAAAATGCTGCTAGCGGCCAATTCTTTCCCCCACAGAAAAGCTGCTACTACAAGAGGGTAAAGCTCGAATAGCGTTGAGGATTGTGATATGTCCTGGAGCTGCAGTGGCCATGGAGACGCGAACCAACGACATTGATAAAATTCCCCGAAACCGATTGAGGAGGCAGCGTCTATGAACAGTTGGATATCGATGGGGACGAAATGAGATTGTTATAGAAAAAGGATAGGCCGTTCCACTGGTTTGGAATGTTAACCATAACCTGAGTTCGTCACAACATGCTTGAGTTATGGAGATGTGAGAGGAGATGCGATATGAAGGGGCGGCCCTGCGGAATGATGCACATTGCGAAGTTTAAATGGCTGAGCAGGGATAGGAGTTCGCGTTTTAAACAATTTGATTTTTCAAGTAGAGTAGATGAGACGAGAATTATTCGGTCGATTTTTTCTTTGGGCAGGGATGCTTGGAATTTGACTGAATCCAAATTAATTCCTAGGAACTCGATGGATGTTGCAGGGCCCATGGTTTTGTCCTGTGCGATGGGAATTCCGAGGTCAGAAAAAACGTTTTGGACTTTGAGGATGTGCGCGTCTGGGATGGCATTAGGAGGCGAGATTTTTAAAAAATCGTCTAGTAGGTAAATGAGGTGGGGAATAGCATAGTTGTTCGACAAAATCCAGAAAACGGCTTCTGATAGCATGTCGAATATTTTAGGGCTGCTTTTGCATCCGAAAGTTAAACGCATTGCGAAATAGTATTTCCTGAGCCAGCGAACTACAAATAAGTGCCATGAATCTGGATGGATAGGCATTACTTTGAAAGCAGATGTAATGTCAATTTTGGCAAGCCAAGCGCCCCAACATGTGATTTTGATCATGTCAATTGCCTGATCTATGTCATGGTATTTAAGTGAAAATTCGTCGAGAGGTATCAAGCTGATTATGCTTGGGAACGGGGAATTGTGCGGTGCTGACAGGTAGATTATTAGGCTTTTTTTTACCAGAGAATTTTCTTATAGCCACTCCAATGGGGCTAATACGAAACAGGTTAAATGGGTGATTGTCAAACGGGCCGATCATGAAGCCTGACTCGACTTTGATCGGGTTGTCTACAACTTCAGGTTCTATAAGGGCGGAATGAACATTATTTCATATGATGTTTTGGGAGAGCGGGCATTCTAGGCCGGGTTTAAAGCCATTTTTGTAGGCCCGACAGTATGGTAAATTCAGCGTCCGGGTGATAAGCTAGTTCAAAGTACATGCACGAAATATTCACGGGAGTCACAAAGTAATTTTTTTATTTTTTTTATTCACAGATTTGTACACTGGACAAACAAAGCGGGCATGGGCGCCGCCACAGAAGCTACAAATGTGCATGAACCGGCAGTGCCCTCTGTTACATTTACCAGAGTTAAAATGGTTGCAGGGCTGTCTGCTTTCGTCGAAAGAGGAGACTTTCCTTTCGAAATCCTGGTTTGCGCTGGCGGTTGCTGCACGAGGCACATAGCTGGTGGATTTAGCAGTGCTTGTTCCCGGGCAGGGAAGAGAGGAAGGGTTAACCTGCGGGCACGATGTAGTTGAGTGCGCCACTGACCTGCAGACCACGCAAGAAATGTTTTTTCAGCCTAAAAACACCCTGCTGTGGAGATCTGGGTCGAGTGCGCCCCAGTATGTGCACTTGTTCCACTGTGCGACTTACACGACTTGTGTTTGTGTTTTTTAGGGCAACTGAGAAATCCCCACAGTCTATTTGGCGTTCTGGATCGGCTGCGGGGAGCAGAGAGAGAAGAGAAGAAAGGTCTACATCCGCACCTGAGAGGATCTGTGCACGGATACTTTGAGACACTGGTGGTGGTTGCATGGCGACGGCGTTGGACAGAACGGGCATCGGTGTTGCTGTGAAGAGAGAATTTTGTGATTTAGGTTGCATGAGAGAGCTGGGAAGGGTATAAGCCGGGGCAGCGAATGTCGGAGGGAGTTGGTGTGGACTTTGGAGAGAGGTTGGCTGGCTGTAAGGTAATGTACAGATCATACAGTTTCGCTTTATTAATTTTTCGCGAAGTCTGTACGTCCGAATTACCCAACGCTTGCTTCAATCCTGCTACGGTCCACTACCCGATTGGTGGGATCGTCGGGACGGCCGAGCGGTAGGAGGAGGCCAGGGAGAAAGATGAAAGTCTTGCTGGGGGCGGCGAAGACTGGCCTTGACGTCTTGGCGAGCACAGGGCTGTTCGGGCAGGCGTGCGGCCAAGCGAAGAAGCCTGTGGCTCAGGTACGATGTCCGGCGTAGGAGGAATGGTCCTGGGGCCGGCGGAATGCAACAGCGGATCCCTGGGGATGTTTGTTTCTTCGTCAGATGAAGAGCTCTGACATTGCGACATGGTAGCAAAACGGCAAGCCAAGATGCTGCTAAACTGTCAACGAATTGAGATGAGACTGCTGAATATATATATATACACCTCTTATCGTTGATTGCTGAGTGCTCTCCACTCGTGTTAATTATCTGAGCGTGCTCCTCCCGAACTTTGTTAATAAAACATCATTTGTTGTAGAAATTGAGATGCCTTTTTTTAGGATTCTTTGATGAATAGAAAGTTCAAAAGAACAGCATTTATTTAAAATAGAAATATTTCGTAACATTATCAATGTCTTTACTGACATTTTGAATAAGTATTAATTTCTAAAAATATTAAGTATTGTTTTTTTTTAAATCAGCAAAAAGTAGTCATCAGAAAACAAAATTGTTTGAAAGTAAAACATATTAAGGGTTTAATTCAAACAACCCCCCAAATATATGATTAGCGTCTATGAAATAATAGGGATGTTTAAATGAAGTATATTCAATCTTGGCATGCAGTGCGCTTCTTACAGAGGTCAATCCACAGTGAAGTACATTTCCTGCTCTCCTGATGTCAGACTGTTTCTTTCTATTACAATGTCTGTCTGAGAGCAGCATGATTTAATAAACAGTCATTTTATTTCATCTCTCTGTCTAGCAATCTCCTGATGAGAAGCCTCAAGGAGTACATTAAGTCTCCTGGATCCATTTAAATGATTTGCATGAAAGATGTGTTGAAAACTGATTCGGGCGTTCCAATCAAGCAAGCTTACACATGAGACGATCTGTCTATATAATGCTCTTTATCCTATTGTGCTTCTCAGGCACAATGATGGATGTTATTATTATCCGCATAGTCATTTTATTTAAAGTCTGATAGAAATTCGAAGCGTATGAACAGACGTGCTGTCTACGCGGCGTTCAAAGATTCGTCTAATTCACGGGAAAACGAAAATGTCAGCAGCTAGTCTTCTAAAAAAATTTGCTGAGCTGAAATATTTTTTGTCAGAAGCTCAGATGTTGAATGCACATTTATTAGCTGCATCTTACCTAATGCAGATTTGATGTGCAAAGAACTGAAAGGATCCAGACACAATGAGGAAAGGGAATTTTAGCAGCAGGTTTCTCATTGGTGCCTTCGTCAAAACTGAAAATGGATATGTGCTTCTCCACTTTAACGCTTGCCACATCTCATAACCAGCCAGGGTCTCTTTTTTCTTCACACTTCAATATTTTGACTTCATAGTCAATTTTTTTCAGTTCCTTCCGGCTCATTGTCACTTCTGAGACAGACAGACTGACAGCAGAGGGGGTCCGTTACAAAGAGAAGCAATCTTCAGTGAGGACAGGTCCACGGATGAACTATAAGGAACGGCTTATCTTTCCTGACTGACCGTGAGAACTTAAATGGTGAGAGAAATACCATCCTTTTATTAAAAACTGGATGTGGGAGAAGGAGAGTTTAGGAGAAAGACAAACATGCTTTAAAAAGCTATTGAAATAGGCACCATGGTTCACTATCTCATAATCAAATAAGCCCCCAGCAGAAAAACTAATAATATCAGGGCTAGCTGTCATACCTTTTGCCGAGAATATTTCTCTGAGAAGTTTTATTTGAGTCAATATCTGCATATGCACATAACTTAAAGTTTTGGCTACAAATAACAAAACGTTGAACAACTATTTTTGTCCATGAAAAAAAAAAGGATACAGTTCCTTGAATGCATGTTGACATGGGGTAATTTAACAGCCTTTCCAGCTAAATGTAAACAATTATGAAACATCTATATTTATAATGCATGTGAAAACATGCTCTGACCTGACATTTATGAAAAAGCACAGTTCAACTTTTTGGTTAAAATCGAAATATATAATTGACTATCATCTAAGTGTATTCCAGTGTTTGTTTGTGTGTGTGTGTGCACAACAGCTATAGGCAAGCAAAAATATGACATTTTTAGCTTTAAAGTTTAGTTTGAAGGATATACAGTAAGTTACAGAAATGAATCCAACTTAAAAGGATTTTAAAGTATTAAATTAGGTGTTTTTTGCTAGAGAAAACACGTTGGTGTAATTGGACTTTTGACTCTAAATTGCATAGCCACAGTCTCCCCACTATATACAATCTATACAAAATAAAAAGCATGTGATATTGGTCAGCCGTTTTCCACTGAATGAAAAAAAAGACCTAATATTCTGTCCACCATGTTGGGCGTGCTCACACTTGACATTTTTGGTTAGATTAAAATAAACTCTGGTGCGATTGCTCTGTTAGTGCGGTTCATTTTAATGTGAACGCTGCAATCCTAACCCTGGTGCGCACCAAACAAGCAGGCCGAGACCGCTGAAAACATGGGTCTCAGTCCTTTTCCAAAAGAACTCTGGTGCGGTTCGAATGAAATATGAAAGCAACACGGACCAAAGACATGCAAACTAACCAAAAACTGGACGTGATGTCACAAGAATCGACCCTAAAAAGAATGCTCAAGCATACCTGTTTTTTCTCATCATAGCTGCGGTGTTGCCCATCACAGTTTGCTACAGATATCAGAACTGCATGAGCTCGCAGCAAATCTTCATTTGTGTGTGTGACGGCGGGATTCCTGCTGCTGTTTTGACTCCTTTGCACATTTAATAAGCTCTTTATGGGTTGCCATCATATACACATACAACGAGTGCATTTATCCCAGTACACAGTATTGTTTTAGATGTTCGCGGATGTAAGTTCCGTTGCAAAATATAAGTAATAAAAGCTAACCAATTAGGTTGTGAACATATCCTATGCCTTTAGGTTCGGTGTTAAAATGCCAATGTGAACGCTAAGCGGACACGGACTAAAGTTTTTTTTTGGTGAGGACTAAACGAACCAAGCGAACTGAACTACAAGTGTGAACACACCCATAAGGGATTTGCTAATCGTTAGAAGCTTCCCAATTACAGGCCAAAACACATAAGATGGGAAGCCTGAAAAAAAGTTTCTGTTTCATATCCATAACACTTTTTTCCATGACTGACACTTTTATGATGGATCACAAGGAGCACTGTTCATATATTCATTATTGCACATCTCCGAGCTATAATTCAATCCATGAACAAATACACAAAGCACACTGACAGTGGAAACAAACGACTTTTCCCCAAATGATCTAATTTCATTCTTCCATTATTACAGCGCGAGCGCAGGAGGAGCCGAGCGTGGAAAGCCATGCCAGAGTCGTTGGAAAAATCGGTAGTAAGACTGTCAAGCTGTTGTGACAGAGTAAGACGTGCAGAAGGGCCTGTGCAATCACAGGACCATCCACCCGTGCAATTTCCTCCAGAGCCCTGTCAGAGCTCAGAAATCACACAGCCGAGCTGGGTCTGCGCTCCACGCTGGGTTACTGAGCACTCACAAATAAGCCACCGCCGCACGCCACGGAGTCAGTCCTTCCTATTCATCTCCATATTTGAGCCACTGCGACCAGCCCTGCAGTCGAATGCCTATCAGCTGATCAAGTGCAGGGTTTGAATCTAAAATTTACAGTGTGGGGCTGCTTGTCTCTATGTGATGCACACACTCTGTGAACATGAGTTCATCAAACTGAAATATCATTTTGGACATAGCCAATATCCAGCGTCTCTAGGTTAAACAAGATTTATTACCAGAATCAAATCCTTATTTTAGATGCAGGTGCTGATTTTCTCATGTTTTGAAAGGTTTGCTGGCATTACTGGCAAACTGTAGCCTACTTTGATGTAAGTCTAATAATGATTTCACAAGAAAGTATGTTGCAAGGAACACGTAGGCTTTTGCAAATATTCCACATTATAATAATAGTATATGTTTTACCAGTGCCCCACATTTGTAGAGGGCTCTTAAAAGCATAAAAATAGACTTTTTATATTTTTTTCTAGCTAACGGTTCACTTTCTCCAGACAGTAGCCTATCTTCGGGGTATTTCTGAACAGGCCTAATCGATGGACAGCATCTCTGCTGCCCCCAGCATTCAAAATTGCCATTCAAATTTAAATATAAAAAAGGAAATCAGAATATTAGAATATATTACTATGTAACTTTTGGCCCTCTAGCAGTTAAAACACAAAAATTCATTAATTTTGCGGAAAAAACATTGTGCTTCGTCTCTGCGTGAGTGTGTGGATGGATAGGTCCTGATGTAACCCTGTATAATTTAACAAATTAATTATAAAAAAATAATTAATTCAATAGTCTATTAAAACAATAAACTAAACAGAAATTAGTAAAGAGAGTACTAAAAATGATAAAATCAATGTGAAATGCATTTCAGTGTGATGATTGACATCTTAATGATTGTCGAATTACGTGAGATTTATGTTGAAGTCCCGCCCCACCACGTTAGTCGCTGTATGGGGGAAGCCATTTTATTTTATTTGCTTTACTGACGACTGGTGAGATGAGCAGCAGCATAACTTTGTGTAAAATTTAAAAACATAAGAGAGGATTGAGAGAGAGAGAGACATTTATGTGTTTTATTTTCTTTGGATTTGGTGAGTACACATTTTGAAATGTGTAACTGTCATAAATGTGATAAAAAATTGTATACTGATGTATTAA
This sequence comes from Gila orcuttii, assembly GCA_026230005.1. Classification (NCBI taxonomy): domain Eukaryota; kingdom Metazoa; phylum Chordata; class Actinopteri; order Cypriniformes; family Leuciscidae; genus Gila; species Gila orcuttii. Next base: position 28,641,619 of record JAPDVR010000013.1, on the reverse strand, counting down.
AAGGATAGTTCACCCAAAAATGAAAATTCTGTCAGTATTTACTCACCCTCATGTTGTTCCAACCCTGTAAAACCTTCGTTCATCTTCGGAACACAAATTAAGATATTTTTGATGAAATCTGAGAGCTGGATCACTCCTCCATACTCCTCCATAGGCTTCTTCAGGGATTGAAACTTGCCAGCCCCGAAAAGTCATTAAAGACATCGTTAAAATAGTCCAAGTGGCTACTGTGGCTCAATCTTAAGTTTATCAAGCGACGAGAATACTTGCGCAAAAAAAAAAAAAAAAACTTTATTTCAACTATTCATTTCCTTCTCTGTTGGCCTCTAGTCAGTTAACTTAGTATGATTGCGTAGAGCTACGTCACACGTAGGCTCACTATTGGCCGACGCTGGTCATGTGGGTGATGCGTGTGACGTACAACAACAGAAGAACTGCGCTATTACACTAAGTTAACTGACTCGAGGCCCAGAGAGCAGGAAATGAATAGTTGAAATAAAGTCGTTATTTTTGTTGTTTTTTGCGCACAAAAAGTATTCTCGTCGTTTGATAAACTTAAGATTGAGCCACTGGAGTCACTTGGACTATTTTGAGGAAGAGTTATAGTGGAGAGCAGTAGCCATGCCGTCGAAAGTGTGTTATTTTCATCCAGCTGTCCGGCCTTCTGTGTTCGGGCTTCCTACGGACTCTGTAGTTCGTCAACAATGGCTACAATTTATGTTTGATTATGTTCCAGAAAATTACAATCGTAATTTAGCTCTCTGTGCTGCGCATTTTACGGAAGACAGCTTCCAGAATCTCCACAAATTCAATGCCGGATTCAACAAGAAACTGTTACTAAAGCATGAAGCAGTTCCAACTTTAAAACCAGAGGCAGCAGTTGTTGGGCCACAACCTGTAAGTAAGACTTAATAATTTTAAATGTATTTGAATGTATAATTTTAGACATTTTTTAATGTTTTAGTTTTTATCAAGGACGTAAACAAATGCCAGCGCTGGGTTTAGTAGCCACTTAGTTATGCTATTTCGTGTGTCTATGACAAACGGGTACAAACATTTTGGACCTGAATTTGTAATTATGTACTAATTTTGTAAATGTATTTTCCATGTATACTTTATGATGTAATTTTTCGATTTGATCAAGAACGTAAACCAATACCAACGCTGTTTGTTTATAGTAGCCAGTTATGCTATTTATAAGACAAACGTGTTTAAAGTAAAAAAAAAATATATGTAATCGCAACAGCAAACTTCAGCTGCTGTTATCAGATGTTTTTTACGTTCTGCTGGCATTTTAACACAGTTGCCACATGTACACCTAAAGAAAACAATACACAGAGTAAACTAAGTTTTGTGAATAAATAAACGGTTGTTCATTATATCGATAAAGCAATAACTTTAAAAAATTGTATTACTCAGTGATTTATTCAGTTATATTAAATATTTAATCAGGAGAAAACCGTATCTCAAAAGCTAACAAGCAGCAGTAGCATTTTCAAGTAACAGCGTATCGAAATTCTTATATAATAATAATAATAGAATAGAATAATAATAATACAAAAATGTACCATTCAGAAACGTTTTGTAAGCGCCGTGTTTGGGGAGGTTCTGCTTGACTCTCTTCATTGCCGCTTTCTGGTCTGATTCTGGCTCAAACTGATACGGCAGTATTGACACCATTATTTACATTTGACCGGAGCAACTTACGCCCGTAAAGGTAATGGGCGTGAAGTTTCCGGACATGTGCACTACGCACTGGCCCAACTAACCAATCTGAGCCCACTGCCTGTTTCTGAGGGAGTGGTTTCATAGAATCAGGAAGTCAACCGGTCATTAAAATGACAGAGGAGAAAGCGGCTTACAATAAAGGTGAAATTTATGAAAAATAAGGCTTTAAAAAACGCGAAGACATGTTATATTGCACCCCATAAACACAATCATGCAAAGAAAAAAAGCAGTAAACTTTAACTATAAGCAGTGAAATGAATGTGTTGTGAACTAACCCAGACAGCGACGTAGTATTGGCCCAGATCCAGCCCACATCTGGTAAGTTACACCTGGAATCCACACAGCCCGGATCTGGGCCACCACTATGTTGCTGTCTGGGAAATACTGCCTGTTACATATGCAGGTCAGGTTTTTATGGAATTACCTTTGTGCCAATAATAACTTTTCAATAAACTAATGCAAATATAAATTGTAACTGAATTAAATATCTGTGAAACTGAAGAAAACATTTTTTGACTTTGTTTTTAATACACTGCATGTTTTGCTAACTGTTTTCAAATCTTTCTTTCGCTGATCTGAACTTAGGCCGTGTGTCCACCAAAGCTAGACGTCCAGCTAGACGGTCTGCTGAAAACGCCTAGAAGTGGGCGCTTGAGAGCATTTTGGCAGCGCTGCGTTTTTTCAGTTGAGATGCTTCGTTGCTATGATACAGAATATCCGCAGCACAGTTTACTTGTAACTGATTTCGCAGATAATTTGTTTCATACTAAAAATTAATTTTTCATCCATTTTGTTCGGTTAGCTCTGCTGGTTGATGTCGTTGTACATAAAGAATGTTGTGACAGTTGGTCGGTGTGGTATTTGTCCCGCTCCTCCTCCACTGTGATTGGACGGCTGGGTAAAAAGTGACAGTGATGAGCGCAGCGTTTTACCCAAAGTTGAAAATTCTTCAACTCTCGGCGACCAGTAAAAAACGCCGGGCGCTTCAGCGTGAAAAAACGCTCAGCGCCTCGTTAAGGCCTCATTATGCTTCTGCGTCAACTCCACGGCGTAGCTACGCCTCACTCCTACGGCGTCGTGGCCGTTTTATGGTTCTGCGTCAGGTTGTGTTGCATCGTATGGCGTTCCAATCGGCTCTTTATTATAACTTTGCAACATGCACTCGTCTCAATGAACGTGACATCTACGTCTGCCGAACGTGACGTCTGGGTCTGCCGAACGTCTCATCTGCGTCTGCCACATCACTCGTTCGTGTGCCGAATGTGACGTCTGCGTCTGCAGAACGTCTGCTGCTAGGGGGTTTCCAGCACATTTCACACACTTATTCATTCTTTATTATTTTCCCCCACTGATCTTCTGTTGTATTTTATTAGCAATAAGTGATTTTTACCTTGCTTATGTATGGGGGTATATATATTTGTATATATCCAAATAGTAAATATGAATTTACACAAATTATCATGTTAAAATTTTTGTTTGCCATTGTTTCTTGTCAACATATATCCACAGATACTTGAGAAGAAATCATAAAAAGTTGTTCTAGCATGCATGTAGCCTATATTCAGCACTAGGAGTCTCTTGACCAACACAAAATAATGTTGTAAACATTTGGGCTTATTTAACTAACATAAATAATATTTGTAATTTGTAATGTTTAATTTTAGAGTTGTAATGTTTAATTTTAGAGTTGTAATATTTAGTTTTAGAGTTTCGCCGAAGTTTGATTGACAGTCGATCTGACAGTTAACAGATTTATATAAAACAGTTACACCTCAAAAGAGAAAGGCGAGCACAGTTTATTATTGAATAAACTGAGGTGTATTCTCAGTGTATAATTGTAAATGTTGCAGAAATTACTTGCCTTTTTGATGTTGATACTTCCTCAATATAGATATTTTATTATTTCCCATTTGTGAATTGAACTGTTCTCAAATCTTTTAATTCTGCCTTTACACTATATTTTCCTGCACTTAATAACATGCTACTATCTCGCTGATTCTACACCTTCACTAAGCCGTTGAATAGGCTATTAGTAGGCATAGTCAAACTTGCATGTCTCAGACTAACTTAGCCTACTTTTTTCTCATACCTGCAAATGTTATTTAGTTTCCCCAATTAATTGCGATCTGCATCATTTGGCATGATGTTTTTACGATGGCAGATTGTAGTTGTATTATTTTTCGGATATCAGACATGATGTTTTAACAATAATTTTAGTAATCATAGTTTTATATAGGCCTATAGGCCTATATCTAAAATATTATTTTTCCAATTCTATTCTTCTTTTTATTCCAAATAGTAAATATGAATTTACACAAATTATTTTGTGTAAAAAAAATATTTTAACAGACATAGTTTTCAGAATATAGGTCTTCTAGTTTACCAAAGTGCTGTAGCCAAGCCCTTTTACAATTATAAAAAATTAAAATCACAATTACATCCCCAACAACAAGCTATAAAAATGCAATAGCCTATATCAATTTGGTTTCTTCATAATTCTATCTTTGTGGGGGCATTTGGCCCTCAAAATGTGGGTTAAACAAGAACACACACACATATATCCTATATATAAATCACAGACGCAAGTGTCACGTTCATTGAGACGAGTGCAAGTTGCAAAGTCATATTAAAGAGCCGATCAGAACGCAGCTTACACACTGCACTGAGCCGTGTTGTACTGTGAATAGCGTGTTAAATACGTGTTAGCGAAAAAAAACAATAAATAACTTCAATGCCACACGTGAATGACACGTGACGTCTGACTCGACACTTCACTGCCACGCGTGATTTGCGTGACGTCTGCGCCACGTCAGCGTCACGTCAGAGTCTTAAATTGAATAATAATAAATAGCAGAATAAAAAAAAAAAAAGACGTTGAGTGAGACGTTGGTGCATCTGACCAATCACAGCCCTTACGGTCTGCGTCGCCTTGACGCGTAGTTAAAATTTATTTGGAGGTGCACGTCGAGCTACGGCGGAGGGGTCGGAAAGGGGTTCGCGGCGACGCAGAGGGGTCGGCGGGGGTACGCCGTCGATTCGACGCAGAAGCATAAAACAGGCTTTACGCTCATGGCGTTTAAAAAACGTGGCGCTCCCATTGAAAACAATTGGAATTATACGCCAGCTGTGTGAAAAAACAATTTGGTGGACACACGGCCTTACAGATGCACTCCCATAGTTTTCATTTACACTTTTGAAGTTTTCGTTTACGCTCCCTGAGATTTCGTTTGCAAATTTGGCACATATCTCTTGCGGGGCTGGGGCTAGCAGCAGTGTGTTCTCTTGGCTACTGAGTTTTTGATTGACAGCTTCTTTACCTGGAAGTGAAGACTTCAGTGTTGTGTTTACATGTGTGGATGTAAGCATCATTTAAAACGTATATGAATTTTAAATGTATTCTGTATTTGTTCTTGTGCATTTTGTATAGTAATGTTTATCATGAGAATACTGTGCATTACATGTATTGTATGCAGGTAATGTTTTGTGGATTCTGGTCTTTCCTGTCACAACATAATTCCATCCAAGACTTTCACTTTGATACTTGTGTATACGCTGTAGTGACAATAAAGAATGTACATTTATTTGAATTAATTCATATTTTCAATTACATTCCGTCAACTGGTTTTATAAGTCACAATTGAAATTGTTGATGATTGTAAAATGTATTTCCAATTTTAAATGTTAGAAGATTAAATTATTAGTGTTGTTGTTTTTACGCCTCTATAGCCAAACCTACTGGCCTATGGTTGATATTAGCACCGAGTCCAATAATATTATTTAACACAGGTGCTACACTTTCTAAAAACTAAAAAAAGAGAGATTATCTTGCATTATATGACAAGACATGCATGGGAAAGAAATGCATACGCAATTTCCCCCCAAAAAAACATCCAGTAGACAGAGCAACTTTTCTCTATGGATATGACGAGACACCCATGAGCGAGAAATGCAATTTCCCGCACAAACCATTCCGCCTGGTCTAAAATATAAACGTTTATTATAGCCTTACCATAGTGAATCAGGGTAAGACAAAAACAAGTTTTGGAAGAAGCATTGATGATGTAAAATTTGAACAAAAAAAGTTACACAGTGTACCTTTAAGCATATATGGATTTATATAGATAAAATTGAGTATTTCTTGCATTCGATAGAGACCCTGAACTAGTGTTCCTTTACAGCATCATTTTATTATTATTATTTTTTTTTTTTAGCTTGACCAGTGTACAAAAAAACAGGTTGAATTGTCAGAGCTTGAGTCAAGTTTGTCTGAAGGTTGCTTTTATTAACTCCGTTGAGTTAGTTGACACAGCAGGACATATGATTTCAACAAAGCGGCCACCGTGCAGGCAGCCTGTCTTGTGTTGAACAAAATAGTCTTTTCTAGGCCACTGGAGTCTTCAATGTGTGCAAGTTTACATCATTTCAAATGGATTTGTCAAAAGAAGTATTCATTTCTTTAGGTATAAAACTTCAAATGAACAAAAAATTGCACCTTCATCATGACCATGAGAGCTGACGTGGTGTCTATATCTCTCTTTCCATCCAAAATGAAACCTTTTTTTGACCTTTATGTCTTTCTGTGGTGTACTGAACACAAACTCTATGAATAATAAAAAACACTTGGATAGTGTCAAGGTTATTTGGAGACTATGGCGTGAGTTATACAGGAGAATAAAAGCAGGCCGATTTAACTGTTCTGTTAACCACTATTCCAATGGGACATGTTGTTCCACAGTTCCCGCTTTGCTTGAGTGGGTTCACAAAAGGGCCAGAATAGGAAATGTAAGTGTCTGAGCAAGAGTGGATTAAAAAATGGTCCTCCAGAACAAAAGGGAAGATGTTTGAATGCATTACCAATCTACGTTTGGTGAAAATATATATCCTGAGAGAGAACAATTCTGCAAATATAAAAAAAGTAAATAAAGGGGCTCATGCGTTATCATTTAGTTGAGACACCAGCTGTGTATTCTTTCTCTCTCTCTCTTTTTTTTTTTTTTTACAGTGTAATTTCTCACAGCGGTGTCATTCAAACCGGTGTCTTCAATTTAGCCAGACCATGAGAAACGCTGGAAATTTCCTACACGGAGCAATGCGTTACATTTTAATAGAGCAACACCTGCGAGGGCAGGGGAATAATGGCCCTCTTGAAATAAATTAGAGGGGCTTTATTGAGACCTGTCATGGGCCAGACAATGGCTCCCTGTGCCCAGAGAGCTCTTGTGTGCAAGTCGGAGAATTCGTTTAAAAAGCTTGGAAACCCGATTCCTTCACTTCCTCAATTTCTTTCTTGTGACAGTCTTGCTACTTCCATCCTGGACTTAATTACCTTTTCATTTTTCATTTGCCTCCAGAATTGCCTCAAGCCTCAATTTGCTCTCTTTGGAAGAAATGTGGAGGAAAAATAGAACACCTAAAGTGAATGTTTAATAGTCTTATGTAATATTACTTTGTGCATGCCATATTGCATAGGCTTGTGGGGTGCACGCATAATCGAAGATTAAAAATACCTAATGCTAACTGGCAATACGTGTTCCAAATTCAGAATTCTGCTCAAATTGTTTTTTAAAGGAAATCTTTACCATGCATTCATCATCATGTCATTCCAAACCATATTTTGGTTTCTTCAACATAACAAAAAGATTTGATTTGAATTTGATAACCTTTTTCATACTATTACAATGACCAGTGGCCGACAAAAGTATTCTGATTCATACAGTAGATTTGAGTGAGAATTAGACAGAAATTTTAGCATATGGGTAACCTAAAACTTTAAGAAAAAGAAAATAAAAAACATTTTGTCCAAGAACAGTACCTGCCAGACTATGGGATGTTATCTAAATTTAGTTTTACCAACTCAATGCAAGTCTGTTATTCAGATGTATCCAAATATTTTCACATATTTTTTGGTATTTGGGTCAGTACTGCATTTTAATGTCATATTTAGTTGTACCCTTTAAAAAAACAATTTTTCTTCAAAGATATTCTCACAAACATGCACATTTGAGGAAAGAACCATTCACAGTGCCATTAATCATTTGGTAGGAGTTAACCATATGCCACTTAGAGGATTTACTGTTATTTGAGACAATTAGATTCCTCTGCTGTCTAGGCCCAGGTTGATCGGATACTAGCCAGACTTTGTCGAGGGAACACATAACCGAGTTTGTGCTATTATTAGAATAACACCCCAGACCCACAGGTATTTCACAAATATCTCTCTCATCAAAGATCTTAAGCAGTTAATCAAAAGCCACCAATGGTTTCCCTAATGCATTCAGCTGTATTTAGCACTTCTGAAATTACTCTCACACCTAGAGACAAGTACATACATGCAGGGCTGATCTGGTCATCATATTAAGCTCTCTAGAGAGAGGATGATTTTAAACACTTTTAATAATAGTAATTCAGGTGAATATTTATAGTGCGAAGCTTAGATTTGTCAATCAGTGCTTTAAGAGGCATGCAAAGCCTGATGCTGTGTAGCAAATAAAAGAATTTGCATGTTCCATCTTGAGCAAAACAATGAGTTAATTAAATTATTCACTTCATACTGTCAGTCGGCAGCATAACAAATTAAAATTGTCCAGTGTGATTAAATGGGGTGATTGTCTTGTAATTATTCTTTATAATTAGTACTGCAGAGTTAAAGCATATTATAATGTCAAAGGACAGGACGTCTGAATCAGAATCAGAATGAAAATTAAAATTACATAGACTAAAAGTCAATTTTTTAAACAACTCAAACGCTGGACATATTCCTGTTTGGAACAAAATTTACATACTATAGTGTAAAAATCCATCCATCCATCCATAATCAATCAATCAATCAATCAATACTACCTACCTACCTACCTACCTATCTATCTATCTATCTATCTATCTATCTATCTATCTATCTATCTATCTATCTATCTATCTATCTATCTATCTATCTATCTATCTATCTATCTATCTATCTATCTATCTATCTATCTATCTATCTATCTATCTATCTATCTATCTATCTATCTATCTATCTATCTATCTATCTATCTATCAGCAAAAATATATAAAGTCCCCCATGATGCATAAAGATCTGAGGATCTTTGTAATAGGGAATCATTTGGGACATGGCCTCAACATCTCTAAATGAAATGATTCACCCAGATTGTCCCAGCAAACCCCCATGGAACGGACACATCCAGCTCCGAGTTCCTCCCTTTGGAAGCTATCTTGTCTTCTCAATGAAATAATAGAGCCCTATGAGATGTGTGTTATTTCTGGAGAGCAGATCTTTGTAAATGAATCTGGGGGTCTATATTCAAGGTCCGTATTGGCCTGAAATCTTCCTGACATCATAGAGTGGAAGGGAAAAGAAGAGCTGATGAATTGGCTGGGGGTACAGAGATTTGAATCGGAGCCCAAGGGCCGGGCAATGCCCTCAGGATTGACACTTTCGGAGACGTTCATGTCACCTTTACAAAAGTGAGACTCATTTCACAGCTTCAATTTATTTCACCCTGAAAAGTTGAAAATTGTGCCAATAGTCACTAGACACATATACACATTCAAACCACACCATGTGCACAGTGCCAAAAGTGTACTTTTAATTCCTAAAAGCATCAAACCATAACTTACTTCAGTTTGATCTACAGCTGCCCTGGCAAGTCTATATACCACCCTAGAAGCATATGCAACTGAATTACTAACCTTTGTCACATACTTTCCTTTTCTCAAAGTCAGTAAATAAGTCGATAGAAAGAAAAGCGAGAGGGTAAACTCATTATAAATCTTGACAGGCTGATTTTAACTCTCAACAATTCTTAAAACTGAGAGATTTTAATCAAAGCAGTTCAATGACTGTGCAGCTCATGGTTATTAAAATCTGATGTGGCAGGAGTTTTTTTTTGTTTTTTTTTTTCAGGTGCATGATTAGATTGAGAAAATCAGACAGAGGTCTACTCAGCAAAGATTGTCCATTTCCTCTCGGTTGTGGCGTAATTTAAACATGAGATAGATGAACTGATTTGAGGGGTCAGATCGATGACCGTACACAGCCTTACCTTCTTTGTGATATTTACCACAAAATGACAAGATCAATTTATACTCACTTTAACACTGTAGATAAGAGCGATCAATCACAAACCGTAGGCCTCTGGTACTAATTTTATATCTGGGGGACAGATTTGACGGAGGCTTCTTGGGTTTCCATGAACATTCACATAATATCAGTTGATTTGAATGCAGTTCAGGTACTTGCGACGCTGCATAATTCACTTTGGATTGAGTTCTCTGAAAAAGATCAGTTGGGCAGAATTGTAATGATTCTTTAGAGGGGTGTTTAAACAGGAATCAATGAAGGTGTCTCAGTGCTGGTTTGAATGTGATAACCCCCTTTTCCTTGAGAAATGTAAAATGCCTGTGATCCTTGGGTCTGTGAGAAGATGGTCATAATTTCACTTAGTGCATGTTCATTTGAGATAGGGTGTATTGGATTTGAATGGAAGTGCTATTGAAATATTAACCAAACAGTGTGCATTTTGTCCAGCATGGCTCATATGGCTCTTAATGATCTGTCTAATTTTAGGAAGTGTGGGGTGTTGGAGAACAAGAGAATTGCAAGGTTAAAACCCTGGAGAGAACCAACATTTCATCCCACGGAGCATAATGAAATCTCCCAATATTGTTCTGACACTATGGAATAAACTGGTAAAGGCAACATGAACGATTTGAACAACTCAAGTTCGGCCCAACCACACAAGACAAATTCAACAAGCCATAACAACCTGATTTTTTACATTTTCTGAAGATGTGAGTGGTGTTTTTGCATACTAACACAATAGGTCTAGTGAGTGGTTGCCATGGTGTTGCTATGCAACAAATCACCCTTCGCCAGAGTTTGATTGACAGGTGAACTGACCAATAATAACGCTGAATCCTCCTTTTTGTCCAACAAACACACCAGACAGGAGAATTAATGTCAGTGGACTAGAACTTGAAAATCCTCCATGTTTATTTCGTGCTATAACTAGTAGTAAACAGGAAGAGATGATTGGTTCACATGCCGCTTAAACTGAGGTGCTACAGAGATCTGTCTTGACATATTAAAGAGTCACAAAACTTGCAACTGTTTCATACCAATAATAACCTGCTCTGTCTTGTTTGTCGGCGAGTTTTCAGTGTCCTCTTTGCTGCGAAATGTATTTTTCACTGCTTGAAATCATGATGTGTGGCTTGAGAGCGCCATGGCTTGCCAGACGTAAAACAAAAGTAACTAAGGGGAGCGGGTCTTTGAGAAGGGTCAATTAGTCCTCAATTTGATAATGCCATAACACGGGGGCCATAAGGCTGTGCATTTTGAGGGCTAATTTTGAGTTAATGTGTTAACTTATGAAATGATTTAAATAATTCAACAATATGAAAATTTGACAAAAAAATGTGATAGTTTTACTGTACAATCTCCATTTGAAAGACTGGTAAAAAGTAATTCATATAGTGATTAATATAAAAATAATTAAATATGATTAATTATGAATATTTTATATTCTTTATATAAAATATTTTATATACTCTAAAACAAAACATGCAAAGCTATGTATATATTTATTTATAAATAATTATGTAAGTTTTCTAACAGTAACAAAATAAATATAATCTCACCTTCATTGTTATACAATATTGTTAAAAAAATGGAAAGACAATACTTTTATTCAGCAAGGATGCATTAAATTTATAAAAAGTGAACCAAAAACAGTACAGGCATTTATAATATTACAAAAGATTTGGATGTCAAATAAATTCTGTTCTATTGAACTTATTTTTCCATCAAAGAATCCTGAAAAAAAGTTTCATAGTTTCCACAAAAATATTGAGCAGCACAACTGTTTTCAACATTGGTAATAATAATACATGTTTCTTGAGCACCAAATCAGCATATTAGAATGATTTCTGAAGGATCATGTGACACTGAAGTCTGGAGTAATGATGCTGAAAATTCAGCTTTGCATCACAGGAATAAATTATAAAAGAGTTTACATAATTATATTTCATGATATTACATTGCATTTTAATTTAATGTATTTTTTAGACATTTTAAATGATTTTTTTTGTATCCATAAAATAGCCTACTGCATTGCACAAAGCAATCTCATAACATCCTGCAGACACAGACTAATAAACCCCAGGTAAATCCAGAGCTGAAGACAGAGTGAGCATTCTCTCTTTGCCCCCTTGCTGTCCATCAGGCAGGTTAAAGCATTTGAGTGGACCGGATCAGAGAGACAGAGACACCACTGGCCCTGACCCTGTCTGCCTTCAAGATTAAAACTCCATGCAGTGTGTGTCAATCAGGCCAATTGTACTGGCCAGCTAGTGCTGACGGACTGAAAGTGTACGGCAGAAGAGATGATAGGCGTCGCTCGGCTCCCACTGAGAACAGCTTGTTAATGGATGTTTGGAAGACCTCCGAAACGTAGGCATACTACGTACTTGTAGTATGTGGTTTGGAATTTAAGGGCCAGATTTACTTAATGGCAAATTAGAGTGAGAGCGTAATCCAATAAAATTGTCATTGGGAGTGGAAAGTTTTGAGCGTGATCTACTGAGGACGAGCAAATTAAAGAATGCAGACGCCATCAGATCATTTCCATAATGATCAACGCAATCTTCAAGAGCAGGGCAAATTACGGTCTGGTTAAAGCAACCTGATCTCACGGCAATTCGTACGAATTTTACGAGGTGGCTAATTCGTACGAATTCATACGACCTCACTCGAACCAATTACCAAGATTTTTGCTAAATCGTACATATTTTACGATTTGCCCAATTCGTATGAATTCGTACGAATTACCTACCCCTGACCACGCCCCTAAACCTACCCATCACGTGGGTTTAGACAAATCGTAGAAATTCGTACGAGTGAGGTCGTACGAATTCGTACGAATTCGCCACCTTTTAATCACTCGTACAAATTCGTACGAATTGGTCGTGAGATAGCGTTGGTTAAAGACATGCTTTTTTGGGCGGTAGATAATGGCGCAAAAGCTAAGTAAAACAACGAGCGTAAACCTAAGTAAATCAATTGCATGATTAATTTAAATACTTTTCGGTTTGCGCAAACTGTTATTAAATCTGGCCCGATATTTTCTAAAGACTTTCTGTAGTATGATTGTGACCTGCCTTTGGTACACACACACACACACACACACACACACACACACACACACACACACACACACACACACACACACACATGCATACATGACCGTTCAAAAGTTTGATATGCTTTAAAGGCAGCATTTATTTGATCAAAATACAGTAAAAACAGTAATTTTGTGATAATATTATTATAAATATTATAATTATGTTATTAGTAATATTATTTCAATATCAAATGACATTTTTTTTTTATTTGAATATATTTTAAAATGTAATTAGGGCCCGAGCACCGAAGGTGTGAAGACCCTATTGGAATTGCTCCGTTTTTTTATTCCTGTGATGGCAAAGCTGAATTTTCAGCATCATTACTCCAGTCTTCAGTGTCACATGACCCTTCAGAAATCATTAATATAAAGATTTGCTGCTCAAGAAACATTTATTGTTATTATTAGGTGAAAACTACTTTTTTGTGTGTGTTTTTTTTTCTGAAACTGTGATACATCTTTTTTTAGGAATATTTAATTAATACAGAGTTCAAAAGAACATTTATTTGAAATATATATTTTTCATGATTTTCACGGTCAATTTTGAAGGATCACAAGCGAGTGCAGTATCTTGTGACAATGGGAAGGTTAAAAACCTTTAAACCTACCTTGACTTTTGACTACTTAGCGACTTCTTTTAAATAAAAAGTCATGTTTTTAAGTTAAACAGAGAAAAGGAGCAAGTAAATCTCTACAAGGTAATGTGAGAATGAATGCAAAAGGGCACAGACTGCAAATGATAATGACACAGCACATGTACGACTAAGGGAACAATTAAGCATATTTAAAATGCCAAGGAAGTAATCGCGCAATTACTGAATATTTATGGCTGAGACAGAAAAAAATAAAAGAACAACAACCTGAAAGAACAGCGTATTTTTCCATTTGATCCCTTCTTTTACTGGTTCATTTCTCTATATATATATTACGTGGCCTTCCTTTCTCAGAGTAAAATCCACAGTCAAGGGGGTCAATACATTTTTAGTACATCAACAACAATAGCCCACAAAGCCAGGAGAGCTGAACAATTAGAGGTTTTGGCTGGGATCCTGACTCCCATGCTTGGTCAACCTGCCATCGCTTCACCGTGGGGGGCTTCTGAATTACTGACATTCACATAGCAGCTCTTATTGCTCCTGACTGGGCTGTTGTTTGATATTGAATCATGCAGGTCATTTATACCTCCACAATACTGGTTGGGGTTCAAGTTTAACACAGCTGAACCTGAACTGTTTTACTGTAAAGACTCAGGATTTAATAAAGTATTGTGTACAGCAGTTAGGTTCATGTTCAAAAAGGGTGCACGAGGAAAGAGAGCCCATAGTTCCGGCAAGTTTAAATAGCCTACTGTCAAAAATAAAAATAGCCCGAATTTTATTGAAGCAATATTCCAGTCTTGTTTACCACCGTGAACTCTGGAAAGCCAGGAACCCATGAGGCAAAGTGTGCTAAAGCAAGACTTGAACATTATACATTAACAATACAAGTCACTGCACACACCTAAAATAACAAGCCTTATATTACATTTTCCAGCCAGTGGTTTTGGAGGTATGCTTTTTGTTTGCTCACAATACAAAGCTGTGCTTTTCTCTTGGAAAGGTCTAATCTCTTGATCTGCATGAATGAAGGTCACTTGTAAGCCTGACTGTCATTTGATACATGAGTGCTATAATTAGCATATCGAAGGAACATTAAGCTCTTTATTAACTGTGCCTTGAACAGCAATTAGCACATATGAGTGCAATTAAATTCACATATTTACTTTAACATTTGAAGGCAGGTAATCACCATGAAATATTCATCTGGAGAATAGCTACCAAAAAACGAAATGATTTACCCTTATTTAATAGATTAGTAACTATAAAAATGTACATTTTCTCACACTCATGCAGGTCTTTTCCCAACACTATTCATATGCACTGTTAAAACTGTTACTTGGATCTAACTCAATAAAATTAAGACAACATTTTCCAACTACTTTTACAACATGTATTAAATCATTGATATTTCCAAACAGTAGCAATGAGCTGGACAGTATACACATACTATTCATGCATTAAAGAAAGCATGACCTCGGCTTATAAATTGCTGGTTAGTAACACACTTTTACAGTACAGGGTGTACATAATATTGAAACATTTTAACACTAACATTACAGGTTACAAGTCTGAGCATCTGACCTCAACTTAAAAAGTACAGCTTAGTACAATCAACTTAGATGTTTAAATCATTTCAACTTAAATTACATTAAACTGACTTAAAAACATTAGTTAAATCTTGTATAACTAAAAACTTGAAAATTGCTCAACTGATCAACTGATTTTTGACGTAAAAAAACATGTTGTCAATTTATTAATCATATATTTTTTTACATTGAACAAAAGTAACATCAAATCTTCCATAAAACTAAAAAGAACTGACTTTATATACATCAATTAAATAACTGCAAATCTTCCCCTCCCCTTCTTCCGAAAATAAAAGGAAATCACAGACAATGTACATGCTGTTGCATGCAAAATAACAATATCTGTTCCCTTTTCGTAGTCACTACGAGTTACGTCGTGACGACGAATGGGGTTTCGCTTAGAAAGCTTATCCACTTCGAGAATATAAAACGAGCCAATGGCAAGAAAATGCCATGGGTCTGCGGAATTTGCATAGCGTAACTCCGCCCCACCTCGTGGGTATATAAGGAAGGATTCCGGCAAATGCAGTTATGTTTTCACTTTGGAGCCAAGAGCATTCTTCACTCCACAAGCCATTCTGAGATCATCTCTCTTCACTCTTCAAAGACGAGCTTCTCTCCAGGTGTTGGTGTGACGGCGATTCCCAGCGAGATTCACATTGCCTGCTGACCTGTGCAGTGATTTGCCAGTTGTGTGTTTCTCCCTGGTCACTTCAGCATCTGCAGAGTTTTCTCTCTCACAAAAGAGCTTGCGCGTGGCATGCCTTTTTAAAGATGTCTCGCCCGTGTTCTCCGGGCAATGAAGGTGGCCGCACGCTCCCTGGGTCAGGTGATGTCCACTAACGTGGTCCATGAGAGACATTTGTGGCTCAACCTGGCCGATATGAGAGATGCAGAGCGATCCCGTTTCCTCGACACTCCCATATCCCAGGCTGGCCTCTTGGGCGGAGCGGTCGAGGACTTCGCCCAACAATTCTCGACCACCCAGAAGCAGACTGGGGCTATAAAACATATTCTGCCCTGACGGCCTGCTGCTGCCTCTACCCAGCCGTCGGCACAGAATCCTCAGCCTGCTCGCCGCTGAGGACACCCTCCTGCGGCTCCCGCCCCTCCCGCTCGGCCCCAGCAGCAGCCTTTAACCCGACCGCGCTGTGGAGGTGGTCGCAGGAAGGCGTCCCAGCCCGCTCCGGCCACGCGCCCCGCTAAACACCAGGCTAAGCGGCACCCTTGAGACGGGCTGCTCAGAGATGGCGATCAGTTCTTCCCAGGAGATGATGGCAGGACCACTCCTTTCCCCGGTGGAGGGCCGGGGGAGAATCTTTTGCTCTCCACCCTAATGTGGTTAAAGAAAGAACTGACACACCCATCTCTGAGCCATAAGAGGTCCCGGATGACAGTGTGCGCCTCTCACAAGCCTCGCCACTCTCGTCCCCCTCTGTCGCCAGACCCCTGGCAGAGCAGGTCCCCGTGGAACACTGGTCCTTCACTGGCCTCCTCTGTCAGGACGCGGCAAATGACCGTGCCCCCACACTGGGACGCCATGCCTCCCATGTCCAGGCCGGTCATTCCGCCTCGCTGCCCCATTGGGGGTACGTCTGTGGTTCACGTGACCCCGCTGGTACAGTTTTTGGGTGCCTGGTTAGAGCTTCCCAACCTGTCCCTCTGAGTCGCGAGAACCATCAAACTCAGCTATGCGATTCAGTTTGCACAATCTCCTCCCCGCTTCCGTGGAGTCCGTTACACTATGGTCAGTGGCAATGCCCCTGTCATGTGTGAGGAAGTCTCTACCTTACTGGCGAAAGGTGCAATAGAGATCGTCCCTCCAGCCGAAATGAAGTCCGGCTTCTACAGCCCCTACTTCATTGTACCCAAGAAGACCGGTGGGTTACGGCCAATGCTGGACCTGCGATTCTTGAACCGATCCCTTCACAGGCTTCCGTTCAAGATGCTCACGGCCAAACGCATTTTCGAATGTGTGCAGCCACAGGATTGGTTTGACGCCTACTTTCATGTCTCCTTTCTTCCTCGACACAGACCGTTTTTATGATTTGCTTTCGAGGGGTGGGCATATCAGTACGCAGTTCTCCCATTCGGGTTAGCCCTGTCTCCTCACGTCTTCACGAAGGTCGTCGAGGCAGCCCTTGTGTCGCTACGGCAACACGGGGTTTGCATCCTGAACTATCTCGACGACTGGCTCATCCTAGCTCACTCTCGAGACCAGGTTTGCGAACACAGGGACCTAGTGCTCCGGCACCTAGCCTGTCTGGGCCTTCAGGTCAACTGGGAAAAGAGCAAACTCTCCCACATGCAGTGGATCTCTTTTCTCAGTATGGAAATCGACTCAGTCACCATGTGCGCACAGCTTACGAGCGTGCGCGCGCAGTCACTGCCGACTTGCCTGAGACAGTTCGAAGGCAAGAGTGCGGTTCCACTGAAGTTATTTCAGAGGCTCCTGGGGCATATGGCATCTGCAGCCACAGCTACGCCGCTCAGATTGCTTCATATGAGACCGCTTCAGCTCTGGCTTCGCGATCTAGTCCCGAGGTGGGCAAGGCAACTAGGCACGCTCCGAGTACCAGTTACTCCGACCTGCCATCAGACCTTCACTCCGTGGACGAACCTCAGTTTTCTATGGGCTGGAGTGCCCTTTGAACGAGTTTCCAGGTTGTATCAACAGATGCCTCCTCCACGGGCTGGGGTGCCATGTGCAATGGACTTGCTGCCATCGGCTCTTGGACAGCACCTTTGGCATGTCAATTGCCTCAAGTTGCTGGCAGTACGCCTGGCTTTGCACTGCTTCCAGCACGTACTAGTCCGCACAGAAAATACCGCAACAGTAGCGTACATCAACCGACAAGGTGCTCTACGCTCCCGCCGTATGTCGCAACTCACCCGCAACTCACTCCTCCTATGGAGTCAGAAGCATCTGAGGTCGCTTTGAGCCATTTATATTCCGGGAGAGCTAAATCGTGCAGCCGACGAGCTCTCACGGTTTCGGCCTCTTCCTGGAGAATGGAGACTCCATCCCCAGTTGGTTCAGCTGATTTGGGAACAGTTTGGCGACGCACAGCCTCCCACGACTCTTCCCATTGCAGCCTGTTTTATTCCCTGTCTGAGGACATGCTCGGCACAGATGCACTAGAGCACAGCTGGCCGCGGGGCCTCCGCAAGTATGCATTTCCCCCAGTGAGGCTTCTTGCACAGACTCTGTGCAAGATCAGGGAGGACGAGAAGCCGGTCACTTTGGTTGCGCTTCATTTGCCCACCCGGACCTGGTTCTCTGAACTAGTACTTCTCGCGACAGCACCTCCCTGGCCAATTCCTCTGAGGAAGGACCTCCTTTCTCAGAGACGGGGCACTCTCGAGACCCCGTCGAGACCCCGACACCCTCTGGTACCCTCGTCCCAATCTTTGGAACCTTCACGTGTGGTCCCTGGACGGGACGAGGTAGGTTTGAGTACCCTACCACCTCCGGTGTTGGCTACCATCACTTCCGCTAGAGCACTGTCCACTCGACATG
Organism: Gila orcuttii; assembly: GCA_026230005.1. Taxonomy (NCBI): domain Eukaryota; kingdom Metazoa; phylum Chordata; class Actinopteri; order Cypriniformes; family Leuciscidae; genus Gila; species Gila orcuttii. The sequence continues at coordinate 28,623,006 of JAPDVR010000013.1, read as the reverse complement.
CCTATGTGTTAAAGTGGAACCTCTTCGTCACCTGGTGCTCTTCTCGCCGAGAAGAAAGTGAAAATGCCCGATCAGTGTCGTGCTTTCCTTCCTGCAAGAAGGGTTGGAGCGAAGGCTGTCTCCCTCCACCCTCATAGTGTATGTTGCCGCTATCACCGCACATCATGACGCAGTTGAAGGTAAGTCCTTGGGAAAGCATGACCTGGTCATCAGGTTCCTGAGGGGACCAAGGAGTTTAAATCCTCCTCGCTCTCCCCTTGTACCCTCTTGGGACCTCACAGTGGTCTTATCTGCCCTGCAGAGAGCTCCCTTTGAGCCTTTGCAATCAGTCCTGTCCATAAAGACAGCGCTCCTGGTTGCATTGGCCTCCATCAAGAGGGTAGGGGACCTGCAGGCATTTTCGGTTGACGAAGCTTGCCTGGAATTCGGCCCGGCCTATTCTCACGTGATCCTGAGACCCCGGTCTGGATACGTGCCCAAGGTTCCCACCACTCCCTTTCAAGACCAGGTGGTGAACCTGCAAGCGCTGCCCCTGGAGGAGGCAGACCCAGCCTTGGCACTGCTCTGTCCAGGCTTACATAGACAGAACGCAGTGTTTCGGGACCTCAGACCAGCTCTTTGTCTGTTATGGTGGGAAGCTGAAGGGAAAGGCTCTGTCCAAGCAAAGGCTGTCTCACTGGATAGTGGACGCCATTGCTTTGGCATACCAGCAGCAAGGTCGATCATTCCCCCTTGGTGTGAAGGCTCATTCCACTCGGGGTGTGGCTTCCTCTTGGGCTCTAGCGCATGGCGCCTTGCTAACAGACATTTGCAGAGCTGCAGGCTGGGCGACACCCAACACATTCGCGAGATTCTATAATCTCCGAATGGAGCCAGTGTCCTCTCATGTACTCACCCCCAGTGGAGAGGCCCTGAGTTCCTCCAGCACTGCTGATGTCAACGCCAGAGTCTATGCCTGCGGCAGCTTTCGCGTTGACTAGGTGCCTCCATGTGCATGCCCCCCCTACCGCCCCCCCCCCCATTGGCTCGTTTTATATTCTCGAAGTGGATAGGCTTTCTAAGCGAAACCCTATTCGTCGTCACGGCGTAACGTATCCGTTCCCTACTCAGGGAACGAGGGTTACATACGTAACAGAGACGTTCTCTCTCTTGCTCACTCACTCACTCACTCACTCTTACCTTTGATTTAGGATCACATTCAATGCACTCGTTGCACTTATTCATGCACCATTATCCAGTGTAACGGCAATAACGTAGCATGTCAGGTTGAGCACTATCGTCTTTCATTGTGACTTTATCTGTCAGTATTTTCAGTACTCTCTGAGAGCTCTGATTGGTGATGGGGCAATGCATCATGGGGTGTGAGAAAAGGACTCAGTTTATCAGTCACCCCTTAGATAAAGACAGAAAATCCATGACAAAGTACTCCACAGCGAGCAAACGCAGACCTCAACCGCAGAACTGATAATCTCGCAAGACTGACAGCGCCAAGAATCAGACATTTTCATTCTCTTTGGTTCCCTCTCTTACCCCACGATCCCTCACACTGGGGATCTGACAAAAGAGAAACGAGAGATAGACACAGCTTTTCAGGCCTTTTTTGATAGTGTCAGTCCATCTTTTGGCAAAGTCACATTTCCTTTTTTTCCCATTACTGCAGAGGACTAACCTAATTCTCTTCTGAAAAGGTCACTTATCGAAGGGTACAACATCCATCACTCTGAGTAAAGTCATTACAGTGACTTCATTTTCCTGATCTAATCCATCGCTGAGGTTTTCAACCATATATAATGATCGTTTCATGTCTGGATATAAATATTTTTTACTGTACATCAGAAAATGTATTATCTGAAAAGCAGGATTAATGGATGCCCTCAAAAGTATAATTTATAAAAAAAAAAAAAAAATGTAACCCTCATGTTCTGCTTAGCTTGACAATTTTCCTAGAGACACTAATACTGTTTAATGTGGTAAAATAACAATAGTCAATTTAAATTTAAGTTTATATTTTCCCTTCTCATTTTTTTTAATAAGTTCCTCTGACCTAATCAAAACCCAGTAGACAGACATTATTGAAGCTTTAACCCTGTTTTATCACAAAGTAAGTCTTCGGCGCTTCTCAGAAATGTTTTGACGGTTGAAGCGTGGTATTAAATTTACTTTAAAATCGTTTCTCATAAGATTAGGCAAAGTCAAGTATCTCAGACCCCAAACAGAACACGAGGGTTAAACTAATTTCATAACATTTGGCATCTAATGTACGCTTAACTTCCCAGAAAACTTTACGTTTACTTTTTGTAAGCGAGACTGTCAAATGAAAATGTCCGTGTACTTGCACGACTATGAATGTCCTCCTTACCTAATCTCATTCAAATGTGCATTATTTAACCTCTTTTGGTGATGGATTGCAAGCATTTCTGAGAGACTATTGACAGGGCATGTGACGCATGAATCCTTTAAAGGGCACAATTTGATATGATGTGCACAGAAACAAGAGTGATAAACAACAACAGACACTCAGAATAACTTCTTGACCTAGATAAACAGAATAAATCAAACTGCTTGACACTAATTGTATATCCATTGGGCACACATGCATATTACTACAGAGATACTAGATCAACATTTGGAACGTTCTTCTGTAACGGGATGGAATATGTGGCTGACAAGCTGAAAAATGGAAGTGTATCCAAATGGCAATCTTGGAGATTTGGGGAAAAGAGAGTTTGGGAATCGACTTTATGCAACCCATTTTTCTAATTAGATACATCAGTGTCCACCGTTTTTTTTTTTTTTTTTTTTGAGGATATACAAAAGCTGTGTCTTGTGGCTCATGTAAAAAATGGTTGCATGTAAAATTTTATGCAAACGTAAGCCATCCTACTTCAGGGTGTGACTAGGGAAAATTTAGGAAACATAAATGCAATTTTCAAACTGATTTAACACCCAAACCCCCAAAACATTGGAATTTGGTGAGTTTTTGGTGTTTATTGTGAAATAGCCTTAATAATTTACTTCTGGAAATGCATATTATCATTCCCTGAACAACCACCTTAAACTAGCCTAAGCTGGTTTAATCGTTGCCCAGCCTGGTCACGGCTCGTCTGTGGGCTGGTTTTAAAGGGGTTTTGGGCACTTTTCAGCTGGTCAGACAGAACTGGCCACCCAAATAAATAATACTTTCTTTACTGTAAACCAGACTCAGATTTTTTATTAATTATACCATATTGTGTGGTCATTGTTGCTTATGGTATAGCATCAAGGTTTGCTGAATAAATAAATCAATAAAAAAACAATTCACTCGCACTAAAAAAAAAAAAAACCTGAAAGGGTGGGAGTATGCAAATGCACAGAGTGGGTATATTTATGATTGTCCAGGAAAAGATTGTCTAGGTTATTTATTTATTTATTTTTTGTCTTGCCAGATAGGCTGCTGAGATTCATGACATCTAAGCTCAAGAGTTGGCAAGCTCATTCTCCTTGCAGCAGATAACTGTACTTAGTTCAGTAAATTATGCATGCATTATTTATATAATGATGCACCCTTTAAATATTCAGATTTGAGAAGGGGAAACATAAAACGTGATAAAACCATAGCACTTCGCTTATGTTTTTCAAATCCCAAATGAAAAAAAAAAACAGAATGGCTAAATGAAAATGATCTCTGTGGCCCCTATTTTAACGATCTAAGCACATGGACTAAAGCGCACGGCACAAGTGCACTTAGGGCGTGTCCAAATCCACCTTTGCTAGTTTAATGACAGGAAAAATGGTTGGCGCGCCCGGCACATGGTCTAAAGGTTTTGTGCCTATTCTCTTAATCAGTAATGGGTGTGTTTTATGCGTAACGTTCAATAAACCAATCAGAGTCTCATCTCCCATTCCCGTTAAAAGCCAGTTGAGCTCGCACCATGGTGGGTTGCTATGTACATGGCGGAATTTGCAAGCAGAAAGACTAAATGCTTCTCCAGAGAGGAAACGGATCTGCTCGTGCGCGAGGTTAAAGCGTGTGAGCTAGAGCCCGAAACCATTTGTTTTGAGATTGGCTGGTTAGCCGGCTCAGCCAAAACCTAAATGGCTGCTGCAGCCGCCAAACTTTTTATAGCTGCAAATGGCTGAAGCTGCCACTTCATGTCTACAGATGTCTATGTTATACTGATTTTCTAGATCTCAATATTTCCAAGCAATGCATGGCTTATGACGCAAACAGACGAAGTGTAGTAAAATAAAGACCTAAATGTGTATTTCGGACTTTTTTTCACCACAAGTCTGAAAGAAGACATCTTATTGAAGACAAATATCCAAAAATCTCAAAATTGACCAGTAAAAAAAAACGATGTTTTTGCCTGCCGTGTCTCGCCTTAATATAAACACACACTGTTATCAGTATTATTTTGGACAAAGTTTTGCACATTTCACTTCAATGTACACTGAAGCATGCGTCGTGAATTAGCAATGTGGAAACGTCTCGGTTACGTATGTAACCCTCGTTCCCTGAGTACAGGGAACGGAGACGTGTCGTCGGGGGAGTTCCCTGACGAATTGGGATCACGCTAGGGAGCCAACTGCCTTCGAGAGAATTAAAACGAGCCAATAGACATTGGCATGCAAGGTTTGCATTCCGTGACCCGCCTACCAGCGCGGGTATAAAAGGCGGAAGTAAACATTGCGCAATGCTTTTCGCTGAGGAGCCGAACAGTGTCCAGTCCTCGCGAAGGTACAGCAACATGGCGAAGGGACGACACGTCTCCGTTCCCTGTACTCAGGGAACGAGGGTTACATACGTAACCGAGACGTTCCCTTTCGTCCCGGGAACTCCGACGTGTCGTCGGGGGAGTTCCCTGACGAATTGGGATCCCTAATAAAACGCCATGGTGCTGGCCCCTTCCAGCGCCCAGCTAAGCTACCCTGCAGCAGTTTCTTGAAATAAGTTGTGGGAGCTAGCACGGGAACCACACTGCTGTTCCGCAAGACCCGCACAGTGGTTGGATAACACTGGGAAAGCGTTCCCTCAAGAGAGGAGGGAACGCTGCGGAAGCCCCAGCCTGACTGAGGAAGGCCAGGAATACACATATGTACTAGCCCGAAGGAATAGTGAAACATATGGCAGTCCCAGAGGTAGTCCCAATCCAAGGGAAGTGGGAGCGTACTCAAGGGGACGACGAACGAGTCCGTCAAGAGGAAGACATGGCTGAACTGCACATGGCATCATGGGTCACAGTAGAGACCACTGGGGCACCCAGTCTACTAACAACTCCTTACTAGAGGTAGCAGACCTGGCGCCGGGCGGTCCGCCGCGCCCAGCACCGAGGGGTGAAGGAGGAACTCACGAGGCTCACCGACGTAGGGCGCCAACGGAGCAAAAAGACGCACGTATCCGGCCGAGGCACGGAGTGGCGTGGCAAAGCGACACAACCTATTCCCTCGACCCACTGGCCGTAGCCAGAACTCGGGAGGAAACAGGTTCCACACGAAGGCTATAGAACCTAGCGAACGTGTTCGGTGTCGCCCAGCCCGCAGCTCTACAGATGTCTGTCAGCGAGGCGCCTTGAGCCAAAGCCCAGGAAGCGGCAACACCTCTAGTAGAGTGGGCACGCAACTTGGGAGGACAAGGCTCACCCAGAGATTCATACGCTCGGGTGATAGCATCCACTAACCAGTGGGCTAACCTCTGCTTGGAGACGGCCTTCCCCTTCTGCTGGCCTCCGTAACAGACAAAGAGCTGATCTGAGGTTCTGAAGCTTTGCGTTCTGTCAATATAAACCCGCAGAGCGCGGACGGGACAGAGAAAAGCTAGGGCTGGGTCTGCCTCCTCCTGGGGCAGCGCTTGCAGGTTCACTACCTGGTCCACGAAGGGAGTGGTAGGAACCTTGGGCACATATCCGAGCCGGGGTCTCAATACAACATGAGAAAGGACCGGCCCGAACTCTAGGCACGATTCGTCGACCGAAAAAGCCTGCAGATCCCCGACCCTCTTGAAAGAGGCCAAAGCTAACAAGAGCGCTGTCTTGATGGACAGGAAATTGAGCTCTACGGTCAGCAACGGCTCAAAGGGGGGGACCTTGAAGAGCTCTAAGTACCAGAGCTAGGTCCTAAGAGGGTACAGAGTGCAAAACCCGAGGTGGATTTAACCTCCTAGCACCCTTGAGGAATCTGATGACCAGGTCGTGCTTCCCCAAGGACTTACCTTCTATTGCATCGTGATGCGCGGCTATTGCGGCGACATACACTTTGAGGGTGGAGGGGGACAGCCTCCGCTCCAACCCATCTTGCAGGAAGGAAAGCACGACACCGATCGGGCAAGTTCGGGGGTCCTCCTGACGGGAGGAACACCAATCGACGAACAGGTTCCACTTCAACGCGTAGAGGCACCTCGTAGAGGGGGCTCTAGCGGAAGTGATGGTGTCTACCACTGCCTGTGGTAGACCACCTAGAACCTCCGCGTCCCGTCCAGAGACCAGACATGGAGTTTCCAGAGGTCTGGACGCGGGTGCCATAGAGTGCCCCGTCTCTGAGAAAGAAGGTCCTTCCTCAGAGGAATCGGCCAAGGAGGAGCTGTCGCGAGGAGCATGAGTTCCGTGAACCAAGTCCTGGTGGGCCAATACGGCGCCACTAGAAGGACCTGCTCCTCGTCCTCCCTGACCTTGCACAGTGTCTGTGCAAGAAGGCTCACTGGGGAAAACGCATACTTGCGTAGGTCCCGGGGCCAGCTGTGAGCCAGGGCATCCGTGCCGAGGGTTCCCTCGGTCAGGGAGAAAAACCACTGGCAATGGGTCGTGTCTGGAGACGCAAACAGATCTACCTGTGCGGCTCCAAAGACACTCCAAACCAGCTGGACCGCCTGGGGATGGAGTCGCCATTCTCCTGGCAGGGGAGGCAACTGTGAGAGCTCGTCTGCCACACGGTTGAGCTCCCCTGGAATGTGAACGGCACGAAGCGACCTCAGATGCTTCTGACTCCATAGGAGGAGGTGGGAGGCGAGTCGCGACATGCGACGGGAGCGTAGACCACCTTGATGGTTGATGTACGCAACGGTCGCAGTGCTGTCCGTACGGACCAGTACGTGCCTGTGTCTGAGAAACCCCTTGAGGCGACGCAGGGCTAGACGTACTGCTTGCAACTCTAGGCAGTTGATGTGCCAATGCAGTTGAGGCCCCGTCCACAGACCTGAAACTGCATGCCCTTTGTACGTGGCCCCCCACCCGGTGGCAGAGGCATCTGTGAAAACCACAGCATGCCTGGGAACCTGGACTAGGGGGACTCCGGCCCGTAGAAACGCAGGATCTGACCACGGGGAGAAGGTTTGGCGACAGTGCGGGGTCACTTTGACCCGGAACGTGCCGCTGCGCCACGCCCACCTCGGGACTCGATCGTGAAGCCAGCGCTGAAGCGGTCTCATATGTAACAGGCCGAGCGGCGTTACTGCGGCTGCGATATGCCCCAGGAGCCTCTGAAATTGTTTCAGTGGAACCGCTGTCCTGCCTCGAAAAGACCTGAGGCAGGTGAGCACTGACTGGACGCGTTCCTCCGTGAGGCACGCAGTCTGGGCGACCGAGTCCAGCTCCATACCGAGATAAGAGATCCTCTGCATGGGGCAGAGTTTGCTCTTGTCCCAGTTGACCTGAAGCCCCAACTGGCTGAGGTGCCGAAGCACCATGTCCCTGTGATCGCACAACACATCTCGCGAGTGGGCTAGAATGAGCCAGTCGTCGAGATAGTTGAGAATGCGAACGCCTTGTTCTCTCATGGGAACAATGGCCGCCTCCGCGACTTCCGTGAAGACACGAGGCGACAGGGCCAGCCCGAAGGGTAGGACCTTGTACTGATACGCTCGACCCTCGAAAGCAGACCGAAGAAACGGTCTGTGTCGAGGGAGAATCGAGACGTGAAAGTACGAGTCCTTCAGGTCGATCGCTGCAAACCATTCCTGGGGACGGATGCACTCGAAAATGCGCTTCTGCGTAAGCATTTTGAACGGGAGTTTGTGCAGGGCCCGATTCAAAACACGCAGGTCCAGGATTGGCCGTAACCCACCGCCTTTCTTGGGTACAATGAAGTAGGGGCTGTAAAACCCAGACCTCATCTCGGCAGGAGGGACCGGCTCGATCACGTCCTTCGCCAGCAGGACATCGATCTCTTTCCTCAAGACAGGGGCGTCCACCGACCGCACACGGGTGAAGTGGACGCCCCTGAACTTGGGAGGCCGGCGTGCACACTGAATTGCATAGCCGAACCGGACGGTGCGGATGAGCCATCGGGACGGACCCGGAAGCGTTTTTTAGCCAGGCTTCCAGATACGGTCTCAACAAACCCACCCGAACCACCGGCGTACCCGCGGAGGGGCAGCGAGGTGGAAGGCAGGGACCTGGCCCTGGTGGCACTGTAGCGACCAAGAGCGGGGTCTGGGCGTTTTAACTTGACACCAACCTGCTTCCACCTGAGGGCAGACGACAGAGAAGGCCCGTGGGCATTCTGCTGCGGGCTGCCCGGTGGCGAAGGGAGGGGGAGAGACGAAGAACGAGGCCCTGACTCCTCGTGTCCTGGTCTCTGCGCCTCCGGGCCCAGCTGCAGACCGGAGCGACGCAGCCGAGGCTGCGTCACTGCTATCTGCAAGCTGGGGAGAGGGGAACGGGAGTGGTGCAGCTAGGGGGTCGGCACGCACTGCCATTCTGACCCTCTCGGACGGAGGAAACTGGTCTTATTATACTGCCAGTCTCGACCGTGAGGGGAAACGAGGAACAAGGCCCGGGGGCATCGAGTCCTGGTTTCCCCTCACCCAGCGAGAGACGAGAGTGACAAGGCCGTAGCCCTCACTGCCATCTGAGCGCTGGGGCCCGTGAACGACTCAGAGGAATGGACTGCTCAAACTTTGGGTACCGCTGATTACTGGATAACCAGCGGCGGAACAGAAGCGAAATTCTCCACCCGGCCCTCCCCCGGGGGAAGGAGTGGTGATGGCACGCACTCCCAAAGAGCAGATTGTCACATACTCTGGGTCGCTCCTCTCAGGGTTGTTTCCCTTCCCTTTGCTGGGGGGAAAACAAACTCCGAGCGGGCTGGTTGTGAGGTGCTTCTGGACCACCAGTGTGGACATCGTCTAACCGAGGGCCAGCGCTGTGACTAATCACGGTCAGTCACTAAGCACAGCTCAACCCCGAGTTAGAACTACGCACGTGCAGTGGTAGCGAGAGAGGAAAAACTTCTGCAGATTTAGGCATGTTTGGCTTGCCATATTGGCACCAAAATGCTTCCATACTGCCAAAATTCTTCACACACATCCAGGCACTTTAGAACAGCCCAGGAAAGTGTGGCTGTTAAGTCTGAATCTTCAGCATGAGAAACACCATTATAGTAGGAACTCAGCATCATTTTCAGAGTATAACAGCCCTCTCTCCGATGTAGCGATCGACATCTGTCCTCCCTGGGGCCCCGAATGAAATGCTTGGTCCCTCATGAGAAGGACCAGAATCCCATCCGAAAGCCTTGACGGCACACGGCACGCTGAGCGGCTCAAGCCTTTACGAGAAAGGGGAGGCGAACAACGTGCCGACGTGGTCATGCACTCCTGAAAGAACATGAACCACCCACGAACGCAGTCTCAACACACTGATTAGGCATGTGAAACAGTGATCGTGGCCGTCAACCAGGCATGCAAGATAGTGAACGTGGCCATCGCTTCGATGACACACGGCACACTGGGCGCTCAAGCCTTCAGGCAAGGCGAACAACGTGCCGACGTGGTCATGCTCTCATAAGAAAGCATAAACCACCCACGAACACAGTCTCAGCATGTTTGCGATGCGCTAGAGGAGTGAGTGGTTCGTGCTCACTGAAACCCTCAGATCACCAATGTTATTCGCCAAAGTAGCCCTCTTCTGGTGCACCAGAAGAGAAACTATATCGGGGAAATAAGCAAAGGGACTCACCTCATAGAGGCACATGAGTCTTGAGCGCCGAATGACGCGCGCTGGGTTGCCGTGACAACCCGCGCTGTCAGCCGGCGCTCGACGGCACACGGCACGCTGAGCGGCTCAAGCCTTTACGAGAAAGGGGAGACGAACAACGTGCCGACGTGGTCATGCACTCCTGGGAGAACATGAACCACCCACGAACGTAGTCTCACACACTGATTAGGCATGTGAAACAATGAACGTGGCCGTCAAATAAGGACAGGAAACGATCGCATCCAGAAACACACGAGTGAAACGTCATCCTGAAAAGGACGCGATCTTCACTCGTGTTGCTCTTTTAGACAAAAAGAAATGCTCTTTTATGTGCCGAGGCACAAAGGGACCACCGCGGCAGACACAGCGGGGAAACTGCAAGCCCGTGTGCTGCACTCACCGTTACCAATACCAGCCGTTAAAACAGCTCTTTGTTTGAATAGAGAGAGAGAAACGGCCGGCAACGGGAAGCGATGGCCACTTGAAGCGCCGTCACACCAGCAGCAGAGGATTCCTTTCGCCAAAGAAGACTCGTTTTTCAATATTTCCTCGGAATACAGCAGCTCAGAGAGACACTGAATGGCTCCGAAGCAAAAAGCATTGCGCAATGTTTACTTCCGCCTTTTATACCCGCGCTGGTAGGCGGGTCACGGAATGCAAACCTTGCATGCCAATGTCTATTGGCTCGTTTTAATTCTCTCGAAGGCAGTTGGCTCCCTAGCGTGATCCCAATTCGTCAGGGAACTCCCCCGACGACACGTCGGAGTTCCCAGGACGAAAGGGAACAGTGGTTTGTTACTGCAGTAATATCACGTTCAGTGCTATAAATCTCTCCATTCCAGAATATTTGGTTCATAACATCAATCTTTGATTCAGGTGTTTGTGCAACCATGCCCTGAAGATTTAACAAAAGTCTGGGTAGGCCTAAGTAAAAAAAAAAAAGTAAGTAGGAATTAGGAAAGTATGTGAGAAGTGAGATCAAAATTACCTTGCTTGCTTCTTTCCGCCATTTCACCTCAGTGCGAGAAAAAAATGCATCGCTTCTTCTGTACGGAAAACGAGCAATTTTAATTGGTCGTCAATTCACTGTGGTCGTCAAGACTGTGCTGTTATGAATCCAGTGGGAAAATAGATCTTGTGTATTGTTTATATATTTTGTGTGTGTATGTCTCTATGTGATAGAATTATTATTTGATGCAAATAATTCTAGCCGGCTCAGCCAAATTTTATCAGATGGCGGCTCAATTTGGCTTACGAAATTATTGGTTGGCGGCGGCTGAAATTCTAAATGGCGCAAATGGTGGCGCCTGGCGGCGACTTCGGGGTCTAGCGTGAGGAGACCATCTATGGGACAAGCTGGATTCCACCATATCTTTATGTACACAATACTAATCTTTTACATTGTAATCCTTTTACTTTTAATATTTGGCTAGTTTGTGTGCTGCTGCGCGTCCCTGTGTGTGTAATAAGCAGAGTGTACGCGAGTTGTGGATCCGCTTTTGGCGCATATTACTAATGGGCCCTTTAAATAACAAAAACAATACTGTGCCATGACCAGTTTTTTGTTGGTCAATGGCACAATCTATTTCAGTTGCCTCAAAATAGCAACGTGCCAATAATGCGCCTGAACACACCTCGTTTTCAGACCAGCATGCCCATGGGCGCACAAATAGGCGCAAATGCATTTGCTATTTAAACAATGTGGCGCAAGACGTGAAAAAGACAACTACATCGGGCTGAAACTAGCAAAAAAAAGTGTATGATAGGGCCCTAAATCTTCATCTTTCAAAGTACATTTTATGTTTCTGCATAGATCAGTTTCAAAAACATTCTCCTTCTCTATCGCCCTCTGTCATACAAACAACCGCACACACCAGCGACCTGCCTCCTAGATGTTTTACTGATGTCATGCGAGGTAGGTGTTCCAGGTATCTTGTTGGGGGTCCAGCCCGACTGGTTTATCACTGATACTTCTGGTTCCAAATGATGCTTTAGCCTTGTGCTTCCATTTATCATCTGCCCCCAGGCAGCACACAGCTGAGCCAGGAGAGATAGGCAGTTTATTTTTCATAGTTATTTATTCAGTGTTCTCTCTGCCTTTGTGAGAGTGTCTATGTATTATGGTTGTTGTTGTTGGCATTGGCATGTAAGGCTGGGAAAGGTTACCAAGCTAAGCTGAATTCATGTGCTGTTAAAAATTATTACTAATTCATAATCCTTCTAACCCATTCTCTTTACACAGTAAAACACAAAATAAGATATGTAGTTGCATGTATGCATGTGTATATATATATATATATATATATATATATATATATATATATATATATATATACACATACATATATATATAGCCTGAATGACACTATATTCCGTAGAAAATTGTACATGTCTTTGTGTCTTACAGCTTTACAAAAAATAATATGCATTAATATTCATGAAGCCATGTTGCAGTATTACTAAAACACTGACACAGAGGAGTGTTTAGGAATTAGAGTAACCCAATCAGTGCCTTGGAAACATTATAAACAATAGTCTATTACAAAGTCATATAGAGTTACAGTCAAGTGCTTCACTTAAAATTAAAAGAGAGTTGCAAGAACACCTTCGAATACACAAGTGGACGTGGAGCATAACAAACGCATAAGGGTAAAGTTAATAACAGAGCAATTTGTTTTGTGTCTGGTCTCATTGCTCTTTGCCATGCAGCTCATAATTATTCCTCTTTATTCAAGGCAAGCCAATTAATTAAGCCTGATTAAATCCAGCTAGACCATAAACAACAAAATCATCGCTATATAACCAAACTACTGGAAAGACGTCAGTCAATGCTTTTTTTTTTCTTTCACCAAATCAGACATATTTATCCGAACATGGTCTCTGGGAGTGAAATAAACCAATCAGCAACATATCAGTTTGAAGCATCTGTGGCTCGCTGCACTCTAGGGGGAATATATGAAAGCTGGGGCCATCTGAAGTGGGCAAAGCAATTTTGAAGTGTTTGAGACATCTGAAAGATCACAGGCTGCCATGTTTCCAGGCCCATCCACCTCTCTCACCCATGGAGCTCTCAGTCTTGGATGGGAGATGTCCAAAGGCTTCTTCCTTAGTCAAGTGAACACAGCGAAACTGCATTCAGGTGCTATTAGTTTGCCGCACATCACAAAGAGACTAGGCTGGAAAAGAGCATCTAATGCACTTCCTGATGGTCTGACAGTGAGGAAAGGTCCACATATGAAAGAGTAATGTAAAACAGAGGCATGAATTTTAGACTGCAAACGAGAACATACTGTACGTGTGCAGCTTCATTCAAAATACTGGTGTAACAAATGTGCAACTGTGAAACATGGCTGTTCAGAATGACCTACTAACTACTACTACTAAAAAATAAAAAAGAATCTGTATGCATTGAATAAACAGATGACCTATTATATTTGCCAAAATGTGCAGTATAACCATGGTGTCTGCAAGGGATACGGAATATATATATATATATATAGATAGATATATATATATATATGATACTGTATATACCAAAATAACCAAACTATGCTTCTGTTAATATTGCATTTCAAATGTAGTCAATAAGATTGTTTATGTTTTATATATATATATAATGCACACCCTCTAAAAAAAAAAAAAAACATACTAAAGTTTTAAATGTTTATTGCTGCATTCTAAATACAGTAGTGTTATTTTTAATAAACAGTAGGCAGTATAGATTACATGCTGTGTAAATACAGTAGGAAGTACTATAATTCTATTCTGAATGTACAAGAACATATTGTTTATCACTGTCACATTCCAAAAAAGTGCAAAAAACCCAAAACATCAACAACAACAACAACAACAACAACAATATTTTGGCTCGTGTTTGAAACACCCTCTGCATCTTCATGCAAAAGGAAGTTCACATATCAGCATAATTTTTTTTTAAAAGCTTATGAGCATTTCTAGTTCATAAATGTTGTCATGCTCAGGCCTTGAGACCGATAAGCCATCAGTAACAATGCAAACTCTACTCCATGTAACAAAAAAGATTGTGCTTTATTGATAATGCAGACATTACATTTTAATCCAGCAAACAAAATTTTAACAGACACAATTCATCCTCCAGTGCTGAAGGTTCCTGCTTAAGTGTTCTCGCCTCTAGAGAGGAAAATGAATCACACTCTCTGTGCACAGGCCACCCCAAGGTGATTTATTTGCTGATTCCTTGTCACTGTGTAATTTATTGCAGTGCTTTTGTCTTCTTTTTTGTATACATGGAGTGATCAGGCAGTGCAAAGAAGCAAACGTGATTGTATTCCTAAGGAGATTCAGTCCAGGACTCGAGGTCAGCAAAAATATTCAGGTGAAGTATGTGTATACACACACACACACACACACACACACACACACACACACTATATATTATATATTATATATATATATATATATATATATATATATATATATATATATATATATATATATATATATATATTTATAATACAGGGCCGTTGAATGCTTGAATCTGATTGGTTGACGAACGTTCTAAGGTGTGCAATTATTTTCAGGGAAACACACGGCTAAAGCATTTCCAGGCAGGTCTTAACTGCATTACAGTTCCATATCACTTCGCGTAGTTGACTGTAATAACGGAAAATAGGAAACAATTCATAACAAGAAAAAACATGCAGCCCCATGCACTTGATCTGCAATTTTCAATGTCTAACTTCACAATCAATGGAAACATGCAGTTTAATTTTAATAAATAAAGTATATAGTCCTATCTATAATCAATAGAAAATTAAACTGAATATATAAAAAAATGTATAGTCCTGCTGCACGGGTTTTTGTAATTAATAAATTCTATGAGCTCTGTGACAATTTGCTGAAACCAGAGCCAATGGTGAAAGTCTCTGCTCGTGAAAACCCCGCCCCATTTTGGAGATCTCCGGTCTGCAGTTATACTTGTCCCTTTTTGGGTGTGAGCAAAAACGCACCGTTTTTTTTAAATGTCCCTTAAAATGCAAATGAGCCACAGCTCCCCGCCCCCGTTCAGAAGACGGCCGATACTTTGGCAAAATCTCAATCATCCAAAATCTCAGAAATAACCAGTACGGAGAGACTCAGGAAGAGCTTGCAACTTTTAGACGCACCTGGACACGTTGGTTAGTGGACACATTCATGTAGTTGTTGTGGAGTTACATCTCATCGACTTGCATGTACCGTCATGTTTAACTTTTATACAAGTTGACAGTTTCCTGAGGTCTTTATAAGACAGTGACATTTTTGGACTAATATTGTTCTGTGCTCGTCAGTGCAGCCAACGACAGAACAGTTTGCATACTTTGCTCGAACTTTTGCCATTGTGTTAGAACTGGTTACACTGTTGCGAAAACCAAATGGTGGAAACGTGCAGATTAAGGGGCCGTAATATTATAATAAGATCCCCTTCCTACGTCAGAAGCGAGCGAAATTTGACCGGCCTATTTTTTGACATGCTTGGAGAGAAAGGCTTACCAAAACAAAGTTACTGGGTTGTCACTTTTCACGTTTTCTGGGTTGGTGGATGCACCAGATTATAGTACTTAAACATGGAAAAAGTCAGATTTTAATGAGAAAAAAAAAAACAGAGGAAAAAAAACAAGACATACAGATTTGGAACAACATGAGGGTGAGTAATTTGCAAACGTGCAAAAAATAACACAATATAAATGGCTGTTCTTCATTACTTGCTAAACTACCACGATCACTAGAAAATGTCTCTTTTAAGCAAAAAACAATGCCAGTGCAATGCACAACTTAATATAAAAATTTACAGCACAGTGCAATACCAGCGCATTTATTGCCTGGGTAAACGGAATCGCGGGTGATTTGTGAATTCAGTTTCACCCCTAAATGTGGTGCATGTGTGTTTGCTTGTAAGGAGGGGGAGTACATTTCCTTGACATTTCGCTTGCTTGAATATAAATAGATTGCTTCAGCTCTGCTCTGTGGAATCCTGTCAGGACGCACTGCCTGAAAACACCAGCTTTGGCAGCTGATGATTCCTCACTGTGCCAGTTGCTTCAACCACCCTTATCATCCGCCTGGCAAAGTGCTGTACCTTGCCCTCGCTGCCTACATGTCCAGCCTACCCGCACCCACTGAGATAATTTAGTCAGCCACAGCAAGCCCAACTCTGTTTGGCAACCAAAAAGCAAGAGGCGTGCTTAAGGATGAGAAGACAGGTGCAGAAGACAGAGACATTCACAAAGCTCAGAGAAGATGTTTGGCCAATGATGTGTAGGTATTTGTGTAGATATTGACATAGGCCTACATATGTGCTCTGTCTGTGAAATCACTGTGGATTAATTTAAGGTCGAGAATGTGATCTGATCGTTCAATTGTTTGTGATATTTGTAATGGTTGAGTTTCGCAGTGAGAAAAAAACAGAAAATCTGGTTAGCCAAATCAGTCAACAGTGAAATTAGTAAGACACCAGGGGTGTGTCTGATACAATGGCAGACCTGCCTTTCTCAAATAATGAGCTCACTCTGTTGATTCATTGTTTTTTTGCTTTCTAAAATAAAGTGAATTGTGTTCATGTGCTATGTAATGACGCTCACTATTCAGCCATATAAAGACGTGTCAGCAAATAAAAAAATAAGCAATTCAGAGTGTGAAAAAATAGTAAGTATCTGCCAAAACTTTACTTAACCACCTGAAGAGGGTGGATTGGAATCCACTGTTGCTTCAATGTATATGTAATGAGTGATTATAATCAAGGTATTAATCAATATTTTTCCCTCTAAATATCAAATGAGTTGAATGACTTCTCTGGAGATTTTACTTTGTTATAGAAGTTACCAGTGTAATTACTGAAATGTTCTTTTCATGTATTCTTTAATGTCTGTATTTGATATTTGAATGCAGTAACAGTCCCCGATTATTTAGCCTGGTTTCAAGAAATGAAATATGGACTTGTTTTGTGTTTGAGAAAGGTCTTCAACGTTTTAAAGTATATAGGGGTCATTGAAGCCAATAGTTTAAGGGACCATTTCTTTGTTAAAGCCTTACTTTCCAGTTAGACTAAAGTGTAGCTATCCTTAAGAGAAAGAACGTATTATCTTGATGTTTTGAGAGGACTCTCCTGTTTATATTTAGAGCCTGGCCAAATTCAACCTTGGAAAAGCTGTGTGTCGGTGTGTGTGTTAGTCTTCTTGGTTACAGGTTAAGGAACCACTGGCATTATTGGAGATTGACTGACTTGTTGTTCTGGCGCTGGCGCCCAGCAACCCATATCTGAGACCTGGAAGGTCATGACGTGTCTAACCTCAGGGTCCGAGTGTCAGCTGCCTAATTGATGGAGATATGCTTCTGTCTATCTGTATATGTGTGGAAAATTACTATGTTTATCTATCTCTTAGTCAATCAGAAACTGCAACCTGAAGTGAGAACGTAGCTTAGACCTTGGTGAAGGGTATAATTGCTGTGATCTTTGTAACTGTAAGCGGGGCGGTCTACGATCTCCTGTGTGAGTCTTGAAGCTGACTTCTGCTGATGAAACTGCAAACTATATTCAGTAAAACTTTTCTTCAATTTATTATAATTCTGACTTCTTGCAAACATCTGGTCCGTGGGTCCTAAACTCTAAATCCCATTACACACCAAATTAAGTCAAACAAAAGAATTGATATGGTAGCCTGTTTCTAAAATAAACAAACAATAAACAAACAAACAAACAAATAAATAATGTAATATATAAATACATACTTTACTGTACTGAATTTATGAATACATAAATACAGTACTGGTCAAAAGTTTGGAAACATTACTGTTTTTAATGTTTTTGAAAGAAGTCTCATATGCTCATCAAGCCTGCATTTATTTTATTTTATAAAAAATACAGAAATAACAGTAATATGGTGAAATATTATTACAATTAAAAATAATGGTTTTCTATTTGAATATACTTTAAAATATAATTTATTTCTGAGAAGCAAAGCTGATTTTTCAGCATCATCAGAATGTCATTACAGTCTTCAGTGTCACGTTCCATCAGAAATCATTCTAATACGATAATTTATTATCAATGTAACAGTTGTGCTGCTTAATGTTTTTATAACCTGTGATTATTTTTTTTTTAATTCTTTTTGAATAAAAAGTAAAAACAAAAAGAACAGCAATTATTTAAAATAGATAGCTTTTGTAACAATATACACTACCGTTCAAAGTTTGGGGTCAGTAAATTTATTTATTTTTATTTATTTTTTTTTGTTAAAAGAAATTAATACTTTTATTCAGCCAGGATGTGTTAAATTGATAAAAGTGATAGTAAATATTTATATTGTAGAAAAGATTTCTATTTTGAATAAATTCTGTTCTTTTTAACTTTTTATTCATCAATAAATCCTGAAAAAACTATCACAGTTTACAACATTCACATTGATAATAATTGAGTATTGAATCAGCATATTAGAATGATTTCTGAAGGATCATGTGACACTGAAGACTGGAGTAATGATGCTAAAAATATAGCTTTGCGTCACAGAAATACATTATATTTTAAAGTATATTAAAATAGAAAACCATTATTTTAAATTGTAATAATATTTTAAAATATTACTGTTCCCTTTGAAGGGAACTCGAGCTGCGTCAAGCTGTGGGAACGCCCCTGCGTTGTGCGTCCTGAAGCACGTATGGAATCAGCCCAATGGAGAGATGGAACGTCATAGGCGGGTGACGTCATCGACCAGGAAACTATAAAGCACCCCATAAACACAAGCGCAATAGCTTCTGTGCCTTCAGTCGCGCTATATGTGAATCTGTCCCTGTGTGAATATTGTCTGTCCTTACATACTCTGCACCACACAAACAATTTATATATATATATATATATATATATATATATATATATATATATATATATATTAAGAGAGATATGGCGAACAAACAGCAGTTTAGGGAGTGTGTCCCTCCCTGCTCGCGTTATTTAACGAGTGGGGATACACACGTTCTTTGTGTTGTTTGTTTGGGAGTGTAGCATGCCCAGTCAGCTCTCGAGGGAGCTGATTGTGAGCATTGCGAGCGTCTGCCATTAAGGACGCTCCGCTCCCGCCGGGCGCTCTTTGAGGAGAGCGGTTCGGTGCGCGCTCCCTGCGGTTCGGGTCCCGCTCTTGCCGAGGCAGAGCGACGACGCGTATCGTGGGGATCGCATATGGATCTCTCAGCGGGGTTAGAGACGGGCTCTGCCTTATCTCTCCCTTCACCTGTGAGATCCAGTGCCTCAGTCCCGTATTCGGAAGCACGCGCTGCGGTTTCTTCCGCTCGGGCTGAGGCACCAGTGTTGCTTCTATCCAGTTCTGAGGAGCTGGATGTTGCTAGTATATATATATGAGGGAGATGTGGAGGATTCGCCACCTTACACTCCCGAAAGCGATGAGCTAGTGGAGGTATTAACAAGAGCTGTAGAAAAACTCAGCATTGTATGGCCAGTGACTAGACAGGAGTCTGTTTCTAAATTAAAATTAGATGAGAGATTTTCGCCGTCACGAGTGCAACCTCCACGCCGGTGCGTGCCGTCTTTTTTCTTTCCCGATCTCCACACTGAGGTGTCGAAATCGTGGGAAAAACCGGTGTCATATAGAGAAAATGTTTAGTCCCCAGACTTCAACATATTCCAATATTGTGAGGGATAATTCATATGGTTGTTCGGCTATGCCTCGCGTGGTAGAGGCGCTTGCGAGTTTTCTCTCCCTCGAGGCTGCGTCATCTGTTAAGGCACCGGCATTACCCACCAAGCCTAGAAAGCTTAGGAATATTTCGTTTTTTGTGGGTAAAGCGTATTCGGCAGCAGGTCATGTCTGCATACTATGTCTATTATGAAGAAAAAAAAAAACGGGCATACCAGGCTGACCTGCTGAGGGACGTGAGTGAGAGTGAGGAGGTCAGTGCTGACGTGGTTCGCGAACTGCGTCAGGCGGCTGATTTTTCCCTGCGTGGCCGTAGAAAGACATCTGTGGTTAAATCAGACAAATATAAAAGGGAAAGGAAAAGCTTTCCTTTTAGACACTCCTCTCTCCCCCCTGGGTTTATTTGGCGATGCTGTAAATTCTGTCATTGATAAATTCAAGGAGAAGGAAAAGCAAACAACAGCTTTTAACAAATTTCTCCCTTTTAAAAATTCATGTCCCTGGGACTGCTGGGCGGGAGCAGCCCCGGCCGTCTGCGAGCTTATCACATAGGCGCTGAAGCAGAGTGTCGCGTCTCGTGCTCCTCCTGCTGGACAGTGGGCTCAGCCGCGGCACTCTCAGCCGAAATCTCCCAGTAATAGAACTGATCTGAGGACAGTTATATTAGCTAAGAAGGCTTCGGCTAAGAAGAAGTCCTGGCGCCACGGCGCGCAGGACACTGAGGGTGGTTCCCACCGAGGCGGAAAGGTGTTCACCTCTTTCTACGGTGCCCATTCCTCCTCGGTGCCCTCAGGGGCCCGTTCTGCCAACCCCGCCTTAATGCGGGGGCGCAGACGGTCCCAGCGAGCGATTTCCCGAGGGACGCTCGCTCCCTCTGAGGAGGGTTTCAGAGCGGTTAAACCAGTTGTTCCCTGCCGGTGTGCCGTTACAGGGCGCTGCGTTTGCTGCTCAAGTTACACCAGAGGCCAGACTCGAGAGACTGGTACCCTTAGTAGAATTTCTGGCAGAGGGGAAAAGCCTTCCAAAAATATCTCATTGGGTCCTGCAGACAATAGAAAAGGATTATGCTATCCAATTCAGGTGTCGTCCACCAAGATTCAGAGGGGTTCTGCCTACAGTGGTGGGCCCCGAGCAGGCTCTGGTTATGGAACAAAAGGTGAAAGCACTCCTTCAAAAGGAGGCTATAGAACGGGTTCCTCCTCCCAGTATGGAGTCAGGCTATTACAGCCGATATTTCATCGTTCCAAAGTAGGATGGGGGGTTGCGTCCAATTTTAGACCTGCGCCTATTGGATCGCTTGGTAGGGAAGCCAAAATTCAAGTTGCTCTCTATCAAGCAGATCGTGTCACAAATCAGATCCGAGGACTGGTCTGTCACGATAGATCGAAGGGACGCGTACTTCCACATTTCCATCCTTCCACAACACAGGAAGTTCCTGAGGTTCGCCTTCGGGGGCGAGGTGTACCAGCACAGGGTTCTTCCGTTTGGCCTAGCTTTATCTCCCCGCACTTTCACGATGGTGGTTCGGCATCGAGATGTCGTTCTCGTTCATATCAGGAAGTTGGGGTTGAGGCTGAACGCAAAGAAAAGTGTATTATCTCCTTCTCAGAAGACCACTTTTCTGGGTGTCGTTTGGGTTTCGGTTTCGATGCAGGCGCGACTGGCTCCGACCCGCATCAGTTCGATTCTCTCAGCTGTGAAACAAGTAAAGCTAGGCCAGCTACTTACTGTAAAACAGTTTTAGAGACTGTCGGGTCTGATGGCAGCAGCGTCCAACGTTATACCTTGCGGCCTGTTGTACATGAGACCGCTACAGTGGTGGTTCAGGACCAAGGGATTCTCCCCGAGGGGAAATCCGCTCCGCACGGTCAAAGTCACGCGGCGCTGCCTTCGTGCTCTGGTCATGTGGAAAGAAACTTGGTTCCTATTCAAAGGTCCTGTGCTGGGTCGCGTGGCGCTAATGGCGGATGCTTCCCTCACAGGCTGGGGGGCGGTCACGAGTGGTCGTCCAGCCCAAGGTCTGTCTCAGGACCATCATCTATCATGGCTTATAAATTGTCTAGAGATGTTGGCGGTGTTCCAGGCTCTGAAACACTTCCTAGCAGACCTGAGAGGTCATCATGTGTTAGTTCAGTCAGGCAACACGTCGGTGGTCTCTTATATAAATCATCAGGGGAGCCTGCGGTTTCGCCGGCTTTACAAGTTGGCCCGTCAGATCCTCCTGTGGTCCCAAGGGAGGTTACTATCTCTGAGAGCAATGTATCTTCCTGGGTATTTGAATGTGGTAGCAGACTCCCTGTCGAGGCAGGGGCCGAGGCCGGGGGGTTGGAGTCTCCACCCCGAGGTGGTGGAGCTCCTTTGGTGAGTTTCGGTCGCGCCGAGGTGGACCTATTCACTTCCAAGGTGACCACACACTGTCATCTGTGGTTTTCCATCAGCCATCCAGCCCCTCTGAGGTTGGACGCTATGGGGCAGCCGTGGCCGAGGTCACGTCTGTTCACCTTTCCCCCGATTGCTCTGCTACCTGGAGTTCTGGAGAGGGTTCGCCGGGACGGGGTCAGCCTACTACTAGTAGCCCTGTTCTGGCCGGCCCGAGTATGGTTTGCGGACCTGATTTCTCTCCTGGACGGTTCTCCTTTGGAGCTCCCGGTCAGGAGGGATCTACTCTCTCAGGCGGGCAGCATGATATTTCACCGCCGCCCAGTACTGTGGGCTTGGCCTCCGAGGGGGCCCAGCTCATGAACTCTGGTCTCTCAACCGAGGTTGTTGAGACCATTCTTCACTCCAGAGCTCCATCCGCGAGGAAGCTTTATGCCTTGAAGTGAAAACTTTTCACTTCTTGGTGTGGAGAACACCTGCAGGACCCGGTTAACGGCCCAGTGGGTGCAGTGCTGGAATTCCTGCAGGAGCGCTTCTCCACAGGGCTATCCCCCTCCACACTAAAGGTGTATGTGGCGGCACTGGCTGCTCACCACGTCCCTTTCCGTGGAGTTTCTCTGGGAGACACCCGCTTATAACTCGTTTCCTTCGTGGCACATTGAGGCTGAGGCCAGCAGTTCGTACGAGGGTGCCGGCCTGGGATCTGGCTATCGTATTAGAAGGTCTTTCCTAAGCTCCTCTTGAACCTATCGAAGAAGTTCCTGAGAAGTTTCTCACGTTTAAGACTATCTTTCTTCTTGCTATCTCCTCACTAAAGAGAATCGGTGATTTGCAGGCTCTGTCGGTTTCACCCTTGTGCCTGGAATTTTCGCCTGGCATGGTTAAGGCTTTTTTGCGTCCTAGACCAGGTTACGTTCCCTAGGTCCCTACTAATGTTGTTAGACCTACAGTTCTGCAGGCCTTCTGTCCTCCTCCATTTCTGTCGTCTGACCAGGAGAAACTTAATTTACTCTGCCCTGTTAGGGCGTTAGACGCCTATATCCACAGAACTGCCCTGTGGAGGAAGTCAGAACAACTATTTGCGTGTTTTGGGCCACCCAAGAAGGGGTGTCCCGTGTCTAAACAGAGAATAAGCAAGTGTGTGGTCGAGGCTATCTCACTTGCCTATGAGTCACCTTGGCTGTACGAGCCCACTCTATCAGGAGTATGGCGGCTACTAAAGCCTTATTGTCAGGAGTTTCCCTCAGTGACGTTTGTGATGCGGCTGGATGGTCTTCACCGCATACTTTCATTAAGATCTATGACCTAGACTTAATTCCTTCCCCTGGGGCACAGGTGCTCTCGCCCTCGGTGCGCTAGTTCTCACATGGCGGTCACTTGGTCCTATGGCTACGTGGGTATTAGCGTTCCCACAGCTTGACGCAGCTCGAGTTCCCTTGAAAGGGAACGTCTCGGTTACGTATGTAACCTTAGTTCCCTGATAGGGAACGAGACGCTGCGTCATTCCACCATACTCCCGGCATTCCCGCTAGCGCTTCCTTCAGGCCTATCAGAAGCTATTGCGCTTGTGTTTATGGGGTGCTTTATAGTTTCCTGGTCGATGACGTCACCCGCCTATGACGTTCCATCTCTCCATTGGGCTGATTCCATACGTGCTTCAGGACGCACAACGCAGGGGCGTTCCCACAGCTTGACGCAGCGTCTCGTTCCCTATCAGGGAACTAAGGTTACATACGTAACCGAGACGTTTTTTTTCTGTATTTTTGATAAATGAAATGCAGGCTTGAAGAGCATAAGAGACTTTTTCCAAAAACATTAAAAATAGTAATGTTTCCAAACTTTTGACCAGTACTATACATATATACATACAATTACATAAAAATATACATTTCAAAAATGTGACTTTATATTTCACAAAATGTAAGATTTAAGATAAAATTGAAGGAAACTGGTTCTGTACAATACAATTAGAACAAACAAGCAAACGAATAAATATCTCACAACAACCATATCTTTACATAATTATATGGATTACTAAAATATATATTTAGCAATTTTAATCTCACAATATTAATTAGAATATTAAAATATAAGCAAGTAATTTATGCAACTGCTTATTGCTAATTGCTAGCATTTGCTAGAAAAATGCTAATTGTTTTGCATGGTCACATTTTGAAGTGGCCAATTTCACCCTATAGGCCCTTTTGGCATCATGTGTTCAGGAAACAACAGCTTCTGATAGTGAATTTTTTTTTTAAATTCGATGAAAATGGAGCTCTAAATTCTCGTTAGACAATTGGTAAGCACGGTCGTCTCTCTTGTCCTAGCAGCACAAATTCATTCTGACTGAATCTTAATTAACAAATCAGTCTTGGTTTTATTTGAATATGCACGTCCTGAGCATAGAGGACATCTGAGAGAAAGACAATAAAGCAGGGGACAGTAGAAAGTTTACCGTGACAGTTCAGCAAACAGAGGGGGAATTGTTAAATGGCTATAGAGGGCAAAAATCAGCAGAACAACAACCTTGCAAGCCAGCCACTATTTGTTAGCCATATTGTAAATGTTTGAGTAAAAATTATATAAATTTATGCAAATAAGAATGGTAACAAAGCGCTTTGTGACAGAGAAAGTGAATATAAATGGGACTGCTTCCTAGATAACCTAAAATGGGAGCTTGGCAAAATGAAGACGTATAAATCAATTGTGGAACTTGTCACAAAAGTTGTCTCCTTCTAACTGCTCTAAGTATGTGTATGTGTTCAAGCAAGGCACGAAAATTTCCCTGTCCTCTTCCATGAGGATATTTAGTCACTCTGTATTCATGGCCCACGACTTCATAAGCAAAGGATAGAAAAGACTAACCTTGACCTTTCCACAAGTCCACAAAATGAAGAGAAAGATCACCATTAATCGCTAGTCATCTACTCGCATTTCATACAGCTGGTTTTTGTCATTTCAGATAATGAGATGGAACAGGCTCTGCCAGAGACACGGTCCCAGTCGTGGCTGACCATTGCATGTGCCCTTGAACCCAGCTGGACCTCCCAAGAAACACGGCAACTCATTATTCTGTCAGATGTCACATCGAGCCATGCAAGATGGTCAGTAAACTGCTTCCAAACGGAGATGGAGTTTTCTCATTGTTTAGCAGGATTCCCAGAATAGAAGCCATATTTCAAAGCGCGGACTTTCACAACAGTGTTCGGTTAGTGTGTTCACCACGTCGTAACTTTTTAGTGTGCACCTCATTATTAGTGATTTTACTGCTAGGCTGTTGAAACACAAAGGAGGGAAGTGCGGGGACAGTGTCATGTTGCTTCAACTGATCAAATGGTGAGTAAAGATAAATACAGGCTCAAATAAATGCTTTTTTTCTTTCATATTTTCTTCAGACTAGAGAACAGAGTTGAAAAGAGCAACTGGGGCACAATAAAGCAATGGAGCAAGAAACTCCCCCAGCTCCGAGCATGAACGACGCAATAAAAGTCTGATTATTATTTAGAGAGAATATTGCCTCAATAAAACAGCAATTCCAGGCAGGATTCACAGGACATGGCACCAAGGTCTCGCTGTGCAGCCATATTTGGATGGATTTCTGTGGTAGAAAGTAGAAAATGAAACCATTAATGACCAGGAATCTGAATAGAAATATCAGCTTCATATCTGTTGGAGCTGCTCCCTTGATTTGATTTTATTAGACAAAAAAGTAGTGAAATGCACTAATTTTTCAAGGATAACACAACTTGTTTCCATTGGGGTCCTTGATGTAAAGCACAAACTTCACTCCTAGTGACAGGTTACTTTGGCATTGCATACTGTAAAAAAAAAAAAAAAAAAAAATACAATACAAGTTTCCACATTAGCAAAGTTTACTACCACAATTAAACATCCACACAATACACCAATACAAATTTATCAATAAAACAACTTATCTAATAACCAACTTTTGACTTACAAACTAAAACCAACCATATTTGAAATACTTTAGGTAACACTTAATAATGAATAATCATTAATAATAATTAATAATGAATAATCATGTACCAATAGCTGAATTAATAGTTACTTCTACATAAACTCATGATTAGTGAACATATGAACTAATCATGAACCAAAATGAAGATCGATCCTTAACGACAGGAGTCATAATGATTCAAGATTGATTCAATGATTTAAGCAGCCTTAAACATGTTAGTACATGTTTGATAGTTAATGCATTAATTAACGTTCAGGGGTAAACTAAATTAATCAGGCTCTGTAAGAAGAAATATGAAATATTTTGACTTTGAAACACATGTAACTAAACAATTTATTAGTCATAATTTAAACTACTGACATCAGCAGCTTTGTCATAAACACATAAAAACATAAAGAATAAATAAGAAGTAATCTAAATTTGAATTAAACATATGATTTAATACTACCATAATTTAAACTGTAATATGCCATCCGCAGCTTTGTGAGAAATAATTGGAATGGCACATGATTATTTAGCCATTAATTACATAGATCCATCTAAATAAAAGTGGAAAATAGACTAATAGCTACCACTAATAAATATATTTTGTTCTAAACCGTTTTATGATTTTTTTTAATAGTTAATTTAGACCTATGTTTAGTAATAGCTAATTTTCTAACTACAGTATGTAGTTAGAGTACGGATGAAAAATAGCCTTTGGCTAATTCTGGTACATTTGGAATGTTTTTATTAATGTACAATGTCCCTGTCAAACTAAATAAAAAAATAAAATAAAAAAATGTAGGGTTTGTTTCTGGTGGGACACTCATTAGTGGCACACTCTGTAGTTGTGTTCCTATGGTAATGCTGGCATTTTAATCTCATACATGTTGACTGCTTTGGTGAACAGAATTAATAATTAAAGACCTGTTTGCATGCATGTTGTATTTGGGAGTTTTCAGGAGGTTATGTAGTAATTAACTTTTTTTTTTTTTAATGTATATGCTTCATATGGCAACGTGCCATATGTGTCTTTACAGGTATGTTTGGACTTTCTTTTAAATCCATATATGTTTAATCGTATAAATAAAAATGAAATAACTTTACATCATTTTTATCTTTGGTTTTTTGTACCATGGGTGTAAATGATTTGTAAGTGCATCATTGTGTCATGACTTAACTTGAGGAGGCACATCATAGTTAATTCATTATTAACTAACCATACACTAACATCAACTAATGGCTTGTTAATGCATCATTATGTCATGACTTTACTTGAGGGGGCACGATACTAACTCATGATTAACTAACATAAAGTAATGGCTTGTTAATGCAAGACTGTGTCATGACTTTACTTGAGTGGGCACATCATAATTAATTCACTGTTAACTACTTACCAATTTCAGCTCATGATTTATCATAAAATTACAATCAAATACACATGTACTACAACTAGTGTGCAGCCCAGTTAAGTGATGTTGTGTGGTCAGAGAACAGAGGAACAGTATCATCATCACTGCCTGCTTCTGGATGGAGAGTGAACTACTGATCCCAGCAAACATTCCCCTGACCTTAGCTCATGTTTCCTGTTTGGCTATTTTTTTTTTTTTTGGGAACCGATTCCTCAGGATGGGAAAGAGAATCTCACAAAATAGATTAGGACCTTTTAAGATAAATTATTAGTGTATTTAGTATTTTCTATGTTTGATGGAGGATCAGTAAAATTATGACAAACTAATCCTGTGCCTTTCAGTAATGTTTATGACGAAGCTGCTGGTGTCAATCAGCATGACTAATAAATTGTTTAGCTAAATGTGTTTCAAAGTCAAAATATCTCATATTTATTCTTACAAAGCCTGATTGATTTAGTTTACCCCTAAACGCTAATTAATGCATTAACTATCAAACATGACATGTTTAAGGCTGCTGTTATTCATACATGAATCATTATGACTCCTGTCGTAGTTAAGGATTGATCTTCATTGGTTCATGATGAAGTAACTATTAATTCAGGTATTGGTACATGATTGTTCATGCCCTGTTATTGTAAAGTGTTACCATACTTTTAATATCCAGAGGCAACTTATTCCACATTTGAGCCCCTGAGTATTCGGAAGACCTACAACCATACAAAGTTTTGTAATGAGGCTTTGCCTAGTATTATAAAAATGTCTCTCACCTATGTGTTAAAATATGAAGGAGCTCTTTTATTGATTATCTTGTGTACCAATTTTAGTTTAAAATGTGCTACTCTGCTTTTTAGGTAACCAATCAAGATACAAATGGAATACAACAACATGTGTACACCTACTAAAACCTAAAACTA
This sequence comes from Gila orcuttii, assembly GCA_026230005.1. Taxonomy (NCBI): domain Eukaryota; kingdom Metazoa; phylum Chordata; class Actinopteri; order Cypriniformes; family Leuciscidae; genus Gila; species Gila orcuttii. Next base: position 28,594,734 of record JAPDVR010000013.1, on the reverse strand, counting down.
ACCTTATCAATTTATTTTGAGATTTCAGTAACTTGTCCAACCATACATGAGACAGATCAGACATCCAAGAAATACATGCGTACTTAAAATTACATTACACTAAACATGATGCAAGTGATTTTAAAGGGGTCATGAACTAGCTTTTTAAAAAATGTTATATTGTTGTCTGAGGTCAACTTATGACGTTCACTTGGTTTTTACATTCAAAAACATCAAAATGAATAAGTAATAGGCTATTTTCTACCCTAGTTTTGAGCCTAGCTCAAAAACGCTCGGTTTTTATGGGCGTCTCGCATTGAAGACTTGGAAGTAAACGCCCACTGCTGTGAGTGGATAACAGTTTTGCATATTATAAGGAGTTTCAACTCACTCGTCAGTAACGTTTAGACTGATACACATGTACACATAATTATTAGATATCAAACGATCTGTAACAATGCAATACTAGCCTATCAGATTATTATTATTTTTTAAATAAAAATTTTACTCACATAAGTGTGTTGCACCATTCCTGTCGGATCCAATATAGAAGGCACAGCACCGTTTTCTAATCTTAATCGGTCTGCAAATCCAGTCTCGACCTGTGTCTTGTTTCCAAAACAATCCTCAGTGAAATTAAGCGAACAAACGGACAATGTTTTACCCACATCAGCTGGAACGTCATTAAATCCATTAAATCCTATTGGAATCCAGAGGAAGCTTATGCAGCGACTGTCTTCTTCCACAACCAGGCACTGCACAATATTTTGTAAATGTCATGTTTATTGCTCGGTAGCTCGATCCAGTTTGTCATAGTGATGTTACGTTCGTGAACGAATCGTTCTTTTTGAACGAATCTTTTAGGTGAACGAATCATTCTTGTTCATGTTATCCATTGACTCATATTTCTCGTTCACTGAAATTCCTCCCTCCACCACTGCGTGCCGCTATTGCGCGCATGCGCAGCTCAATGAACCGTGTAGCTCTGTGGACCGTTTCATCTGTCAAAGACAAAGAGTGACTAACCCTCGAGCCAATAGCCTTCGAGTATGATACGAGGAAGGAGCATGTGATTTGTTGAATCTAGTGAACGAATACGCCCTTTATTGAGTTGCTTTGAGTTTGAACGAGTCAAATGAACTGTAACATACATCTCGTTCGTGAATGAAAGATTATATCATATTGCTCTGTTTTGAGTCTGAACGAGAGAGAGATCTCCCGTTCGTGAACGAATTGAACGAACTGGTTGCTTTACCCAGTTCGTGTACCAGGTCGGCCATTCTGTCAATCTAGTTCATCAATCAGCAGAAAGTGAATGCAAAGCGCAGGTATCTGTACTGTGCACGCGCAATTCATATCTTACATACAGAACATAACTCCTCATTTAACTCGTTCAGACCAAACAAATAAAATGTTAACTAGCCTGCCTAGTATGCAAACAAATCAAAAAAACACTTGTGATTTGGTCATCCGAAAAGAGTGTAATTTAAAAGATAAAAAGAGTGTAAAGACTTTGATCGCTTATTTAGACTTATTTTATCCATTTAATGAGTAGGGCACCATTTTTAATAAAGTCAAATCAGTTTTTATTTTGTAACAAGGAAATACGTTAGTTGAACAACACATTTTGCCGCACCTGCTGCTGACGTATTTGTGTAATATGGAAAAAAAAAAAAAACTGAACGAATCAGTGAACGAATCTGAACGAATCATTTTGGTGAACGAACTAAAAATGAACGAGTCTCTGGAAAGAATCAAAATTTCCACCACTAGTTTGTCATCACGAGGTAGGCCCATGTGATTTAGCTATGCGTGTAATGCGCGAATCGGTGGGCGGGGCTAAAGTAGCCGTGTTGAAGTAGGCGTTGATCTTCTTCAGCGGGGGTGGTGTTTTATCCTCTTTGACGTCATAGTTCCCCACTTTGAAAAACGAGTCGTTTGCTGAGCCTGGTGTCAATAAAAGCATTTATTGGACTAACAAGGACGTTTTCAGTTCTGAAATTTACAGGATATTCTTACAATATGATGATCTCTTAGATGTCAAAAGCTCAAGGAAAATTTGATTTCTCAGTTCATCACCCCTTTATACATAAAACTAACATATCTAGCAAGAAATGTTGTTCTAGCATTAACCTCACCTAAAGTTTTCATAGCCATACTTGCACCACTTAAATCATTGTCAAGGACACATTCGAGATAATTAACAGTAGTTCTGTTTGATATTACACAATCGCCTACCTTGATAGACATGTTAGCAACCTTGTTCAGTTTACATTTAGACCCAAATAATAGGGAGTCTGTCTTACCTAAATGCAATAAGAGTTTATTTTCAGAGACCCAGTCTCTTACCTTACATAGCTGCTCACCTAATATCACTTGTATTTTGCTGCCATCCTTGTCTGAAACCAGTAAATCAGTCATCGCCATATAAAAACAGTCACACACTGCGTGCATATCATTTATGTTTAGGAGGAATAAAGCACTTCCCTGTGAAACTCCATATATTAATAATTGTTTCCTCAGAGAGAATTGGATCAATTTCTACCCTTTGTATTCTCACCATATTTGAAAAACCCATGACACTTAATTTGTCTAACAGTATTGAATGATTCACAGTGTCAAAAGCTTTTTGGAGATCCAAGAGTACCATTTTACCTCCATCAATCTGCTTCCTTATAAAATCTGTTAAATATAGTAAAGAATCAGTTGAATAAGATCTTCTAAAACCATAAATGAAACCCTTCTTGCACACATACAGATACATCTGTTTGTACACAATCTTCTCTAAATTTCTATGAAGCCACACTAAGAATGGAGACCGGACAGTAATTTCCAGGATCATATCTATTTCCTTTCTTGTATAATGGAATGACCTTGGCTATCTTCATATGAAAGTGCAATAGTGCATCAGATCATCTTAGTACGGTTTCTCTGATCTGTGCTGTCATAGACGAGGGTCTGGAGCTGAAGCATTGTAGTGGATATTCAGCGCAGCGTTCACGTCATGACCCAGGATGAGGATAGATAGTGGCATTGGCCAGGCCTCATCCATTCACTCTAGGGGGCTGCTGGGCTGGGAAATGGCAGCCTATGACAATATCTCTATTAGGAATGATGGAAAGCATGTCAGCAAGCCTTTATTAACAGCCCTTGCTAGCCTGCACCAGACCTGCTGCTATTTGAGTAATGCCACTCAGCAGTGCGCCCCAGACCTTTAATGTACACCCACATCCCACTGCTGTAATTTCCTGAGAGGGTAGGTCGTTAGTTTTGATTTGTATCAAAATATATTAATAAATTATTCTTTCAATTACCTGTGGCCTTCAACATGGAGAAGCCAAGCCAAGGAACATTTTTCACATCAGGGTTGCAAACCAGAACAAGTGCTTTGGAGTTTACAACCCCACCTGAAAAAAATATTTCAATTCACCCACTGTAGCCATGAAGAGAGAGAACCATGAAGAGAGACAAAGAGAGAAAGAGTTGAGAAAGAAATGAAGAGACTACTAACATAGCTAAACTACACTAAAGCTATTTTAGCGAGCAATCTATTCTTGAATATATAACTAAAAAATCCTTTAAAAATGCAAAAAGCAACTGAATCAAGACAATTACGATGAATAATACTAAATTTGCTTCAAAAACAAATATAGGTATCAATAATAGGTATCAAGAATTGATAAACAACAGTTTTATAAAATTAGCAATTTTTTCCAAGCAGAATTGAGCCTCATTTTAGTATTAAAAAGTATTTTTTTTCATTTATACACGGTTCATTTATAACGTACCAGTGCACTAAAATTAATCACACTTCCAGACGTGACACATAAAAGGAAGAGAAGCCTTTTTTGGAGAGTGAGTTAGATAATTGCCTCAGTTATTCTGAGCAATATGGCATTAAATAAAAAAGGTAGCATTTCATCATGCAACAACCACAACATGCCAGAAAAGCTACACTAGTTTATAAACAGCTGAGCTACTGTCACACTGCAAAAAAACAAACAAAAAAACAACCACCAAAAAAAAAAACAAGTTAGAATCACCCTACTTTTATTTATTTACTCCCAAACAATGCATCTGAAGTGTTGAAATACAAAGAATAAATGAAGAGTGAAAAAATCTACTCATGCGTTTCAAGTGTAATGTACAGAGTTGTTTTCATATTTCATTCAATGACCATCTGAGCAAGGGTATCTATCTATCTATCTATCTATCTATCTATCTATCTATCTATCTATCTATCTATCTATCTATCTATCTATCTATCTATCTATCTATCTATCTAATCTATCTATCTATCTATCTATCTATCTATCTATCTATCTATCTACTTGTATTCATCCATCCATCAACTTACAGTATCCATCCATCCATCTACACTATCTATCCATCCATCCATCTACACTATCCATCTATCCATCTACACTATCCATACACCCATCCATCCATCCATCCATCTGCACCATCCATCCATCTGCACCATCCATCCATCCATCTGCACCATCCATCCATCCATCCAAACAGTAAAAACAAACAGTATTTTTTTTTTCAATTCACAGAAATGACACCCTTCAGCTTTAAGAATAGCCAGTTTCTTCAGTTGGGCACAGAAAACTGACACTGACACGCAGAGAAACAGGACTAGATTGTAACTTTTTGTGTTAATTGAGTTGCAATCCCTGATAACAGACTTGAGCAATCATTGCTTCTTCTCAAAGGGTACAGATTCACAGGTGATTGATTACCTGCTGCCCTGAGTTGAACCCAATCCACAAAGGCCAACAGATCATAGGTGAAAATCATTCACAATATCACATCTGAGAACCAATTTATCTCCAAAAGGAAATAAACAACTGCTCATCCCCTAACCTTACCAGGCCATTTTACCAATGATTCAAACTGATATAGGCTGGGATGGTCAGCTACTCTTTGAGTGTTTGGCCTGAACCGCACATATTCAGAGCTGTCAGACACGGTGCCCGATGGTAGTGGAAAGGCCCGCTCAGGCCCGTAAAATGATTAGAGAGGCTGGAGCTGGAACGGGGCGGACAGCAGAGTGGACTTCTGGGGGAAGAGCTGACGTGAGCACACAACAGAAGATGAACTGGTGTAATGAACCCAGTGGCTCCCAGCAGCCCAATCCTAACCCCCTTCCAATTGCTCATCACATACTGATCATTCCAATCCATGGTCTAATAGTCCCACAAGGTTCTGGTCTGCTCATGTTCAGCCTCCTGGCAACTAATGCATTTGGCATCTAGGCCTCAGAACGGGTTTTGCTCAATTTCAGTTATGAAGGTTCACTGGTTTGCATGGATGATAACGGAACTTGACAAGTTTCACCATTAGATTGACTCATTTTTAGATCAGAAAAGCTTGAATGTTGCAATATGGTGAAAATAAATTCTCATCCCAGAGGCCAACAAATGCACAAATATGAACAATAGGCCAAACTTAATATAATAGATGATATATATATTTTTATTTTGTTGCTATTTTTGCACAGTTCATACACTACACACCAGCAGAGCATTGAGGAATAAATTGAGGAACAAATAAGGCTGATTAATTCGATATTTTAGGTACAAAAACAGCGTTCAGTGATCTTGTACAATGATGACTGAGTCCAAACCTCTGTTTTGCAAATATTGTGACTCCCTGTGGAACAGCTGTGAAATTTTGTTAAGGAATCAAAGTGAAACATTTGAGTTGTATGTTTTGATGCAAAACAGCATGCACAGCATTAATATCCAAAATGTCAGTGCGGTTTTAATGTCATGCTGTACAAGCATGTCTTTTATTAAAATGCCACAACAAAGATCCTGCATTCAGATGACGTGACGAATTTAAATGAATCTGAAATATTGGAGGTCACAGCTATGATTATACAAGATTATTTTTTATATGCAGGAATATACTGTATATAGTATACACAATAGACCAAAATAAATAACAGTACGCAAGGGCTGTGAATCAAACAGGATGGAAGAACATGTGACAATCAGCATTTGTAAACCACTAAAAAGCATTACATGCATGTGATTACATCATAAATTGTCATAAATGCTCATCAATTTAAAGAACTCAGTCATCTCTAGACACACAGTTTAAAGACCTTTTTGAATCGAAAACCTCCTCTGAGAATTTTATCATAGCTGATACGTTTTCTTTTTGACAAATCCATGAATGCACAACTCAATTTAATTGACTAGGTATAACACTAATTTAAACTATTGAAAGCATTGATTTGCATGGATAATGAGTTTCCTTTGATGTGAATGAACATCCATTTTGAAATTAGCAGCAGTCACAGGTGTTTTGCTGTGAAAAGTGTAATCAGATCCTTTGAAGTTTTATATTACATTACTAAATTGAACATGAAAAGCCCATTTATTTGCATAATTTAATCTGTAAAGGAGACAATTTCTGAAAGCTCTTCTTTTGCTTTCTGCCAGACTGCTGCAAACACCCTGTATGTTCCTTGGCTGGTAATACAATACAGAGTGAATGTCTGACAATTTCCGAATTTGAATAATCTTTGCATGAACAGATACTATGAATTTAACGATATAAAGAACCAAGGATGGAACAGGCTCAACTTCAAATGTGTCTTTGTGAGAAGATTAATTAAACTGCAGAAAATGAGAAAAAGAACATTGCAGAACATTCAAAGCCCTGAAGAGCAATAATTTATGGAACATAATGTTACACTGCAGTGAGTAGGTGAGTCAGAACAGAAGGATCCCACCTACTAAATATTTGCTGAATACACATACCCAACAAATCCAAATTTTTAACAATCTATAACTGCTCTGAAATTGAAATTAAAGTGCTGGATATGCTTTAGAGCGTTAAATGTATCCAGCTCTGCTTGAGGAGATGCATTAGGCTACTCCACTCTCTCCATTTGAAATGTATGTTACAGTGCCCATATTATGTTAATTTAAAGGTTCCTAATTTTGTTTAGAAAGTTACCTAGGTTTAAATACATGCAAAGTGAAAAAAAAAAACACTTTAAATTTCTCATAATATACATTGCAGCCAATACACAGGCAGCCAATGAAGACCAAAGGCTGGCATTATGCAAATTTAAACCTACATTTGTGCAGGAAGTAAGGCTGGAATTACTGACAACTCGTTTTAGGCAGTTCAGAATCAGTTCTTTCATTTGCGCGACAATTTTCTGACTTTTATCAGCCATTTTGATCTTTGAAACTTTTCACAGACTTTTCACATTCACAAACAGCTATATTATACACTACAAAGGCAATATCTGAAAAAGCATAACAGAGGCGCTTTAATGACAACAAAACGTTTGACTTAGTTTGCAGTTGTCCTGTGAGTTCAATGCTTAAATTTAAAATGATATTAATTGGAAAAACACTTTTAAATTAGCTTGTTTTTGTCATCACATGAAAGAACTGAACAGTTACAGTCTGTTTAGAAAAAGAAAATCAACAGTTATTAAGAATTTAAGCTCCACAAGATAATTCAACTTACATTTTCCATTAAGCTAGTCCTCAGTACCATGATGATTTTCACTTAATTGCATATGGGAAGCTGGTCAGGGTCCAGAGCAAACATCAAGAATCTCAGAAATGGTTTAAAAAAAAGGGACAAATTTAATCATATATTTTTGAATAATGGATATTTTTGAATAATAATACTAATAATCACACTATAGGCTAGGTAGGCAAACAGATCTCATAGGCAGAAAAATAGACCAAATAACACTTAAGAAAAAAAAGTCTGCTTGTCTCAGTCTCACTAAAAATACTTATGTACAGTAACCCAACTTAGAATTGCTGTATCTGGCATCATAGCGAACAATCCGGTCACACTAAATGCATCTCTATCAGGTCTCTATACACTGATTTCACGCAGCCGCCATTTTGAAATCGCTCCGGTGGGAAGAAAACCGGAAGTGTTGCTTTTAATCATAGGAGAGTCGCGAATGCAATGGCGTATTGTTGTGTTTAATGTAGAAATTAGTTATTCTAAAAATGTACATACATTTCTTTCATACTTTAGACTATATACAGTGAAATTCATTTATAAATAAAATTATTTTTTTATATACAATTCAGAACGTAAAAAAAGAAGCAGGAACAAACTATATACATATCCTATATTGGATATTAACATCCAATAGTGTAAATCGTGGCACCAGCTTCAGGTTGGTAGTCCAAGGCATTGTTGTCTATCTTTACTTCCGGGGTTCTTCCTACCGGAGCCTCGCTTTCGATTTCAAAATGGCGGCTGCGTGAAATCAGTGTATAGTAGGCTACGCATTGTGTTTATCGTGCAATTTATGCGCGAAAATACGTGCATAGGATACGCATGGGTAGGTTTAGGGTAGGTTTAGTAGTGGTGTGGGGTGCGTGTGTAATGCGTTTGGTTAGTAATAGTGGTGTGGGGTGTGTGTGTATTACACGCAATAAAGTGCGTATCAAATGCACGCGAAAACTGCGTATCATATGCACGTAAAAACTAATCTTCGCATATAAATTGCACGATAAACACAATGCATGCTATAGAGACGCATTTTCATTCGGGGGAAGGCTCATTTGAGTTGAACTCTGGGTTTTATTGATTTTTGGCGGAACAGATTAACTGCCCTCATCCTGACTGAACTGCTGAAAATAAACAGATCTGCTGTCCACTGTTATCTTTGCATGCAGCCTTCATTTGGTTAAGTTTGCTGTTTGCATTAACTCATTCACACTGAGCGCACAATCATATACTGGTGTATTGATGTGGGTTTCCATACAATTCACATTTCAAATGCGTTATTTGACAATTTACTCACTCTTTTTATATGGCAGCTGGCAGAGCAAGGACTTTGCGAAAATTACATATTATAGCTCATAATCACGCATACAATTTTAAACAGTGTTAGAAGTGTCACATTGCTAAATAAATGGAACGCCCTAGGCTAGCAACCCGGTAGGGCATTGTCTGATCAGATCCCCGCAGGGTCAACACTGTCAAGCCTTTGAGCGAGACACTGATCGTCTCAAAGTCAATAGCCAAATATTGCAGTGACTTTCGTTTGACTTATGTTCACAATTTTTTAATAGCTGCTGGAGATTCTGAAGTGACCCCCATAATAAAGGGCTGGACAGACAATCATGTCACATTGTATAAATAATCAAACATGACATCAGATTAAAGTCTCCCTGTGGTTAAAATCAAGCTTTTAATGTTGTTTATATGTCTATGTGGTGTTTTTAATATGCTTTAAGACCATGTAAACCATGTACAAATTCATACTCCAACACCATTGCGGAGTATTTTCTCCTTAAAACTGCAGTGAACCAAAGACAGTCTCAAAAATGCGGTGGGGAATCACTGGTGTTTCTGACGTTACAAACTACATTGTAACCAATCACATCAACGTCTCTGAGCTGGTGTGAGTGAGTGGAGGCGGGGCTAATTTGCAAATTCATAGAACCGCGTATACTAAATGAGGCAAGGGTGAACATTTAAGCTAGTTTAAGGCATTTTCCATTTCAAGGAAAAAACTTTTAAATATATCATTTTGGTGATCAAATATGAGTTTTAATGGATAAAATTATTGACTGCAGAGGGACTTTCATATGTCAAGACTTAAAATATGTATTTATGTGTATATATAAATATGTGCAATGCAATTATAAAATCAATCATTTTATAAATATAAAAAATAATATAACAAATTATAATTATTATTTAATTATCAATAATTATACAATTTGGCATCAGATTACTAATTTAATACTAATCCAGGCCAAAACTGTTCAAGTTCCAACTTTAAAATAGCGTCGGCCAAAAGCTAATTGAAACAAGCCATGTGTAATTCAAGGTCAGTTTGTACAGTCCAGAGGCTATTCAGTCAGAAGATCATCCTCAACATCTGCATTTAGCCTAAAGCTGAAAAAAACTTCCATGGGAAAGGAGAAGAAAACAGTTTTTTAAAAACTCTTTCCCCGCCAGTTTTTATTAAAAAAGTTGCCAACCAGTGCCATCATTTGATCACATTCACAAAAAAGAGTGTTGTATCATAAATTATGGAAAATCCTTTCAAAGGTGGGGAAAGAGTTAATGCTTTTGGCCATTACCTATCATTAAAAGTACATTTCCTTTTTTGTTTCCTGGGAATTCTACTGTTATAATTAGAAAATAAATATATATTATATAACCACAAAGAAGAATCTTTAAGGTGAGTTATGACAGCACATACGCTGGCTTTTTCTCTAGATCCCTCTCAGATGAATCTGCAGGAGAGATGCCCTTAGATTTATGGGGCACTTAATTCAGCTGCCGTAGAATCAATAAACAAGACATAGGGGCCAGCCCTAAGTTGATAACTCCGAAACGCTTATATATCATAACACCTTGTGGAGGCAGAGTGAGTTGCTCATTCATTTTTAGACACGTAGCCTTGATACTGGAATAGCGATGTTTCTCAAAACCTATTCAGATGGTCAGTAGGAGTAGGAGATAGCCTACAGGTCCTGTGGATGATTTGCAAAAAAAAAAAAAAAAACAAAAAAAAAACATCCACTATAAATACTAACCCGGCTGGCATGATATGAGTTTAAACCACATCATCAATGAAAATACTGCTATGTACATTATGCAGCTCTTTGCTAAAAGGCTGAACACATCTGTCATGGTTTAGGACATCTCATAGCCCATATTCCATCTGAACAATAGCTCTATTTCAAATAGAGGATTGTACTATGTCTTTCCATTGCCTAAGCACAATGAAGTAATGGAGTACAGACCACTGAGAAGGTTCTGCTCCGAGGACTGAAATTGATTTGTTGCAAATGGCAAGAAATGGATGGAAGTGTCTAGCCAGAGTAAATGGCAGGTGACTGCCAGCTCAGAGCTTAGATTAACCCATATCTCTCTTCCATTGTGACACTGTCCTCGTATTCACAGTCCATTAAAGTCAGCAGCTCCATAGGTTCGTCATGTCTATAGAGAATATAGACATTATATGGGCCTTACACTCAGAACATTTTATACCTAATGTCCCAGTGCCTGAAGTTGGTTTGAAGCATGATTGCACTTTTGGACCTAAAAAGCTGAGTGAAACATGTACTGTATATTTACTGTATATTTAAATTAAATAAATGCGCAAATTATTAAATAAATACTTTGTGAAACATAGGCCTAACTTATTATTAATAAGAGATGTTGTGAAGTGAATGACAGTGTTACAATTTGTGACTAAGCACCATTAAGCATTAAGTTATTGTTTTTTAACATTAAGTAGCCAGTTTTTAAAATCAGCAGTAAACACCTTGTCAAACTAAAAAGTTGTATTTGCACTGTAATTTGTATTGAGATACATCACACCAAATGACCAAAATTATGGACACTCAATTTAAAAATCAAGGTTATGAACAGTAACTTGTCCTCCCTTTGCTGCTAAAACAGTTTCCATTCTTCCTTGGTTTTCCACTCGATGTGTGGAGATTTGCTATTAGACCATCACTCAATGAGCTCAAATTCATCCCAAGGATGTGTGTAGCCGAAATAACCAAACCCGAACATAATTAGAAGGAAGTGTCCAGATCATTTTAGTCCATAGTTCATGTAGGTGTGTCATCAAAACGAATTAAGTTGTCTAAACATTATCGTGGAACCCTGCTGCTCAAGTAATGTGATGGTACATGATGCACAGAGGCAGCAGCTAACAATCGCTGTCCTTTCAGAGGGGATGGACCTTGTCTTTATACAACGTGATATTAAAGCCTTGACAATACATTTGCACTCAACACAAAGCAAACCTTATCAAACACACAACTTAACAGTCTATTTGAATATGTTGTGTCTGGTTGGGGAAAAATTCAGCTGTGTTATCAAGACTTCAGTCTCATTTAAATGCTGAGTCTCGACAGTGTGGTCACTTACCTAAGAGAAGTGGCATCACATTCTGAAGTACCCTCTTATCCTTGAGTGCCTCCTGGGCTGTTTCTCTTAATGGGGATCATCACACTACAGAGTTGCATGAAGACCTCTACAGACAAGTGCAGCAAACCCTCCAAATGAACCAGAAAGAGATTTAGAGAAATAGTCTCCTTGTATTCCATGGGGGCTCAGAATGAATCATTGATGCTTGTCTGTGCTCTTGTCAAGGGACTTGGAGATGCAGTTCTACCTGCAGCAAGTGAAATACAATCACAAGGGCAGTGTGGCAGACAGAATACAGATGTGTACTGAGGGCCCAAATAATTTAGCTACGAAACCACGGTGCCTTTGGAACAGGGTTGAGAGGTATCTTGTGCTGTCTTGAGTGTGTTGTTAAGACTAATGAAATGATTCAAATGACTAAACAATAGATAATTAATGGCCCAAATAGTTATTTTATCTGTCCCTAAAGAAACAATATGAGATCAGCAAGATTACAGTGTCTACTGGCTCTTATTTTTCAAAGTCTGCTCAATTACATTTTACCCGTGAGTGACCGGCAAAAAAAAATAAACCGGATGTGGCGCATTCCACTGACGAAAATCCACGAAACGCTTAATCTGAACGTATTAAAAGTACGCGCTTTAATTATTTACATGTGTGCGTCACAGAACGATTCCGTTAAAATGCTGCTCCACATGAACCGTTGTCATTCACATACGTGGGCGTTTCAAACTCCATCTCTGCAAATGCTGTGAGTTCGTGTTGCTTATAACGTTCATTTGGGAATGCAATGTGCGCCATTTAATCAGATTTGTAGGCCTAAGGTAAATAATTTATATACTTACGCCAACACAGGATAATACATGTTTCTAAATATGCAAACTGTTGTTCATCTCGATTTCAAAATAAAAGTGTAAACCGCTGATTTTGTATGTTTTGATGTCCACATATTTCTATCGTGAAGAAGTGGCCAAATATTAAAGATTAATTAAACATTTGAATTAAATGTCGTTTGGCCATTATTAAACAAGGATTTGATAGCTGTAAAGTGTAACAACACCAGGCCGTTGGTGCCCTCTGCAGGCATTTGTTATAATACATAATGTACAGATGATTGTTTGTATATAATGCATTTTAACTGTGTTCTATAAAACCATATGATTACTTGCTTTTGATACTTTATTTGAACCAAATATTATTGCCTCACTGTATGTGTTTTAAGTCATTTAAAGGCTACTTTGCTTAGGTCTATTTTTATTACAACAAAGAAATATTTGACTACTCGATTATTTGTCAAAATAATCAAGCGATTACTCGATTACCAAAATAATCTGTCAGCCCTATAAAAAAATTACAGCTAGCTTTGTTATTTTATTTTCGATAGCAAGAACAGTACAATGGGGTTGGAAAAAGTTGGAGCGTTATTAATAACATAAATTTTTTTTTATAGTTAATCTCTACAAAAAGTTATATAATTTAAGTGTTAAATTTACATGCTTAAATATCATTATATTTAGTAAGAAAAAGTATTAGCATTCAATAAATTCTAAATATACATATAAATAAATATGTAAATATACTCTGTGTGTGTCACAGTCTTCGTCTGCACCACTCTGTCTTCGTCTGCACTACACTTCCCAGAATCCCTCTTGTTTTCACACCTGCACTCACTCCCTCATTTACCCACACCTGTTCATCGTCATCATCATCATCATTCTTGTCACCTGTGCTCACCTGTTGATTTGTGTCTGTATTTAGTTTCCTTCTGTTCAGTTAGTCCTGGGGCCTATACCATGAAGCCGGTTTAGGTGGCTAGCCAGCTATGTTTCAGTTTAGTTTGCGTCAACCCTGGGTTTTAGGGACCATGAAAGTGGTTTGGCTTTTAGCTGTGTTCATCGCCATAGTAACTTACGCTCCACAGCTAACCTGGTCCGGGGCAGGTTATGTTCCAGGTAAGAGGTTGCAAACCGAACTTAGACCAATCAGCTGTCAGCAAAGTGTCACATGATTGATGTGATAAAGTCACTCCACGTGTTTCTACTCCAAATTAAAGGTCACTACATAGAAAATGATTTTTAAAGACAAAATCGTCTGGTTTTTAGTGGTGCTTATTTAGAATAATAAATTTGTATGATTTAGATATTATGTAATTATTATACCCTTTATCAATCACACATGTACAATTTTAGTTCATCAATTATTATTACGCAGTTTAAATAAATAAATATATAAAGGTAATATAAATACGCTTTAGCATCAATAGATGAAGCTATAAAATGACTACATGTGAGCTTAAATGTTCAATTCTCTCTATACCTTTATCAGCTGTATAAAATAACTTCACAACTTTGACTTGCACTGATATACAGTAGTGAGACTTTTTCTTTTAGTTGTCCTCTTTCATAGACAGCTGTTTTCTTCTTGCTGTGTAAATTTGTTTAAATTCTTACTATTTTAATACTTTTATTTAATAAGTGAATTGCGCTGCTTCTCTCGCGAGAAATTAATCTCAGTTTCACGCTTTCTCAGCATGTGATTGGCTGTTCGCTACTGATGTCACACTTAAACTCCTGAACTCAGGATCAAAGCCTGAGTTGACAGAGAAAGTTGATGATCAGCATCATGGTACCAACAAAGCCTGGTTGGATTGGTTTGGTTTTGTTAACTCTAAACTAATCCTGTAACCCTGAGTTTGTTCAACTACCATCATGGTACAGGCCCCTGGTCGGTTCTCGGTAATGTTACGTTGTGTTTATGTTGCATCGTCTGTGTATCCTCTGCCTGTTTGCCTGCCTGTACCGGTTTCTCCTTCCTGTTCTTCAGCCTGCACCACACCCGTGAATCAACCGAGATATGGATTTTCCTCCTAACTCCTATTCCTGACTCTGTCATTCCCCCCAAGAATTTTTTTTGGGGGGGCTATACGTCCTCGCCGTGGCTGCCCAAAGGCCCACGGCCACCTGAAAAATCCTCTTCGACTTGGCCACCCGAAAGGGTCCTCTCCACAATGGCCACCCGAAAGGGTCCTCTCCACAATGGCCGCCCGAAGGGTCCTCTCCACCATGGCCGCCCGAAGGGTCCTCTCCACCATGGCCGCCCGAGGTGTCATCTCCACCATGGCCGCCCGAAGGGTCGTCTCCACCATGGCCACCCGAAGGGTCCTCTCCGCCATGGTCCCCTGAACTGCCAGCTCCGCCTGCACAGCCTGCTCCGCCCTGGCCGCCTACACAGCATGCTCATGCCCACCCCAAAACATCTGAAACCTATTTTGAAACAAAATTATTTGCCTGTTCAATGACACAATTGACCAATCAGAATCGGGTATTCAACAGGGCTGTGTAATGATTTTTATATATGCAGTCGGCCATTCAAATTAGAGCTTGAAAAAAACTATTTGGTTTTGACCTCTATGGAGCAAACTTCTCACCTTTCTCTTCCCTCCACACTCTGTGCTAACAATAAACCTGCTATATTAAATCCTATTACATTCAGTGAAGAAAATAAATATATAAATTTCATATGTAAAATTCCCCCTCTGTTAAGCATTACAATATGATTTCATAGGCAATGGCCTTGTCCAGTGGATGTGATCTCCTTATATTATGATAAATTAAAGCCCAGCTGCAGCCAGGAGATTTAATTAAGATTCAGCATTCACCTTCGGCAAAGGTAGCTTTGTTACTTAGTTCCAATTAAACTGGTTGGTTGGGGCAAGCCTTGCATTGCTGTTCATACAGATATCCTTTGTTTGCACTCAGTGGACAAACATACCAGAAACAAATCACAAGTTTCCATATTCAGGCCTTTTGGGAATAACAGGGCATTCTGGGAAAAGTAGAGATAGGCAAGATGCATTAAATGAAAAACAACAACAGATATTCAAATAGTTATATCTGAATTCTGAAAGCAAATTTGAAGCTCGAAAGTTAAAAAGTCGTCACCTTTATTTATATAGCGTTTTTTACAGTACAGATTGTTTCAAAGCAGCTTTACAGTGATAACAGCTGAAGTCAGTAAAATGTTTATTCAGTTCCGTTGTAAAGATCATCAATTATTAAATGAGTTCATTTTTTCTATAAAGCAGTTCTGCAAAAAATGGTGTCATCGTCCAGCTCAGTTCATTTTTCATTCAACAGTGTCAGTACAATCAGATCAGTGATATTGTTGAAAATTAAGTATCCCCAACTAAGCAAGCCAGAGGCGACAGTGACAAGGAACCCAAACTCCATCAGGAGACAGAATAGAGAAAAAAAATTGGAAAAAAACATGCAGGCTCAGTTGGGGGCCAGTTCTCCTCTGGCCAACAAACTGGCACGGTGTGATTCAAAAGCTGTTCAAATGCTGATTTAATGATGGTCTCAGTGCATGAAAGATTTTAGTATGCATCTGATAAGGAAAACCGTTTTTGGGAGTAATAGAAAAAAAGTATGCTGTTGGATTTTCTCCCCATTTTTAAGTTTACAAAGTTAGATGAGATGTAAATCTCATGTCACATAACACATGACTGTTTAAAGTGATGTAATCTAATTTTTAAAAGTCAACCAAAAAAAGGCAATGTGGTTCACCTTACATTTTCAAGCCTGAAAAACACGTTCTGTCTGATTGGGTCCTAGAAGTAATAAGGGATTTGCCATATTTTTTTATTACACCCTATAATTCCAAGCGCTCTAAACTCACCACAGCAGTAAAGGTTCTCTAGAGTCGGATCCGTCTGTTCTTCGCCAACACACCCCACTCACTCTCAGCTAAGGGAAACACAAAGCAGAAATATGCAAATTCTTCTTTCCTGAATTAGACATTAGCAGGGGGAAATTATGAGAGCCTGTTTTTCTGTTTTTCTTGCAGAAATCTGTTGGATCTTGACCAGACCATGGAAACATGTCAGTCCGATAACGTCAAAACTGCAACACAATGAGAAACAATGCCCTCAGACACCCAATTAAAAGTGTGCAGGCACTGCAAACACCTGGCAGATAACCACATAACATCCTCAGAAAGTGACCCACACAATCTAACCGTATCTGAAATGAACCATCTAAACAAAGTTCCTCTGCCAATTAAAACAAAAACAAAACAAAAACAATGATTATCAGACAATTAAAGATTTGAATGGATACAAAAACTATAATATTAAAATCACAATTAATTGCATATATTTACAGCTAAGAATATCCCCAGATTCAAAGACATATGGGATAGACTACATAATAGAAAAAAAATATTAAATGCAGACACACTAAAAACATATACTAATCTTACATATAATTAATAAAAATATATTACTTTGGGGTAGGGAAAATACTATATATATATAAATATATTAAAAAAACACCTTTTTTTCTTTTAACTCTGGCAGAAACTATATTGTTTGGAAGCAATTGGGATAAAAACCAAAGACTAAGGGGTGAATTCAGCGATGCACAGGGCTTTCATTTACACCCTGTTCTACATACCCCATGCGGCAAGAAAGAAATCAAAGCATAACACAGACCGTAGTGCTGGCTCCTCTGTAAAAACATCCAATAAGGATGCTTCATTGGCAAGACTTTAAAGTTCTCTGAAACGTGATCTCCCAGACGTCTGAGATTGAATCTGAATACATTTCTTGCGCTTGAAATTTAAATTGATTTGCCAGCACACTCGCGCATTGTTTTTCAACTTCTCAAGAAAGAGGGAATTATAAAGTACATTCAGGTTAGATCAAAGCTTAGGATGGCTTCTGACAACAATGCTATATATATAAAATGTCATGAAGTCAGGTAGCACCTTTATTTTGTGATTGCCTTCATTGCAGAACCCACCCTGAAAAGGGCAAAAGTGCAGAAGTTCGAGACCTCCTGTGGAGTTTGTGTCTGTTTGAGTGAGTGTGCAGAGAGTTTGGCCTCTGATGGCCGTGACCTCCCATGACCAACAGGTGTTTCTTTCAGTTCTTCAGCCAATTAGTGCTCATGGGTATGCAAGGCAGGCTCTGCTCATTAGAGTTTCCATGAGAGAAAAATGCAGAGATACGCTGAAGCTTTTTCTTTCATAAAAACAATTTCTCTTTAGTGCCCATGCTAGTTTTAATCAAAGTCTTAATTGGGTTGTTTTGACCACCAGAGCTGATGTACTCCCAACATGAAAGGACATCTTGTCTCATTTAGACAGAATCAAAGTGGTAAGGGCTCTTGGTATTGCAGTGAAGACACTAGCGTTACTTTATTCATGCTGGGTTTTTGTTGAAATTTTAGAGAGAATATTCTGGGTTCAGTTTCATATAAAATCAAACAGAATTTGTTAAACTGTTTTTATTGTTTTTAGTTGTTGTGGACTCGTCATAAGGAGACTAGCGTAACTACTGATTTAGGATCAGTGTTTTCTGTAATAACAGCATATTGGCTAAACAGATTTGGCAAACGATCCAGTGCATATCTGTGTTTGTGCTCTAAAGAGCATCAAAGGTTTCTATTTACAACATGTTTCGCAGCATTGATCAGTGTGCAACCACAAACATATCTAGTGATTTCTCAAAATTTCTCAAAATCTGGTGAAAGTCAAACTTTCTGTAGTTGTCAATACTACGCCACAAATTATTTCGCTTGAGTTTAAACATGGTATATTCCTTAGAATTCTACACTTACCATAAACAATTCCTTGCTATATCATTTGTGCCTGGCAATCTGTATGCTGATCACCAAAAAAACAGGAAGATATTAAAATCGTATTTTTCAGGCTATAAGACATTCACTTCAAATTCTAAGGTCTGTTTCACACCGTGCACACAAGCAGCACATAAGTCAAGCAGCAACATATTGTAACTGTGACTTGTGCAAACTATAAACAGGCAAGTATTTTGCTCTATTATTTTATGTTGCTTAATAACAGCCCATATTGCAAACGATTGTAGGTTTTATAGTGATTTTCAACATATATCAGCAAACTATGTGAAAAAAAAAGAAGCTCAGTGCCAGAGTTGCAGCTGCGCTTCTGCTGTGCTTTTGTTACAGACGCAGCTTATGTGGGAACTGCGAAAACTGTAACATGTTAATATGGACCCAGAAATAAATACACACTGGATACGGTGAAACTGGTACAGTGTAACAATTCATTGACTGAATAAAGACACAATGAAGGATTTCAATGTCCAGTTTGAGCCACACAAATCATTGTAATCAATAAAACAGGAAGTGTGTGAAATAAGGCCAATCCCTGATCAACAGAGCACTCAATCTCTCCCTCTCCCTTCACGTCTGTGCACAGCCAGTCTGTGAAATTTTCTGATGAGCCAATGCTGTCATGGAGATCTGTTAATCAATTGACGGCACACGGCGACGGCGTCCTACATAAATCAATTCTGGCCTGGAGCTTAAAGAAGCATTAATGCAGCTGTAATCTTTTGTGTTTGAGGCTGATGCAGATTCTTAAACGAGACTCTGTAAGGTTTTTGGAAGATAACTCATGGTGGCAAATGACAAAAACAAAACTCATGCTCTACTGATGAGTGTCTTTATCAGCTCTGTGCTTTTATCTTGGGAAATTGCTATATCACATCAGACCTTTTTGTATAAGAGAAAGAAATATAGAAAGAAATTCTTAAAGTATGCGTCATTTCTGTGAATTGAAAAAAAATAATTCTGTTTTCAAGATAGATAGATAGATAGATAGATACTGCTGTTTTATACAGGTATGTGTGAAGCAGACTTCAGATCCTATTTCATTTTTAATCACCATTCACATCAAAGTGTTTGTGACCTTTTTCACAAAAGTGAGGAAGCATCTGCTCCCTGTCCGAAAGGTCAGCAGCACTGTCATCACGCATCATGTCACTATAGCCTCTGAAATAGAGGAATAGAGATGAATACCATTAATATTCACAAATGCAAAAACGTGTGAAACTAGATTTATGAAATAATATGCAAAAAGAAATAAACAAAATCAGGACTTGTTATATATATATATATTACAACCTATAGTCTATATACATACTACCATGCAAAAGTTTGTGGTCGGTAAGAATTTTTAATGTTTTTGAAAGAAGTCTTTTATGCTCACCAAGACTATTTGATAAAAAAATACAGTAATAATCAAAAATAACTGTAATATTGTGAAATATTATTAAAACAACAACAAAACCAGTTTTTGATATTGATATATTTTAAAATGGAGTTTGTTCCTGTGATGACAAAGCTGAATTTTCAGCATCACTACTCCAGTCTTCTGTGTCACATGATCCTTAAGAAATCATTCTAATATGCAGATTTGGTGCTCAAGAAACACTTCTTCTTTTCAATGTTTTCAGTATTCTTTGATGAATGGAAAAGTATTTATTTGAAACATTATACTGTAAATGTCTTTGTTACTTTTGATCAATTGAATCAAACCAAAATCCTTCTGACCCCAAATTTTTATATAATTTTATAGTTTCACATAATTTCCTTAGAAAAAAATATTTATAATTTTAATGAAAATGAATGCGTCCCTTCACATTAACTTGACACTCAATTAACAAATGATATCATTTAAAATAAAATAAAAACGTGGCTTCTTATTTCTCTACTGAATATATCTTCTCTACTGCTACTCTTATGACAAAAAAAGAGAGGAAATAAAGCCACCATGCAATGCCCAAATAGAAAAACAAAGCATTGTGGGATTTATTGTTTTCAACGCTTTAGAAGATAATTATCATTCATTTGTCTCCTATTTTGTGGCTCAGTGGACCCATATATTAGCAACTGAGCTCACCAGCATTTCAAAAAAGTCTGGCTCGTCAATGTCAAAATAATTAATCAACTTTCCCCAATTATCCCAATGCACGCAGATTTATACAATAACATTTATATTATGATTCAAAGTAGCACTCAACCGTTCATTCAGGGGAATACAAATAAAGCCAATGCCCAAGCCACACAGATCAGAGATAAGAATGCAATTTATAGCATCACTGATCTGGATGCAGTCAAAGCATCCAAGGTCCTCAAACACAGGGCGATAAGCACTTCCCACTTTGTTGTGATGGAGCGATATCAATACATCAGAAGCCCCTCGTACTCTTCAGAACGCCCTAAAACAACGATTATCCCCATGATCTCCGCCCCACGCGCTAACAGAGCAGCGGCGATAGACTCCCACTTAGAGTGAGAATGATCTCATTTTCAGATCTGCCTGAAGATGGATGAGGAGTCATTATTACACAACGACTATCTCTCCACCTACCTTTCCATCCCCTTCCTAGAGTAAATTAAGGTAACCCACACTGTACTGTCGGAGCCTGCTTGCCATACATTTCACAAAGGCCTCATCATTACTACACTATGACCAGCTCCCACACTTATGCCCCCTGACATTTGCCGTGAGGGTGTTTAATGACGAGTAGATGTGATGCCTTAAATCACCGTCCATCTTTAGCCCCCACCAGATGGCTCTCTTTCATATGCGTCCTTTCTGACACTCTGAAGAATTAATGTAATGGGGCTCTGCACCTCTCGCAGCAGCTTGGCCATTGCTAATTACCTCCATCCACAGCTTAAAAAAAAAAGGAAAAGTAGGAAAAAGAATCCTTTGTGATTTTGGGAGTTTTCAGCACGGAGTAGCTAAACTGTCAGTTTACCTTAAAAGTGATAAGTGTATCCTAGGTTTAATATGCAGAGACAACTTAGTAAGCCATTATTCCCTTGAAAAATGTAAATGCGATGGCGCTATCAAAACACCGCTCTGTTTTGAACAAGAACCAAGGAGGTCTTTAAAACCTAAAGAAAGCTAACAGTGAGTATTCCCATTCATCTCATTGGCAGTTGGCATCAAATGAATGCAATCAATTTGCTGTGATGTGAAAAGCAGAAGATGGTGGAAAAAGTCAATTTCGTTATTTTTAGGAGCCAAAAATTACTAAAACGTAAATTATAATGACTTAAGATTCATATGCAGGGCTCAATGCTAAGGATTTTTTTCTACTGGCCCCAACACAAAAGTAATAAATAAATAAATGAAAATAGTTATTGTTTTGGTTTTTTTAACCCATGAAACCTGTTATTCTAATAAATAAGGTTGTTATGACACTAACATTTTAGATACCATTCCAATTTCTCTACCACAGAAAAAAACTAGCCTATATTACGGTAATATACATTTTAACCATTATTAAAGACAAGTAAACAGAAATACAATAGAACAAAGATACTAATTAAATAAAGTTTTTAAGTCTTAAGGTTTTAAGGTGTAGGTACGAAATTGAAAAAATCTTAAATCTAAAATAACACTTCATAGTCTTTACTCTGCATAAATTAAAAATAGATTAATCCTTTTAATGTTACAAAAGTTATTCAGTTAATAGCAGTGAGTGATTTTCTGTTTGTCTTTTGTACGTCCACATACAGTAAGACATTACCGGTTTCCGACTATATTAGGATAGACAAATTTTGTCATAATTGTGTTGTGCATTGTTCCGTTCAAGCGGAAAAGTCTTTAAATGTTCACCGGTTCCTGCCTCCTTCTTCCCATAACAACGAACTGTGTTACAACCTGATTTCACCAAGTTACTGGATCAACAACATTGTTGATCCTGGAACAACATTGCAACCAACCAATCAGATTTGAGGGATAAGTTTACAGTTTCTGTCAAGTTTAGGCTTAAATCAGGTTTATGTGCTTCTAAATCAGTTTTATTCACCTATCGTTACCCTCTGATTTTAGAAATAACTTATAGGTAGGTTTAGGGGTAGGGATATGGTTAGGACAACATTTTCAGACAGGAACGCGTCTAACTCTGCAAAATCAGGACGCGCGTCTTTCACGCTGGCCCAGGTTCATCTGACAGTCCTAACTGTTGAGTTCTGATATGTTGCTTTCAAAAATGTTTATTTTTGGCAACTTTTGAATGGATGTAAATGAAAAGAAAATCCCTTATTCTCACAGAACAGTACAGCATATACCAGTAGTGGCTAACAAGAAGTCTCATCAACCTAAAGTTTTTTCTTTTCTTATACTAAAACGATTGGCAATGAGCTCAGAAACAGCCTAAATATTACAGTATACACTCTTGAGTGCCCACATTCCAATTTCAAGCTGATAACAGACATAACACCAGCAAAAAAGTGTGTAATTTGGGAATATGATCCACCAGCAAGCTGCTTATTGCATCTTCTACTGATTAGACGATGGCATTTTCCTGGACTCTCATCACAGCACCTTCAAGAGAAGCTAATTGTGCCCATCAGAATGGAGAAAAGCTTTCACACATCTGAGGCTGATGAAGGGAGGGGGACCTTGTGACTTGCAAAGTTGAGAAAATAAGATGAACATTCTTCCAGCAGGGAGAAAGAAAAAGAGCTGTGATACAAGGAAATACAAAGGGCTCAAGTTCCTCTCTTGCTCTTACATGAGGAAACAAATAGAGATATTTCATGTCAGAATGAGCCTAACCAATGTCCATCTCTGTCCTCACCTCTGAATGTCTATTCATACTTCTATAGACTGCAGATGGAGTAACAGGCTGCAGTAAACAGCACATCTTTGAAGGCAGCCAAACAAAAGTGAACATGATTTAGTTACAGCAGCAATGTACACTCAATATAGTATTAGGTTAACACAAAAAGCACAAACAATACATAGACTTAACTGAAAGATTCAATATTTACATATTACACGTGGAAGCTACATGAGAATTAATACTGTATGAGGGCAATAACGTTTTTACTTTATTTAAAAAATATAAAAACAAAATATGATAAAAACAAATATGAATTTGTCTAGATTCAGTATGTAATCAATAACAATTATAACATAGGTATTAATATGTTAAATATGGGTAGTTGATATGAAATGAAGTTATGCCCTGCTATGTGACGTGTTATACTCTTAAGATATTTTAAACAGTGTTTTGCTTATTCTTTTATAATTGTTATGCATGCAGCTTTTATGAGCTTAAATTAATTAGAGAGACACCATGGCATATTTGTACTTAACAAATACATAAATATATAAAAATCACAACCAACTGTTTAAAATGAACTAATCATCATGTGTTTAAAAATTTAGAAAAATGAAAAGAGATGACCAGTCTCTTCGCTTTAAACACTTCGCTTTAGAAGAATTTATTTTAATCTAAATATCTTGAAAAGAAAAGTCAATGAACATGTTATGCACCAACAACCTACAGTGTATATATTTTATACAATACATACATTATTATAGCATGAAGCATATTATAAAGCCATGAAAAATAACATTTAATAGGATGAGACAACAAACTTTAATTTAAAAAATGTATGCATTTAGTATTAATGTATTTAGAAAACTTTGTAAAGTCCATTCACCCTTTCAAAAAAAGGTATTATGATGCTTTATATGTACAAAAGTGTTAAGCAGAGATGGGTAAAAATCTTCAGAAATGTGTTTATGAATTTACATTATATACAGTAACAGCAATTCTTTTAGAATCCATTGTAAAATGGGTTTTATTTGTAATAGCATTAAGTGTTGCAAGGAAATGAAATCTCGGTGTGTCAGACATCTGAGTCACATCTCTATAAGATCAAATAAATGGAAAAGAGAGACTATCAACCAGATTTAATGATTGCAGGAGAATGTCACATCAGTACAGATCACATACAGCAAGAACTGATAACTCAAGTCAGGTTTGGTACATAGGTGTCTCTAAATCACAAGTTTAGTTGCTTTTATGCTTTTGGATGCAATGCAGGTGTAAGAGAAACTCTCATGCAGCTTATTGCCCACAAAGGTTTTATATCTAAGGGATAGATTGGCCAAGTTCCAAACCTGTATATATATTGTTCTGTTAAAATACAATGAGAATCAGTCATGCAGGTTTAAAATTACATGAAGGTGAGTAGATGATGATGTCATGATGTAATATTGATTTTTTGGAATGATCCCTTTAATGGCACTGTTGTTGTGCCATTCTTTAGTGTTGTGTTTCTTTCAGCATAACTGCAATAATGTTGGCAGCTAATATTCAATAACTAGCACACATTTAATGCACATTTTACAGCAATTCCTCAATTACAGAAATATAACTTAAATTAAATTCTTAATGTAAAATTCAGCATGCATATTGATTCATTCTTTCCCATTAATGAGCAGAATCCATCTCCTGATATCAGTTTTTCTTCTCATCTAGTAAAATTGACCACAGCACTGATCTGGAAACCTTGTAATGAAATCTTCATCATAACAGGCCAGAAAGAGGGTTTTTTTTATTTGTACTGAGACAATCTGTGGGTTTAAGCACCGGCTGCAGATGTTTGAGTAGACTTGTTTTCCACCCTATCAGCGGATCTTTATTTGAGTAATCATGTTTTCCCTCCCGTCGACTTGCACTCAGGCCTGCAACAGTCGGAAAAGGCAGCCGAGCACCTGCTCTGGTCTTCACTCCTACACGCTAGGGGAAGACAAATGGTCATGGCTTTTGCTGCTGGTTGCATGATCAACCACTGGAACTGCAATGAGTTGCTCTCAGTGTAGCCTGCTCAGATAAATTAAAGTCCAAACTACTGCACTCAGGGCTGAGTAAAATTACTCCATGACATCGGGTCATTTACCAAAAACAGGTCAGTGTCCATAAATTCACTGGGTGAAAAGAGAACAAAAGGTGAATGGGAGAACTTGCCAGTTTGTTTGGACAGTTCTATAAAATGGGTCATTAACAAACCAGTTTCCCCCTACAGCAAGCAGGACTTTTATGTGTTTACATTACAATGTACACAACATAGTATCTATCTGTATGTCCTAGCTATATATATTTGCCTAATGGTTAGAGAGTCAGACTGGTAACCCAAAGGTTGCGGGTTCAGTTCTCAATACCAGCAGGAAATGACTGAGGTGCCCTTGAGCAAGGCACCTAACCCCCAATCGCTTCCCGGGCGCTGCAGCAAATAGCTGCCCACTGCTCCCGGAGTGTGTGTCCACAGTTTTACAGTGTGTGTGTGTGTTCACTACTCACTGCTCCTAATGTGTGTGCACTAATTAGGATGGGTTAAATGCACAGGACAAATTCCGCATATGGGTTACAATATTTGGCCTTCACATCATGTCATAATTCAGTCAAAATTCACACAATTCAGTTCAAGTTTATGACTGATATTCAAATAAATAAAAAGCCAAATTGATTTTTGAAACAAAGTTCCTCAAGCCTTCTGATAAAACAAGAATCTATAATTAGTGGTGACTGCAACGCTAAAGCTGCTTTTTCACTTTCTTCGACAAAAGACAGACTGGAAGTCATTGATTTCCCTTCACATGCGAAATTTTCAGATCCAAATTTAACTTTGGATATGCTGAAACACCTCTTTGGCTAGACCGTATACGACCATCAGACTTGATGTTGTCATAGTCACACTAGGCTCGCCCTCATCCAATTGTCAAACTCACCAGAGTACTGATGACGGACTGTATTTCCCATCATCCTCCCTGCCACTTATCCACGCACACCTGGAACTCATCTAGCCCTCATCACTAGAACTATATTGGGTGCACACACTCCCTCCGTCATTGTCTTGCCTCATCTGATGCTACAGACCCTGCAACTTACCTGCTTTATGTTCCTGATTACTGCTGTTACCTAATCCAAGTTGATCTCCAATCATCCAAGCTATCTTCCAGTCATCATGTCATCCAAGCTGTCGTTCAGTCATCCCTCGTGTCATTGTTGTTCCCTTGTGTGTGTGTGTTCCATTGATTCTGTATGACAAAAGACTCAAAGTTAACAATACCAGTCTATCTCAACTGCTATTAATCTCCAATATCACTTACCTGTTTATGAATTGGGTTCCTGACATATATGTTAGTAAACATACCTGTTTGAGTTTTACCTCAGTTCTGGTCATTGTGTCCAAGCATGTACGTGACAGATGTGATGTATTCCATATTATTATATCCTAAATATTATATCCTATATTTTTGCACTAAAACGTTAATCTTTAAACACTTTGTCTGTAAAATGTATGGTCGTGAATAATTATGTCCAAAATAATATGTATTACATAATTATTTACGTTCATTAGCCCTACTATGATTTTCTTTTAAACATTTATCATTTGTTTTGTATTGCTACTTTAGTATCTACATTTGTTCATACATTTATAATTCATTCATTTTATCATTGTGAAAAAGTGGACGGTAACTTCATGACCAATGTGATAGTTTCCGTGCAATACCCAATAGAGTCTGTAAACACTAAGCAATGAAAAAAAGAAATAAATAGGAGCAGTTTAGCAAATGCATAGCAACAACCTGGTAACTTCCCCACAACGCCCTAGTATTTATCTACCCAAGAATCACCCAGCATGCCCAAGAAACCCCTCAGCAAAGCACTTAAACACTTAGTGCTGTAACTGTATAGAAATGTTTGCATGGGAATTTTAAGACAAAACCCTAGCATCCACCTTGGGTTGTCTGTTAAAGACCCCTGTGGTGAAAATCAAATTTTTTAATGTTGTTGTGGTCTATGTGGTGTTTTTAATATGCTTTAAGACAAACCATGTGCAAATTCATAAGTCAAAACCATTCCTGAGTATTTTCTCCTTAAAACTGCAGTGAATAAAAAAACGTCTCAAAACATGGTTTGAAATCGTCAGTGTTTCTTACGTCACAAAGTACCTTGTAACCAATCACGTCAACATGCGGATGGGCTTTAGCATATTATTAACTATGCTGCGAAGCAGGGGAGAGAAGAAGACTACTTCAAGAGAAGTCAGGTTATCTCTTTGTTGATATAAAAAACGGGTACATTTAGCAATATAGTGGGTGAATTATATTATTATGTTATTATGAACTATATGCTTTCTCCACTGAAGTTCTGCGTTTAAAGTATTTCTAAGAATATGGATTTTTAGAAGGCAAACTGAGATGTTGAACGGGAACATGGCTTGTGTAACATTAGAAACAAATTATTGGCTGTTTGATAACATAGTCAAGCAAAAGGCTAATCATATTACTTATCGGTAATTGTCCAACGTTGTAAAGAGCGATACATAAAACGCCTTACCATTCTGATACATCGACTTGTAGACGAGCTTGTATAATTCACTCTTCCTCATCTGAATCAGTTTCTGGTTCAGACATATATGGCTGAATTAAACTAGTATTTATACTTACCATTGTGCAGCGTTTACTACAGTAAAGTTGACCGAGTGGAATTATGAGCTGGTGGAGTGGAGACGGGGCTAATTTGCATATTCAGGTATTCGCGTGTACTAACTGAAGCCAGGGTGTAGTAGAGTAACATTCAAGCTATTTTAAGGCATTAATAAAAAAATGAAAGGATTTTTTTTTTTAATATTTAATTTTGGTGTTCAAAGATGTGTTTTAAGGGATACAATTATTGACTACAGGGGTATTTTAAGCACCGCTGCAGAAAACATGTAGGAAGGTGCACTGTGGCAAGTTTTGCGCGTGATCTACTGCTGACGTGCAAATTAAAGAACACAGACGCAGTTAATTAATTTACATAATAACCAACGCAATCTACCAAGAGCAGCGCAAATTAGTGTTGGGACCACGGATAACACAGGTGAAAATGTGGACTGTGAAATCCCAGCTAAAGAAGCCACATAACTTTGAAAAGAGCCAGAGGACAAAAAATTAAGGGTTGCAAGAAGTTTTGATTCACCAGGTATTGCGTGACTCCTTGTAGTTGAGGGATCAAAGTCGTCTTTTATTTCCTGCAGCAAATTAAAAATAACATGGCTTGGGAAACAATATGTGTGGATAACATCTTCATCTGGTATTCCAAAGAAATTAATACGAGTGGAAAATATTTTCTCCCTTCTACCATGTGCTCTCTGTTCTCTACAGTGTCTCCTCCTAGCAGCAACAATTGCAGCCATGTAGCAAAATAGGTTAAGAGTAAAGACATGCTTTTTTGGGCGTTAAATAATGGTGCAAATACCAGTACATTGACTATCGCAAACATTAGTAAATTGCGTTGCGTGATTCATTTAAATTCTCTCCTCCCATAAATTTTGTGTCTGAAAGGGAAACTCCTACAAATGCATATGCAATAAGGTCAGCCGCAAAAACAACTCAGTCTACGCCTTTTCAGCACATATTTTTCACTGCGTGTCTTTAGTAAATCCCGACAGTAGTTTTTTAACGCCAAAAGAGGGTTTGGGCTGGTGCAAGCTGTAAGTAAATCTGGCCCTTGATGTTCAAATGTAATGGTCTATGCCTTGCTTGCAACATGGCAACAAATCTGTTTGGAAGCCATCCAAAGTAAATAAATAAATAACGTTGAACGGTGGTGCACAGGGTGCAATTTAGATGTGCACGCTGTGGAATCTCTGTTTATTCCGAGATTTACCGAAGTCCGCCGGATCCAGGCCGTAATCCAGATCTGATGAAGGACCTGCGCCTGGACACCACGACAACGCAGTCCTGAAGTGTCAACTAGTCTCTCCACTGTGAAGGCCCCCTTCTCCTTCCCTTTACCCCTGTACAGATAAAACGTTGTCAAAATAGTTCCGGTTCACATGGCTACTCGGAAGCGATAAATAATTCTGTATTATACATTTTTAGGCCAGACAAGTAATTTGTTTAGGTCAATTTGTAAAGAAAGACTACACACCTGTGCACATATATATTCAAATTCAAATACCTATAGACTAAACACGTAATACGCATGTGCACACCGTCAGCGTTTTCTCAGGTTTAAATAAATAAATAAATAAATAAATAATTTATATATTTATAATTTATTTATTTATGAGTGAGCGAGCGGGCCGGAGTGCGTTAAGGTTTTTCTGTTAGAACTGTGTAGTGTTAGCGGCCCCGAAGTTAATAACTAATGATCTTTAGCTGGACCATAACTTTATTCTAGAGCTGCTGTTAAGCCAAAACAATCTCTGTTACTTTAATTTCCTATTATCACTGTAAAGCTGCTTTGAAACAGTCCATATTGTTAAAAGCACTATATAAATGGAGACTTGACTCGAAAGATAGCAGATATTTAGAAGACTGTCAATGAATGCCCACCCACCCTATATAAGCTATTAAACATGGAAGACACCCTTCTCAGAAATGCATTGCCATGTTATCAAAATGACATTATTCAAATCTGATAGTTTTCACTTAACGGGACTTGCTGAATCATTCAGACATAAAAACGGATATTCATGAGAATACAAAAGGCTGCTCTTGATGTAGATCTATGATCATCACGCTCCATTTGGCTGGAAACATTCTGACTGTCAGCTGTGATTTGTGTCAGTATTTAAGGTGCTTTCCAAACTCAGACTCCGAAATAGTCACATCTAATTATTATCATTAACAAAGAGGGTGTAAAAGTTAAAACTGAACATCATTCTTATTGCTGTGATCTATCAAATCACAGAGTATTAGTTATGTATGCCCTTGCCATTATTCACTTTCCAAGTTTCTGTGAACGTCAGCCCTCAATATCACTTTGTCGCACGCCTTGACAACTTTGTTAGTTTTTACATTCTTGTCACACAAATGCCAACAAAGAAGGGGCAGACAGACAAAGAGTTACAGCCAAATAACCACCAGGTGCTTCTGAATGATTGGAGTGGCACAAGCAGCTCTGCACCTACTCTACGCCAGAACGCTGCGGCCCAACCTACAAAAACCCTCCGCCATAATCTCTCTGTCCTCCGTCACTCCTCCAAACAAGGTGGAATTTAGAGATTTGACGGCTAAACAAAATGAGGTGTAAACAAAACCCACAATCACCAGGAAAACTTGGAAGTCATTAAAAAGAACACAACTTGCTCGTGGAGAAGATTGGCCATTATGCAAGGCCTGCAAACATAAGCAAACCCCTTCGTCCCAGTTCAACTTCTGCCACCACAATTAGCCCTGGGCGCTGGATTTACACCATAACGGTCTCACTTCACTCAACTGAAAACCAATCACTGAATTCTTAAGAATGCCAAGTGTTGCACATATTCATTTGTGTTCCAGCAATGTAGTAATATATTTTGGTATCACTATGTGCCTTACATTTGTGTTGTGGCACACAAAAATCAATTCTGTCATTAAAAGTTGACAGATGTCCACAATTAAGGGCCTTAAACCTGAGATGAATCCCATGTGTGTATTTGTAAAGTTCCTGCAAATGAGTGATTAAAGATGGAGAGCTGTAGTGGAGGAGGGATGCTTGAAGAATAGTCTATTTATTAAGTGAAGTAAGAGACTTATTTTTCATTCAACTTCATCCCCATTTTAATAATATATGGCCTTGAACATCTCTGTATCGACAAACAGAATAAGAGATAAATTCAGTAGATTTGTATAGAATTATCTTAGTGTACACATTTTGTCTTGTCATTTTCATTCATGTGGTTACTGCTAGCAACAGTAATCCATGCCTACTCACACCTGAGAGTAAATGACAGGATATGGTTCACACACACTTCCTATTATAAAGTGTAGTCCACGATGGTGTCACAAATCATACATTTTAATTCAAATGGGTACAATAAAAGTTGCCCTTGAAAACGTTCTTTCAAACTATCAAAGTCTTACCCCAACCTTTTGAACAGTAGTGTAAATAAAAAAAAATTAAAAAAAACTGAGGCATAATACACAACTTCACAGTAAGGGCAAATAAATATAAACACATACTTGTTTAGTCTTTGAATAGAATCATGCAACATGCAAGATTGTATTGTGTTTTCCTAAATCAGAGAATTAGACGCTCTAATATGTCAATTCATTTTACCTCACAGTTGGAGCATAATTACAAATGAACACAAAAAACAAGGCTTTAGGCAAGAGAAAGCTATTCATCCAACAATATGTAGATATAACCAAGACGAATGCATGACTTGATTGCAAATTCGAAATAAATAAAATTATGTTGTAATCACGTCGAATTTAGAAAAACTTAACTTTTTCTGAAAACAACACACATGCATGTTTTATGTATTTTAAAACATACATTCATCTTGGCTCTGACATGCTGAATAAGTTATTTGAAACATCGCTCATCTGATAAGACTCAACTTGAGCTGATTTCATTGTCAGTCATGAAAGAATAATCAAGAATAATCTTTGTCTTTTTAACAGATATAGCAGAATGTCACAATCAATAAGTCTAGAGCTAATAGCCAAAAAGTTTGCCATGAGTTAATTACAAGAGGAATGAGATTTGCCTTGGAGCAAATGGTTATCCAAACTGTAATTTGTCAATGCAGTTTTGCCTCAAGTAAAATGCTTTTTGGTTACAAAGTCCAAACATGAATATTGTACTGGCCCCTTTACCTCAATGACAGCCACGAACAACATACTTCAGTGTGACTACAGTGTGCGCGACTGCGAGTTCAACACTTCATCACTTGCATGACAGAGAGAGGCACTCTAAATGTCTTTCCACACACACACCGCTGTAATGCTCCTGGTGGCTCACTTCTCATTCTGACAAGATGCTAGACAGCATACTCTATATCGCCTCTCAGTAGGATTAGCAGCAGCTGTAATACCATGGATGACACAAGTGAGAGAATTTTTCAACTTCAGAATTAGCCCCTTAGCATCTATACTCAACTCAGTGACAGTTTAAAAATAAAAATGACCTGGATACATTTTTACATCTCTAAGCTGTGAAATACCCTTCAGAAAGGTAAAAGGTATTTGATAGCGGTTTATTCCTTTTGTAATCGATCATGCAAACACTTGATCGGATTGAAAACCGAAACTGAAAGGATTGTGCATGTGTAATGACGTTGAAATAGCGTAATGACATATGACGCACGGAACAAGCTGTTCTTCCTGTTTTATAAAGTGTAATCTAAATGAGTGTCCCATTATTCTAAAAGTTTTACTGCGTGATAAATGTAAGCAGCACGGCAAAACGGTTCATATGCTCATTGTCTCCAAATCATGACCAGAGACGGATAAATATTAAGTCTGCTGTTTAAAACAAATAAAGAATCAATAGAGGAGAATAGTTATGCGTGAACAGCGGCAGTACCTAGTATATTCGTGCAGTGTGCCCATGTCAAAAAATCATTTCCGATTTGAAGCTTATGACGTATAAACGCGCACATCAACCTGATTACTTTATTTATCATTTATGTAAACACCGTGTTCAGATTCATCAAACGGATTGATTTTATTCCGATTGAACCAAAAGGTGTCCATATAAACATAGTGATGGATTTTACCTAAAAAACCTTAGCAGAATCGGCTGTGAAGTTTATACTAATGAAATATAGGTGGTCCTGACATGCCCGGAGGCCTCATGAGATGGTCTATAATATGTAAGCAGCTCAAAACTTCAGACATTTCTCAGTCAAATTATATTGGAAGCAGGTGGCGAAATGTGATTAAAATAGATCAGTCCCATTTTATTTAATATGGGTCCACTTCAACGCTGCTCGCATTCAGGGTAAAGTGAGCGTATCACAACTTGTTCCATCCAGATGTGCATGCAGTGTACCTTAGCATTTAACACACAAGCCAGATTAATGGTCACAACCAAAAACATAGAAAAAAGATGATTAATCACATTGCAACAACAGCATATTAATAGCAAGTTAATTTTCACTGTTTTATAATTGATTTATTCTCTACAGTATATGCTATATGTCAATTTCTTCTGATCTGGCAATATAAACTCATATTTTTCACTCATAGGAAAATTCTAACCAATGCGTAGATGCAAGGTCCCAAAATCCCACTATTTCTCAAAACTTTTGCCATGACACCAAAAGTAGGCCTACAGCTTCCATTTTGCCACAGTTTGTTTTCATTGCAAGTTACTGAGTGTACTCTTAGCTGTAGTCATTTTTTATCAACCGCAATATGTTTTATATCACTTTGCGATGTCCTTCTTTTGCCCAGAGGTGCTTTTAAACCACCATGTGGCTAAATGCTGGTTTTATCTTGTTCAGCCTTGTGGTGATTGACAGGTATATGTGAATGTGCATCTGCTGGAGTTTGAGAATACAGCCTAGGCCAGATGTGACCTGCTGTTGGGTGCACAGAAAGCAAA
This sequence comes from Gila orcuttii, assembly GCA_026230005.1. Classification (NCBI taxonomy): domain Eukaryota; kingdom Metazoa; phylum Chordata; class Actinopteri; order Cypriniformes; family Leuciscidae; genus Gila; species Gila orcuttii. The sequence goes on along the minus strand of JAPDVR010000013.1, from coordinate 28,560,899 downwards.
CACAGCAAACACCATCAACCATCTGCTGGTGCAAAATATCACCCGTCTGAACGTTTGTCTGCCATTGTCTGCCCCCATAGAGACAAGATGTTACAACGTTCGGTAATAGATTGTTTCCACATGAAACCTGGAACAACAGACTGTATATAACTGGCACATTTCCAGGAAATATGCATTTATTGTTGTGTGTGTGTGTGTGTGTGTGTGTGTGTGTGTGTGTGTGTGTGTGTGTGTGTGTGTGTGTGTGTGTGTGTGTGTGTGTGTACAGAAGGGTTCACATGTAGTACACATAAGTACACATGAAAAATTTAGGAAATCAAAGACCATTTTAACCTGGAAACAAATGGAAAGTTTTAGGATTTAAGAAAGAAAGAAAGAAAGAAAGAAAGAAAGAAAGAAAGAAAGAAAGAAAGAAAGAAAGAAAGAAAGAAAGAAAGAAAGAAATTAATTACATTTATATATACGGTACAGTTCGAAAATTTGAAAGAAATTCAGCAATGTTGCATTAAATGAATCAAAAACGGACAGTAAAACTTTTCTATTTTAAATAAATACTGTTCTTTTGAATATTCTATTCATCAGAGAACTCTGAAAATAAAAAAATATAACAGTTTCCACAGAAATATTAAGCACAACAAGTGTTTTATACATTAATAATAATAATAATAAATGTTTCTTGAGCATCAAATTAGCTTATTGTATTGATTTCTGAAGGATCATGCGACACTGAAGACACATGCAATGGTGCAATGACTGCTGAAAATTCAGCATTGCGCAATTTGCGCCCATTGGAATAAATTACATTTTAAACTGTATCAAAAGAGAAAAGAGTTATTTTAAATTGTGTTTGATTGTATTTTCGATCAAATAAATGCAGCCTTGGTAAGCATAAAAGAAAGAAAATTTAAATTATACCGACTTTTGAGCGGTAAAGTGCAAAATTGGACCCCTCTGCATTTCTTTTGTTACAGGACTGAATAACATTACAAATTTATATACAGATTGTTTTATGTCTAGTTCATGTGCCATAAATGATACCGATCTATATAGAACCATATGACCTTGCACTTTGAGAAACCAAAAGCTATCCATGAATCCATTCAGGTAATAGCAAGTCATACCATAGCTACAAGCAGGTCTCAGGCAAATAAAGTGACCTCTCAGATTGAGTTTATGGGCTCTGAGTGCATGTGCCTTGAAGTTTTTTCCCATCATGCTTTTCTGTTGCTCTTGAAAAGGACCAACTCGTCTCAAGTGAATAAACCTCCATCTGCTGAAGGCCGTGTCAGTGCTTAAAAAGTGAACCTCACCTGCCTGCCCTCTGATGGAGTCTTATTACCGCCTCAATTATTCAAATCCTCCAGCTGTGCAAAAATGTCATGCGCATTATTTTCAGTTAATTTCATGTCAGAGTTCCATTACGGATGGATCCTGCTGTTTTCCAGCTCGTGTGTGAGAACTTGAGGTGAAGCAGAACTCATTGCTGTCCACTTCTGCAATGCCAAATAGATGCAGACATGCTTTTAGACCATGCAAATAGTAAAGATACACATCATTTTAAAGGGGTCATGAACTGGATTATTTTATTATTTTATGATGTTGCAAATAAAAGGCATTTTTCCTACCTTGATTTTAGCCCTCTTATTTGAACACTCTGTTTGAAATGGCGTGCCTCTTGTGAGACTTCAGTGTAAACACCCACTGCTGTGATTGCCTGACATGTTTGCATATGAAATAGCTAGTATTACTACAGGTGGAACTTTACTATGTAAAACTTTTACTATGTTTTTACTATTACAGCTATCGAGATTAACAAATCATGAAGTGTTGATTATAGCATTATATTTAGATCTGTTCACATCACATAAAAGGTTGCAGTGATGAGCATTGAGCAGATAATAGACAGTTGACAGTCTGTTGATTGCGTGAATGAAGTGATTTCATCATTGCAACACAATTTCTGCACTCTTACGAATGCTTTCACCAAATAAAAATGCAAACACGATGTAAATACAGTAAGAGCTTCATTGTGCATTGTAATAGCGTCATTGATTTCATAATGAGTTTTGGCAAGTGTCCAGATAAACTGGCGTTGTGTGATTGACAGCTTGGGCGATTGGAAGGGGAGTTTTCTTTGGTCAGTTTCTGTATATAATTTAATAACAGTTTAAATAAGATTATTTTCATCCTACTAAGAGAAACGATGTGGAGTTGATCGTTTAGTCAATGGCTTGTACTGATGCATAAACAGTATTGAACGATTTTGAGAGAAAGATACTCTTTCTGAACTTGAATAATTACACATCAGAAATGACTGATCACAGATCAGGCATTAGAATAAATTAAGCGTAGCCTCAGTTCTGGCAGGTCATGTTAGTCAAGCTGGCATTAGCTGACTCTCAGCTGATACACGTCTACCTATAGGAATACGACGCCTATCATTGTATATAAGCTCCTTCAGTATTATCAACACCTATTGCATTTCTCACGAGCAAATACCCTCCTCCATCCCCAGCTCCTCCTCTCGTCCTGTCAGTATGGCATTCTGACACATACAGTCGGCAAATAGTTATAGTTGGGGGCGTGGTCTGGCGTTGCAAGGGTGGAGTCGGCGGGGGGGTGGGGGGTGAACACCGCAAACATTTTTTTGGTTGCGACCCAACCAAATGGCCGGAGGTGTCGTTTCCAGACATATTTTGTTATCTGGTTGAATCTCCAGGTAAGACATCGCGGTAGCTGTAGCGGTAACATTAGCCTATAACTCAATCAACTTTCTTATAGGTTGCATACTATAACTCCATAAAACCTTGTCACTTACCAATTGTACGTATGCTTCACTCCAAACTATTAATCCTTTTGTAAAACAGTGATCAGTAGTACGAAGTTGCCAAGGGACTGTGCTGACAGTTATCCCTAACTCACAGACTGCAGTCTGTATTGAGTGTAGACCTCGAACTTAAGGTAGAATGATAAGGCTAATTATATATAAGGCTAATTATATATGCATGCCACTTTCTGAAACAAATATAGGAATATGGGAGGTTATGTCTAAATTATATCTGACAGCAGTTATCAATATGACTATGTTGAAAGGGAAAGAGTTAGGCCTACTCGGTGCCAAGTGTTTCTTATCAGACGCGTTTTCATGCGACTAGTTTAGGTTCGACACTAGGCTATAGTTTTGCTTAAAGCTGCAGTCGGCAAGTCTGGCAGATTGAGTGGATTTAGGCAAAATTTTGAATGTTTACAACTCTCATGCCCCTCCCCCACTATCAACGAATACCCTCCCACCGAGTTCGTGTTTGTCAGTGCGTGTGCACCAGATTTTCTGTGAACGCGCCCGTCTCATCAACATCCATCATAAGTCAGTAAGCATGCAAACTGACATGATTTTAGTATGATCTAGCTGCTTCAGATTGTAGATTGTTACGAAATGGATTACCCACCAATTAAACGTAAATAAACACTATCGTCTGTCTGAAACGCTATTATTGTTGTATGGTAAATGCAGCAGACATGGTCATTGTACATTGTTCTATTGCTTATTTAACAGAGCTAGTCAGATAGCACATACAGTAACAGTAGCTTTACTACTGTTCTTACTCTCGTAAGAAAGATAGAGTAGCATTGATTCTTCCAAAAAGCCGAACTTTATCCCTTCATCTGGACATGTTTATCCACCTAACGTTACGTTCACACGGATTTCAGTGCAAACAAAGCAAACGAACCTGCCCAACAAGTGCTAACGTTAGCTATCTATACCAACACATTTGGGCAAACATACTTAGATTACTAACATAACACTAAGAAATAAAGTAACTGGTTGATACAGCACAATTACCTGTCGAGAAGAAATGTTGCAAGCTCTGCATCCAGCTTGAACCCAATTAAATCACGTAATCTCCACCTTTCAAATGCCGATCCGATATTGATCCTGGTTTTTATTACGGGCACGGTCGCTTTCTTTCTTTACTTCTTTCTTTTCAGCAGGTGTTTTTTTTTCCTGTGTTGTTTTTGACCTCCTAGCTCTTGAGGTTAACCGAGGAATTGGAATCTTTTCCGCCACTCTTCCTTACTGTGCGAACTTCAGGCGTGTACATGTGATTGTAACGTGCGCGAGGGGTGGTGTGTGCACAGCCTGTGATTGACAGTCAGATCTCACACCCCCCTGCGCTGATTGGACCCGATGATCCGGGAGCGGTGGATTTTTGCAATACAAATAACACGCTCCAGGTGCAGTTAGAAGCTCGGGTTTTTTTCTAAAACCACTTTATTTATGTTGTTCTGTCGTAATATAGTGTCGATTTCACTGAATATGATCAGTTTTATGACTATCTTTCGTGTAGCTTTCTTTTTATTTCCATAGATTGCAGACATGTGTATTACTTTTACTGTTATCTCCTTTTTTTTGACTAGAGGACAACTTTAAAACCCCAACATAAAAAAGGCACATCTCACCCCATGCACTCTCCCCTACCACAGAACCAGCACTGTTCACATCAGTCGCCCTGTGCGACAAAGAACTTTAAAACCTGCTTGCTCTCTTATCGGCACAAATAGCTCTGCCTCCTACTTCCAATAGCACAGTGTTCCTTCAGACCAATTATTTGACCTCCTCAAGACTGAGAGCAAATCTGAGCACTGCAGCTGAGCAAAAACCACCCAGCCTGCAGGGCAAGGAGACTACGCCCTGCAGACACGTCTTGCTGATCACACTTGTTCTAGCGTCATGCGGTTGGGTGCACACTTCCGCCAGAGACACGACAGAGATAGATCCATCCATCAGAGCAGCCACAGCCCACACCCTTGCCCCGTCATTGCCACAGAACAGAGGCGGGTGAAACATGATAAACTATGATCTGCTGTGAACTGTTTCAGATATTTTGCACCCACACCCAGTCTAGAAAAGCAACAGATTGAATTGCACCCTACACATACAAGGAATATGTAAAGCTGTGGTGAAGATAAAACTTAATAAGAAAAAAAAAATAGTTGAATTTTCTTTTAAAAAGTTAAACTTAGGTAGAGACTTCGGTAGAGATTAGCTAAAAAATGGTCACTGTGACTGGCAACTCTACTATAGCCTATTATGCTATTTTGTTGCTTTCCTTTACAATATTGACCAAACAAATGCCACGCTTATCTTCACCTCAAGATACTCCTCTCTGCAGTGAATATTCTGATACCATCTTAGCGTATCTTAAATATAAATGGATTCTGGGTCGACTGTATCTCTAGCTCACCTCCCTGCAGAGTTAAGTTACAAGCATTTAAAATAAAGTGTAGCTGTGTATTGGATTCAAACACATCACATCTTCAGGAGAGAAATAAGGGTTGAGAATAGGGAACGAGGGCCCTCACATTCATGTAGGCTATAATGCGATCAGCCACTGTTACTCTGAATAAATCTGAGAAACAATCACCCAAAACACTGTTTCATACTTTGCATTATACAGTGCATTTTTGTGAACTTCCCAGCACTAGTCAATAATGAAGATTATTGGATGTAAACATAAAAAAAATGCAAATTAGCATTTTTTTCCCAAAAGTCATTCACAAGCAAGAGATTAAACTTTAAATATCAATTGAAATTACTAATAATTCAAGTGTCTGCTACCAAGTGAAATCAAACAAAAATATACTGTATTAAAAAAAAGTTATTATATTATATTACATGATTACATTACCTTATATTATATAATATTATATTAATCCTTTTGAGATAACCACAAGGTACACCGAGTTGACAGGTTTCGAGTAATGAACCTAGATTTGAGAGAAAAACCTTGATGCATCACAAAGCTTCTTTCTCTTCTCCACCATGCAAACAACATTTAAAAAACTGACCAAATGCGATAACATTGAAACTAAACTATAAAACACACTAATTTTGTATTTGCAGTGTATGCGACAGCAGTGTGGAAGATGATCGTCATTTTAATGTTATTTACATTTACCCGGCATTACGACCTATCTCCCATTCAAGCATTTCATAAAATGAAATGAACAGCTCGATATTTTACAGCAGAATTAGTTTACAAAACTTATAACCTATATGATTTTAATTTACAATATTTAAAAACCTTTAAATTCTAAACCTGAGATTATTTTGATTGGATTCAGAGAACCAGTTGAAACGGTTCAATCGCACTCGAACAGTTCAATCGCACTAAACAATTAATTCGAACCTATTCCGCTGGTTCAGCGAAAATAATTGGTTCTAAAGAATCATACGTTTACTAATCGGACATGTCATCTCAGAGCATGTGATCAGGCTATTTCTTCAGTTCTACATAAAAAAAAGTTGAAAATACTTAGTTTACCTCACTGTCAATGTAGCACTCCTGTAAGGGAGCACGTTTATCAATAAACAGTCAGACGAGATGCTTCATATACACAGTGTTGGGCAAGTTACTTTTAAAAAGTAATTAGTTACAGTTACTAGTTACTTCTTCCAAAAAGTAACTAAATTAGTAACTCAGTTACAAATTTTAAAAGTAACTAGTTACTTATGAAAGTAACTATTGCGTTACTTTCAAGTAAAATTAAATTTTAAATGCTCAAATGTGACCCCACCTCTACCCCTCTTTAACGGAACTTAAAATACATGTGCATGTTCAATTATTTATGATAAATTTGAATATTATAATGAAATGGACACTTAATACAATACATTATTAACAGAAACATGAAACATTGTACACGCATCTAAAAAAAAAATGTTGCTGTGGGACAAAGTGAGACTAGCCTCCAATCAAACGCCATGTATGTAGATATTATGTTTATATAGTGGATCAATGCAAATAACACAATAGATGTTTTGGAAATTTTGATATTTATTGCCCCTCAACAGGCCACAACTGGGCAAAATTAAATTAAGCTTGTTAAGCTCGTCGCCATACCTGTCTCTCGTTGACTGACTGGCTTGTGTTGTTCCTTGTGTGTCCTGTCCTGCCCGACTATGCGTTATGATGGGTCGTTCGCAATTCATGAGCGTTAGCCGTTAGTGATGATGGGTCGTTCGCGAATGAGCGTTAGTGATGATGGATCGACTCGTTCGCGAATGAGCTTTTGATGGGTCGTTCGCGATTCGCGAATGAGCCGACTCTAAGAGCCGGCTCTTTTAGGTGAACGTTGGGAGCTGGCTCGCATATCTGAAGAGCCGACTCTATTTTTACAAATTTAGCCTATAGAAATTAAATAATTATGTAATACAAATTGAAATATTATAGTCAAAGTCATTTAAAGAGCCGTTTGTGAGCCAAAAGAGCCGGCTCTTTTCAGTGAGCTGAGTCAAAAGAGCTGAATGCCCATCACTACTATGCGTGCTTTCGAACACCCGCCCAACTCTACCTCTGATTGGCTTACAATGACATTTTACTCTACCTTATAGCCAATCGTCAGCATTTATGCGCTTGTCTCGTGCTCTGCCCACTAACCAAGGAAGAACAGTAAAAAAAGTATTTGCCTCTCGCTCAGAGATCTAGTTGGTCTGATGAAAAAAAAAAACAGCTTCATCAGTTATAGTAACGCGCCGCATTTTTTGGCAGTAACGGTAACGGCGTTATTAAGATGAGAAGAGTAATCAATTAGATTACTCGTTACTGGAAAAAGTAATGCCGTTAGTAACGGCGTTATTTATAACGCCGTTATTCCCATCACTGCATATACAGAGTTTTTACTTAGAATCAATTGTGGCAATAAATGAACAATTATTACACAACAATGCATGAGCTCTATTATTTATATAATGTTATACACAAGTGCATGAGCTCGTATGTACTTCCCCCTTTAAATTAACGCATCCCAAGTTCACCGTGAATAAATGAGTGCACTTAAAGTAGCGCTCATCCTAAAACAGCGACACTCTCTATATTCACAAGCCCCAATCTCACATAAAACACACGTGACAACACAGATCATACATCGACCTTTAACTAAACAGGGCACGTTATATAAATTCAACCGTATACATTTAATCACCCTACCGATACACACATGAACGATTTGCGCGCGAACCGCGTGCTCCCCAGCTGATATCTCTAGCGTTTTACATCGGATTCGCCCCATATCGCACTTAACCCAACAATACAACACAATACCTAGCAAAAATAGATTTAGTAACACTAATATTCACATGTGTGCAAATGTACGCTTCATGTACCTGTAAGGGAGCACGTTTATCAATAAACAGTCAGACGAGATGCTTCATATACAGAGTTTTTACTTAGAATGAAGCGACTCGCGAGAACTCCCCAACTATTAGTAACCAAACGCGCACACACACGACCAATCAGATACACTCATCCCAAATATGTCATCATTACATTTTTAACCTCATACGAAATCACTAAAAATATGAATTAATGCAGAACATAAACATTTCAACGTCCTTAACAACATTAATATTTTATAATTATTTGAAGTGATTACTGGATTAAACCTCAGGTGAACACATGCAGTCAATCTTGTTCACATTTTACTCAGCTTGAAGTGATTACTGGATTAAACCTCAGGTGTATGGCAAGCCGTTTTAACTTTTATTCATTTCCAGGATATGTATTGTTGATATCAAGAATGCAATTGTTGATATCAACAATTATATTTTTTGATATCAACAATTGAATTCTTGATATCAACAATTGAATTCTTGATATCAACAATTGCATTCTTGATATCAACAATTGAATTCTTGATATAAAAAATGTAATTCTTGATATCAACAATTGCATTCTTGATATCAACAATTGTATTTTCACTAGTGAAATGTCACCATAGGCTGCCATTCAAAATCAATTGTTGATATCAACAATTACATTTTTGATATCAAGAATTCAATTGTTACTAGTAAAAATGCGAATTCCTGATATCAATAATTAAATTGTCACTAGTTGAAATGTCTATTCTTGATATCAACAATTGAATTGCTACTAGTAACAATGTTCATTTTTGATATCAATAATTACATTTTCACTAGTGACAATGCTAATTTCTGATATCATGAATGTGATTGTTACTAGTAAGAAAGCCATTTTAGATATCTGAAATAATATTGATATCAATAATACATTTTCAGATATCAAGAATAAACATTTTTACTAGTAGCAATTCAATTGTTGATATCAGGAATTCGCATTTTTACTAGTAACAATCTAATTCTTGATATCAGGAATATAATTATTGATATCAACAATTGAATTCTTGATATCAAAAATGTAATTCTTGATATCAAAAATGTAATTCTTGATATCAAAAATGTAATTGTTGATATCAAAAATGTAATTGTTGATATCACAAATGTAATTCTTGATATCAACAATTGATTTTGAATGGCAGCCTATGGTGACATTTCACTAGTGAAAATACAATTCTTGATATCAAGAATTACATTTGTGATATCAACAATTACATTTTTGATATCAAGAATTAAATTGTTGATATCAAGAATTAAATTGTTGATATCAAAAATTAAATTGTTGATATCAAGAATTAAATTGTTGATATCAAGAATTCAATTGTTGATATCAAGAATTCAATTCTTGATATCAAAAATGTAATGGTTGATATCAATAATTATAATTTTAACTAGTGAAAATTGAATTGTTGATATCAAGGATTCATATCCTGAAAATGAATAAAAGTTAAAACGGCTTGCCATACAGGTGAACACATACAGTCAATCTTGTTCACATTTTACTCAGCATATTACACTCTCCCCCTGTTTTTAAGATGTCGTCCCGACATGTAAACACTTATGAGACAATAAACACATTCAACAATCCCTTTATATTTCCATAGATACTTATTATGCAGTACTAATTAGTAGTGTTAATAAGTAAATACCTGGTATTCTGAATACATTGTCATTTTTTTTCCACATTCTCTCTTTTTTTTTCAGTCCATATCAATGGGATGGAAATGGCATATATAGACAAGAGTCTCAGAGTTAAGCAACAATAGTCCATTTGAAGCGTACGGCGGCTTAACGTGGCTGTGTTCAGAGCCCTAAAACAGTCCATGTTATTTGCTCTCGCACAAAAAAAATGGCAAAGGGATCTTCAAGGAAGAAAAAGATTCAAAAAGTGTCAAAAAGAAAGTCTCAAAGTGATTCAAAGTGTCCACATTTTCAAAACTGCACAACAGTCCATTTTTTTTTTTTTTTGCAATAGTTTCTCACTATGAGCAATAACAGTCTCTGGGTAATGTTCTGTATAGTGGCATTTCATGCCTTAGACACAGGGACTAGTTATAGGGTGAAATTCATGTGATAGTGCAATTTAAAGTTAATAGCACACATATGAAGGCTGGGGGTAACAAAGGGGTGTTGATGACCAGGGTGTCGCAGCTGTCATCCCACTAGATGCAAAGTGTGGGTAGTGGTTGTTGCCCACTATCTGCACATTGTAGCATGATGGGGACCCAAGATTGTCATAGGTAAACTTTTTAGGCGGTCGTCGTTTCCTCCTGGTGAACTGGTACCCGTTTTCTCCCTCTGAGGTCCTGTCTCTGGACCCAGGCACTGCAGCTGCTTCCCTATCAGGTGAGTCTTGTTGCATTAGGTCAGCAGTTGGTTCATTTTCATTCGGCCCTTTTCTTATTTCAGGTACAGACTCTGGGAGACCCATCTCTGACTCACCTGGAGGTGACTGTGGCCTTGGTTCCACCACTGGAGAGTTAGATCGAGGCTCAGAAGGTACTAACTGTGGTGATAACGCATTTCTTTTTTCTAGGCAATCACTGCTTTCCTGTGGTCTTATCTGGAAGGGCTCCACTTGAAAGTAGTATTCATCCTCTTCACTTTCATTATCGTCCTCTGACTCACATTCCCTTCCCCGGGCGGGCTTCAGCTGAGTTCTGCGGTTTCTTGGTTGCTGTCCTTGTTTTGGTTTAGTACTTGGGGCTGGTGTGATTTCTAGAGGTAGATGGTCACATGGAAGGAGAAGATTGCGATGTAAAACTCGTGATCTGCCTTTACTCTGTTCGGGTTTTACTTCGTAGACTGGAGCACCATCTGCCACCTGGCGTTTAACAACATGAACCTCATCCTCCCAGAAATTTCTCAGTTTCCCGGTCCCACCTCTTGGAGTCAGGTTTTTTACGAGGACCCTGCTTCCTGGGAACAGGTCAGTACACCTCACTCGTTGGTCATAATTCCTTTTGTTTCTTTCTGCGCACTTGTTTGCCTGTTCTCTCGCAATCTCACAAGCTTCCTGCATTCCTTTTGTCCATCTTTCCATGTACTCACTGTAACTTTGGCAGTTATTGTCGGATTCAAGTCCGAAGAGAGCATCGATGGGCAACTTTGGTGAGCGTCCGAACAGCAATTGGAAAGGTGAGAAACCAGTCACGTCACATCTAGTACAGTTATAGGCAAAGATCAATTTGTTCAATGCATCTTTCCAATTAGCTTTTTGTCTTTCAGTCAGGGTTTTCAGCATCTGCAATAATGTCCGGTTAAATCGTTCCACCTGCCCATTCCCTTGGGGGTGGTAGGGGGTGGTCCTTGACCCGGCAACGCCGCTGTACTTTTTGAGTTGGGTGAGTAGCTGGTTTTCAAATTCTCCCCCTTGATCGTGGTGAATTCTAGATGGAAACCCAAACTTCAGGGCGAAATCGTTGAATAACCGGTCAGCTACTGTTTTCGCCGATTTTGAGGTGGTGGCATATGCCTGGGCAAATCGAGTGAAGTGGTCGACGATTACCAAAATGTACTCATAGCCCCCTTTGCATTTGTCCAGATGGAGAAAATCAATGGACACCAATTCAAATAGGTGGGTCGTTTTGATATTTTTAAGAGGCGCTCTTGTTTCACGACAGGGTTTTTTTTGTTTGATACAGCAGCAGGTTCTCAGAACATAATTTTCAATGTCTTTCTGCATGTAGGGCCAGAAAAAACGATCCCTAATAAGGCTTGTGGTGCGATCAAGTCCTTGATGACCCATCTCATCATGCATCTCTCGCAGAACAGTTCTTTTGAATTGTGTTGGTAACACCAGCTGTTTTCTTTGTGACGTCTGGCGGAACAGGATGCCATGTTCATCTAACTTCAGCTTTTCCCACTCTCTCAGAAGAACTTTGGCTGGCGAGTTGACTGAACGCCACTGCTGAGGAGGTCTAGATCCTGCTTGTAAGTGTTCACTTATTACTCTGATGTCCTTGTCATCCTTTTGTGCTTGTCTGATTTCCTCTTTTGACAGGGGTTTGAGGTGTCCCTCATTTTTCTCCACACTTGCCAGTACACTCTGACAGGCTACTACAAAATTCACATCTGGATTCCCTTGGGACTCCACAGCTTGGATCACGGCTCCCACACAGTCAGGTGAAAACTGCTCAGTACATTCTCTCATCGTCGTTTCCAGATCCGCTGGCATCCTGGAGAGTGAGTCAGCGTCTATGTTTTCTTTACCTGGACGGTAGCGGATGGTGAAGTGAAAATCTGCGAGCTCTGACACCCACCTACACCCAGTGGCGTTCAACTTCGCAGAGGTCAGGACATAGGTCAATGGATTATTGTCACTGAAAACTGTAAAGGTTGGTGCATAGTACAGGTAGTCTCTGAACTTTTCAGTGATGGCCCATTTCAGAGCTAAGAATTCCAACTTCCCACTGTGCAGATGGTAATTTTTCTCAACTGCCGTCAAAGTCCGAGAACCATAGGCAATTACTCTCAGCTTGCCATTCTGCTGCTGGTATAAAACAGCTCCCAACCCTTGGTTGGACGCATCCGTATGAAGGATGAACGGTTGAGAGAAGTCGGGGAATCCCAGGATCGGAGGTTGAGTCAAGCAGTTAATCAACTTTTCTAGTATCTCCTGATGTTTTTCTGTCCACTCAATTAATTTACTTGACGGCACCACATGATTTCGTTTGTTGTTTCTTACTTTGTGTCTCCCCTTTATCTGTGGTCCAGCACCTTCCGTGTTACTTTTTAGCAGGTCATAGAGGGGACTGGCAATTCGGGAAAAGTCTTTAATGTATTGCCGATAATAGCTGAGCAGGCCCAAAATCTTGCGTAGTTCCCCCACTGTGCTTGGTGTCTGTTCCTTCAGTGCCGTTACAGCGACGGTGTCTGCGGGATCAATACGACTGCCTTCAGCTGACACAATTCTCCCCAGATATCGCACCTCTTTCTTAAAGAGCTCACATTTTCTTGGTTTTAACTTGACTCCACGGGACTGTAACCTCTGCAGTACTTTCTTCACCGGTTCCACTTGTTCATCGAAGGACTCAGTGAAGACTAGGATGTCGTCTAAGTACGGTATGCAAATTTTGTCTCTTAACCCTTCCAGGCTCTCTTCCATAAACCGTTGGAACGCTGCAGGCGCATTCATAAGGCCGAAAGGAATACGAATCCATTCGTATAGTCCCCACGGGGTTGCGAATGCAGTCAGGTACTGGCTCTCTGGGGACATGAAACCTTGGTGGTAGGCCTTCCCTTGATCTAGCAGTGAGAACCACGCATTACCTCCCAGCCCGTCCAGGATATCCTGCACCCTGGGTATTGGCTGGCGATCAGGGATTGTTTTGCTGTTCAGGTCCCTGTAATCGATACATAGCCTGAGGCTGCCATCCTTCTTACGGACGCAGACAATCGGGGACGAGTAAGGGGAATGAGACTTGGCCACCCACCCTTGAGCAATCAGGTCATGTAAGTAGTCCATCTCTTGATATAACGGTTTGGGGACTGATGTGTATGTGCGGGCAACAGGGGTGTTATCATTTAATAAGATACTCAAATGCAAACCTGCGACACAGCCAATATCGTCGTCTGACCTCGAAAAGGCGTGACACTCTTCACGTAACATCCTCTTGACTTGTTGTTGTTGGGGCGGAGTTAAATGGCTCACATCCACTGGAGGGTCCCATCGATCTGTATTGGGAGATGCCTCAGTGATCTCTGGTAGGACCTGCGTAACAGATGCTGTGGCTTCACACTGTGCATTTGATATTGGTAAAACAGACTTAACTGGCTGCAGAATTCCTAGCTCTGTTCTACCACCGAGCGTGATGTCGTGATCTGTTCCATTCTGCACATTGATAGTAATTATTGGGCGGGCCCCTTTTTCCAGAAGGAAGAGAGTATCGAAGAGTTCAAGGCCATCTGGATACATCGGGTTAACGTGTGGCTCAAACAGTAGCACCGTATCTTGTTTCACGTGAGGCATTTTTACCAGACACTGAATTTGCATAATGGTGTGCTTCTCAATGTTCACAGGTTCCTTCCTGGTTCTTACTACGTACTCGCTGAGCCTCTCAGCAGTCACCAAATTGATGAAGGTATGTACACTTTTCTTCTTTATGCTAGGGAAAGCACTTCTGACAGCTCTGTACAAACAAGCATTAGTCACATCAAGGGATCCACTTCCGCTTTGTCTCATTATTTGTTCTATCACGTTATACCCGACGATAGGTCTGGGCAATTCTTGGCCCTTCAAAACAAGCACAGGAATGTTTAACTCTTTCTCATTGGTTACAGGGGATGCCAGTTCGAAAGTCCTTCAAAACAAGCACAGGAATGTTTAACTCTTTCTCATTGGTTACAGGGGATGCCAGTTTGAAAGTCAACTCCACCCATCCACTGTATGGCATGTTCGCTCCATTTGCTGCCACCAGGCGCAGACTGTCTGGCGCTTCGGTCGCCTCGGAGATATTTCTCAGTGTCACTTCAGGTGCATATTTGGCTTTCCACTCCTCGTCTATAATGCATACTTGGGAGCCTGTATCCCATAATGCTTCAGTCTTTTTTCCCTGTAGATAACAAGTAACAAGGCACTGTTTTCCCACTAAGTACGTGATGGCAGAATGCTGGTTAACTTGACAAGGGGCAGTTAAAATACTATTAAGCGTACTATCAAGCGACTGGGACTCAAACTGTCTCTGATGGCCAATGCTACATTTCTCACGTTTTGGGGACTTCTCTGCCGCTCGGGTCACACCCTGTCCCTTGGGGGTAACCCGCTCCTGTTTAACGGAGCTCCACGCTGAGGTCTGGCACCTTTAATCTTACAGCCAGCTGAGAAGTGCTCGCTGCTTCCACAGTGGTAACAATGGGTGCAAGGTTCTTCTGCGTTGCGCTGCTGGCAATGGAAACATTGTCTGGCTTGTGAGGGACGGGACTGGCGGAACGGATAGGGGTGCTGACGGGGTGGCTCCATATACTGCTGTGGATAATACTGTGGTGCTGCAAAGTTTGACGGCTGAGTTACATAGTTGACGGACATGGGGTGCTGCTGAGAAGGATACACATACGGCTGTCCATGGTGCGTCTCTATCATTGAATAATGTTGACGTGACTGGAGAGAATGTTCTGGTGAAACAGTGGACAACTGAACTGGGTTTGTAGGTGGGGGAGGTATTTTCTGTTCCCTCATCTGTTGTTGGCTTTGTGAGAACTGGTGTGGAGACATGTATGGGCTTCCCTGCCGTTGGTATGTAGTCGTCTCGGGTTTCCAGGTCTGATGCTCTTGGACTTGTGTCCATCCTGATGTCTGTTGGGACACTGCTGATGCTGGGTCTTTGTCATAAACTGCAAAACACTGCTGAGGGACAGGTAAGACTCTTTAATCTGTATGATATCATCACTCAGGCTTTTTAGTTGTGACATTAAATCGAACTTCGACTGTTTGGACTGAAGCTTTTGTTCAGGGGTAGGCTCATTCAACTGTACAGCATGAACAGTACCATTTTTTTCAAATTTTCGCTTATTTTGTCTTTCAGATTCATTGGAACAAGCTACATTGAGTTTCTCCAGCAACACTTCGTCTGGAACAGCGGGATCTGAAAGGTATGGTTGAAGGTGGCTTTGGATGCGGTCGTTTTGTAATCCAGTCAAGACGGTGTGCAAGAACATATTCTGAACTAGGGCGGGATCATATTTCAACCCGGAGTCATCCTCCTGAGAAGCAAACAGAATTTTCTGTCTCAGGTCAAGAGCTCGAATTAGGAAGCTTTGTGGGGTTTCTCTAGCGTGCTGAGCTTCTTTGGTGAGCTGTTTATATAATTCAGTCGCATTTTTCTCCTGATAATGAGAACGAAGTATCCGCCTTAGCGTCGGGAGTGTCAGCCCCGCCTTCCCCTCAAGATAGCTCCGCAGCTGAAGCCCTGGTGTGATAGCCCTGATGACAGAATCTACTATTTCCTGTTCTGCATAGCCCTTTTTAAGTCCACCTTCTATCTGCCGTGCCAGGCTGGAGAATGAGAGACGGTCCTTCTGCCCTAGATCTCCTATTAGACCAGAGATTTTGAAGTCTTTCTGCCATGTCGCGTTCACTTGTCTCTGATATGTGGGTGAAGAATAAGCTGGGTTCTGGGCTGCATATGTCTGTCTGTCTGCTGTATTTTGTAATGCTGTGGGGCTTATATACATGGTAGAAAACAATTCAGCTGTACTCTCTCCCCTTTCTTGTATTTTTCTCTGGGCTGTGTTAACATCTCCAAGTTCAATTTCCTCCCTCTCTGTATCTTTTTCAGGAGCATTACTTGTTATTCCCGTGAGCTGGATCAGTTTGTCATTTATTGTTAACAGTTCAGCCATACCGCCATCTTCTAACTCCTCTAGCTCAGCTCTTAGTAAATAGTTACTAAGGAGGCTCAACAGGAATAAACGAGTCACGTTTGTCTCATCTTCTCGTGTTAGGTGAAGAAAGACACTGAGTTTTGTCAGTTTTTCCCGTGATAGTGTGCATAATTTCTCACAAATTTCCTCTTGAAGATGTTTAAGCTCCTCCATTTCTGCTGCTATGTGGGCAGGCCGATGAGAGTGGTGTTTCACTTACTGACTTGACTTGACCGCCGCTGGCATCAGATCACTCCAACGCACGCACTGCTCAATCAGAACCCCTTTTTTTTCCAATACTCGTCCTGAATATCTCACACAGTCGCTCGTCTGGATCACTGTAAGGGGAATGATGTTGCCTAATGGGCTCTGCCGGTCAGGGAGTCACTCCACCGAACATCAATCCCAGCGGGGCCTCCAATTTTATGTAGCACTCCTGTAAGGGAGCACGTTTATCAATAAACAGTCAGACGAGATGCTTCATATACAGAGTTTTTACTTAGAATCAATTGTGGCAATAAATGAACAATTATTACACAACAATGCATGAGCTCTATTATTTATATAATGTTATACACAAGTGCATGAGCTCGTATGTACTTCCCCCTTTAAATTAACGCATCCCAAGTTCACCGTGAATAAATGAGTGCACTTAAAGTAGCGCTCATCCTAAAACAGCGACACTCTCTATATTCACAAGCCCCAATCTCACATAAAACACACATGACAACACAGATCATACATCGACCTTTAACTAAACAGGGCACGTTATATAAATTCAACCGTATACATTTAATCACCCTACCGATACACACATGAACGATTTGCGCGCGAACCGCGTGCTCCCC
Source organism: Gila orcuttii (assembly GCA_026230005.1). Lineage (NCBI taxonomy): Eukaryota > Metazoa > Chordata > Actinopteri > Cypriniformes > Leuciscidae > Gila > Gila orcuttii. Next base: position 28,543,496 of record JAPDVR010000013.1, on the reverse strand, counting down.
AGCTGATATCTGTAGCGTTTTACATCGGATTCGCCCCATATCGCACTTAACCCAACAATACAACACAATACCAAGCAAAAATAGATTTAGTAACACTAATATTCACATGTGTGCAAATGTACGCTTCATGTACCTGTAAGGGAGCACGTTTATCAATAAACAGTCAGACGAGATGCTTCATATACAGAGTTTTTCCTTAGAATGAAGCGTCTCGCGAGAACTCCCCAACTATTAGTAACCACACGCGCACACACACGACCAATCAGATACACTCATCCCAAATATGTCATCATTACATTTTTAACCTCATACGAAATCACTAAAAATATGAATTAATGCAGAACATAAACATTTCAACGTCCTTAACAACATTAATATTTTATAATTATTTGAAGTGATTACTGGATTAAACCTCAGGTGAACACATGCAGTCAATCTTGTTCACATTTTACTCAGCTTGAAGTGATTACTGGATTAAACCTCAGGTGAACACATACAGTCAATCTTGTTCACATTTTACTCAGCATATTTCACTAACTGCTGAAACGATCTGGAAGGATCTTTTCAAAGAATCAGTCCATCCAGTTCACAAAACAGGTATGAATTGTTCCTTACAAAATGATGAAAACGAATGATGATGTACGAAATGATGACCGAATTTTCTTTGTGAAGACTGTGTTCTGGATCTACAGTTGTTGACTGAACTATAGGGGGGAAAGTCCTAAAACATATTTGGAGTGTTTTGTAACTGTACCAGTAAGTGCTGCAGTTCACTCATGGTGTTCCAATTGAGGCATATCAATGTCAAAATGACTGTTTATTGAATAAATGATGAAATTACAATGCTGTATCTGTCCAGCTGTAGATATTACTTCTCTGGAGCCACATAGCAGGCGTACAGTAGCAGCAATTGACAGAAAATGGGCACTAGCCTAGTTGACTCAGGGATTGCCAACCAGCATTAATTACTGCAGAACACAGTCATTCACAGGCTAAATCAGGGGGTTCAGGAGTTCAAATAATATTAATTCCACCATTTGCAAATTATTATGATAACGATTTTTCAACAGACACGTTTTAGATGCTAAAAAGTGATTATTTTTGGTGTATCTTAATTTAATCATCTTGAAAACGAGAGCTCTAAACAGAATTTCATTATCATTAATGATCACTCACCATCCAAAAGGCTTGACTTTAACCACAGGAAATGTGCATCATTAGAATTCTAAGTCCATTCTATTGACCTCACACTTCACAAGTTCCATTCTTACAAGCTTAAAAGCATCAATCTAACAATTTCCAGTGTGAATCAGGGACTAATCAATGCCGGTCATTTGTAGTTGGTCAACCTTACAGAGTGATAAAAGAGCTTTGAGGGCATTAAAGGCCCCTAAAGAAAAATATAGATCAGAGACTTGCTGAGGGCCGGACTTTAAGCAGCTCGGTATGTTCATCAGTTTGACAGACGTGGCATTATGGCTCAAAGACGGCTGTTCTCTCTGCAAAGTCAACACTGTGAGCAAAGCCATGTGCCATGGGAAGGGAAATTAGAGGAAGGCTACATCTGTAAAGAAAGCAAAAATTAACATTTACACAAACAAGCAAGTCCTGATCTACAGTGTAGTTCAGAGAACAGCATGCGACAGAGAAAATATTTGTCATGTGCTCGCTCTGGCCACGGTCGGCCATCTCTTGTCCTCTCACAGTGGGATACATGTGTATTCAATGTGCAAAGATGAGGGCATGTATGTTATGTTGGCTTTAAGGAATTTGGCACATTTCCCTGTGTGTATTGGCTTTATCTGATTGGCAGCAGAGATCTCAAAGTGAGCTGTCAAAAGAAATGCTTCAGTATTGTCTTCAAGGAATTAAATTTAAGAGGTTCACATTACAAATCTTATTAAGACTACATTCAGGATCTAATGCTTTTAATTATAGACATGTTTTCTCAAAGCTATATGTTTAATGCAATTTGCAATGTTTACATATTACATCATCAAGCCAAGATCCTATAAATATCCAAGAAGTCCAAGAAAAAGACAACCAGTTGGCACTTGATTCCAACCCTTGGCCCCATCTTCAAAAGTGCACACAATCTTAGAGAATGTCCCATTAACACAGAGTCATCCTCAGATTTGAAATACTGTAGATCATGATTCGACTTGTGGTTTAGTTATTGTGTTTTTGGACAGTTTCCTATATTTGACTAAAAATAAATATTCGTAATGAATGAATAAATACATGTATATATACATATACATTTTATAGTATAAAATGCAAATAAATCACAACTTTAAGATGAATAAGTGTTTATGAAATTCAAGCATTTTAGTTTCAGGGTTGTGCCTAAAAAAGGTGGTGGGGATCAGCCAAACACTCCAAAAAAGAATGTGTACGAAAATAAGGGGCTCTCTCCAGCGCAATGGTAACCACAAAACCGTTAACATTAATTAAATCAATAAATTTGAATTTTTAACTTTTAACTTGTTAACAGGTCCCCTGAATTACTTCTTAGAACGTAACAAATACATCCCGATGGATGGATGGTTAGATGTAAGGAGGAAAGAAAGAAAGAAAAAGAAAGAAAGAAAGAAAGAAAGAAAGGAAAATAAACTAACTTTGGTACTTTGAAATTTGTGTCTAAACAAGAGGTGTTGGTTCATTTATTTTAGTTAAATTAAATTTGTAAATTAATCTGTACAAGCCAAGTTAGGCAGATTCCGTAATGGACATGTTGCATGACATGCAGTTGTCCTCGAAAACCATGGACACCACTTAAACAATTTTTTTGCACATGGCCTATGCAGTTGAATTTGTGTCCTTACATTAAATAAGTTGAGAACCACTGGCAAAGGATACCTTATGATTTAAATGACTCAATATGAGTTTTGATTTGCATTGCTCATTGGTTCAGAGAGCTGCACAAGCGGAAGACAGCAATTCCTGCTTCCTTGAAGTCAGCACTCCCTACCCAATCTTGATCTTACTCTGACATTAATGCTCTGTCTCAAAAATGTCATCTCCTCTCTGTCATTCTGGAAATGTTAAAACGAGGAAGATTATACAAGATAGATCACAAAATGTATCTAGGTCACGGTTAAATAGTTTCATGAGTTTAAAAAGTTTAACCACAAAGTTTTCAAAGTAAGATCTGGAAGGTCTTCAGAACTGGAGATGAAGTAGAGCAGGATATAACATTAAAAGTTTGTATTTCAGGAAATTGATGGATTCAGGATTTGAACTAAGTTTTAAGGCCAGTAAATTTGTCTCTGAACAAAACATATTTAAATAAAAAAGTAGTAACACTTTACAATAAGGTTCATTAGTTAACATTAGTTAACAACCTTAGTTGACATGAACTAAGAATGAATACTTCTTCAGCATTTATTAATCTTAGCTAATATTAATTTCAACTTTTACTAATGCATTATTAAAATCAAAGGTTGTATTTATTAACATTAGTTAATGCACTGTGAACTAACATGAACAGACAATGAACAGCTGTATTTTTTATTAACTAACATTAACAAATATTTAAAGATATTGTAACAAATGTATTGCTTATTGTTAGTTAATACATTAACTAATGTTAACTAAATTATTGTAAAATGTTACCAAAAAAGTCTATGTCAGATTCAAGTAACTAAGAAGTAAAACAAAAAAAGGAAGTGGTGTTCATGCTTATCTAACTGATTGTTGCATAATAAAACAAATCTCTTAAAGACAAAATTGTGTTTGATTATGCACACATTTCATTTTAGAAACCTTTACTCGTGGCCTTTGGTAGCTGAAGTAAATCTATTAAAATTACAAGACCATATGTGAGTCTGGCACTTCTGATAACGGCTATCTGCAATATTGCAAAAGGATGACACTGATATTTTAGACAGATAGGAAAATACCATTTCCTCCATCCTTATAACCCATATTTAGAATAAAGGCATACTAGAAATGACCTTGCAGACATCCCAGATGGTGGTTCTGGCATATACATGTGCAAAACTGGTAGCCGATATCACTTCTTAAAATTTTAAGCATTCCTCACTGTGGATGTAGATAAGAGAGCTTTTTTTGCAGGGAAACTTGTGAGGGTGCTGCCAGCTTTTCTTACCAGCTGCAAGGCAGATGTTTTGGCATATGCCCAAATACATCATAAAAAGATCAGCATAGCGTTTAGACGGCGCTTGCATGACATTCTCTAATCCTACTCCTGGTCAAGAATATTAGCAAGCCAATGCTATCTCTTAGGACGCAGGAGATGCAACCATTGATCTCTCTGTCCTCCTCATGCAATTAACTAAGGCTCTTGGGCCCAAGGTGAAGACATCTCAGCCGGCTTCATATTCACATGTGTAGGGATATGGTGAAACCCACTGTTGTTCAGCCAGTCAGTGAGACACACATCCTAAGATGTTATTAACATCTGAGGGAGGAGCCTTTCATCAGTTGTGCTGGGTTTCACAGACGATCCTTAATAGCATCCGGATGAAGAGTTAGAGCAATAACCTCAAGACCTACAACAACTAAACACATTATATTGCAAGATACAAGTGTTGGCAAGCAGAGCTTTCCGGAATATTTATTTATATTCTACTTGAATACTCCTGAGCAAGTAACGGACCATGCATTTAAAAAGAAGGTTGACATTTTCACATAAGCAATTTGTTTGGGAATACTTCTTTAAAATAACTATTGTACTGCATATTTACATATCTATAACTATCTGAATTGGTAAATGAATAAATCAAATTAATTTAAGGAATAAGGAATGATTAACAATTCTTTAAAGTTATACTGTTATATCATACTGCACCACAGATAGATAGATAGATACATAGATGATAGATAGATAGATAGATAGATATGAATAAATTAAAATAAATAAAACAAAGAATTTACAAAGAATAAGGAAGAACTGGGATTTAAAGTCTGACTGTAGTGTAACGTTTTGAAATGGGAGGCTAAACTGAATATAATCAATAGTTTGCCAAGAAAGAAATGTATATATATATATATATATATATATATATATATATATATATATATATATATATATATATATATATACTGTATATATATATATAAATAAAATCGGTTTATTAAACTGAAATATGACTGAAGACATATTTGAGGTTTATTGTTTCTATTGACCTGCTGGATCCAAACTAATTTATCTGAGACAACTGAGACAGGTCTGGAAGAACTAGTTAAAAGCAAAGAACAATTTCAAGACCATCAACACATATGCCCAGCCAGTCAACAGCTTACTTCAAGAGGAATATGAAACTGTCAACGATAAGACTCAAAGGCGCAGCACCTGGGGGAATGGACAGATGAAGCGAGAGAAAAGGAGACGGAAGGATGAGGAGAGACAGAGATGAGAGAAGAAAAAAAATGTTGGTCCGGTTCCTGGACACACTGCCGCTCGGTCCTCAACCAGCCGAGAGGCCCTCACGTGCGGTGCCATGTGATGGTACTGGACGCTCCTCGGTGAACGGCTCCATACTCCTCCAACTCCTGGCAGATAGCGATGTCTCCTCTGACTTCGGGCACCTGGGAGTGAGCTCCACGTTCCCTCGCTCTGCCTGCTCCTCCCCATCATGGCAGATGGCAGCAGGTCTGGCCTCCGGCGAATGGCAGCAACTCTTTCCTGTAGCTCAAACAGTAGAGCGTTGGTGCTTGCAATGCCAAGGTCATGGGTTCAATTCCCTGGGAAAGCAAGAACTGATAAGAATGTAAATGTGTACCTTGAAATGCAATGTAAGTCGCTTTGGATAAAAGCGTCTGCCAAATGCATAAATGTAAATGTAACTCCTTGGCCCCCTCACGGACAGCAGCCACACCTCCTTGACCCAGGACCACGGCAGCGAACTTAAGTCGCTCCAGCACCACTGCCTCGAGCAGCCACTGGCAGCCACCGCTCCCTTCTTCCTCCCGGGTTTCGGCACCAATGTAACGAGGTTTGTGTTCAGGGAAGAAGGAGGCGGGAACCAGCAAACATTAAACGTAACTTTAATCACAACATAATCGAACAACAACATGAAAGTAAAGCAGCAGCTCATCACGGACGACTGCCACATATAAACATTATAAAACAACAAAGTCCAGGCCTGGTCCTCTCTCGTCATGCACTTTTGTCACTCTTGCTTTTATCCTTCCGGACGTCCTCCGTGGGACTCGAGACTGGTGTGGCGCGCATGTGATACTCATTTGCACCCGCGCCACTGCTTGCCACATGGCCATTACAAAAATAGCTGTTTATTCTGAAAAATTTAAAAAAGTATATAAAAGCACCTCTCACCTGTTAAAATGTCAAAACTTGTATGACAGCCTACAATTTTCTGATCACTTAACCTAGTGTCTGGACACGCTGTGGATTCACCACTTTAATGCACACTAATCAACACAGTGTTAAAACCAATGCAAATGACTATTCCTATTTTGTTATAAAAGGGCACAAAATATGCTAATAATCACAAGGAGGAAATACTTTAATTAAAACGAATCAAAGCTATGACAGAAAACTACTAAGTAGTATTGACTTCATGTCTAATTATTTGTTTCGTAGTAAGGGTGTAAGTAGAAGGAAGCTGAAATCATTATATTATTTAGTCCTTTATCACTAATTTTACAGCATTTTAAGGAATAATTTGTTGTTGTTTTTTTTTTAAATAAATTGTTATGCAGTTGCCATTAAACAACTGTTCATAGTTACCAGGGGCTGTTAAAAGAGTAGTTCAAATGATAAAACAAAAGTTTTGTATGAAGAACAGACTGAAATTCCAGAAATGATTTACTAACAATCTTGCCTGTTTTGGAGCTTGACATGAACTTTTGTTTTACAGCAAGAGCTGTGCAATAATTATTTAAAAATGATTTATTTTGTGTTCCACTTACAACATACAGGTTTGGAACAACACGAGTGTAAGTAAATAATGACAATTTTCATTTTTGATCGAACGATTCCTTTAAAAGCTCTAACATTACAATGATAAATAACAAAATAATGCTTTCAGCTCCCTCTTGCACTATCCAGAAAGCATAACTGTGTGATTGTACTCCAATGGTAGAAGGATTTGTCAAACTGTTTGGACATCCACAACAAAAACTCACTCAATGCTTGTAATGTTTTCCTCCTCTGCTGGCTTGTTTACCCCGTTAACATGTACTCACATTTTACCCCTGCCAGGAGCAAGATATATTTTATTGCAAATCTGTTCATCTTTAAACACCCCGAGGATGCTGTGCATTGAAGATAAGGATCAAAGAGAGGTGAGTCTATCACATCCAATCTAGTGCACTAGTGCAGCAACACATACTCCAAAAGTAACATTGTATTCAGATGATTACCAAAGACGACCACTTTCTGAAAGAAATATTCACGTTAGCAGCTATTTGATAGTGGCGCATGGAGTCTTTCATCACATCACTAGGGTTGTGCATGAACATACAAGTTTGACCCTGTCCCAAAAGCGAGTTCTTTTGGTCCACACTTTGGTGACGTAATGTTACAGACTGTTGGTTTGTGAAATGGCTCATGAAGGGTGCATAGTAGCCTTCTAAAAACCTAAAATATGACATCATGCACTTTTCAATGCAATGAAGTGTGGCTTAAATTGATAGTTCAATTTAATAGATAGTTCATTGATAGTCAAAAAGAGAATATTTTATCATTTACTCACCCTCATGTTGTTCCGAACCCAAACTTACTTTCTTCTGTGGAAGCCAAATGAAGATATCTTGGATATATTTTGAACTGTTTTTGTTCATATATTTAAAGTCAGCGGGTTCCAAAACAACACTGGACCACATTGACTTTTATTGTATGGTATAATACAAAATATATAAAAAAGATACAAATAAATTTGACATTTTTCAGAATTTGTGTTCCTTGTTTCATACAAGTTTAGAACGACATGAACGTTATTGAACTATGTAAGTATCCAAATACTGTATCTGAACATCTTTTTTTATTATTTGCTCACAGGTACACCTTCATCACAATTTCTGCCTATGACATTACCCTAATGCATTACAATAAATTATTAAAGCAGGTTTTTTTATCAATGTTCCTAATCATATAGTGGAAAATCAATTTAACAGTTTGAATCCTGCAGAGGTGCAGCATGAATTTCTAATGGGTCATGTAACCTTGGTAACATTAAAATCAGTTCAATCAATTACACCTGAGATGGGGTGAATAACGCATTTACAGCACATCAAGACAAACACTAACAAAAAGCTTCTTTGCATGCATTAGTTACTGAGATGAGACGGAGGTCATGACTTGCCTCTCATTGGACCCTGCTGAGGGGAGACAAATTTGTTACAGATCTTGCTTCGGCATCTGTACAGAACTCTAGAGAGTAATCAAAACAAATGTTTTCAGAGTCAGTCCTGTGTGGCAAGCAGGGGAGGGGGATTCAGGTTACGTTTAATGGACAGAGAAAGAGAAAGAGACGACAACGCCACCCTGGTCGCTAAGACAGGGAAGTATCCTACTAAGGACACACAGGTTCGAAGTTGCCCTGACACAGAGACGTGGATAATACAAAATACGCTTTATTGGACAAACATAAAATGCTGGCGTACCAGTCAGTTAGACTCACTCATCACCACAACACACAATAAAGAATTCACAGTACTCGTGGTTCCCAGAAGCAGGATGAGCTAGTGCCAGACGTCGCGAACACCCGCGATGGTAAAGGAGCACCCACACGTGCACTACACTTCACACACACACTCACGTCAACCAAGACCAATCACTATGGGTTGCAGACCACACACACGGTGTCTTATCAGGACCCACCACCAAAATACAGCAGCTAGCCCGCCTGCTCCGGACTCACGGTACCTGGAACACAAAGACGTACAAATTACAAAACAATTGTACCCACAAGTGGGTAACCAATTTATAGAACACAATATACAAACCAACATAAAACACTCAGAACTAACAGAAACCACCCCGAAATTCCCTCCTCGGTTTCAGAGACTGTAAACCGATCACTAAAGACCAACCTGACTGGGCTTCACAGGCCGGTTAACATTCACAATCTCCCGTTCCTTTCAACGAGCAGGGAATCACTCACCATGAGCGACAAAAAAAAAAAAAAAAACATTATTCATAATACAAAAACACCAAAATAACAAGCCATCAGAATTAACACAAAAATACAGGACAAAAGTAAATTACAAAACCCAAAATAATAAACAAACTAAAAGACAAGTAAACCCACTCTACTAACAAAACAAAAATAGCTCAAAGCAAACAAACGACCATCAACAAAGCGAAAATGTGCTCACACGTGAGCGACTGCCCTGAAGCAGGTTGATGGGAAAAAAAAATAATAAACTTAAATAATGAAAAGACAATAAATTTAACTAATGGAAACAAGAAAACAAAATTCAATAAGGGGAACAAGACAGCAGCAATGAGAGTCTTAAGTCACACAGCAGTCTTCAGGTGTCCTTATACAGGCGGGTTAATGCACCTGCAAAAGCCCGAATATAAGCTAAAATATATACTTAATACACATTCAATCATCATAATATAATAACGCACATACCAACATGTAGAAGTCGCGTCTTTCATCCAGCAGCCAACAGTTGAACAAAGTTCACAATGAAGAGCTGAAAGGCACAGATAAACCCCCATCACTACACACTACTCAATAAGTACAACTACAAGGGCCAGAAAGAAACCTACCAGCAAGCCAGGCAGCAATACACCAGTGATGCAAGATATATATTAATCCTGCAGCGATCATTACGTTGGAATCCGACGACGGCGCACATTACTAATGGTGGCAACACCTCAACACCACGTGCTTGTCCACGATAAGCCCAGCACCTGACGAGGGTAACACGGTTAATCGCTTGAAACCCGATATACTCAAACACAATCAACAGCCGCTGCACTCACCTCCGACCAGAATGCCAAACAAAGACGGGGGAATACGGACGCGCTCAAGAGACGGTTGCACATTAACGCCATATCCGGTGGCAACCCTAACACCTTGGCTGCGTCCGAAATCGCGTATTATGCGAGTAGGTACTACATTTAAATTAGAACGTACTTCTCAACCGTTAAAAAAGTACGTTCTATATAGTATGAATCCGGGTAGTATGAATGGAGTCCGGACGTACTACATGCGCCATGTTGAAATAGTCACGTGACATATCCTGTCATAACAGAGCGTCACGTGACAGACGCTGTCATAACAGCGCGAAAATTTAAAGAGCCCATTCCACTGACTGCACCAACTTCGCGCTATGTTTTTAGTTTTGCTGTCCGTTTTCATCAGCGTTTTTACGTCGTTTGAGCTTACAGTCCAGAGGCGGCGTAGGTCAGCTACTCGCAGATCACGCCTTCGTCGAGAGCTTCTCCGGAATTTCTCAAATAACGTAAGTATCATCATTTATTTAGCTAATACATTTTACCTCAGAAAAAACACACTCACAAAAACCTGTGAACAATGACAGATGTTGATTTTTGGCAAGGAAAAAGTAATTTATTTTCTTGTGATATTACCATCGATGAATAAACATGAATGAATCAATGGAGATATTTTTTTATTTTATTTATTTTAATGGCAATAGGTTATTTACAGTGAAAAAAACTGAACATAAATACACAAGCTTGATCAAAATTACAGATGGCACTTGGAGTCTTTTACATCTGAAGTCTTCATTATGTATATTTTTTTTCCCACTGTAAATAACCTATTGCCATTAAATAAATAAAAATATCTCTATTGGTTCATTCATGATATACATATATATATGTGTGTGTGTATGTATATATATATATATATATTTATGTGTGTGTGTGTGTGTGTGTGTGTGTGTGTGCGTGCATGTATGTATGTGTGTATATATATATATACACACACATATATAAATATATACATACATACACACACATATATACATATATATAAATATATATGCATGTATGTATGTGTTTACATGTGTATATATGTGTGTAAATGAGTATGTATATATTCAAATACATCATGCATAAGAAATTGATCATATACATATAAATACATTATATTTATAAATGAGTCAACACAGGAAACAAGTGATTTGTGGATTCAAATTGTATTCTACAATAAAACTATATACACTTTTACAGATTGTGAGCCCTTCAACCTACTGCCACCTGAATCCTGCTGTACCAATTCTTCGGCTATATTTTGAAGATGGAGCTGACCTCCGCCCCAACCTCCGACTTTCACGGCAGTCCATCCAGTCCCTGATTGCTGCTGTGAAACCTGCTTGCGACCATGGCTGGGAAAAGGACGTCGAGGTGCTGGTGTTCCTCTACTGGCTGGCCCATGCAGCATCATACCGGGTAGTGTCACTCGCCTTTGACATCCCAAAGTCTACTGTGCACGACATTGTGCACAAAGTGAGTAAGGCAGTCATCGGCATTTTGAGACAGGTTATCACTTTCCCCAGCGCAGATGACCTGGAGGCAGTGGGAGCAGGTTTTGCCCAGCTGGCAGGGTCTCCGGCTTTCAGTATAGTAGCTGGTGCTATAGATGGGTGTCACATACGCATCAAACCACCAGCAAGTGACGTCCAGTGCTATTTTAACCGGAAGCTTTACAATTCTGTCCAGCTGCAGGCCATCACTGACCACCAGGGGAAGTTCCTCGACATTTTCGTTGGGTATCCTGGGTCGGTGCACGATGCCAGGGTGCTGAAGAACAGCCCTGTGTACACTGGCCGCCTGTTTCCACCTGCAGGAAAGTGCATCCTTGGAGATGGTGGGTATCCTTGCCTGAGTGCGCCCATCTGCCTCATGACCCCATACAGAGAGCCTGTACAGAATGCTGTACAGGGGAGGTACAACAGGAAGCATTCTCGTGCACGGAACATCGTCGAGAGGGCCTTCGGGATGCTGAAAACACGATGGCGTTCCATTTTTTTCAAGGCCCTGGAAGTCAGCCCTGTTTTTGTGCCAGATGATGTTGCATGCTGCACAGTGCTCCACAATCTCTGTCTTCTCAACGGGGACATAGTTGATCCAGAAGTTGCGGAGGATAACGATGACCCACCTGAACCCGGCAACACAGAAGCCAACGCAGGAGACAATCTGCGGGACAATCTCGCTGCAGCGGTGTCTGCACCAGGCAACTGTGTGCCTGCTCTTCATGAGCATGATTACCTGTAAAGACACTTCAACAGGTTAAGACACTAAAAATCAGTTCTTGTTCTCAGATTGACAGTGTTCCAGTTTTGTCTATGTTAGTTATATTAGTTATGTAAATAGTTAGGTGTGTGTGTGTGGGCACAGCCCACAGGGTGCTGTGATGCGTACAGTGCAGTATTAGTAGTTAGAGAGGTGCATGGCTATCTGTGTGCATCCCTCTGGCTTACAGCTGCTGGACAAAGCCTCTCCATCACCAAGACTCCTGTCGGGCCTCCTCGCGGCTGCACATGGTAACTGGGGATAGTGCAGACCCAGGCTAATCGACAGGGGATCTCGGAGCTACAGTGGTCCCTAGAGGTGACACACCAACCACTGGCACACTGCCTTAGGCGGTGTGTAAATTTGTATACCAAATATTTCAAATCCAAAAATTGCCCAAGGGGCATTGTACACATGTGTGGGTATTTCTCTACAGTGTGGCACTCCTATTCAGACAATATATTTTTCAGATATACCTGCAATTTGCCTGTTTCAAAATCCATCTGGAATCTGCTACAAAATACACACACACAAAACACTTTAAAAATATTAATTACTCAATGTCACACATTAAGGACTTTACAACTGACAATTAGCTACTGTAAATCCCTGGGAATTAAGTGTTTTGTAATAAAACTTGCTAAAACAGCACTACACAGTGAACTTACTAACAAAAAATGAAGAGAGAGTGTGTATCATTTAATTTCTTTATTACTATTATTTTTTTGCAATTATTGCTAATAGCTGAAGGAATCTTTCCTCTCTCTCTTTTGTCTCCCTATCTCTCTCTCTCACTTCTCGGTCTCTTCTTTCTTCTCTTTCTCTGGCCTCCTGTTCTAGCCTCTTCTCATGCTCTCGTCGCTCTCTTTCTTTTCTTTCCTCCTTTTCCTCCATCTCTCTCCATCGCCTCTCCTCCCTTTCAATGGCATCTTGTTCCCTTTCAGCTTCCCTCTCCTCCATCTCTCGGATCAGCTCCTCAACTTCTTTTCTTTTCCTCCCTACTCTTACACGCTCTGACCTCACTGAGGATGGAGAGGTAACAGCAACATCTGGACCAGATGAGGCAATAAGTGTGGGTGGTGTGATGGAGGGTCTGCCCCCTATTGCCTCATCCATGGCAGAATACCATTTCCAGGACGCTGCTGTTACACCCCCATCCTCAGTGCTCACCCCAGTCTGTGGACATTTCAGATCCTACACATATTTGAAAACAGAATAAAGACAGTCAATTATATTGTAAACATATCATTCGTTAAATTATTGCATTACAGGGCCAAACATGAGCATGATTCAATCATGACAGAATTCTCATTTTGGGGTGAACTATAATAATAAAAAAATCTTACTTTATATTTCTGTTTAAGGTTTTCCCATTTTTTTTTTATCTGCGCAGCAGACATTTTGCGCTCTAGCCTCTGCTCTGTGATAAAAACTCTGCAATAAATGCACAGAAATCAAGCATATAAGGAATGCAGTAAGAGCTCGAGTAGAAATGTTTACATCTACAACTAACTTACCATTGAATCTACAGCACTTGAAAAAAAATTACATATTACATTTGTCTTGTATACTTACTCAAAACCTTTTATTGCAGCATTTCGCTTTCCAGTGAAGAGGGCTTCATTAGCCACTCTCCACTCAATCAGAACACGCGTGTGTTCATCAGCCCCTGCAACATCAACACAGGATTTAACATTAGTGATGAACCATGGTCAATCTATTAATGTTACATGGACAAGCTGAGGTACACTTGTTAACAGTAACTTAGCTTGCTATGTACAGTTAGCCAACAAATATTTCATAATAACAACACAGGTAAAGGAGAAATAAGATCGTTGTAAAATAAAAAATAAAAGTTTTGAACGTCTTTGTTGAAAGAAAACAGAGTTAACGTTAGCTAGCTGACAGGCATTAGCTCGTTCTGTTCGGTAATAATAATAATGATAAAATTGTCATTTTGCAGCCAATTCGGAAAATTGTACCAGCGATTTTCATTATTTAAACGTTTAACAAGTCAATAGTTTACTTAGATGATGTTAAACAAACACAATTTAACCACAAAGAAACAAAAAGTGTTTATAGTACTTACACTTGAAAACAGCCGCGTCTCCGTTTTCCGCCATTTTTCAAATATAACGACAACAACTCCGCTCCCGTGGCATCATGGGATAGTAAAGTGTCCATCGTATGCGCACTTCAGAATCTCGCCGGAAGTAGTAGGTCATCCGGGTACTTTTCGCCTACTGTTTTTCGAATTCTATGATTTCGGACATACTACTCTGCTCGCGTACTGTTTTTCGCATACTATATAGTAGGGAAGTACGCGATTTCGGACGCAGCCCTTAATATACGCCGCGGAATTAGGCGCCGATTAACGTCACGTGTCAGGGGCGGAGTCAACACACGCAAAGAGGACGGCACGCAACAGCAGTACTTCACTACACCTGCATGAACTCAATGCGTTTTTGGTCCTCATGGGAGCAGAATTATAATCAATGACCTGGATCTTGGAGGTCTATATTGCAATGAATATTATACAAACCGGTGAAGAGTAATCTAGGTTGGTAGAATGGCCCATATGTGATCATTTGAGCCTAGAGGCTGATCAGACATTGTAAAGTATTGAATTGGTAGATTCCCCACTAGTTTTGAAGCATCTGTTATATCAGATGGATTAGTGAAGGCAGATACCCTTGAAGGGGTGTATGATGTTTATTTAAGCTTGTGTGCGTGTGTGTTTGCATACATAAAAAAACCCAAAACTGATGGATTTCTATTTGAGGGTATTTGTATATCATGTAAAATCAATATATAATATCGATGGCCTTTGTGCTCTCTGATCATTGATGATAGACTGATGAGGTAAAGGAGAGTATTTTGTAATTAAAAAAATACCATATTTCCATGCATAAGCAATGAATTATTTATTAGGTAGACACAACTGCTGACTCAGAACTTTAAAGAGCATGTTTTTGGTGAGAGAGTGCTAATGTTTAACTAATTAGTTCATCCTCTAAAGGTACCACATGGAACATAGAGATGAACCCTGGTTCTCACAGAATAGCCCATATGATGTAGCCTATGTTAATAGTTGTTAACCATTTTGGCTCCACAACAATATTCTGAAGCCAGTTGTTTGTGATTTACAAACAAGGTAAGGCAAGGATTAAGGTTAAGGATTTTGAACAAAATCTTTTTCTAAATATTTCTACCATATAAATTATTTTATAACTTGGCTATATACAGTTTCAATCGAAATGATTCAACCCCCATTGCAAATCATGTTTATTGGCAAAATGTACAGACTTTCAGCTGTTTGCAATGAACAAATCAAACAAAAGTTATTGATATAGCTCAACACAACAAATGTTTCAAGTGGTTTCCCCAAATTCAACTGAAAATGCAACTTTTAATGACTTCTACAGTCTCAAAATTATTCAACCCCTTCATGGCAAGCATCTTCAGTACTTAGTAGAACATCCTTTTGCTGTTACTGTATGACCTGCTGCAAACGAGATGTATAACCAGACACCAGCTTCTGGCAGTGTTTCTGAGGAATCTTAGCCCATTCCTCGTGAGCAATGGCCTCCAGTTCAGTAATATTCTTTGGTTTGTGTGCTGCAACCGCCTTCTTCAAATCCCACCAGAGATTTTCCATGGAGTTCAAGTCAGGTGACTGTAATGGCCTGTGATGGATTTTTAATAGATAAGATAGTAAACTGTTTTTTAGAACTAATCATGTTTCTGACTCTAAAAAATCTGACCTTTAGATTATCTAACCTTATGATAAACTTTTATCTGACTTCCCCTTTGGGTCTAATATTATGACTAAATATACCTTACTTCCCTTTTAGGCATCCTAACATTCTAACTTTTGAACAAAATGTACTGTTCGAAACTAGTGAAAACTCATGACTTTGGTTGTGTAAGTGTAAAAATAACAAATATGGGAAATTAAACTAGACAGAGGTCTAAACTTGAAAACTTGTGGTTACCTAGTAACAAGAGGGCTTGTCTATGAAGAACCAATCAAATTGTGGGGAAATTATGTAATGTTTCATGTCACTTTTGCCATGCTCCTAGTCTATAAAAACTGTTGTATTCGTGCTTACTGGTGGGATTCTCAATGGAATTTGTTGTGCGGCCGTGCTTAATGCTTCTTCTTGGGGGGGATTCTCTGAGAAATGCTTGAGATCCTCCGGCCGTGATTAAAGCATGTTCGAAGGCATTGTCTGAAGTTTGTCGGTTATTATTGCTGCGCAGCAAGTTATAGTCAGGGAACTCAGCTGTAGTCGATGTGTAGACTCGCTGGAGTATAGTTAGGGGACGTGGCTGTAGTCGACTGTAGACTCGCTTAGTATAATTAGGGGACCAAGCTGTAGTCGAATGTAGACTCGCTAGAGTATAAAAATTATAGTAAACTAACGTCGACTGTAGAGGTTCGGGGACGTCGATTGTAGACGAGACCCAGTCAGTTAGGTTTAGGGAAAAATCTACCACAGGCCACTGAAGAATATTCCAGGACTTGCAACCAAGCCTTAGTGGAATTTTAGGAATGCTTGGGATCATTGTCCTGTTGGAGGGTCCAATTACGCCCAAGATTCAGCTTCCTCACTGACGACATGACTTTTCCTCCTAGGATTTACTGATACTTCAAAGAATCCATCTTGCCTTCCACACGCTGCAGGTTTCCAGTGCTAGAGGATGCAAAGCAGCCGCAGAGCATCACAGAGCCACCGCCATGCTTAAGGCAGCGTGTTCTTTTCAGCATATACTGTACTTCATTCTTCTTCCTCCAGATATACCACTGATCCATAGGTCTGAAAAGTTCCAGTTTTGTTTCATCGCTCCACAGAACAGAATCCCAAATCTTCTGTGGCTTTTTTATATGATTTTAAACAAATTGGAGCTGACTTTTCTTGCGCTTCTGGGTCAGTAGTGGTGTACCTCTTGGAGTTCTGGCATGTGTTTAGTATGCACCTTACTGTGCAAGCTGAAACCGCAGTGCCTGTTGCCACCAAGTGTCGCTGCAGGTCTTTGGCAGTAACTCTAGGGTTTATCTGAACCTGCCTTCTAAATCTGGTTGCAGCCATTGATAGCTTCCTTTATCTGCCCCGTCCAGGTAGTGTAACGTCTCGGTTACGAATGTAACCCTCGTTCCCTGAGTAGGGAACGGAGACGTTCCGTCGTGACTACGAATGGAGTTTCGCTTAGAAAAGCCTATAGACTTCAAGTATTACAAAAAGAGCCAATGGCAAAGAAATGCCATGGTCTTGCATAGCGTATCTCCGTCCCACCTCATGGGTATAAAAGGAGGATGCAGGCAACATGCAGATATGTTTCTTCACTGAGGAGCCAAGACTGAACTCAGGCAATCCCCGTGGTACAGCGGAAGTGGCAGGAAGACGGAACGTCTCCGTTCCCTACTCAGGGAACGAGGGTTACATACGTAACCGAGACGTTCCCTTTTGTAGTTACTATGAGTTCCGTCGTGATGACGAATGGGGTTCTAGTCTAAACACGCCACCTTCTGGCTGTCTTCCAGTGCCCTGCGTAAGTCTGAGGTACCTAGCCAACGCACAGGCCTAGACACTGGCGTCAACGTCAGCAGTGCTGGAGGAACTCAGGGCTTTCAGGAAGCTCACCTGAGGAAAATATTGCACGTATCCAGTCCGTGGAGTGGAATGGCGAACAAGCGAAGACACCTGAGCAGGTCCTAGTACCGGCTGGTTGAAGCGAGTACATGAGAGGACACAGGCTCCACTCATAGATTGTAGTATCTGGCGAATGAGTTGGGTGTCGCCCAGCCTGCAGCTCTGCAGATGTCTGTTAGCAAGGCGCCATGCGCTAGAGCCCAAGAGGAAGCCACACTCCATGTGGAGTGGGCTTTTACACCAAGGTGGCACGGTCGACCTTGATGCTGGGATGCCAAAGCAATGGCGTCCACTATCCCGTGAGACAACCTATGCTTGGAGATTATGCTTCCTATGCTTCCCTTCAGCTTCCCACCATGACAGACAAAGAGCTGGTCTGAGGTCCTGAAACACTGCGTTCTGTCTATGTAGGCACGGAGAGCGCGTACTGAACAGAGCAGTGCCAAGGCTGGGTCTGCCTCCTCCAAAGGCAGCGCTTGCAGGTTCACCACCTGGGTGGGAACCTTGGGCACATATCCAGGCCGGGGTCTCTGGATCACGTGAGAGTAGGCCAGCCCGAAATCCAGGCACGCTTCGTCAACGGAAATGCGTGCAGGTCCCCTACCCTCTTGAAGGAGGCCAATGCAAGCAGGAGCGCTGTCTTAATTGACAGGAACTTAAGCTCCACTGATTGCAGAGGCTCAAGGGGGCACTCTGCAGGGAAGCTAGAACCACTGAGACGTCCCAAGAGGGAACGAGAGGATGCGAGGAGGCTTCTCGGTGAGAAGAGCACCAGTTGACAAAGAGGTTCTACTCCAACGCATAGGCATGTCACGTGGACGATGCACTAGCGGAAGTGATGGTAGCCACCACCGCTGGTGGTAGGGTACACCAACCTGCCTCGTCTCGTCTAGGAGCCACACATGAGGGTACCAAAGATCGGGACGAGGGTGCCATAGGGTGCGCCGTCCCTGAGAAAGCAGGTCCTTCCTCAGAGGAATTGGCCTGGGAGGTGCTGTTGCGAGGAGTAAGTTCGGAGAACCAGGTCCGGGTGGGCCAATGAGGCGCAACCAATATGACCTGCTCCTCGTCCTTCCTGATCTTGCACAGGGTCTGTGCAAGACGGCTCACTGGGGGAAATGCATACTTGCGGAGGCCCCGTGGCCAGCTATGCACCAGTGCGTCCGTGCCGAGTGTGCCCTCGGTCAGGGAGTAATACAGGTGCAATGAGACGAGTCATGGGAGGCAAACAGGACTACCTGAGCGTCCCCGAACTGAGCCCAAATCAGCTGAACTGACTGGGGATGGAGTCGCCATTCTCCAGGAAGGGCTGAAGCTGTGACAGCTCGTAGGCCGCACAGTTCAGGGTTCCCGGAATAAAAATGGCACGAAGAGACCTCAGATGTTTCTGACTCCATAAGAGGAGGTGGCGGGTGAGTTGCGACATACGGTGGGAGCGTAGACCACCTTGTCGGTAGATGGTCTCGGTAGATGGTCGGTAGATGGTCACGGTATAGTCTGAGCGGACTAGTATGTGTTGGCCCTTGAGCAACGCAAGAGAGCGGTACAGAGCAAGGCGTACTGCAAGCAACTCGAGGCAATTGACATGCTAAGGGCGCTGGGGTCCTGTCCAGGAGCCCGCGGCAGCATGTCCATTGCGCATGGCGCCCCAGCCCGTGGTGAACATGTGTTGAGACAACAACATGCCTGGAAACTCGTTCCAGGGGCATTCAAGCCCGTAGAAAACTGAGGTTCGACCACGGGGTGCAGGTCTGACGGCAGGTCGGAGTAGGTACTCGGAGCGTGCCGTGTTGCCATGCCCACCTCGGGACTCGGTCGCGAAGCCAGAGCTAAAGCGATCTCATATGAGCAATCCGAGCGGCGATGCTGCGGCTGCGGATACCATATGCCCCAGGAGCCTCTGAAATAACTTCAGTGGGACCGCACTCTTGCCCTCAATTTGTCTCAGGCAAGTCAGCAGTAACTGCGCGCGAGCGCATGCTCGCTCGTATGCTGCGCGGACATGGCAGCCGAGTCGATACCGAGAAAAGAGATCCTCTGCACGGGGCAAAGTTTGCTCTTTTCCCAGTTGACCCGAAGGCCCAGATGAGCTAGGTGCTGGAGCACTAGGTCCCTGTGTTCGTAAACCTGGTCTCGAGAGTGAGCTAGGATTAGCCAGTCGTCAAGATAGTTCAGGATGCGAACCCCGTGTTCCCGTGGAGGAACAAGGGCTGCCTCGACGAGCTTCGTGAAGGCGCGAGGAGACAGGGCTAGCCCGAATGGGAGAACGGCATACTGATATGCCTGCCCCTTGACAGCAAACTGCAGGAACAGTCTGAGTCGAAGGAGAACGACATAAAAGTAGGCGTCCTTCAGGTTGATCGCTGCAAACCAATCCTTTGGCCGCACACATTCGAAAATGCATTTGGCCAAGAGCATCTTGAACGGCAGCCTGTGAAGGGGGCAGGATTGGCCGTAACCTACCGGATTTCTCCGGGACAATGAAGTAGGGGCTGAGAAACCCGGACCTCATTTCGGCTGGAGGGTCAGGCTCGATCGCACCCTTCGCTAGTAGGGTGGCAACCTCCGCTCACATGATAGGGGCATTGCCACCGACCATAGTGGAGCGGACTCCCCTGAAGCGGGAGGAGACCGTGCCAACTGAATCGCATAGCCAAGCCTGATAGTTTGGGCGACCCAGCAGGACAGGACAGCTCTAGCCAGGCTCCCAAGAACTGTGCCCGCGGGGTCAAGCGAACCACAGACGTCCCCTCAGTGGTGCAGCGAAGCGGAATGACCGGCCCGGTGTGGGGGCACGGTCATAGCCGCATCCTGACAGAGGAGGCCAGGGAAGGACCAGCGTTCCACGGCGGCGAGCAGGCTGAAGATTCTGAGCCGACGGCTGTGGAGGCAGCAGCAGGCCGTCGGGGCAGAATATGTTTTATAGCCTCAGTCTGCTTCTTGGCTGCCGAGAACTTTTGGGCAGAGTCCTCGACCGCGCCACCGAAGAGGCCAGCCTGGGATATGGGGGAGTTGAGGAAGCGGGTTCGCTCAGCCTCGCGCATATTAACCAGGTTAAGCCAGAGATGTCCTGAACTGGACCTTGGAGCAGTGGAAGAAGGTCGCCTAGTCCAATGAGTCATGTGGACGGTCGTGAATTATTAACTTAATATTACAATAAATTAATCAGTTCATCCAGCGAACACTATAGATTATTTATTAATTCATATGTGCACACATTGTTCAGGAATGGTTTGAGGAACATGATAAAGAGTTCAAGGTGTTGCCCTGGCCTTCAAATTCCCAACTGAGCATCTGTGGGATGTGCTGGACCAACAAGGTTGATCCACATCGCAACCTACAGATCTTGAAGGATCTGTTCCTTATGTCTTGGTCCCTGATACCACAGGACACCTTCAGGGCTCTTGTAGAGGCTATGCCTCAGCAGGACATACAGCATTTAGGAAGGTGTTCATAATGTTCTGGCTTATTGGAGTATGTATGTTCATCATCAAAATTAATTCTGAGATGTTATTAAAGTCACAAAATTAGGCTACCTTGTATATCCAGATGTTTTTTTTCCCCCCAAGATTGTGGGAACCCTGGTTCTTCAAATACAAAATAGTAAATATACTTATTTTTAGTTGTTTTAATTTTTACTTTTTGTCTTATTTTAAATCATTGTAAGTCATCTTCACAAGTTTTCTGAGGCCCCAAGTGGGCCAAGGTCCCCTGGTTGAGAACAGCTAGTCTATGTGATATTAATATAAAAAAGGAGAACTAAATAAAAAAAAAAAGACACATTACCTGATTATTTAGCAAAATATACTAAAATATGCATATTATTCCCTTCCCAGTTTAAATTAAGAGAAGCTGTAAAGATATATCAATATGTTTCTGATTGCCACTTTAATTACAACTCTGCTCTTTATTTTTGCTTGGGACCTGGTGGAAAACCCATTTATTTACTTTTATTACACTTTAGGCAGCTTTCTTTCCGTTGAATAATAAGTTGCATTGACATCAGCATTGATAAAAAAAAGTATGTTCTGTTAAAATTTTAATAATTAATATGTGGTAAATCTACATATGCATTAGAAAAGGTTGTTTTATTAATGATTATTGCGAATGCTAGTATTTTAATAGGAAGCTTTTCTATTTCTCAAATATTCCCTATCCCTAAGTTAGATTTTCTTTTTGTTTATTCCTTTAATTAAAAAGCTTGCCTAAGAAGAAAAATTAATAATCTCTTTCACCATCTACAATTATTAAGTGCAAGTCATTAGTTCAAACATGCATGTGAATATGTTGCCCATGTCAGAACAAATAGGACTGTGTGCAGTAAGGTCCCATAGTTGCATAGAGGGAATATTAAAAGGAAAACACCTTCACTGCAGTATGAATGGACTTCAGAGGAAGAAACTAGAGTAAGAACTATGATAGCCCCTTGGGCGGTACAAAGGGCGCCATGTGGGTCAGATCTGTACCTTACAGGGTAAAGAAAACGCAGATTCCTGAGGCTACTGGGTTCGCTGTAACTTTACAGAAAATGCTGTGTCAACATAATTATCAGAGGTTCCACAATTATGTTCACAGCATTTTTAAACTAGCCTGGATGTGTGATTTCATTTTAAGAGGTCACAGAATTTATTGAGCAGGAAAGCAAAACCAACTGAAGGGTGAAAAAAAATTCTAAGAAAAAAAAAAAAAAGTCACGGCCAGCAAACCGTGACTGATGTTGACTGAAATCTGTAGAAATTTAGAGTGTAGAAATATTATGAACATCCTCTTCTGGTTGTGGTGCAGTTAAACATTGTAATAACGCTGTAGTGTTATGATCTAATAAGAAACCATTAGGGTCAACAATACAGTCCACCAATCAGAGCATTTGAAAATGAAAAAAAAACATTACAATCTATTTGCTCAGAAGTGCTTTTAAACCTACACAAGGACTGTTGAGAAACCTAGAGCCAGTGAGTGGAGAAACACTAAAGCCATTTTCAATCTCATAACATGACTGAGTGATCGGTAAGTGCACTTCATCCACTTTTACCGTACACTATATACAACATAATTCACATGTCAACTTGAATTAGGAATGAACTGATGCTTTCAAATAGAGGTTCAATGGGATTATATAAAAACATTTTCCCAAGATATTCATAAATGGAATAAAAAAGAAATATTTTAATTTTAACTCTATCTATCTATCTATCTATCTATCTATCTATCTATCTATCTATCTATCTATCTATCTATCTATCTATCTATCTATCTATCTATCTATCTATCTATCTATCTATCTATCTATCTATCTATCTATCTATCTATCTATCTGAATAAAATTGAATTCTTTACTAATCTACCTAGTTCATAAATAAAAGGTTCTGTCATGAAATAGATGGTGCAGGCCCAGAAGTCCTTACTCAATCTGCTTGCAATCACATTGTTCTCTATAGGGCACATCTGATTGCTTCCAGATGTATCAGTAGCCAATGATCTTGCTGCGCACATTTCAAATACTTGATCAGCCTTTTTTTTTAGCAGTTTGGAGTGCACTTTCAGAAACCCTCCACATGTCCCAGCTCCACCTTTATAGATCTGCTATGGGTAATGTTTGCCATTGTACAGAAGCAGCATACTTGCTTGTGTATACTGTATATACTGGCAGTAGCAAGTACTGCAGCAATAATCAACAGCAGCAGCAAAAACAGCAACAGCAGTGGATAGCAGATTTATTCCACCAAGACCAAACAGTGTGTTTACATGCACCCTCTTAATGCGATTATACTGGGATTTTGGCAATATTGCGATCAAACTTGACCTCATGTAAACGCAATACTTTGATCAAACTAATGTGATTATACTCATAATTGTAGTAACCATATTCACATTAAACTATAATCGCAATAAGCAGGCATTCGATTAAGACCTTAATCTGATTATTAGAAATAATCACATTATTGGTGCATATGTATTGACTAATTGCAGTAAAATGTTTACATGACACAAGCAGAACTCTTCACTCCAATTTATATGCAATTTTCATTATTCTGATTATTCGATAATAAGGATGGTTATACCACACTCAGATGGGCATACAGTTTGCATGCTAATAGACTCACATCAAATTCAAAATACATTTTTATGGACGTCCTATTATTCGGCACCCTGATGAACATCACAATGAAGGGTTTGCCTTCACTGCCATTGCATTCTTTGTGGCGTCTTGATGAAGATATGGAGCAGAGACTGTGCAGCGAGTTGTGTTGACAGAGTTTAGCGATGTGGAGAACTAGAGAAAACTTCAGAATAATATCACGGAGTTCATTCATGAAGTTGTGTAAACAACACTGCATCCGGGTAGAATAGAGCACATATGCACTTTGGTCAGAGAGGTAATAATGTGATTAAGGTGTTATTGCGATTAAAATCGGCGTATAGTTTAATGTGAATATGGTTACTACGATTATGAGATTAATCGCATTATTGCCAAAGTCCCATTATAATCGTATTATGAGGGTGCATGTAAACGCACTGATTGTCATTATGTCAAACACCCAAAGAGATGTCATGATAGAAATGCAATATTAATTTATATTTTAAATAATTAGTACAATACATTATAACATATAATAATAATATGAGATCTGAATAATAGGTATACTTTTACCGTGTAAATATATGTAGCCCTGGAACCACCTGTTCAAATGCAATGAACCCAGCAAAAATATTTAAGGATGTGTATCATGCTGAGAGAGAATGAGAGAGTTCAAGCCATAATTTATGGATGTATACAGTTTCTTCAGTCAAGAAATTTATGACATAGCATTTGAACTTTTGACTTTTGATTTACACAACTTGTCAGGTTATCAGGGCACAGAGGAAATGGAATTAAAGGAGAAGAATGGATAAAAGGCTGTTTAGTTAAGCCGTGCTCCTTCTCTCGGTCAAAGGTGGGTTATTATGGCGGGCCTGCTGAGCCTTGCTTGTCTTGGCTTACATGTATCATTGGCATTTCCCTGTGTATTATTTTTTCCACTCAAAGAGGTCTCGACTTATTCTTTCAGCTTTATAGAGATACTTCTACTACAAGGCTCTTAAAGTAAATTCAAATCATGCTCTTTGAAAAGCATGGTAATTGTGTTTTCTAGGTAAACTTATTGGCTAATGACATTCTTAAAATAGGATATTTCATATATTCATATTTTGTCCCTGTTGAGAGGTAGGGTTGCAATCTGGAAGAATGGAAGAATCCACTACAATGCAATTGCACCTTCGGTTGACTGACACCCTGTTTGGAGTTATTCCACATCCCATTTGTCTACTAATATATGTGTGAGTATATTGATACATTGTTGTCATAGATTTAATGAAACTGTGTCAAAGCAAAGTGGACCTCAAATAACAATTCAGTTCACAGCTGATCTCCAACTCTCTTTATATACTCATGACAGTTAGTAACAAGCTGCTCATGACTATCAACAACTACAGTTTTAATCCCTGCCACAAAATGATGAGTTTATTTTATAAACCACTTCAGATTGTCAGCTGATGTCACATTAAGAGGCAGAGAGATGTTGAGCTTGTGAGTTGTAACTCTCTTAGCCAAATGAGTTTGACGGTCTGAAAGGTTAATGTCTAATAATTGTACTATCGAGAAGTGTGGATCAGGGATCTTGTGCAGTCTCTTTCTGCTCCTGGGGCTTGATTACGACATATCAAGGTTTGCATTTGGAAAGAGCTCACATATCTTGCATAGTCAAGCTCAAGGGCTAGAAACCAAGATAAGACAAGTGCTTAAACATTTCCCAGAATTTCGGTGAAACTGCAAACGAGAGACTTAATAAATAAGCATCCCAATAAAATTGTTGCTGGGGAAGTGGCCACTCACAAGGTTATTGGTTGATGTTAATCAATTACAATTGCTGGCAGAGTATGCCGATAAGGTTCTGCTTCAAAAGTGTGTTTCCAAACAGATGTAATCTCGCATATAACATAGAGCCAAAAAGTCCAAATGTCTGAGACCACCTTAAAATGTGACCTATTTTCATTTTTTATCATTACAAATTAAACTACTGTTGAAACGTTTGGGGTCATTTATTAAAAAATAAATAAATAAATACTTTCATTCAGCGGGGATGCATTAAATTGATAAAAATGTTACAGTAAATACATTTTAATAATGTATTATAAAAGGTGTAAAAAGATTTCTATTTCAAATAAATGCTGTTATTTTTAAACATTCTATTCATACATTAATCCTAGATTATCACAATTTATACAAACATATTAAGCAGCACAACATTAATAATAATAAAAAATGTTTCTTGAGAAGAACATCATCATATTGTAATGATTTCTGAAGGATCATGTGACACTGAAGATTCTTAAAAAAATTGCTTTGTTATCACAGGAATAAATTACTTTTTAAAATATATTAAAATATAAAAAAGAAACAGTAAAGTGTAATAACATTTCCCAGTATTACTGTTTTTACTGTATTTTTTATTAAATAAATGCAGCCTTGGTGACTATAAGACACTTTTGAATGGTAGTGTACTGTATATTATAAGCATAAAAATTTGAGTCAAAAGTTGAATTGCAGTTTTTAAGGCCTCTCTGTAAGCAATAGTGCTCTCTTTCCATGAAATGTGAAATACCTCTAGTTTTGTTTTCTTCCAGTTGCGCCCCATTTTTCTGGCTGCTCTCTTAAGGGCCTGAGTGTGCTCGTTGTACCATGGCGTTGGACTATTTTCTTTGATCTTCTTTAAGCCCAAAGGAACAACAAAATGTTCTGTTGTAATATCGAGTTCTTCTAAGCTATCTGGGATGCTGAGGAGATGAAACTGATCAGGAATATTATTAAAGACTTTTGAAACTTGATCATCAACTTATTGATCTTCCTTCAAACTTGTGTGACAGTCATTGGGACCCAGTTGTAGTTAGCAACAATTTGATCATGTTTGTCAGCATGATTTTAGATGATCCAAAGAACATCTTCAGCTCATGTGCTCACAAATGTGCTCATTTAGTGACATATACAGGTATATGCGGTCTCAGACTTTTGTAACCTGTTAAAGTTGTTGATCACGTCGTCCTCATAGTGGGAACAAAACAATAATGAGGGTACAGTAATGAGAATGTTGTATAACGTCAACAAGAGGACACAAGATCACAGATTTATGGTTAATTAATTGTTAATGGAAACAATCTTGGAGGCACTGATTTATTTCTCACCTCACCTCTGGGCCAATGGATTATGTAACATGCTTGGAATTCTTAATCACAGTCACATAAAAAATGTGCCTGGCAGTTTCAGCTATGAACAATAATCCATATGGTCAGTGCTTGAAGTGGGAAAAGAAAGGTGCCGGTACTCTCTTGCATTGGCAAATCATGACATTTGAGATTTCTACAGTGAAAAACAAAACTTATAACAAAACTTTATTAACAACATAAATGTATTAAAACAAGTCATGCGTGTGTGCACGTGCGTGCGAAAACGGAACTCCTCCAAGTCTGCAAGTCCAAAAATACATTTAGATTACTACATTTTAATTAAATGCATTTATGGTGAGATTATTATATTTTCATGTCAATCTGTGTTTTGACCACGAACCATGAGCTGTCACTTTAATTCAGTGCGTGCAGCACAGCAAAAATAGACTTGGAACGATCACTGCACTGCTGTAGGCCTATAGCACCAGGAGCGCATTGACGGACCGCATGCGCGTGCAGTGTGAAAGCTCGAACCTATTAACATGGGTGCGGAAAAAATACGCACTGCATACGCACTGCAAACGAAGTATATCAACGGACACTGGCGCTTTTTCTGTCAGTGGTCGAGTACCGGCTACATGCGAGAAGTAGCGGTACGCAAGAAAAAGTGCAGGTACGCTTAAGAGTAAAATTTAGAAGTGCCGGTACTGCGTACTGGTGAGTACCGCCCCACTTCGAGCACTGCATATGGTCTTTATCCCACAGAGTGATGCAGGCACAAGCATATAAACAAGGTTTTATTTGCGAATTCTAAGAGAAATAGTTGTGACTTTTTGCCTGTTGTCATCAACCAACTAAAAACCAAACTTCTAAATTTATCCAACACACTCTCAACAGAGAAATTCTGCACCACTACATTGTCATTTTTTTAAACTTTTTTTTTTACACTAAAACGTCATTCTTGAACCACATTCAATCTGGTGGCGTGTAGGAGGATTCCATTAGAATTCAGCAAGGATGCTTTAAATTGATCAAAAGTGATAGTAAATGTATTTATAATGAGACAAAATATTTCTATTTCAAATAAATGCTGTTCTTTTGAACTTTCTATTCATCAAAGAATCCTGAAAACAAAATGCATCATGGTTTCAAATGTTTCTTGAGCACCAAATCAGCATAAGAAAAAATTCTGAAAGATTATGTGACACTGAAGACTGGAGTAATGATGCTAAAAGTTCAGCATTGCCATCACAAGAATAAATAACATTTTAAAATATATTAAAATAGCAAACAGCTATTTTAAAATGTAATATTTCACAATATTACTGCTTTTTTTAATCAAACGCAGTCTTGGTGAGAGACTTCTTTTAAAAACCTTAATCATGCAAATAATACAACACATTATGGTTGAAAACAATTCTTCAAATCGAGGTGTCGAGTGTCACAAGAATGACATTTTGGTGGTGCAGGATAAAAGTCTACAGTGACGTTTCCCTCATGAGACTGTCCTGTTTATTGACTGCCAAAATCCTTTCATCCTTTGTCATGTGTGTTTGTCTGACTTTGTTGTGCTTTATTTAGTGCCACAACAAATTTCATTTTGAATAATTCATTATTTGTTGTCATTTTGGCTCTTGCCATGGGCTTATTGTTTTCAAAGAAAGTTTGATTCCTTAAATGGCTTGACTTGACTGCACTCCCTGTGATGGTGTTTTGAAGAGCTACATGCTAATGTTAGGATCTACATTTGCACCCAGGCTTTGCCTCTTGACATTTGGAGATGATTAAGAAGTTGTCCCTGACCTAACCTTTGCATCCTAAGAACCTTCATGTCACCGCATTAGCACTTCCATTATCATTCAGTCTGATCTAATGAAAACTCTTTAATTGTGGCACATATATTAAGCGTCTTAATATATGTACAACATAATTGAGGCAAGCTCAGAAAATCCCCAGCGTGAAATGAAGCATTTAGCCAAGACTGAACTTAATAACTGTACGAATTTAATGCGATTCTCACTTGTGTTTTGAGAGACTAGGCAAAAATGCAAACACCAAAGGGTGTTTCTGCAACTATGGCACTTTTAGAAAGCAAACTCTATAAAAACACACATTCACATTTTGCTGTGAAATCTGTCATCTTTCTGAAATAATGACAGTGTCGTTTCCATCACATCTCAAATGATGTATTGTCTGAATTTTGTGATGGACATGACATATATTTAACATTTCTGTAATAAAATCACAGACTCCTAATATAATGTATGGGATTTTATGTGTCCCTCACAAAATGACCTGGAAATGACACTGATACTCTTTTCACAAGTCTTAATTACCTTGAGTTTTCTTTGTTTTATTTTTTCACACACCATGCCTCATATTTCTTCTTGAGCAAAGCTTTTTATGTAAACAAAAACTTTATCAGTAGCAAAACTGTTGATCATGGTGCAATGACACAAGAACAATGTCGTAATTTGTGTATGAATTTATATAAATCAAACTAGAAAGTTTATGATTTCACATTTTTAGATGATCATAGACTTTAATAATTCATATTTTTAAAATAGATTTTCCGATTTTAACATTGAAGGTCTGTGACAAGGCTAATAAATACATGAAATAATGCTCATGGCATGGTAAACAAGTTTCAAACACAATCGACATTCATATAACAAAAAGAAAAAGTTAATAATAATAAAACTGACAAAAAAACTCTGAAATATCCAAGTGCCCACAGTATAAAACAAACCAGTATGTCTTTATTTATACTTCTATACTATAAATCTCTGGCAAAGACGGAGAATTACTAGTCAAAACAGATGAGATATCGAAATGAAATTCTTGAAGCTGTGAAACTTTATTTGTTTTATTGTGCTCTCAGTCTTCTACTGTTTTTTCTACACAGTGTGTTTGCACAGAAAGAAAACTCAAAAGTAAAGAACAGCAGCTCAAGGGCTTTATTTTGATCGCTGAAAGAAAGGTGGAGATTGAACCTTGCTGCTGGGAAACAACCCCATTGTCAGGTTTTCCATTTTGATGCATTGGCCTTCCCTACAGTCGGACTGTACAGGCTTTCTCAGATGGCTTTGCTGTCCACTCTGTATTGTGTTCTGTGTGTATAGTTCTGTACTAGGAGTGCATGCATTTAATAGACAGAAAACGTACTCTAGAGAGGGAACGAGTACTGCGTAATATCTTACACTACGGGGAAAACCTCTTTTCCACAAGATATTGAAGCAAAAAATTATCCTTAATTTTGAATTAATGTAAAACACTGTGCAGCAGCATGCAGATATAGGCAGGAGGGCTCGCGCGCCTATTGGCTGCCCTGCGGCAAACAGCAGCAGCCTATCGAGAGAGGTGCTGCGTGACATAATCCTATGGGGGCATTTCGCGCCCATTTCGTCACGTCCCGCCAGAAAAGGGCGCAATTTTGCCCTATAAATATAGCTTGATAAGGCTGGTACACTGGTTTTCATCGCCGAAGCGAACCAGAGCTGTGTATGCACGGCAAGATACGCAGTACTCGTTCCCTCTCTAGAGAGAACCGAGGTTACGTTAGTAACCGAGTACGTTCTCTTACGAGAGTATCTCTCGTACTGCGTAATATCTTACGCTATGGGGAACACAATGCAAAACGCCGTGCGTACTGGGATCCGACACCAAAGTCCCCAGGGCAGTAGCCCGGGGCTCATGTAGTGCATAATCACCATAGACTCACAGAGAGTCGGAGAAGAGAGGCTGCAAGCATCATTCCCCATGAAATAGCATCCTATAGGGGCTAGTTATGTTAATAGTGTTTCACACAGACAGGGTGAACGTGTTCAGCCTGAACTGGTTAAGATTACGGGTTATTCAACACCCATGGAGCCGTGTTATCGCTCAGTGAACGATGCACAAGCAAAACTCAGCATCTGGGCCGGCACAGCGGGGCAGATAACACTGAATTCTATACCGACAGAAGCTTGGCTTGTAAGGCGGGAACCTCTAGGTTATAAAACCTTATAAATGTAGACGGCGAGGCCCAGCCCACAGCCGTACAGATATCTTGCAAGGTAACGCCACTATACCATGCCCACGACGAGGCCACGCCTCTCATGGAGTGCGCTCTGACACCCAAAGGACACTGCAGGCCCTTAGAAGTGTAAGCCAGTGCTATGGCATCGACTATCCATCTGGATAGGCTCTGTTTTGATGCGGCCAGTCCCTTGGAACGTCCGCCAAACAAAACGAAGAGCTGCTCGGTCTGCCTGAAGGGAGACGAGCGGGACACATAAGCTCTCAGTGCCCTGACAGGGCAAAGGAGACTCGCATCCTCCTCCTCATCTTGAACCGAGAGAGCACACAGGGAAATCACCTGGGCTCTGAACGGTGTGTTGAGGGTTTTGGGCACGTACCCGTGCCTCGGTTTGAGTATGACTTTTGAGTCATTAGGCCCAAACTCCATACATGATGCGCTTACTGAAAGCGCTTGTCAGTCCCCTATGCGCTTCACTGAAGCGAGAGCCAAAAGAAACACCGTTTTGAAAGACAGATGCTTCATGTCTGACAAATGGATTGGCTCGAACGGGGCACCTTTCATGGCTTCCAAAACCATAGAAAGGTCCCACACCGGGACTGAAGGAGGTCTAGGAGGGTTCAACCTCCGAGCTCCCTTGAGGAATCGCACGACTAGGTTGTTCTTCCCCAGTGACTGGCCAGACACAGGTTTTGTAAACGCTGCTATAGCCGCCATGTACACTTTGAGCGTGGATGGGGTTCTGCCCTTATTCAGCAGCTCTTGAAGGAAGGAAAGCACTTCCGTGACCCCGCAGTCTACGGGTGAAAAGCCCTGAGCTTGACACCAGGCAGAGAACACAGACCATTTCGAGGAGTAGAGCCGTCTTGTAGACGGGGCCCTTGCCTGCGTGATCGTGTTTAGCACTCCCTCCGGGAGGATAGCGGGTACACGTTGATGGCCCATGCGTGCAGGGACCATAGCTGGGGGCGAGGATGCCAAATCGAGCCCTTGGCCTGGGAGAGGAGGTCTCTCCTCAATGGTATTGGCCACGGGGCAGTGCTGGTCAGCTGCATCAGGACTGGAAACCAAGCCTGGTCTGTCCAGAGCGGAGCCACAAGCAGCACTGGGCATCCATTTTCCCTGATCCGTTGCAGCACTTGAGGCAGGAGCAAGATGGGGGGGAAAGCATAGAGGGGACAGCGGGGCCAAACGTGGGCCAGCGCGTCCTTGCTCTTGGAGAAATATTTCGGACAGTGAGAGTTCTCGTTGGACGCGAACAGGTCCACCTGCGCTCTGCCGAATGTCTCCCACAGCAGTTGGATCGTCTGCGGGTGCAGCGACCATTCCCCTGCTGGGACATTGTCTCTGGACAGCCTGTCTGGTCCCAGTGAAAGCAGGTTGTGCTGAGCCCAGACCAGGAGGCACTCCGTCAGCCTGTAAAGGTTTCGGGACTTGATGCCGCCCTGACGAATTATGTACGCCAACACTGACATGTTGTCCGACCGGACCAAGACGTGGTAACCCCTTATCTGGGGACAGAAGCGCCGCAGCGCGTTGTCGACTGCCATCATTTTTCCAGACAGTTTATATGTAGGAGCTTTTCCCGTTCTGACCACTGGCCAAAGAACGGTCTGCCCTCGAGCAGCGCTCCCCATCCCGAGGTGGAGGCGTCCGTGGACACCACCTTCATGCTCGAGGGAGTCCCCTGACTCACACCTGACTGGTACCAGTCGGCTTTCTTCCAAGGCTTCAAAGCTGAGACGCATTTCAGACCGACCCGGAGGCGAAACCGACCAGCGGTCCATGCCCTGGGCGGAACCCGCGCTTTCAGCCATGCTGAATGAGGCCATGAGACCCAGCATTTTCTGAAACCTTTTGAGCTGGACAGTTGAGCCGTGGCGAAAAGATTTCGTGGCGCGCTGAATGTCCTGTGCGCGCTCTGGCGACAGATGCGCTGTCATAGATAGCGAGTTCAGCACTGTTCCCAGAAAAGATATTTTCTGGCTGGGAGACAGCGAGTTCTTCGCCCAATTGACTGTGAGACCAAGATTCTCGAGATGCGCGAGGATTTTCCTGGTTGTAATCATTCTGAACTGACGCTTCGTGAGCGTTCTGTTCAGCCGTCGCAGATCTAGAATGGGTCTGAGACCCCCGTCTTTTTTCGGTACCAGAAAATACCTGCTGTATAGACCCCCTTCGCTCTGAGCCTGAGATAAAGGTTCTATAGCCCCTTTACTCAGTAGTTTCGCTATCTCGGCTCGAAGTAGGTGAGATACTTCGTTTTTTACCGTCGTTTCGACTCGCGCCACGCAACGGCGGGGGCGTCGAGCGAACTGCAGCGAATAGCCTCTTTTTATAGTGTTCAGCACCCATTCTGATACCCCGGGAAGCTTTGCCCACGCATCTGCATGAAAAGCTAGAGGTAGAATGAAATCTGGGCTCTGGCCGTGATATAGCGGCGGCCGGAGAGCTCCGGTGTGCTGAGAAATAGACACTGTGTTTATAGTGTGCGAGGCGGGGGGTGCACTGATCACAGCGGGCAGCCTGACCGCGCTCGGCTTCTCTCTGACGGGATGTGGAAAGAAGGCGAGCGGGGCGAGCCCCGTTGGGTTCGGCATGTCTGTGAGGGAATGTGGGCGCGGGATAGCGGCCACACTCGCTGCACTGAGAACACTGTCGGCTCGCACCAACTGAAAATGTGTTGGTTTCGTTTTTACAGAAACCGTGGGACATGCTTCGTGTAGTGTTTGTGGGCACTGTGTTGTGGGCACGTACACTACATTTATTGCACAATCGACATGAGTCGATTTTTTTTTTTTTTTGCTAGCCCTGTATTGTGGCAGGCTGTGTCTGCGTGTGGGAATGGGCACTGAGACATAGGCATTCTTACAACACTCATAACACCATCGGCCGTGGCCGGAATTCCAGAAAACACACTCTTTTTGGGATTTATCTAGGTCGCCTTAAAGCTGGCGTTTGTGTGCAGGCAAGCGGGCTGTGGTACCAGCTTGTTTACTGCAAAATACACTGGAACAGTCACATTGTTTGGAACTGAACGAGCGAGAAGTTTCGGTAGAGTCTGTCCGAGGCGAGACTTAAACACCGTGGGCCTTAGCTGACTGTATGTGTGTTGGTTTCTTTTACAGAAAACGTGGCACATGCAGTGTGTAGTGTTTGTGGGCACTGGGTTGTGGGCCCATTCACTATAATTAATGCACAATTGACATGAGTCGAACTCATTTGTGCGAGCCCTGCACTTTGGCGGGCTGTGTTTGTGTGTAGAAATGAACACTGGGCTGTGGCATTTTTAATACACTCATAACACCATCGGCTGTGGCCGGAATACCAGAAAATACACTGCTTACATTTTTTGTAAGCAGTGGATTTTTCTGGGTCGCCGTGGAAACGGCATTTGTGTGCAGGCAAGCGGGCCATGGTACCGGCTTGTTTACTGCAAAATACACTGGAACAGTCACATTTTCTCGGAACTGAACGAGTGAAAAGTTTGGGTGTAAGTCTGGCTGCGGCGAGACTAAATTTTTATCCGCTGCGAGAGCTGGGCTCGAACACGGGTCTCCCGTGCGAAGGCTTTGGGTTTCGCCACTGAACCACAGGGGAAACCACAAAAACTTAAAATAGCCCGAGCGGATAAAGAGCGTCATCACAGTTTTGTGTGTGTCGGCGTTTGTTTGCAGGCGTGCGTGTAATACAACAGGCTCATTGCTGCAATATTGACATTTTCAGCTGCTCAAACTAAGAGGAGCTGAGAAATGTTTGAGAAATGGAGATTGGTCCAGCCTCGGCGGGACTAAAAACACACTCTTTCCTCATTTCGCCGGTGACGCATGCCCACGGGGGGCGGGGTAGCTTTCTTATAACGTAAAGAAAGCTAGCCGCGGTTTTGAAGCTGGCCTTCTCTACAGATGCAGCTATCTCGTCGTCATTAATGGCGGAAGTGGCGGCGCGCGGCGGCCGTTGTCCGTCAGCGAGCGACTCGAGTGAAGCTGGTGAAGCTGGCGGGCGAACCGGCGAGCTATCACGGGCTGGAGAAGGCTCGGGGCTATTTCGTCGACCTCAATGGAGGAAGCGGCGGCAGACGGCGGCCGCTGTCCGTCGGTGAGGGACTCGAGCGATGCCGGCGAAGCTGGCGGGCGAACCGGCGAGCTTTGGCGGGCAGGAGAAGGCTCGGGAGCGCGCTGAGCACGGCGCGGTGCTACAGCGGGCTGAAGTGCAGGCTCTGAGAAGGATGCCAGGCGAGTCCTCAGAGTCACCATAGGCAGTAGCTCACAGTGAGGGCATCCGCCGTCGATGAGAGCGAGAGCCGCATGATCCTCACCCAGGCAGGAAACGCAGATAACATGACGGTCCCCGTCGCTGAGTGTGGCTCGGCACGAGCCGCAGGATCTTTGCATCTTGAAAAAGACGCAGCTCTTTTAGCAGAGAGAGAGAGACAGTGAAAAAATGTGTGTCGCAGCGGCGAACACACACACACACACACAGTTTGAAAAGGATATAACGCCGGAAAGCGTAGCAGGTACGGCGGCTAAAGGCGGCGATGCCAGCGATTTCAGACTCAATGGCTCGTCCCGCTGTGTGCTTTTTTATCAGACGGCGTGGCTTCTCACTCCGGATCCAGCGATGCGTGATGCTTCGCTTCGGCGATGAAAACCAGTGTACCAGCCTTATCGAGCTATATTTATAGGGCGAAATTGTGCCCTTTTCTGGCAGGACGTGACGAAATGGGCTCAAAATGCCCCCATAGGATTATGTCACGCAGCACCTCTCTCGATAGGCTGCTGCTGTTTGCCGCAGGGCAGCCAATAGGCGCGCGAGCCGTCCTGCCTATATCTGCATGCTGCTGCACAGCGTTTTACATTAATTCAAAATTAAGGATAATTTTTTGCTTCAATATCTCGTGGAAAAGAGTTTTTCCCCGTAGCGTAAGATATTACGCAGTACGAGAGATACTCTCGTAAGAGAACTTGAATGCACTCGTCTCTTGGATTTAACTCTAATTCAGTTTCAAGAGTCCATTTAAACAATTCTGAAAATAAATGTCAGGGAACTGTTCTTTTAACCAGCAGTCTCTGTCAGAATTAGTACAATTGAACACATTTTATATGTCAAATGATAAAATGTTCCATTGAAATATGCAGTAATTTTGTTCCCTAATCAACCCCGAGTGTGATTTAACTTTTAATCCGTAATATTTCCATTTATCTCTCTGAGCTGAATCTGTTAAGTTATGACCTGACAAAAAATGTCTAGTCATTACTGGCATAACATTTGCAGAATTTCCATGCACTGCCTTGCTTCAGCATTTGAGACAGAATAGTAATCTGTGAATATATTATGCAGCGTAATCCCTCATGATGGACTTTCCTGTCTCGTCTGTGACCTGACTTGAAAATTGGATGATTTCGTAAAATATCTAGGTCACAATGTTAAATCTCCTCTCTCAAGATGCGTTGTGGCTTTTTCAAAGATTCAAGTGTCTGAATCTCAAACAGGTAAATAAAGAGTTTCACAACACTCAAAAATAGATTTGTGCTGCTTCCTTGGCTAATGCAATTTTTATTTTAGTTTTTTTTTGTCACACAAAAATACAACTAAAATATATTTTATGACTCTAAAACGAACTAAAATACAATAAAATGCCACAAATTAATTTCAGTTTGAGTTTTTTTTTATACATAATAATATATTCTTAAAACTTGAAACTTTTACAATCCACCTCCATTAAACATGCCACTAAACATGCCACCAAATAGCAACAACACTAGACAGTGGCAAGATTTGATGCTGTTGTCAGCACTAAAATACCATAATAAAAACTCAAACTATAAAACTCTGAAATACTAAACTGACAATGATAATTACGTCATGATAACTAACAAACTTGAAAATACTAATTTAAAATAAAATGGTAATACAAACTCAATGACAGTTGGAAAAGCATCTTATCAACTGAATTAAAGTTATTTAGTTGTATAACTAAATACAAGTTTGAAAACAGGCCAATGACCAAAAATAGTGTGACCACATAAGTGATATAACAGCAATCATTTTAGACTGTAACCACAATGACTGAGACAAAGAAGCTCTCTGACCAATTGACATCCTTTCCCAGAATTATGCAAACAATATGATCATCATAAGCAAAGGATAAATTGAATGAATAGTGACAAAGGCATAGTCAATTTTATAGCTGCCAATTTAGCATTTATAAAGAAAAAATAATATCAATTGTGTTCACATTCCAAGTCCGGGTTGTGTTTATGTAGTGGCATAAATCAAGATGTGACTGGCTCAGAACACGGGGCAGTCCAAACTCTAAGAGTGGCATTCAAAAGATGTCTCAGCACTCAGACATTTAAAAAGAGCAAATTAATAATTCAAGGTTATCTTGGTAGGTCACAAGGTTGAAAGGCTCAAATGATTTCCCAGACAAAACAATCTTTCCATGTGAAAGACAAACAACCCACAGATAAAATCAGCTCTTGCAATCTTACCCTTTTGATAGCTGCTGTCCTTGGAGAATGAAAACGTCAGAAAAGTAGGATTCAGACCAATTTAAAAAAAAAAAGAAAAAAGATTATTAACAGTTATTAACAGTTTGTCATGATGTGTTTAAAACTGAATTTTGAAATCAGGCTAATGTTTTTCCTATAGAACCACCGTCTCATTGTTATTTCACCAATGACAACATAATCAAGACATTTTTCTAGTTGTATAACTGTAACTTATTGCCAGGTTATGGTGATGCCAAAAATCATTACATTTCTGGTTCTCACCCAGACAGGTATTGCATATAATGAAATAAAACTAACCAACCATCTAATCATGCAGAGATGTGATAGAGAATAAATGTGCTTATCGACATTAAAATGCAAGAGCAAACACTTTTGTTGTTGGCAGCAAATCCTTCTGTCTCTTGAAAGAAGTGAGCCAAATTAGGTAGATGTCAACAGGTTGCATGACATGCCCTCATCCTCAAATACTATAACAAAATATGACCCAGAATATATTAAAATCAGGTTCACTTGCAACGAGGTTATACATGGTTTATGCCGTGTGTTTTTTGTGATGGATTATTGTCTGCTGAGCTCAAAACCATTGAAATTAAAGAGACATTTAGAAAACCAACCTCTCAAACTATAAAAACAAGCCTGTTGGGGATCTGAACACATCATGTCACATTAAATCAAAATATAGTATATTTTATTACTAATACAATTCAATGTTTGTTTGCTACATTGTTTCGGTGTCATGTGTCCAATGCAAAGTCAGATAATCACTGTAGGTAATACAGAAAAACAACAACATTATTTTGCAGAATTTACTAAACCAGGTCCTGATCTGAACTGAATTTCACAGGCATAACCTGCAGATCAAACGGGTATGAAAAATCCTCCGCGGGGTCACCGACTAACTGAGGATATTATTGATTGCTTCCTCCATTTTCACACCAGTCTTTCAACTCTGTTCTCCGCTCAAGGCTTAGCAAGGTGCACTAGCTTCTCTCTCAAGTCCGGATCCAAAGCCCTACAGTTCTGTACCTCTCACATTGTGGGAATGAGATAAAAGTGAGGAATTAAATATTAATGTGAATCAAGCCGGCCAACTGCCTCATGCTCGTCCAGGCCAGGTCCAGGAATAAATCTGTTAAAACAGCCCGGGGATCTTTTAACCTCACATTCATTGAGATGATGAAAGGGTTAAGTACCCGAACCGTTCAACCTTTGCTCACAGAGCTGAGGTGTTACTGAGCTGTGATGTTGTGCAAATGGGGAAACTCAGTCTCCGTGTTTTACCCTTCTCATGCATTTTACAGCATCTTTAGCACTCTAAATGCACGGCACACATCCGTCTGACCGCTGACTTCAGACTCCAGCCTTCGGCAGTGCTGGCTAAGAAAGAATCTTTCATACCTGCCTTCTGTCACGGCCTCACTCACACACACAGACACACACTTTTTTTGCCTCCCAGAATAAACTTGTGAGCCTCACAGCGCTCGTGAGCCTGTGATTACGCATGACACATTTATCTGTTTCCAAAGGTATCATTATCCCTCTAGGAAGTTTTGCATTCAGTGAGCTGTGACAGGTGCGGGGCAATTTTGAGATTATTTATAATGACGGCTCCGACTCGTAGTGGAGCATCATCCACAGCTGTCCTGGGGAATTTACCCTGATACACTCAAGTTTTATGGATAATGGCCGCACTCATACAACCTTCCTGGAAAAATAAATAAGTAAAAGTGGCATAAAGTCAGTATAGCTTACATGAGTAAGTCAAGAAGGGGAACTAATTTAAAGAACATATGTGATGGCTATAACAAATGCTAGTGAAACCTGGTAGACACAGAGTGTGCACAAGAAAAACGACAGGTAATGAGTGCTGAAATGATGACCTTGTGTAGAGAGGAGCTTCTCTATGAATATCTGAACAGCGGGAAAATATGTAACTCATCTTAAGCCAACCATCTAAGGGTAGAAGAAAAAAAGGGATGTACTCTATTACGTGCACCAAAACGTTTGATACAGTATAGAAGAAAGGCACCAAATTCAGACA
Source organism: Gila orcuttii (assembly GCA_026230005.1). Lineage (NCBI taxonomy): Eukaryota > Metazoa > Chordata > Actinopteri > Cypriniformes > Leuciscidae > Gila > Gila orcuttii. Next base: position 28,503,865 of record JAPDVR010000013.1, on the reverse strand, counting down.
GAAACAGCATCGATTTTAAAACATTAAGAGTGACTATATGAGCAAATCTAGAGGCTCCACTAAAAGAGTAGTGTTGTTTTTACCAGCTCTTGTGTGTTCTGCTCTGTTCATCACCTCTAATGGGCACACTTGAGAAAAAAAAAGAGCAGTCCGATGGATGGGCCTATTAAACGGAGAACAGCTTTTCCCTTTCTAGGGGTTTCATTATCGCACATTTAAAGTCCGTCCTATGGTAGACGGTCAACAAAAAATTGAATTTTCAAGTTGCTCCTGTAGCGTAACACCCAGTTCATGGGAAGTCCTGAGGGAATCAGTTTCCCCTTCAAACAGCCTTCTACGGATACCGACGGCACAATATGAATAATGAAGCGCGTTACAGTTCAACTGCCAATTATAACATTCATCTGGAGAGCTGCCGAGGAATGCATGACTAATAAATGGCACAAGGCTGTCTTCATTTTTTTCACTATGAAAACTCTAAAATCATGATCAAGATCTTTTCATTGGAACTGGCGGACAACGAGATGGCCTTTATCATTCCTTTACCTGTTGCCTTGGCCCAAAGGGACAGCGGAGAGACTCCAGGGGATTTTGGCGACATGGGCCCCATTTCGTCCTCTGTCAGAGGGGGTGATGGATGACTTCGCTTTACGCACTACATCAAAACAAACAAGGAGGTTCTCTTGACTCCTGAGCTTTCAACTCTGCGTCAAATCAACGTACCTGCATGTGGACACCAAACAAATTGAGTATTGTCATGTGGGGCGAGTGCATCCAGATTGAACCCGGTATTGTCTTGTTTGATTATTTTGGTCATATGCACTCACTCACTTGCCAGCCGAAAAGCACAATGGCCAACTTTCAATCTACTCCCCGCTGCCTGCATGACATATACATTTCTGTATAATACATTCTGCTTTTAAATCAAATCAGCCAAATGTTTATGTAAACACTGAACGTTCTACAAATATTAGGCTATCAATCACATCAAATTAATCACAGTTAATCGCATATCAATATTTGCAACAAAAAGCCCCCAAGATAATTTGAAGACATTATTGTGTCAGACGAGTAAATAATTGAATAGAAGTCACACTACATGAAGGGAAATCATGCAATGCTCTCTAATTACATTCATATGGCTAAGCTATTCAGCTCCACTTATAAAAGCTAATTGCTATATTGATTAATATACTGGCTTTTGCTGTTTTTGTTGTTAGGTTCATTCAATTTATTATTTAATTCAATCATTCAAGTTAGAAAATTCAATTGGGAATGATGACTAATATGCTTTAAAAATCAACTCCTCAAATGTTGCAATTGTAATCATGTGGCACATTCAGAAAGTTACAAAAGGCATCAGATTATGTCTATATTATGGTGCATATACACATCAAATTAAATTAAAAACACAATGCTACACTAGCAAGATGCAACCAGTGATTATACATATTAAAAAAATTAAAATAAAGATACATGTTTTCGCCGCCAGAGGTCGCGCATTTTTGAGACAATAACAAAGGCGAAGATTGATGAAGCTATTAAGGAGAGTGGTTTTCACCCTCCAGAGATGTATGGAATTCACGAAACATGTTGAAATGAGAAATCTACTCGGTTACTCACGTAACCTCAGTTCCCTTAGTTAGGGAACGAGTATTGCGTAGCTATACGCAGTGGGGAAACTCCTTTTCATCGATTTACTGAAGCCTTTATGTAAAGCGCATTTGCAGCTGCACAGCTAGAACATGAGCGTCTGGCTCGCTCATAGGCTGCGCTGCGACAACTGCACATCCAATGGCGCGGGCCCGCCAAGGGGGCGTGACATCAGCCTATAATAGTCCCCGAATTCGCCACTATAGCAGGTTTAACGACTGAAGCGACAACTTGCCATGTTACTATAGTGCGGCTGGCTACGCAATACTCGTTCCCTAACTCAGGGAACTGAGGTTACGTGAGTAACCGAGTAGTTCCGTTTCGAATGGTCACTTCGTATTGCGTAGCTATACGCAGTGGGGACGCCATGCAAAACGCCTCACTGAGTAACTGGCTGCCACTGCAACTCAGGACCCCTGAGCATACAGAACAAGCCATAACCGCATAATTATGTATAAATAGACCAGACACCGTCAGGTCTAAAATAGTACACATCAGTTAGAAATAACCCAACATACTACACCAATGAACCCAGACACTGTCGGGGTTATTAGTATATGAACATATAACCAGTCAAGTGGGTTATATATGAAATTATAACCGGCCAAACCGGGTTTTATATATGTATGGAATATAACCAGCAAAGCGGGTTTTATATATATGTCATATAACCGACCAAAAGCGGGTTTTATATATATATATGCCATAAACCGGCAACAGCGGGTTTATGCATGAAATAAAACCGGCCAGCAGCGGGTTTTATATATATATGTGAATGTGATTGTGCACAGTAATATATGACAAGACCGGCCACCAATGGGTCTTAATCATACCGAAAGCACCTTCGCCTGCAGGGAAGGCACTTCCATATTATAGAAACTCATAAATGTGGAAGGCGAGGACCAGCCAGCCGCATCACAAATATCACTAATGGGAATGCCAGATGACCAAGCCCATGACGAGGCCATACCTCTGGTCGAATGGGCCTTGATGCCTATAGGGCAACTTGACCCACTGCGGTATAAGCCATAGAAATAGCATCCACTATCCATCTAGACAGTCTTTGCTTAGTGACTGGATCCCCCTTGGATCTACCACCAAAGCAGACAAAAAACTGTTCTGATTGTCTAAAAGATGCAGAACGCTCCAGATAGATTCTCAGCGCTCTGACAGGGCAGAGAAGATTAACCTCTCCATCCTCAGCAGAAGGAGGGAGGGCTGATAATGTCACCACCTGTGCTCTGAACGGTGTTGAGAGCATTTTAGGAACGTAACCATGTCTGGGCTTGAGGATAAGAGCGAGAGAGAGAGAGCGCCTGCAGATCTCCCACTCGCTTGATAGATGAAACGCCATAAGGAGAGCGGTCTACAGCGAGAGGGGTTTTAGATCAACCAATTGGAGCGGTTCGAAAGGCGGACCTTTCAGAGCCCCCAGGACCGTGGAGAGGTCCCAAGGCAGCACAGACGGAGGTCTGGAGGGGTTCATTCTCCTCGCACCTTTCAGGAATCTTACGACCAGGTCGTTTCTTCCCAGTAACTGGCCAGCCGTCAGAACATGATGTGCTGCTATGGCTGCCACATACACTTTGAGCATGGACGGGGAGCGACCCGCGTCCAGCAGCTCCTGTAAGAATGAGAGAACCATAGATATCTCACATGACTCTGAGTCAGCCTGATTTTTCGAGCACCAGCTGGAAAAACCTGACCATTTTGAAGCATACAGGCGCCGAGTCGACGGGGCCCTGGCTTCAGATATAGTGCTTAAAACCTTCTCAGGAAGGTCCTTGGGTACCCGTTGAGGGGCCAAACATAAATCGGGTCTCGGATGCCACAATGTCCCGTTCGCCTGTGTGAGGAGGTCTTTCCTAAGTGGGACAGGCCATGGGATTGTGTCTGATAACTGAACCAGTTCCGGGAACCACGGTCTGGTTTCCCAGAGAGGGGCCACCAGAAGGACTGGGCACCCGCTCTCTCTGACCCGTTTGATGACTTGTGGAATCATCGAGACGGGGGGGAAAGGCATTAAGGGGACGGTTGGCCAGACATAGGCCACTTTTTGGCCGCTTTTTGGCCGCTTTTGCCCTGTTTTACAGAGCAAACAGGTCTGTGGATGATGCAGTCAACATGGGACTGCATTATATCCTGCAACATCTCGACAGACCAGAGACTTATGCAAGGATCCTCTTTGTGGACTTCAGTTCGGCCTTCAATACCATCATGCCTGGTCTTCTCACAGCCAAACTGACCCAGCTCTCCTTACCATCCTCGATCTGTCAGTGGATCACCAGCTTCCTGACGGACCGGCAGCAGCGAGTGAGACTGGGGAAACTCACATCCAGGACTCTCACCACCAGCACTGGCGCCCCTCAAGGGTGCGTTCTCTCCCCACTGCTCTTCTCCCTGTACACTAATGACTGCACTTCTAAAGACCCCACTGTCAAGCTCCTGAAATTTGCCGACGACACCACTGTCATCGGTCTCATCCGAAACGGTGACGAGTCTGCTTACAGACTGGAGGTTGAACAGCTGGCTGTCTGGTGCAGTTATAACAACCTTGAGCTGAACACGCTCAAAACTGTGGAGATGATCGTGGACTTCAGGAGGAACAGCCCAGCACTCCCCCCACTCACCATCATGAACAGCACTGTGGAAGCAGTGGAGTCATTCAGGTTCCTGGGCACTTCCATCTCTCAGGACCTGAAGTGGGACAATCACATTGACTCCATTGTGAAAAAGGCCCAGCAGAGACTGTACTTCCTTCGCCAGCTGAGGAAGTTCAACTTGCCACAGGAGCTGCTGATTCAGTTCTACTCAGCCGTCATTGAGTCTGTCTTATGCACTTCCATCACTGTCTGGTTTGGTTCAGCTACCAAATCAGACATCAGGAGACTACAACGGACAGTCCGGACTGCGGAGAGGATCATTGGTGCCCCCCTGCCAACCCTCCAGGACCTGTACTCTTCCAAAGTGAGGAAGAGAGCAGGTAAAATCATCACAGACTCCACTCACCCTGGACACCTCCTGTTTGAACTGTTACCGTCAAGACGGCGACTCGGATCACTGGCCACAAGAACATCTCGGTACAGGAACAGTTTCTTCCCACAGGCCATTTCCCTCCTGAACAGTTAACACTCCTCCCAAGGCATATGCCTTAAGTGCAATACTCCCACTGTTTAGTGCAATACCCTACAACTCAGGTGATACTTATATGTAGATTTATTTATTTATAATATTCAAAACACTGTAAATATGTTCATAATCTGTAAATCTGAAAATGTCTATTCTGACTAAACCCAACTGTGATACTTTTATTCTCATATATTTATTTTTTTATTTTTTATTCTTATAATTTGTAGTATTATGTTTCTTGTTGTATTTGTATTTGTATATGTCCACTGGAAGCCTCAGTACCAAAAACAAATTCATTGTGTGTGCAAGCACACTTGGCAATAAAGCTCTTTCTGATTCTGATTCTGATTCTGATTCTGTTCTTCGAGAAGAACAGAATCTGTGGGTTCAGGGACCACTCGCCGAGGGGAGTGTTGCCCCGTGAAAGCATATCCGCGCCCACATTCTGGACGTCCGGGATATGCGCTGCTCTCAGAGAGCTCAGGTTAGTTTGTGCCCATAAGAGGAGGTCTCTCGCCATCGCATGCAGGTTTCCTGACCTAATGCCCCCCTGGCGATTTATGTAGGCCACCACTGACGTATTGTCTGTGCGGACTAAGACGTGGTGACCTCTGAGGTTCGACAGAACTGTCTTCAGGGCCAACCCAACTGCTTTCATCTCCAGACAGTTGACATGTAAGCTCTGCTCCGTGCTCGACCAGAGGCCGGATGCAGGCATGCCCTCGTGCAGTGCTCCCCAACCCAGGTTGGACGCATCTGTAAGAACCACTTTCCTCCTGGTAATTGTTCACTTTGTCACCCCCTCGTGGTACCAGTTCTGAGCCCACCAGGGAATCAGGGTTCTTAAACAACCGTGATTCACCATAACGCGCAAGCTGCCTGACTGCCATGCATGAGTTGGCACACGGCGTTTCAGCCAATGCTACAGCGGGCGCATGCGCAGTAATCCCATGCGGAGTACTGGCGATGCTGCTGCCGTGAGACCAAGCAGTTTCTGAAATTTCTTCAGTGGCGCGCTGAAAGTGCCTGCAAGCGCTCGCACCGAGAGCGCGCGCTCTGGTGTGAGTTGCGCTGTCATAGCTCTCGAGTCTAACACTGTGCCCAGAAAGATCACGCTCTGGCTGGGGGTTAGTTTGCTTTTTGAAACATTGATTGTGAAACCCAGGCATTTTAGATGGCCGAGAATCAAATCCCTGTGAGCTAATAGCTCAATTTTCGACTGTGCCAGCACCAGCCAGTCGTCGAGATAATTTAACACGCACACTCCCTGATGTCTCAGAGGAGAAAGCGCTGCATCCACACACTTCGTGAATGTACGGGGTGCCAACGATAGACCGAACGGCAGAACGGTGTATTGATAAGCCTGGCCCTCGAAGGCGAATCTCAAGAATGGCCTGTGATGAGGATTTATTTGAATGTAAAAGTAAGCTTCTTTCAGATCCATTGTGACAAACCAATTCCCCGGGCGCACTTGCGCGAGGATATGTTTGATAGTTAACATTTTGAACGGCCGTCTCATGAGAGCTTTGTTTAAATGTCTCAAATCTAGAAGGGGTCTGAGATCGCCGTCTTTTTTCGGAATCAGAAAATAGCGGCTGTAAAAACCCATATGTTTTAGCGCAGGGGGGGACTAATTCTATCGCCCCTTTTGCTAATAGATTCTGTACTTCGGTGCGAAGCACGTGACCCACGTTGCTTCTCACCGAAGTCTCGAGAACCGCCTGAAGTTTCGGGGGTCTGTGAGCGAATTGGAGCGAGTAATCCCGGTTTATAGTGTTTATTACCCAACTCGACACATCTGGGATAGCTTGCCAGGCTAGAACCTGTGTGGCTAGGGCTTGACACACTGATTGGGGCAGGTCGCCTAACGTAGGGGGACCTGATACCCTTATATTGTGATTTGTGCACACATTGAGTATTGGACTGACTGTACAAGCATTTGCGTGTGGGGAAGTCAGTGTTACAACGGGGGAGGGGCCGCCTGATGAAGGGGGACCGTGAACCCATGTGTTGTGCTTGTGAAACTGATAGCTAACATTTTGAATGGCCGTCTCATGAGAGCTTTGTTCAAATGTCTCAGATCTAGAATGGGTCTGAGGCCGCCGTCAGTTTTTGGAATTAAAAAATAGCGGCTGTAAAAACCCCTATGTTTTAGCACAGGGGGAACTAATTCTATCGCCCCTTTTGCTAATGAATTCTGTACTTCGGTTCGAAGCATGTGACCCACGTTGCTTCTCACCGAAGTCTCGAGAACCGCCTGAAACTTTGGGGGTCTGCGAGCGAATTGGAGCGAGTAACCTTGCTTTATAGTGTTTATAACCCAACTGATCTCCCTCGAACAGGACCGGAGATGACTGAGCTGGAGAGAGTGAAGCACGCGGGGACGTGGCCAGCGTGCGTTCACAAACGTCCGTGCTCTCTGGATGCTGTTGGCTGCGGCGCTTCTTCTTCCTCGGCTGTAAGTAGGGCCGGAGAAGGAAGCGCGGGTGACGCGGCGCCGCCGTCTCGAGAGAGAGAGAGCTAGTCGAGTTCACAGCACGGAGATAGGCATGCACTCGCAGGCCGCTAATCCGCCGACAGAGAGTGCATTCTCTGCGTGGTAGAGTCCCAGGCATGAAATGCAGCTCGCGTGTTCGTAGGCCTCGCTTAACATGAGGCATATGGAACAACGCTCGTACAGATATAAACACATAATAAACAGATATTGAAAAGGATATCGCCGGATAGCCACAGGAGAGACGGCGTCAGGAGAAACACGGTTGAGATGTGTAGTCTGCTGAACTGTAGCTCGCTCAGGCTGAAGGCTTGTTTGACGGCGAAGGCTCAATAAATGGTCAGAGACGTGAAGTTTATCGCTGAAGGAGTAAAATCTGCTATATTACGTCATTAATAGGCGACAGTGAAAAGGGACGGGCCATTATTTAAAACTGAAATTTCTTTAGATTTACAAATTTTTGGGATAGTGTAAGTACACAACTGCATGAATATACCACACCGTGCAAGTGGTTTTGAATATTTTATTACAAAAAGGAGAGACGGCGTCAGGAGAAACACGGTTGAGATGTGTAGTCTGCTGAACTGTAGCTCGCTCAGGCTGAAGGCTTGTTCGACGGCGAAGGCTCAATAAATGGTCAGAGACGTGAAGTTTATCGCTGAAGGAGTAAAATCTGCTATAATGGCGAATTCGGGGACTATTATAGACTGAGGTCACGCCCCCTTGGCGGGCTCTGACGTGTATGACGCAGAGTGATCTCATTGGTCGCACGTCAGAGGCGCCCGCGCCATTGTATGTGCAGTTGCCGCAGCGCAGCCTATGCGCGAGCCAGACGCTCATGTTCTAGCTGTGCAGCTGCAAATGCGCTTTACATAAAGGCTTCAGTAAATCGAGAAAAAGGAGTTTCCCCACTGCGTATAGCTACGCAATACGAAGTGACCGTTCGAAAGGGAACTATGTATATATATGTCTATGGTTTCTACAAGCGGAAACGCAGGATATAGCGGATATTACGTCATTGATAGGGGACAGTGAAAAGGGACGGGCCTTTATTTAAAACTGAAATTTCTTTAGATTTACAAATTTTTGGGATAATGTAAGTACACAACTGCATGAATATACCACACCGTGCAAGTGGTTTTGAATATTTTATTACAAAAATCTTGCATATTGTACCTTTAATATGTAGGGGGAAAACAATCATGCAGCCTCCTGATGAATCATGCTATCTGTGTTTTAGCAGTAACCAGAGCCTTGGGTTGAAAGTGATTTAGTAGGAGCTTTTGACCTGATTAATGTGTCCATACTTGGCTCCCTGAGCTAATATGACAGGTCACATATCAAACTGAGGACTGCTTATTCTACCATGAGACAGAGGACTCGTGTATTTCACACTTTCTTTGAAACAAAATGTTTACAAATGTTTTATTTTCTTGGATCATTTTTGAACAATCACTCTGATTTGCATGGATTTGCCACTCCACCGTGCATCTCACATGAAGTATTGACAGCCAGCGGCAAAGAATGCAGTCGTTAAATCCGCCAAGCTGTTCTAAATTCATATAAAAGGATTATAAGGTGATCACGAATACTTGAAAACATGCTGCTTGCCCAGATGATTCTTTCATAGATCAAACCATTTTCAACTCTTTTCAGCTGATTAGGGAGATAAGGTTGTATAATCCTATGAAGAGATCTCATCCTGTTTTTCAGTGCCCCGTACAGATACAATTTCAATCTCCTGAGAAAAACTGTGTAAGAATGAACACCATGAGAAATGTCTCCAGCACGTTGTAAACACATAGCAACTGTGTCCCCTGAAATCATGTCTGGTTATAAGAGTATGCGACCCTAATTCATGATTGATTTCTTAGTTAGATATGTGCTTGTACATGCAGCTTATATGTAATAACCTTTGTCCTTTGAGATTACTAGTACAATATCAAGGTGTTTTTCATCAGAGGTTGATGAATACAACACTTAATATTGTACATCCTGTTTGCCACTTCAGGGAAGAAGCACACAGGATGCAGAATTGTAATTTGAATTTAAATAAGCAGAATTAGAATGAAATTCAAAGAAATTCATATGGCTATTTTGACAGGGTCCTATTATGATTTTTATACTTTTCCAATTTTAGTTAGTGTGTAATGTTGCTATTTGAGCATAAAAAAAGATCTGCGATGTAGTGTTATTTTTGACAAGAAATTTTAATTTAGTTTTAGTCTTAGTCTTTTGACTATAATTCTTTTTAGTTTTAGTCAAGTTTTAGTCATCTGATTTGTTTTAATTTTAGTCTTATTTTAGTCGACTAAAATTGCTTTGTATTTTAGTCGACTAAAATTGCTTGGTATTTTAGTCGACTAAAATAAGACTAAAATCAATAACAGATTTACTAGACAATTTTTTACCGCTGGTATAGGAAACAAACTTAACCAAAATATATAAAACACAAATTTAACATTATTTCAACACAACTGTGTCTTTATTTCAATTCAAAAGCTTTTATGCAGCAAAAAACACTGTCATGGTAATGTAAACAATAACTAGCTGCCAATTCACCATCAATAAAAGAAAAATAAAGTTAGGTCCAGGACCTTAAAGCGTACAGCTGAGCTGAACAGTAAGTGCAAACATCTTTAATTTGAATCTAAAGTGCACTGAACGACATTTTCTTCTTGCTACCACAATGCTGGCAATTCAACCACAGAATACTAACACTTATTTACCTCTATTCATTTTCAAGAAAGCACTTCGTGCTAAAGTGACTTTTGCTCTGTTACGCTTTCCCCTGGTTAGGTCACCTGTGACACTAAAAACTCTCTCTGCAAAAGCTTGCGAAGCCGGCATTGCTAACAGATCTAATGCTAATGGTTTCAAGCTGTGATAAAATGTGTCACATTTCCCAAGCCAAAACTGGATTCCTGAATCACAAGTAATGGGCTGTAAGAGCTCCTCCTTGTACTTGCTTAGTTGCTGCTTGATGCTACATGTGGAGGACTTTGGTTTAGGCTTCGCACGGCATTTGGACAGAAATCTGAAGACTGGCTGCCTTGAGGAGGAGGATGGTGGTCCAGGGTCAGGCTCTGGTCCATTCAGTTCCTCCACATTATCATCAGGGTGAGTCTCTTGACTCTGGGTGCACTGGACCACATATCCCTCTGCCTGCTTAAAAAGTTCCTGAACACTGTCATCAGCCACATCAAGGAGAGTATCACACACAGTAGGGTTGAGAAAGAAAGCAGCTGCAACAAGTGGAGAGAACTTTTCATCTGATGGATCCAATACCCAGGCAAAGCGCTGGTTCAAATTGACTTTCATTTTTCGTGCTAGAGTGGCAAAATCCCGATGATTTGTGTTTTCTTCAAAATCAGTAAGGTGGCTAAGCAAATCTAAGAGGGCAGGGACGATCAGTGACATAGACATCGTGTCACTCTGAAGAGTCTGTGTGTGTTCGGCAAAAGGCAACATGAGTTCATGCAATGAGCTGAGCTTCTGCCACTCACTAGAGAGTAAGTTGTCCCACCCCATCTCATTCGCTATTTCGCAAAGAGGATCTTTAACTTTGAGAAGTCGTGCAGTCATGTAATATGTACTTGACCAGCGCGTGGGACAATCATTCACAACAATTAGGCCACACTTATCCAACATCTTCTGTGTTGCAACAGATGACTTGCGAAAGAGCTTCACAATTGATCGTGCTTTGTCAAGTATTCGCTTCACACTTGCCTCCTTGTTTAGCATGTGGACCACAAGCTGCAGCGTGTGAACCACACATGGCATCCGTTCCATATCCATCTCCATGTTTTGATAGCTACCAAAAAGAAAGTAAATACATATCAGGTAAATGAGGTAATACATTAACTTACTGTCAAGTGAAATTATGAATAAAAGTGGCTTACCGATGGTCTTCAATCCCCTCCTCTGAATCACTTTCACCTCGGAGGGACTCCTCTTGATCATCTGAGCTGGCCTCTTCTTCTTCTTGAGTACTGTGTTTAAATGCTGCTACCATATTGCTACCGTTGTCCGTTATTACAGTCACAATTTTGTCATTTGAAATGCCCCATTCCTGCATGCACTTATCCACGCAGGCCTTAATGGACTGGGCAGTGTGTGGATGGGCAACTTGTTCAAGGGCAACTTGCTCCTTCTTCACCACAACAGACCGGTACATCGACCGCATTACTGCAGAAGCTGCACCGATCCGTCTGTTAATCTCCCGTTCCATCCTTCCCTCACTCGTGAACAAAACCCCAAGATACTTAAACTCCTCCACTTGAGGAAGGATCTCTCCACCAACCTGAAGTGAGCAAGCCACCCTTTTCCGACTGAGGACCATGGCCTCGGATTTGGAGGTGCTGATTTTCATCCCAGCCGCTTCACACTCGGCTGCAAACCGTCCCAGTGCATGCTGAAGGTCCTGGTGTGAAGGGGCCAACACGACAACATCATCCGCAAAAAGCAGAGACAAAATCGCGTGGTCCCCAAACCTGACACCCTCCGGCCCCTGGCTGCGCCTAGAAATTCTGTCCATAAAAACTATGAACAGAACCGGCGACAAAGGGCAGCCCTGCCGGAGTCCAACATGCACCGGGAAGAAGTCTGACTTACTACCGGCAATGCGAACCAAGCTCCTGCTTCGGTCATACAGGGACCGGACAGCCCTTAGCAAAGGACCCCGGACCCCATACTCCCGGAGCACCCTCCACAGGCCGCCGCGAGGGACACAGTCGAATGCCTTCTCCAAATCCACAAAGCACATGTGGACTGGTTGGGCAAACTCCCATGAACCCTCCAGCACCCTGTAGAGAGTATAGAGCTGGTCCAGTGTTCCACGGCCTGGACGAAAACCGCACTGTTCCTCCTGTATCCGAGGTTCCACTATCGGCCGTATTCTCCTCTCCAGTACCCTGGCATAGACTTTCCCAGGGAGGCTGAGAAGTGTGATCCCCCTGTAGTTGGAACACACCCTCCGGTCCCCCTTCTTAAAAAGAGGGACCACCACCCCGGTCTGCCATCCCAGAGGCACTGTCCCCGACCGCCACGCGATGCTGCAGAGGCGTGTCAGCCAAGACAGCCCCACAACATCCAGAGACTTGAGGTACTCAGGGCGGATCTCATCCACCCCCGGTGCCTTGCCACCGAGGAGTTTCTTGACTACCTCGGTGACCTCAGCTAGGGTGATGGACGAGTCCACCTCTGAGCCCTCAGCCTCTGCTTCCTCAATAGAAGACGTGACGGCGGGATTGAGGAGATCCTCGAAGTATTCCTTCCACCGTCCGACGACATCCCCAGTTGAGGTCAACAGCCGCCCACCTCCACTGTAAACAGCGTTGGTAGGGCATTGTTTCCCTCTCCTGAGGCGCCGGACAGTTTGCCAGAATCTCTTCGAGGCCAGCCGATAGTCCTTCTCCATGGCCTCACCGAACTCCTCCCAGGCCCAAGTTTTTGCCTCCACAACCACCCGGGCTGCAGTCCGCTTGGCCTGCCGGTACCCGTCAGCTGCCTCAGGAGTCCCACAAGCCAACCAGGCCCGATAGGACTCCATCTTCAGCTTGACGGCATCCTTTACTTCCGGTGTCCACCACCGGGTTCGGGGATTGCCGCCTCGACAGGCACCGGAGACCTTACGGCCACAGCTCCGAGCAGCCGCTTCGACAATGGAGGTGGAGAACATGGTCCACTCAGACTCAATATCTCCAACCTCCCTTGGGATCCGGTCGTGGCTCCGCCGGAGGTGGGAGTTGAAGATCTCTCTGACAGGAGACTCGGTCAAACGTTCCCAGCAAACCCTTACAGTACGCTTGGGTCTGCCGAGTCTGTCCAGCCTCCTCCCCCGCCATCGGATCCAACTCACCACCAGGTGGTGATCAGTTGACAGCTCCGCTCCTCTCTTCACCCGAGTGTCCAAGACATACGGCCGCAGGTCAGATGAAACGACCACAAAGTCGATCATCGACCTGCGACCTAGGGCGTCCTGGTGCCACGTGCACTGGTGGACACCCTTATGCTTGAACATGGTGTTCGTTATGGACAAACTGTAACTAGCACAGAAGTCCAATAACTGAACACCGCTCGGGTTCAGGTCGGGGGGGCGGTTCCTCCCAATCACGCCCCTCCAGGTGTCACTGTCGCTGCCCACGTGAGCGTTGAAGTCCCCCAGTAGAACGACGGAGTCCCCAGTCGGAGCACTTTCCAGCACTCCTCCCAGAGACCCCAAGAAGGCCGGGTACTCTGCACTGCCGTTTGGCCCGTAGGCACACACGACAGTGAGAGACCTATCCCCGACCCGTAGGCGCAGCGAAACGACCCTCTCGTTCACCGGGGTAAACTCCAACACATGGCGGCTGAGCTGGGGGGCTATAAGCAAACCCACACCAGCCCGTCGCCTCTCACCAAGGGCAACTCCAGAGTGGTGAAGAGTCCATCCTCTCTCAAGGAGTGTGGTTCCAGAGCCCAAGCCATGCGTAGAGGTGATCCCGACTATCTCTAGTCGGAACCTCTCAACCTCACGCACCATCTCAGGCTCCTTCCCCGCCAGCGAGGTGATGTTCCACGTCCCTAAGGCTAGTTTCCGTGTCCAGGGATCGGGTCGTCGAGGTCTCCGCCTTCGACTGCCACCCGATCCTCTCTGCACCGGCCCCTTACGGCTCTTCCTGCAGGTGGTGAGCCCACGGGATGACCATAGGTCAATTCCAATTGACACTTTACGAGCACCACACAGTCGTTTCTTAAACTTTGTCATTTCTTCCTCATAGTGTTCTTCAATCAGATTGCTTATCTTTGTTTTCTTTGGCACTGTCAGCTTCTTATCAAATGTTTCTATCATGAGAATAAAGTCCTCATCTTCTACTGTAGTGAGTGGTAACCCTGAACGTCCAATCCATTTTGCTATAGCCTCCTCTTTTACTTGCTGTTCTCTGGCATTGCTTTTGTACTTTGTAGTACCTAACAGTGCTTCTGCAATGTTTTGATTGGATATTTTTGCCTTTTTTGCGCTTGGTTCACCGCCTTCATCAGGAGACTTCTGTAGCTGTGACATAAAAAAGGAAAATAGTTTATTTATTTATTTTTTAAATACGTTTATATTATTTATTCATTGCAATCACTTTATTTGCGCAAGCAGTAAATATTAAAGCACTGAACGCAAATAAAATAAGTAAATAAGTGAAATAAGTAAATATTTAATAAGTTCAAGTTGGCAGCTAGGTGGATAAAAAAAATGTAACAAGATTTTATAAGGTATTCCTTTGTCTAGCAATATTGTATGTTTTAAATACCACAATATTGCTAGATTAGTATGTATAATAATAGGATGTGAACGGTCACATTTCACATGACTAATCTAGAAATATTTGTGATAAGTAGAACATTATGAAATATACTAAACATTAGTATTAATCAAATGTTAACTTGAAGAAGGGGCTATTTTACAGTACTTTTCAGTTCGTAATATTTAATGCTACAACATCTACGCACTGCAGTTTTCCAATTTTGTTTAGCTCAATAAACAAAAGAACATCGTTGTGAATTTACCTTTGAGAAAATGTCCGGGTGGCTCGTCTGTAAATGTCTTTTCAAATTGGTTGTGTTCTTGCCACGAATAACCGCTCCGCATGGTTTACACTTTGTTTTGTTTTGTTCGCCGTCAAAAGTGAAGTGTGCCCACAAGTCTCCCCTTCTTTTTCTCCCGGCTGTGGACATTTTGTCGCTCTTTTTGTCATCGTCTCTTCAAATGCCGTCTTCCCGGGAGCTCGGTCAAAGACTGAATACCTTCGCTTCACGTCTCAATAAGTCAGGCTCTGATTGGTTCTCTTCTCATGCAGTCTCGCCTGTTCCGTTTTGCCGATTGGTTCTTTTGTTCATCGATTCCTCGCATCTCTCCTGTCTGCTGATTGGATTTTCGTCACAGTCTATTTTCGTCTCGTCCTTTATTCGTTGACGATAATGTCAATCAATTTATTCATAGTTTTAGTCTCCATCAGTGACTTCTTTTTTAGTTTTCGTTTCGTTTTCGTCCGCAAAAATATATTCGTGACGAAAATAATGACGAAAATATTTAGTCAACGAAATTAACACTGCTGCGATGTTACAAAGCTCAAAGTCCACTCCAAAGGGAGATATTTTATTTAACAGAATCCACTTTCCAAGAACTATACAACGAACGACTAGTTTGGACTACAACTGTTTTTTTCCGGGCTTTGTGATGTCATAATGTTACTCATTTAAATAATTTCCGCCCACGGAATATGCTAAAAAAGGGGACGAGGCCTGGTTAAGCTGTGTTAGAGAAGACCGTGTTGTCACTATGTCAATGAGACACTGTTTTTTCCACTCTGTGTGCTGCACATTTTACAGAGAACAGTTTCCAGAACCACAATGCAGGCTACGCACAGAAGCTTCTCCTGAAATTAAGCAGTTCCTACTTTGTCGGGACAATCTGTTGTTTGTGGTTCACAACTTTTAAGTATGTCTTTTTTGTAGTTGTGTTTTATATTAACAGTTGCAATAATACGTTTTATGTTGTTGCTACAATGTAAACAAAGGGCAAAGCTTTGCCTCCACTCACCTGCCAGCCAACATTAGTGTTGATATAGTGTTTACTGTAGCTTTTGTAAGCTTTCGTTGAATGACTGTTCACCACCCCTTAGGAAAATTAGCCTACCCCAGGACAAACTTTGTGTTATTTTAACATGTAAATTAAGCATTCTGGTGCATTCTGACAAGACAATTAAGGGAAAAGACAACATTTTCTTCAAGTAAAAACAAAAAAAATAAATAAAAAATGCATTTATTGACACTAAGGCTGGGCATTTACAAAGATTTCACAATTGGATTAGGTTTCTATTCACAAGCTTGCGATTTGATTTCAATTCACAAGTTTGTGATTCGATTTCGATTCATAAGCTTGTGATTCGATTTCGATTTGATTAATGATTCAATATTGCTTAATTTGGAGCCTATCAGGTAGAGTATAAGAAATTTCCTAAAAGAAAAAAACATCTCTTAACTAATGCTGTAAACTATACAGGGAACCACAGTTGTAATTGTAGGCTACTTACATATAAATTACACATACAGTAAGTGTTTATAATAATGTTATAATACATTTTAATGACAATTATGTCTCTACTCGTTTTTTTATAACTCATCTCTTACTAGAAAGAGATTTTGTCTCACATATTGTACATCAACCTCAGCTACTGATCCTCTTCAGCAGATGAGCTCTTTAATAAAACTGTAATATTATGCAGCACTTCCCCTAGCGCAGTGCCAGTGTGTAGCCTTTTGTGTGCAACAGTCTGACCTTGAGAACATCTGGATGGGCGGCTTGATTAATGTTGCTGTTGTTTCATAGTCGTCCCTTAAATACAGATCACAGATTGATGTTGACCGATTCTGCCTCATTTCTTCTCCCTACTGAATTTATTCAAATGTTAGTATGAGACCCTACAAAACAGTGTACTTTTAGGTCGCTGTTTACATGCTCACCAGTGAAAAATAGTTAATTATTTGACAGCATCTGCAGTAAAAGCACCACTCTAGATGCTTGTTGCTACTGAATTATTAAAAACCACTACTATAACAACTGTGTGAATTTCTCCTAGGGAGGAGAGCAATTTACACATGTATGAATACATTTTTTATCAATTAGCAGTGATTAAATCCCACAAATCTTAAACAAATAGCAAAAATAGGACATAAAAATGCAGGGAATAAACAAACGGAGGTAAAATAATGAATTAGCTTAAACAATAAAACCTGTGGGCAGGGACAATTTACCTCATTTTTTGACATTCAGATTGAACAGCAATTGTGGGTTTTTGTTTTGCACATACTTCTAATTTCTGGTGAACATTTGGAGTGAACTATTTTAGTGAAACAGCTTGAAGTATTCTGATAATGAATGCATATTTCATTTCCA
This sequence comes from Gila orcuttii, assembly GCA_026230005.1. Lineage (NCBI taxonomy): Eukaryota > Metazoa > Chordata > Actinopteri > Cypriniformes > Leuciscidae > Gila > Gila orcuttii. The sequence goes on along the minus strand of JAPDVR010000013.1, from coordinate 28,486,661 downwards.
TGGCACTTTTATAAAACAAACCACATTAGCAACTTTCCGATTCCTGCTTCGCAAACAGATCATTAACCCGACAGTAATATTTCCTGCGTTTGTTAACTTAATTCTTTTATGTAGCTGTCTAATGGTTTGCTTCATAATGTACCACAAACAATACATTTCCTCTAAGTGGTGATTCATGAAGTTTCTCATAATTCATAGTCTGACATTATTAAGAGTGTTAAATTGAACTGAAAATTTGCAATTACAAATATGCAACACATATGAATGATGCTAATGGCACATATATAAATTCAAAGCCTAAGTCACAATGAGAAAATGGCCTCGGTTTTCCATAATCCCTTCCATTATGTCTTAAATGTTACCTGAAGCGAGGGAAAAAGCTACCAGCATGCCTTAGGCTCATTATGTGTAGCCAGATACCACAGAGTTAGATGAACTTCTACTGTGTGTCGAATGCTTCGACCTTTCGTGATCTCATGAGAATGTGACCAACACATTAGACTACACTGGAGAAGTGACCTTTTGCCAGCTGATGGACAGCAACTTCATCAAATCCTTCTACAGGAATGTGACAACATCACAAAATTGTGGAATTTTAAGGCCTGTTTAGACCAAGGACGATTACTATAATGATAACCACCAACCACAATATTGATCTGTTGGTCACACTTTAGATTAGGGTCCAATTCTCAAACTATGACTATTGCCTCAATAAACTCCTAATTACTGCTTATTAATAGTTAATACGGTGGTTGTTAAGTCTGGGTAGTATTAAGGGATGTAGAATATGGTCATGCAGAATAAGGCATCAATATGTGCTTTATAAGTACTAATAAACAGTCAATATCCTAATAATATGCATGCTAATAAGCAACTAGTTAATGGTGCAAATTGGACCCTGAACTAAAGTGTTACCGTTCTGTTTATTATAATCGTAGGCTGCGGTTTTGCTTTTTTGCCACTTTAAATGCACAAGCTCTTTAAAGGAGGATGGTTTCTGATTAGCTGTCAATGTTTTTTTCATTTTGTTTTTTATTCATCAGCTGGAAAAAAAAATCATTGTGAAAGTTATACCAACAATATGATTAGTTATAGCTGTGGTGTAGACTCTATTCTTTTACATTTAGAATGGGTTCTAAAACTATTCCTTTTTCTTTATTGTTACTGTCCTTAGTGTGAAAGGGCCTACAAAGGCTCACTGGCTCAATGGGATAAACAATTTAGGTTTTTGTTGTTATTTTGTTCTAATTTGATATTTATTTAAACTACTTGAAACTATAAACGTATTTTTTTTTTTTTGTAATCTAGGGCTGTCAAATTGATTAAATCTGATCAAATTAAATAAATGCTAAATAATCAAACTAATAAAAGAAAATCACACAAAAAATTTTTTTTCAAAAAAATCATTGTGGCAGATGTATTAACCATCATATAGAGATTACAAAAAGTGACTTTAGAAGTGAATGTATTGTTCGATTGATTTATATTTATGAACCTAAGCCTATGACTGGCCTATAGTCAATGGCAATCATATTATTTTTACTTTTTTGTGTCTTACACAATTAGGTCTGCCTTTGTTGCTTTTAAGACACCATGTCAAGTTCAAGGTATGTAGCTCAGTGGCAACTAAAATGCAGTTACAGGCCTTTGTAATTCATCTGCTGTGATAGAACAAAACCTCTAAAAAAAGATTTTTTCTGAAGAATGTGGCTCCAGTTCCTATAGTTCCTAAGAAATGTGACTCAACTTATCAATTTTCTTCCAACTTGGCCACTCTCAGAGCTCGTCTCACCCTGTACACCAATAAAAAGGAACATGCATCAATATATCATTGTTGTCATCTCTCCTCTGATGGCTCCTCTGTGTCATAGGTGCAAAGTCAAGATATTGTTCACATCGATTCAATAACTTGAAAGCAAACATCTGTGGGAAACCCTGTGGAGAGCATCATGAAACATGCTCAAGTAGGCTACATCTGAAAAAATCTTAAAGGGATTGTTCACCCCAAAATGAAAATGTTGTCATCATTTACCTCATGTTGTTCCAAACACTTGTTACTTGCTTTCAGGGTACACAAAAGAACAGGTTCAGAATAATATAATGGCCGTGTTTTTCAATGCAATTACAGTGAATAGTAATTGAAGCTTTCAAGCTTCAAAAAAGGCAAAAGCACCATAAAAGTATCATACTATTATCATAAAAGTAGCCCAAATACTTGTGTGCTATGTTCAAAGTCTTCTGAAAATATAGCTTTGTGCGACAAAAAATAACCAAATTTTTGTTGTATTGAAGTTTAGTTATTCACTATTAATATCCCTCTCCACGAACTGTTGCAACTGGACCATTGAGTCAGTGAATTGAACCCGACAACCAGATCAGTCTGATTCGTAAACAAATCATTCATACTGTTTTTGTGAACAGGATCAGCTGATTCATTGAAAAGATCTGATTCAAAATAAAGATTTGTTCACAAATTGCTACTTCTCTCATGAACTCTCACCAAGTAGATCTAGATTTCAAGATTTTTGTAAATAATATATGCAAGTCATATGAACCAATTTAAAGAATAGTTACATGTAGCTTTAGCATCCTTTTAGAACTCAAAAGCCCCATTCACTGTATAAGCATTGAAAATTCTCTTGCAATGGTCTCCTTTTGTGTTCTGCAAAAGAAAGAAAGTCATATGTCAAACATGAGGCTGAGTAAACAATGAACATTTTTATTTTGGGGCGTGAACCAATTCTTTAAGATTCATTCTAATGCCTTCCTCTTAGTCTAAGTGGGTTGTTTTGTGTAATGCAGGTCATGGGTTGGGATGTGTGAAAGCACTGGGTAATTGCAGTAGCCAGCTCAGTCTTTTTACCATCAAGGCTAAGGAGATGCCCTCAGATGGGAGACATATAATAGACAGGGATTCTAAAGGTTTAGTTCCAAACCCGTAAGACCTTTGTTCATCACAAATGAATGAAGAACACAAATTAATATATGTCATTCCTTGGAGCAAGCCAATTTTGAGGATTCAGAAAGCTCTCAGATTTCATAAAAAATATCTTTATTTGTATTCCGAAGATGAACGAAGGTCTTATGGGTTTGGAACGACATGACGGTAATTAATAACAGAATCGTAATTTTTGGGGCAACTAACCCTTTAAATAATGTGTCGCTAAACTACAGTACTCACGTAGGCCTCAGTCCAAGAAGAAATACTACCTTTGCTAAACAACAGATTGATGGCTTTCAAACACCCCCAGAAAATGTTCTCAGCAGACGCTCAGACATCTCCATCTATTCAAACTTCCCCAAAATTAGAACATTTTGTGCCGTATACTTTTTATATGTTTCCCCAAATTTCCCAATGCGCTAATTATGATGAAACACATTTCTTTTTTTCACATTCACAAAACACTTGACAGGAAATGTTTCTGCTTTTCGTATTCAGAATAATTGCTCCAGTATACTGATGAAGAAAAATAGGACAGTTGCGTCTGCATATAGATGGAGATAAAAAAAAAAAAGGCTTTAGCGTTACCATTGCCAGCAGGCAAGAAGCAACGGTTTTACATTGAATTTCATGAGCTTGTGAGGTCGCACGGTCAAGGTCATTGATAATTCAGAGTTAATTGCAGTTGAGACAAGATATTAACATGGTAAATTGCTTTTATTAATGATGTGGAAATCAAAATGTGAGATGTTTCTTTCCATTCACAGCTCTCTGCACTAATAGGTCACAGATAAACATATACTGCATAGGCTTGGCCTCTCTGTCACTTGCAAGGTGAAGTTTAGGCCGAAATATTATTGATGAGCTGCTGGTATCCTTTTCACACGATAAAAAAGATAGGAAGGCATTCAGCCACAGCTTTCACTCTGTCTGCACCGGATGCAAGCGGTGCAGCGCAGCGTGACATGTCAAAACAAAACTGCTCCAATTATATTCAATGAAGCTGTCGACACTGGACGCACCCATTTCTTTCTCTAGTGCATAGTCACTTTATTTTCCCTGCTCAAGGGAAAAAATATACAAATATCATGCATCAATTAATTGCTATGTATTTTTTAACCATATGTATATGCTGTTGTTGCAATGTTAACAATTAAAATAATTATTATACAATTTTTATAAATAAATAAATAGTTATGGTGAACATGCTGACACTATGGAGCTTTTACGCTATACAGCCTCAAGCTGTTGCAGCACCATGAAAACTCATTTTTAAAATGAATTACACTTAAAAATAAAAGTCCCAAATTGGAACCAAAAAGGATTTTACTGTCTGATGCATCTTTTAGTTCTACAAAGATTTTTTTTTTATTCTCGTTTTGCAGATAGCCATATGTCTACAGACAAGTGCACTGATCGAAGAACCTATACTGTACTGTATAATGTACAGTAACATCAATAAAATCTCCAAGAAAACCACAACAGCAATGCAGGAACCCTATACAGTGAAACGTTTTGATAAGAATAGGTTACTAAAAGGCTGCAAAGAACCACTGAATAAATAGTATTATTTTAAGAGCATACAATGTCTACTTTCAAGGGCTTTGAATCTTAATGATGAGAAACCGAGGACAGCATGACAATATTTTCAAAGAAACGCACACTATAGTTTGGACAAAAGGGATAGTTATGTTTTGCAGACTCCCAAGGCTATAAATGATCAACTGTGAATGTTTTTTCTTACCATTACCAAGAATACATTGAAATTACAGTCAGTGAAGTGAAAGGGCATCACCCAATGACCTGTTTAATAGGCGCTAGATAATAACTAAGGTCATGTTCCATTCATTAATATTTTAGTAAATCTAATGGCCTCTCATATCACATATCTCATCAAGATCTGTTCTTCACAGAGCCCTGGCTCAGGCACTTCTACAAACATCTAGGCTATGTATTAATTGTAGATGAATTGCTGGATAATCTCAGTTATTCCTTTAAGCCAGCACGACAGGTTTTAGAATGCTATTAATTGGAAGTTTCGTGCATTATGACACATCAAAATAAAACCCCCCGGAACAAAATAAGTGAACTCGAAAGATCCTTATCTGATCACTTTGAAAAGGAAGTCTGATATTTTTCAATGAATGAGTCAGACCAAAGCCCATGAAACTTTAACAGCCAAACATTCAAGTCTTTTTAACACCAGACAGAAGTGATCAGACATCTGAGATAGAGTTACTTTGGAATGACAAGTGAAACCATTTAACAAATAAATCACATCATTTATTGAGTGTTTACTCACAGACCATAGCAATAACATGCAACAATGTATTAAGTTACATCAGATGGGGTAATGCATGTTTTTTAGCAGCTATATTTGTAAAACTGTATAATATATGCAAAGCACATGTAATAATAATGTGTTGCACGCTTTTTCTTATAGCCCGCACTGCACCAATCTAGCAAAAGAGCACAGGCTGTTTTACAGCCTTCTGTTCCCCAGGTGCTGTGTTTCATTGCACAGCCTTTGTATAATAAATGATCGTCTTGTGCTTGTAAAGTTTGTTTTTATCAGAACCAAATGATCTAATTACCAACACACTCCAAGTATATAAATACCTTCATTTGAAAACAGTAAACAAGAAAGCCAGGAGCATGCAACAAAATCTCATAAACGAGCCACTTTATCAAAAAGCTGCATAAAATCAATATATTTTATAAGCTATGAGATAAGCAAGTTAAAAAAAATTGCATCATTTATTTCTGCTATTCTCAAACTTATGTGTCATTTCTAACCTCACTTATCTGTGGTCAGACACACAGATAGCCCCGCCCCAAAACATGGTTTATTTAATGCCCAGCAGTTATCTACATACAATGTATTATTTATTAGTAATTTAATATAATATATATTACTATTTTAAGCATACTAAGTTAGAGATAGTATAAAGTAGTTTAACATTTGAAAGACAACACACACACACACACACACACACACACACACACACAAACACACACACACACACACACACACACACACACACACACACACACACACACACACACACACACACACACACACACACACACACACACACACACACACACACACACACACACACACACACACACACACACACACACACACACACACACACACCTTCATGTTCTGTTGTAATTATTTTTATGCTTAGGTCCCAGAGGTCTCAATGATGTATGTGGAAACATAATAAAAGTAATATCAAAATTAAACTCTTATTCTCCCTGCAGATATATAATAAGTTCCTCTGACCTAAACAAAACCCAGGAGACTGTATTACTGGATATAGCTAAATCCCTCTGTTTTACCACAAAATAGGTACGTATATACAGTACTATCCTTCAGATATAACTTTATCTTATTGTATTTTTCCACATCGACACATTTAAAATCAAAATAGACAACAGAAGCGTATACCTGATTGCCTGACTAAATACATTGCATATAGGATTCAATGTTTTATATCCTGGGATCTTTGAAACACCAAACATACTTAAGTATATAAAATTTTTATGGAGAACATGTTTTAATGTATAATGACAAATGTACAGTATTATCAGTTCTCTTAAGATTATGGAAAGTCGTGGACTGAGGGACCCCAAACAGAACATTAAGATTAATGTATAGGTGTTAGCATGTGACATCTGTACATAGTGATAAACAGCTAAGATGGGAAAGAGGTACAGTTAGTTAACATTCAACTCGCATAACTTTGGTGTTAAGTTTTAAATGGAGGGATGGATATGCAAACTTACATTTGAGCTTCCATCCAATCAGACGTCATAAATCAAACGTAGTGTCCTTGTTTGCTGCAAGGAACCTCATTGACCTCAAACAGGGCAAAAATTATTTAGTGTTGTGGAATAATGAAAATTTAATCGTTCATTATCCATTTGGCTAATGTCACGGAATGTGCACAAGGATATTTCTAATCCTCGCCCACTCATTTCATGACAAATGATCTGTGACAAAACAGACAGAATTTAGGGGGTCTATTATGGCTCGTGCTTATGAATAAAGCTGTCTTAACAGAGCTCAGACAGCTGCTTCGCCATTTGAATAAGACACGTTTTTGCCTGAAACAAAAGTGGAATTTCCAGAGGAAAGCGTGGTGATTCTGGAACAGTTTCGAATAAACTCCCCAAGATATTAATCAGCGTGACAGAATCACCTTTGCACCATCCAAATCTACTTAATCATAAGCAGGATTAATGATCATTACTGTTATCATTATCAGCATCATCATGTTTAGGGAGCCAATGTTAACATTTGAGAGCAGAGTCAACAATATGACTTCTCAACGCAAGCAACGTTTTATTTCTGAGCCAGTAAAACCGTAAAGGGGCTCATTTCCCATAATCCTCTGAACAAACATCATATTTCTGTCTGTGTGTAACCTGTGATCAAATATCATATTTGGCAATGAGGGGGTCTTTGGAATGTTTGGATACGTGGTCTTGAATCCCAAGAGGAAATCATCGCGGAGAATGTTACATCTTCAGTTTACCTCCTGTCTGAAATCCCAACCGCGCTGGAACGCTTTCAGATTTTCTAACCACAACAGAAGAACAAACGCAAGGTTTTCCTTAAGTAAAAATACTCAACATATATCAATCAACGAAGTTCTCCCTCCTCTAAATTAACTTAACTTTTATGGACACCAATCAATCCTAAACCATAACCTGCAGTGGGGGTGTATTATATAAAATTTGGGGAATAAAAGAGCAGGGAAAATATACAACGCTGCAGCCCAAAGCAGTCCGTGGGGACAAACAGGTTTGTATATCGCTGATTCACAGCCACAGACATTTCAAAAAGAGAGGAGAAATGGCTGCCTGTGTGGAGGTTATCAAAGTCCTTTCATGTGCCTGTTAAATAATGAATACATGCTGATACTTAATCTGTCACCTCTCAAAGATCCATTATTCATAAGTACAAACACTGTCTGAGAGAAATACCCACCTGCAAGGCTGGGATAAAACTGAATGACAAATACTATTCCTCATTTTATGAGCACTCACACCTAAAACCACATTCACATTTTTTGAGAAGGAGCTTTGTCTAATTTTATTAGTACTGCATAATGGCATGCGGATAGATAACTATTATTAATCCCCTTCTTCTAAAGACCTCATTTTGATATGATTATAGGAGCATGGTTCTGCAAAAAGCATTTCTCCAACACAGACAAAGAACTTAATTCTCTGCATAACGAGCAAAACCGTCCTCACCTTTCACCATGAAAACGGAAGACTGTCGATCATGCACATAATAAATCCTGCACAATATTGTATTTGAATAAGTGCAGGCTTATGGAACTGTGTCTGGCCAGCAGGTCATCTCTTTGTTCTTCAGGTGCCCCCAGAGGCCGAAATGTGATGCTAACCTGAGGGTCAGTCTCCCAGGAGGAGTTTGAAAAGAGTTGATTGAGAAAGGAGAGTGTCGGTCTGAACAACCGAACAAGCAGGGCAAGGGTTATTTCGTGGAGGCAGAGAGAGAGAGAGAGAGAGAGAGAGAGAGAGAGAGAGAGAGAGAGAGAGAGAGAGAGAGAGAGAAAGAGAGAGAGAGAGAGAGAGAGAGAGAGAGAAAGAGAGAGAGAGAGAGAGAGAGAGAGAGAGAGAGAGCGAGAGAGAGAGAGAGAGAGAGAGAGAGAGAGAGCAGAGAACCAAAGTTTATCGAGAGAGTCTCTCAGCTCCTGCAAAGGGATTTGGATGTCTCAGTGCATAAACGAAGCTATTAGCTCTCTCATTCACAAAGGGTTTGTAAATGTTTGTGCCCTTTCTGCAAAATTGTGCCTGTTAGAATATGGTTATTATAGCATTTCTTATATTAATATTAACAGTCTTGTCATATTCCATAGCATTTTAAAGGGATATTTCACCTAAAAATGAAAATTGTGTCAATTTACTCAACCTCATGTTATTCCAAACCTGTATGACTTTCTTCTGTTGAACACAAATTAAGATATTTTTCAGTCAGATGGGTCCAAACATGGTTTGGGAAAAAAAACCTGAAAACCCCACAGAAGAAGTCATACAGGTTTAGAACAACATGAGGGTGAGTAAATAATGACACAATTTTCATTTTTGGGTGAACTAACCCCTTTAATCAACTATCGCTTCAGGATGCCACCGTCCTCCTGCAGGTTAACAGTGTAAAACTGTTAAATTGCAAAAAAAAGGAAAGGTTTACCATGATGCAAGACTGTTTCGACCACAGTGCATAACACTACTATAATGTTTCAAACAGTTTTAAAGAAATTGCTGAGAAAAGTTATTTCAAATAAATAAATAAATAAATAAATAAAGCATGATGCATTGAGATTGAGGCTTCTCATTAACAACCACAGCTGTTTTGTACACTGGATCATTAAAGTGTGGATATGGAGCAGTGACACATACTGCACAATGCATACTGGGAACTTGCAAGCAATGGGACTAGTTCCCAGACAACATTCTAAGGGGAATATTCTCTGTCTAGCATGGTTTGTTATTTGGATTAATAGAATGCTTCTCATTTTATAGTATGTGTGTATAATACACGCTGAAAACATGGATCTCTGCTTCAGATTCAAATATCAGTGTCAACTTCTCTCAAACGAAAATACAACCTTTTTTTGTTAACATTGTAATATATGTTCATCTAAATAGCTGAGAAAATTTGCTGGTTGAACACCTTTGTACCTTATCTACCCCATAAGGTGCGTATTTGAGGGTGCTGTTCTGTGCCAAGTTGTTGTGCCCTCAAAGATGTTATTTCTTAATGCATTTTGTGAAACTAACTCCTAAATGATCATACAGTAATCACCATATTGTTTGTTGATTTTTTTATCAACAGAGTCTTAAATAAAGATAAAGACTATCTAAATAGTAAAGTTTACGTCTTGCTCTCCTGTTTACATATCCATGACATTATCTTTTCTATTTACCTACTATGAGTTCAATTCTAAAAGCCCAAGCAGTTTTTAGAGTATTGATTTAATGTGAAAACCCGAACGACTCCAGCAAGTACAGCCCTCCTCCACACTCAGCTTGAGTTAGACTGCTACCATGATGCTCCATTAACATGTATCGACCAATGAATTAAAATATCACAACTCCAATCTACACAGCCTTAAGCGGACGTTGTCGGTATAATGGTATAAACGCACAAATGCCGAATCAATAAGAAATAAACTCATGCACCACAATGTGACTTCACAGCTGAACTTTTTTGACAGCATTTCACAACATGCTCCACAATGCGTATACATGCATGTCAGTCAGTGTGATTAATTTGTTTACTGCACTGAGGGTCATAAGTGACACTCATGCTGTGGCTCAGAGATTTTAATGTAAAGCTTGATATTATAAGCCTGCAGGCATGGAAAACTTGCTGCTTTGACTTTACTTGTGTCACAGGCAGCATGTCAGATTTGGTTGTGCTGCAGGGTGAGATGTGGGCCGGCGTGAGACTGCTGACATAACAATCCCAGTGCCGGCAACACATGACAGGTGGCTCTCGCCACTGTGCTTGTGCATATATCACGGGGAAAAAAGAACCCTGTCATCATCACTGAACAGTTGTGGAGCATGCTAGCTTGCAGTATTTGAACTTGCTGTTCTGAGTGCTAAACGTAGAGAAAATGCGTTTCATAATTTTTTTTTTTTAAAAAGCAGCTGACCTTATTTGTGTTACTTGTTTACTTGTTTGTGGTCAGATTCCAACCAGTTCTTCTAGCCTGTTCTCACTCTCAAGGCTTCAAATAGTGTTGCTTGTGCAAGAGCCCTGCACATCACTATGTAGACACTAAAAGTTTCTGTTACAGTTATTATAGTGGATGACCTGTAACCCTGGCAAGAATTTATTTTTGTGTCAATAAAAATACAAAAACAAAAACAAAACAAAAACTAATACAACAACAAAAAACTATTCTGATAAATTTTGCTGGAGAAAATGTGCCCAAGATTAAATTTTACATGTTTATTTATGAACAAAGACGCTTATATTTATAACAACATAAATAATAATACAAATAAATAAATATATATATATATATATATATATATATATATATATATATATATATACATATATATATATATATATATATATATATATATATATATAGGGGTTAAGCACCACAGAGGCAAGCTAAAAATCAAGGCAAGGAGCATAAGACCAACTGCAAAAATTAGTACATTTGGAGATGATTTTAAGCCAAATAGTTGAAAGCCCAAAAATACAATCACTTGTAATGTGACACAATTGCTTATTACTTTAAACCAATACGTGGCACTGACACCATATTGATCTGGTGTGGTGAGTGTTGAGTGAATATAACGCACAAAGTTTGGTGTCAAATTGTTCCAGACATACAGCCTCAGATGCAGTTTGGCACTATGCCATTAAATTCCTTGATGGTATATGTACCAATGTTCAGGGAAGAAGGAGGCGGGAACTGGCGAACAATCAAATAAACTTTATTAAAATAAAATAAACAAACCAAAATACCGCCAGCAGCCATTTGCGGACGACTGCTGGCTACCGAAAATAAACATAACTGCCAGCAGCCCCTCGCCGACGACTGCTGGCTAAAATAAAATACAAATACAAAAACCAAACAACTAAAATACAGGCCTGTTCCTCTCTCGATCATCAACGTCGTCGCTCCCCCTTTATGCTTCCGCTTCTCCGTGAGAGATGCGAGACCGGTGTGCTACCCAGGTGTTGCTCATTAGCAATCGCACCACCGGCCTCGCGCCGTTCTCGCACGTCCCTCGGCCGTCCCTCGCCACAGTATACGAAAAAGGTTTTGTCACTCGATACTTAATCTATTATTTTCCGACACGGGCTGAAGATGACCTGACTTGAATTTCGTGAAAATGGTCGAGGAGTTTGAAAAAGTAGGCTTTTTGGCAGATAGGAAGTTCGGTTAACTATGGCAAAATTGGTATCTATGTTTTTGGCATTGGCCCAGGGAATCCATTGAGGCCAGTTCCATTATAATAAGCATGCTGCACAGAATCTAAAGAGACTGGTTTCATGACTTTTGGTCAAACTGTTAAAATTTATAAGCAAAAAAACATATTTTTATATCTTGTGACCACTAGATGGTACTGTGCTGAAACTGTCCAGGTAACCTCAGGCCGTGGTTGTCATAACACACACCAAGTTTGGTAAGAATATGGATAAGCGTTGCAGAGATATAGCCTTATCTCCATTTGACGTGCTCTTCGTTAAATTCATTCACACGTTATTCGAGAACAGTTTGATTAATCAACTTGAATAGATTTTTTGTGGGCATGGTCTGAAGTTGATCTTATAAAATTTTCACCGAAATTGGACAGGCGGTTTAGGAGGAGTTCAAAAAAGTTTTTTAAAGAAAAAATTACAGGACAGGCGGACAGGAAGCTCAGCCGACTATGGTAAAATTGGTATCTATGTTCTCGGTATGACTCAGAGAATCTATCAAGACCAGTTTCAATAAAATAGGCAAAACTAATCAAAAGCTATTAGCATTTTTTTAAATGTCGTTATAATTATTGACCACAAGGTGGCGCTGCCCCAAAATGCTTGTAAAATAAAGCATATTATCCCAAAATTCAAAATGGCGGACACCCAAAATGGCCAACTTGGAAATATTTGAGATCGTTCGACTCGGCATGCCGTCCCGAATCTAAAATACAGTTTCGTGATTTTTGGTCTATATAGGCTATATATGAAATATAAATTTTTCATATCTCCTGACCACTAGGTGGCACAGTGGCAAAACATTGCACGTACCCTGAAGTCATGCTTGTAATTAGGAAGTTTTGTCTGAATATGCTAAAGTGCTGCGGAGATGAAGGAGGAAAAACGTTTCAGTTTTTAAGTACATCATTGTCTTGTAAACGTATACACATGCGTTTTATTTCTCAATCCTATATATTAACTGAAGACATAACAAGCTATGTTTAGGCATACTAGGATACTCAATGTGACAGCCATGTTTTTACATACTTCTGTGTGAATTTGTCCATTCAAACGCAAGAAGACGTGAAAGACAGCTCAATTCAGTATTCACGCACTGTCTTAACGCACTTCAAATGTTTGTGCACAGCAAACTTCCCACACAGCGTGCAAGTAATGAATTGAGTTCCCTTTTGCGTCTTCTTTACACACACACACACACACACACACACACACACACACACACACACACACACACACACACACACACACACACACACACACACTTACATATAGAGAGTATTTTCTGTTCTAAAGTGTTGTGTTTCATTTGAATTATCTGTTTTGGTAGACCAGCTAAAACTTAAACCTCAACAACATCATCATTCATCAAATGGCCTATAGTTCCAGCAATCACTGTTGAACTCACACTGGGCATTTTAATGGACCAACCAAAAAAATAATAATTGTCCTTGACAAAATGAAAAAAAAAAAGTACTGAAATTCAAGAATAAAACAGTAACCTAAAGCTACAAACTGATAAATGTCCATGAACTCAAATTGAAAATTCCATCTCAACTTTTCATCACTCTTTTTCAGATTCAAGAGTAGCTAATTAAATGCATAGAAAATGTTTTTAACCTTTATAATTCAGCTTACTTTGGAAATCTAAGATAGGAATTATAAGCATAGACACATTTTACAAAATAAAATTATCATAATGTTGTCAGAAATTCATCTCATAGTGCAAAAATGTTGATCCGCTCATCAGCAAGATTTTTCATCAAAAGCATTGGAGTTACTGGCTACATTACTAGTGCTAAACACTCACAGTATCTGACGCCTTTGGAGTGACTACTTGCTAGTTATTCACAACAGCATTCTGAGATGTCCAACTCATTTCGGCTACTCTAATAATGCACGATATATTTGTTTATTGAGGCTAAATATTTTTAGCTATTAAAAATGAATAAAGAGCTGCTTAAATGCAAACATGGTGATGGTAGACAAGATTAAGTGCTTCTCAGTGGGAGGTAATAGTGAATGTATTCACTCACTCAAAAGGGCAAATTATTGCTGAAACAACTGCTCATTTATCTGTGTGCCCCCCACCGGGACACAATTTCTGCATCACAGTAACCATGTGCATAAAGTTATGGAGAGAAAAAAATGGAAGACGGCGGCATAATAGTGGTAAGGTAGAACATAAATTTGGCCCCATGATTCTGCGGCATTAATGAGCGTTTATGCGTGGCATATTTTCCATGTGCACACATGCAGAAAGCTCTTTAATATGGTAAACATTTGCTGCTCTTAAAGAATGTTGCGCCCTCCAAACACTTGGCAATAAAAACATATTCAAATTATTTTAGAGTCAAAGAGGCTCTCCGCTACATAACCAGAATCATTTTCAACTTAATGAGCTTGCAAAAAGTCAGGGAAACATTTGCAAGCTGTAAACGCAAGCTGTTTTCAACCTAGAAGCTAAGAAACAAAGCAGCACAAAGCCCAGAACTGCCAAAACAAAAGGGTGGAAGGAAACCCCATTATGTCCCAATTAAACTTATAAGGATCACAAAGTATTTTTTAAAGGACAGGTTCACCAAAAAAAGAAAAGAGAAAAGTCTGCCATTATGTGACTGCACTGAATCACTGAGCTGAACAGTTTGTGAACGATTCATGCAGATCGGTTATGAGAACACAACCAACTACTGTAATTAATAAAAAAATATATATGACTCAAGAGAATGATTCAGTACTGAATCTGACATTGTCTCTCATGAACATAGAACATCTAGGGTGGATGTTTCTCACACAAAGCTATTCTATGGCTTCAGAAGTGTCATAAGGATGTCTTGTTAATGCTAGAAGTTTGGAATTACATTGAATGATGAATAATAATTGCATTAAAGAGGACTTAATATGCAAAATTCACTTTTATATTGGTTTTGAACCTATTTATGTGTCCGCAGTTTAAAATCAATCCACTCCATTTGTTATTTTCCCATAAGTCTGAAACAGTTGCTGAATCTCAATTCGTATATTATCTGTCCTAAATAGTATTCGAAATAAAAATGAGTGTGAGTATTCCAAACATACCCGGGTGGTCTCCTTTTTCCGGTGTCATGACCAATCGGGTCCTCGCTCGAAATCAGGTCTCTATCAACTGTCAGTTAAAGATTATACTAAGTACGAATTATATTAATTTAAAATATGTATAGGTTACTAGCCTAGTGTATATTTTTTTTTCACTTAAATAAACTGTTAATTAATTAATTAAGTAATAATTAAGTGAATAAATGAACATCATTACATATTATTTTTATAACTGAAATATTTGGACATTTAACATGTAAGTACATTAAAATGATAGTGAATACATGTAGATGTAAATGCGTGTATTATCTTATGCATTTACATAAGATGTGCAAATGTGTGTATAAGATCAGGCTAATCGGGTATCTGTATACTTTTCTAATACATAAGCAAATTAATACAGACATTAATGGTCATTATAATATAGTTCAAACACCATTTATAACAGGATTTTGTAGGAATTGTAATTAAGCGCTAAAGAGAGTACCCTCTGATATCAACGAGGAAAAAACATTATTTGTGATGTTTTTCCTACTTAAAATTGGACACTATAACAATATCAATACATTTTCAAAATGTATTTCTTTATTAAAAGTTTGTTGCCTCAAGGCAACATTGTACCACAACAGACTAATTGAAACATATGACATTTTCACGCAGAAAAAAAAAATATAGGCTATATATTTTTTGAAAACATCAATTTCTTTACCCAAACACTTGAACAAAGATTTATCTAGTTTTTAATGTATTACACATTTCATATTTAATAAAAAGTAACATTTGATATCCAGCTGTTGCTCTCAGGCAACATTGTACCATTGTGGAACACAAGTATTACCAAACCTATCATGTTATCATATAAAAACATGACAATCAGTGTTGTTTCAAGGTAAAACATTAAAAACACCATAACCTTATCCTAATATTACTATTCTTATAAATGCATTACAGAATCAAAATCAAAAATCTAGATGTACGTCCCATTGGAACAGGCCCCTCCAACGACTGGCGACAGAATCTGCCCTATTAGCTTAGCTCCTCCCCTGAGTGAGCTGTGCACATCATGTTTATTTCCTCACCACAGCAGTTAACAACAGCATTCAAGTAAGAAATTTATTCTTATTAAAGCTACTAAAGTTATTCATTCAAGAGCAGTGAGTGAGATTCTGTTTTTCTTTAGTTGTTTGATTCATATTAACAGCATACAGCAGTAGGTACTGTATATTACGCTGCTTTTCACTTTGATACACAGATCCAGTATGCAATTTCTTTACCTGCTGTTAACGTTTACAGGCATAACTGACTGTGTTTATGTGAGCGTATGTGTTTTTGACATAACCTTGTATTTGACAATTTAAGCGCAATAAGACATGAAAGAGAAATAAGTTTACTGTCTTTCTGTGTGTGTGTGTGTGTGTGTGTGTGTGTGTGTGTGTGTGTGTGTGTGTGTGTGTGTGTGTGTGTGTGTGTGCGTGTGTGTGTGCGTGTGTGTGTGTGTGTGTGTGTCTGTGTGTGTGTGTGTGTGTGTGTGTGCTTCGAATGTGTGCATTCAGAAATCTATATATCAGAAGTTAAGACTGATATGGCTTTAAAACGCATGCAGATATTAAACTTTCATGATGACGAAGAACTGCAATGTCAAATGACCATGACTGCGATAGAGATGATAATCAAAACTAAACAGATGTTTTGTTAGCTTTTGGCAGAGTATCCCATGCAAGAGCTGTAAAGGCACATCGCTATTCTGGGATGCATTTTAAAGATACAAGAACGCAAACCACATGTTTTTGCTTTACTCAAAAATGGGCATTTACAACATGGGATAATAAATGATCTGTGGGGTATTTTGAGCTGAAACTTCATAGACACATTCTGGGGACACCTGAGACTTATATTACATCTTATAAAAAGAGGCATAATAGGTACCCTTTAAGACAAATACACAGAAGGGTAATAGGTTTATGCACTAAATTTGCATAAATCACTAGAACAGAAATCTGAATATTGGATAAAGTCAAGTTCAATATTCTTGTTTCATTTTGTTAACATATTTGACAAAGGTTGTATAAAATCAGGGAAATGAACAAACCCCTCTGCAAATAAATAAACACTTAGAAGTGGATGTTTTTCTTACAATAGTCTGAAACCAAACATTCTAAATGGTCAAATAGACTAAAATCTCAAAACTGGCCAGTGCATTAAAAATGTTTTTGCCTGTAGTGTCTTGCCTTAATGAAAACATCATATTTAAATAATGAAATAAATAAAAGTGAATAATGTCAGAATTTTTTTTTTTTTAACTCTTCTGAACCATTTTCTTCAAGAGCATTGATTTCAGGTGAAACTAAACTCTGCAAAAGTAATCCAATTTCCAGAGTTGAAACCAGCTGTGAAGACAAGAGGAAGATGAGAAAGACCAAGAGGGAGGAAGATGAACTTCTGATGAAAGTGTAAGTAGTCATGCATCCTGTTTTAGAAGGAAGACAGCCTGGGTCAAATTGCTGTGCCAAGTTTCGTTAATTACCTGTCTGAAAACGCTGCTGTGCGAAGACTAAATCCACTAACCTCCTGTCTGTCATATTAAGAGGCTTTGTGCTTTGTGGTCACCAGCAGACAGGCCCTCAATGAACCTGAGCAGAAACTCGGTTACCTGCAAGCTTCACTGGAGCTAAAGAGCCCCCCTGCCAACTGTCTCGCTCTCCCTCACACGCAAACACACACGCATGAAGTCTCTTGAAGTCATCATGGAATATTTCTACCTAATTCGTCTTGGCAGAGTTGATGGAAAACTCATGAGCAAGCCCAGCACTAATGGGCATAATGAGAGATGAGAATGAGATCATCTAAATTTGTAAATTCACACTCCAGGTTCCAGGGCACACACACACACACACACACACACACACACAGTCACACACTGATCTTTTATTAAAAAAAAAAAAAAAAAAAAACCTGCTGTGTGATTGTTCTTAACTTCGCTCTGCCTTACTTGACTTGACAACTGGAAAGTGTTCTGTCGGAAATGTGGCAATGAATATCCAATATGGTGTTCACAACAATCAGACACAGCCACATGGTAAGTAACACTTCAAATGTAAAGTACTGGCCAAGTATACTGCCTATACAAATGTCTTTGTAGAATGAAAAAAACTGAAATGACACAACAACCATCTGACTGGCCTAGTTTTTAGACAGAAAATCGCTGGACATTACATTAGTTAGATGACATAAACCCTTGTAAGAGCCAGAATTCCCACACTAACAGCCACTGAAAAGAAAACTCAGTGAATTAAAACAAGGAACAGTAAATCCACAGCACCTGTGGAACACATTGACTGACTGTGTATTTGTTCTGTTAATATTGTGCTCATTAATTATTTTCTTAATGTGTCTGTTGTGGATGTGTTTGTGATGGCCTGTATCCATGATTTAAACAGATTAAGGTTTTCCATTAAACCCATGACTTATTTCATTTAACATACTTACAGTACACATACGTTTGTTTTTATATCATGATGGGGACTTTCCACTGCCTTGTATTGATTTTGTACTGAGCTAATGATATTTTCTATCCCCTAAACCTTTCTCAGGTCAAGGACCCCTTGAAGGGACAAGGACCGCTAGTTACATGGTAAATGCTATTGCATTTTAAGCCTGGCTTATGATAGCACAAATAATACCATATTACTCTATGTTACTTACATACCTGTTACTTATGTTACTTATATACCTCTATGTTACTTAGTATTTTAATCGGTTTTGCAACATACAAATCGTTGAAAAAAAAAAAAAAGATAATATCGATATAATGATAACATGGCCTGGTTTCACAGACAGGGCTTAGATTAAGCCAGGAGAAGTCCTTAGTAAAATTAGGACATTTAAGTAGCCTTTATAAAGGTGCCTCTGGGAGAAAAAAAAAAAATTCTGGTGTGCATACTGAGACAAAACAATAGCAGTGACATATTTTAAGATGTATTTTTATTAATAATTTAAATAATTTAAACTTTTTATATACACTGAACAAAATTATAAACGCAACACTTTTGTTTTTGCCCCCATTTTTCATGAGCTGAATTCAAAGATCTAAGACTTTTTCATGTACACAAAAGGCCTATTTTTCTCAAATATTGTTCACAAATCTGTCTAAATCTGTGTTAGTGAGCACTTCTCCTTTGCCGAGATAATCCATCCACCTCACAGGTGTGGCATATCAAGATGCAGATTAGACAGCATGATTATTGCACAGGTGTGCCTTAGGCTGGCCACAATAAAAGGCCACTCAAACTTAAGAGTGCACATTTTAGAGTGGCCTTTTATTATGGCAAGCCTAAGGCACACCTGTGCAATAATCATGCTGTCTAATCAGTAAAGCAGCAACTGAACTTAAGTTTTTAAATTGAAATGGGCGTTATGCAAAACAAAACAAATTTCTGTATTCTGTAAAACAGGTTGCATCGTTTCCGGTTAATGTCTTTTGTGCTTTGTTAAATATAGAACTGTTTTACGCAAGATACCTTTAAAATACCTACCAAAGATGAGCATAACCGATAGCATCCACAAATGCAGGTTGATACAGTATCTAAAAGTTTTTTTTTATTATTATTCTCACTAACATTTATATATTTAAATCAAATAAAACACCAACAATAAAAATAACTACCTAGGTTTGCTGATTGCCTTATCACTGTTAGTTCATATGGCTGTTAACACTTTATGCGACAAGTGGATGCAATGAAACCTGTCTGTTCATGTGACATTCAGCATAAAGCCTATGTGGATTTTTTTTACAGAGTAACAACTATTAATATACAAAGCATCTTAATTTTTCCTTTGGTTTAATAAATGGATGTTATATATCTTATTGTGAGCAATCAATCCGTGCAGGTTTCCTTTTCTTTTTTCAAATTGTTATGTTTAAACAAAATGTAAAAATTGGACTTTCTCTCTGATTTTAAACTCTTCCTCTCCAAAATTGTTCATTTGCATCCACTTTTGAGTTCAACACCCATATCTCAAATTCTAATCAAGGACTGATGCATGCAACCAAGTTTCTTTTCTGATCTTACACTTGATTTTACCTCATGTGGAAGAAAAGATCTGTCGCTATACTTCTGTTTCATTGCAACTTTAAGCTAACATCAATGTGTCGTAAGAGATAACTCTTCTAGAACTTCTGCCAAATTCAATCTGATTTAGACACGTCCTGCTTTTTACAGTTCTGCCATTTTGGTGTAGCCATGGTATTTTTGCCTGTCAAGAAGCAAAGCAAAGCAAGTTCAAAACCAGTTTTGAAGCTCGCAACTCTCTCCAGTGATGAAAATCTTTACAAATGCCTTTTTTTTTTGGTATTCTTTTTATGCCTTTTGTCTGCTTAAGCTTGCAGCTTCTGGGTTCCCCACATATGGACCGCCCACTGGGAAAATGCGCAAAAATGATTGACAGTCAGAAAGAGACTGAAAAGCAGATTGGCTAAAAAGAATTTGATGGCGGCATGCAGCACCTTTTTATTTGATTGTTTACAAAGACTATAGCGCTGTCACAGAGACCTGTGTGATATCTCAGGACAGTCTTTTAAGTGATAACCTTCAGGGAGTAGGTGTTATTTTATGCATACCACTTCATTTAAAAAAAAAGATTTTCTATAAGGCATTTATTTATTCATCTATTTTCCACAATAAAGGCAAAATCCCACCCACACATCATGCACAAATAAAAACGTGTTGGTGCTTTGGTCCAAATGTAATTATCTCAGACTGTCCTTTGTCTGCTTTTACAATAGCAAACAAAGAGGCTTAATTAAGATTTATCAACTTGTGACTACAACTTTGATTGCTCAGACAGAATATTCCCCTCGCAGCAAAAACAAGGCCAATCAATCTAAACAACTCAAGAATTTATTGTTTAACCAGCAAAGACTTTGTCCTTCATCAATGCTTGCAGTCAATAGAAGTTTGAGTAATGGCTCCCAATTCAGTTGTTATATAGCTGGATAATTTCAGAGGCATGTGGTTTACCAGTGTCGCTCAGCCAAGTGCTTCTTAACAAACCATTATATGGTGAATATTATACGGTGAATATTCAGTCTCATACAGCATGACATTCAGCACTAAGAAAATACATAAAATTCAACATGGAAAAGTGCAAAGAAAAACCCTAGGCCCTTTTATGAAGTCTTCGCTCTGTCTTCCAAGAGCGCGTTTAAGCTCTCTACCTCTACGAGCCTTGCTGAGCCATACAGACGGAGATGTTAAGCTCATTCCAGCATTCAAATACTTCCGTCACCTCGTATATCTTCTGACATACACGTTGGAATTTGTCATCTCCGTCTTTTATCCACTCGCTCCCAGATAAGAGCAAAGTGGGGGACGACATTTTCCTCAATTTTTACAGCTGGAGGGAGGCATGATTAAGTGGAAGGGAAATATTCCAGAGAACCGCCTCTCTTTGAGAACCCAGCACTCCTCTGTGTGTGTCCTCTGGCCCTGCCTCTGCTGCCAGGACGGCTTCGGTTTCAGGCCAGCGGCAGATCAGCCAGACGCTACATGTCTTGATTTATATAGCAAATTGAAAGATTTCAAGGAGGGAGTCCGTTTATGTTGGGAGGGCAAGACTTTTGGTTGGCCATGGCCTGCGCAGCCCAAATTCTTCTTTCTTTCATTATATTCATACTATGTTCATCTCCTAAAACAATATTAATTAATAGGTAACAATACCTTCAAAGGAATTTTCCGAGTTCAGTATGTGATTACCATAAAAATAAATTTCAACTTCTCCCTCCTTTTTCTTTACAACAAGCTAAAATGTGGATTACACTGATAAATTTACAATGGAAGTGAATGGGGCCAATCCATAAAAGAAAAGGGATGTAACCGTGAATTCAATGTGAAATTTCGAAGTAGAAAGACTGACATAAGATGTTCTTGTAAAACGTATGCCAATAGTCAATATTTTATTTATAACTTCAAAAAATATTTTATTTCAGTGTAGTATAGCCATAGGATGTATGCATTATTGACCAAATGCGGGTGAAAATTCACTATGGCGGTTAACGCATATCAGCACACTAGCCAATTTGGCGGGTTATGATTCATAAATGCCACACAGTGCCACGTCTTAAAAATTAGAACACATTTTCTATGACCGGACGTACACCGGAGGCGCCAGCTATTCAAAATCAGTATTTTACATTAAAATAGGATTTAGGACAAATATACATACTGTCTTTACTCTAGAAGACTGTGTATTGTGCATTTTTCAAAAAAACGGTTTGTTTTTGTGGCTTGAGTAAATATGTTTCATATAGAGAAATAATAGCCTATAGATCACACTTTCTATTTCAGTTGGCACTGTTTTTTCAAATACCTTAATTCAAACTCATTGTCGCCACTTTGTTCAATTAACAGTGAATGACTGTCGTAATGCTGAAAGCAATACAATGATTCAGAATCAGATTTAATAATAAATATAATATTTAAATCTATGAGCTGTGGCTTTGATTATCTGGTTTATTTCTGATATTTGTGTTTTGGCTAGTAGAAGTTCTAAATGGCTGGTAACTTAATCTAGTAGCCAAATTGGCTGGTGAGTGAAAACATTCACTTCAAACCCTGAATATATGTGTTTAAAAATCACTTTACCATTTCTGTGTAGAGTTATATCCAAAGTTAGAACATTATTACAATGACAGCATGACTAAAACCCAAATAGACTGTAAAAGTTACAAAAATAATGCAGTGCTTTATAAAAGTCTATGCTTCACATTTCTTCTTTTAAAACCTCAAAAAATCGTCCCCATTCACTTCCACTGAAAAGCCTCGCTGTTGCTTAAATTCACCATGTATTTTGAAACGGCTAGAGTCACAGCTGAGTTTGTACCGTCGGCATATCTGAGCACAGTAGTGATTATTATCTGGGCAGAACTCTCTGTGCTGGAGGAGACTGGCGATAAATCAGAGTCGAGGCTGGCGCATGTTACGGTTTCATTGCCAAATGCTTGCCACCGCCTTTAGGCTGAAGACCAATGCCTGACGCTGGGTTTATTTTTATTCGTTGTTTTCGCTCATGCTGTTTATCATAAAAAAAAATATTATTCTCCATCAGGATTTTAATACCCATGTCACTGCCAACCATGTTGAGAGACATGGCCAGAAAATAATCCATAGACTGAGCTTCATGTGTTGAAAAGTGCGCTTGCAACATTTGTCAAAAGTTTCCCTTGTTGGATGTTAAGTCATTAGATACACAGATGAGCTAAGGCCTGGAGAAAAGGAAGCGTTTTATGTAACAAAAGGAAAGTAATCTTGCTAATGACATTTGGGGGGATTTTTGGCAGTGTCTTTTGACTTGATGGAATAAGTGGACATGTCAGAGTCCCTTTGACATGATATACTGGCGAACCTTTAAGTCCTGCACTTTTCAGGGAGAAAGCCCATTAGCCAGACTTTACAGACGCTATCATAAATTATGACACAGGGGTTAGGCACTCTTAATTTATAAACAGGTAATGTACACTCACACAAATGAGCCTGTGAGTCTGGTTCTCTTGCATCTGCACACTGAAGGAAATAAAAATGATCCGCAAATCCGGGAACATCAACAGCCTTAGGTGAACAAAGTCAAACTCTTTGCAGTCACTCTGAGCTGTCTGGTAAAATAGGACAACATAGGTGGAGCGTTCACATCATGTTCAACGTACAACGAGGCAAAGCTTCTATATTTAAATTAATTATATATGTATATATATATATACATACATACATGAAGACTTCAGATGCAAAAGCCTCTAAGTCCGACATTTTTCTTTAATATTAACATTTTTATCAGTCTCCTATGTATAGGTTTCTACCTTAGTACTAAGCCTTCACTCAATATTATTATCTAATTTTTGACTTATGTCTTTTAGAGTCTTTTGCATCGGAGGTCTTCATATATATATATATATATATATATATATATATATATATATATATATATATTAGGGCTGTGAAAAGATTAATCGCGATAAATCGCATCCAAAATAAAAGTTTGTTTACATAATATATGTGTGTGCACTGTGTATAATTATTTTGTATATATATACGTATATAAATACACACACATGCATGTATATATTTAAGAAATATTTGCATGTATATACTGTATATATTTATTTATAATTTATATTATATATAAATTTTTTTTTTTCTTAAATGTATACATGCATGTGTGTGTATTTATATATAGGGTGATATCAGCTAAATTGGGCCACTTTTTGGTAAATCGTTTGGGACAATAATACAATACCATATATGCCTTTTCCATGTGTTTTTATGATTAATAATGACTGTTTTTGATAATTTTGTGTTGAAATTATGTAATAAAATATAATTATTTAGGCCCTACATTTCTTGAAACATCAGCTGTGCCAACTTTTTTTGCATGAGCAGTTTCAGGTAAAATGGGCCAGTTGTTCAGGTAAAATGGGCCAGTCAAACTGCAAAGGGAAATAGTAGGCTTATTTATCCTCAATTTTAATTTTAAAACACAATTGCTTATACAGCCACATGACATTTAAACTGCATTAAATAAACATATTCATATGCGACATTAAAAAAAAAACATTTTGGGTGCAAACCCACATATTCAAATGTGCATTAGTAAACTGATGTCAGTGGTGTGTGTGTGTGTGTGTGTGTGTGTGTGTGTGTGTGTGTACACATGTGTGTGTGAGGGTGTGTGCGCACACACACACACACACACACACACACACACGTCTGGTTCGCTATCTTTGTGGGGACTCTCCATAGGCATAATGGTTTTTATACTGTACAAACTGTATATTCTGTCCCCTTACACTAATCCTACCCCTAAACCTGCCCATCACAGAAAACTTTATGCATTTTTACATTTTCAAAATTCAAAGTTTAATTGAGCGTCAGCATCAGTTCTGGCAGGCCAAGTAGTAAAGATGCTGCTAACGCTATTGGCCAACACGGTCTCATCAGCGATCTGCTCAGCTGAGCTGCATCAGCGCATCAGCTGTTCATCTCCCCTCGCTGCTAATGATTACGCTCAAATCAGGGCGCCCCATTTAAACAGATTCAGTTCGCTCCTAACTGCTTGCTGCTCGATCTCTGCAACCCACCACCTCCCCAGCTCCTCCTTGTCGTGTATAACGTGGCATTTGCTATTCTGTCATCGTTGCTGCTCTGTTCATATGGGGGAATAGTTCTGCTCTCCCAGTGATAAACTGTGAGCGTTCCCTAATGCTGCTGCTGTCCTCTGACTCTCTGCTATTTCATGGTGCTCATGAAAGGTCAGAGGACTCCCTGAACAGAGCCATACCGCCAAATTTCAATTATCAACTGAATTGCAATTTATTCAATACAATTTCCTAATCATTTCTATTGTCTTGTGTGTTTTTGACTTAAATGGACCTGATAGAAGTATATTTATTAAACCATTTCCCTCGTGGGGACTGCTGGCTGGTCCACACAATGTAGGTGATCTCAGGTTTTACTATCCTTGTGGGTACATTTGGTCCCCGCAATGTAATATAAACACAGGCAGACACACACACACACACAGATGATGGCCCATTTTAGCTGAAACCATGTGGCCCATTTTGCCTTAGTGGGTTAAGGTAAATTGGGCCACCAAGAAAAACGTCTCGGTTACATATGGTAACCCTCGTTCCCTGAGGGAGGGAACGGAGACGTAGGTCATAACTGACCAATAGGAATCTCGCTAGAGAGGCCAATCTATTTCGAGTGAAACTAAAACAAGCCAATACACATTGGCGTGCAATCATTTGCAACAGCTGTGCAGCCTCGCAGCGCGGGTATTTAACAAGCAGCTGGTGCGATTGCACACTAGTTTTTTGCTGAGGAGCCAAGCCTGAAAAAGCTGGCCGCCCCAGCGGGCGGCAGCAGATGTGGCGACGGGACCTACGTCTCCGTTCCCTCCCTCAGGGAACGAGGGTTACCATATGTAACCGAGACGTTCCCTATCGGTCAGTCACTACAACGTAGGTCATGACTGACCAATAGGAATCCCTACCAAAGCGCCACAGCCGCTGCACCCCATCCAGCGCCCCGTGCAAGCCTCTACACCTTCTTGCCTGGAAGGACGATAGGAGGAGGCTTACACAGAGTGAATCTGACACTGTTGTTCCGTGATAACCCATACAGTGAGATATTGGATAACACTGGGAAAGCGTGCCCTTTCTGTTTAGGAAGGAACGCTGAGGAAGCCACTTCTTCAAAGAGTTATGTGGAAATACATATGGACTAGCCCGAAGGCTGTACTGCATATGAAATAATGGGTGACTTAGCCCAAGGGAAAGACACGGGCTTCCTGACGCTTTGAGTTCTGTCCACGTACATACGCAGGGCGCGAACGGGACAGAGCAAAGCCAGGGCTGGGTCTTCCTCCTCCAAGGGCAGCGCTTGCAGGTTCACTACCTGGTCTTTGAAGGGAGTGGTAGGAACCTTGGGCACATAGCCAGGCCGGGGTCTTAGTACCACGTGGCTGTCACCCGGCCCAAACTCTAGGCACGATTCGTCGACCAAAAATGCATGCAGGTCTCCTACCCTCTTGACAGAGACCAGTGCAACCAGCAGCAAAGTCTTCATGGAAAGAAGCTTTAAGTCTACTGACTGCAGAGGCTCAAAGGGAACATCCTGAAGTGCTCGAAGCACCAGGGAAAGATCCCAAGAGAGTATGGAGGGGGGTCGAGGAGGATTCGCCCCCCTAAGACACCTGATGACCAGGTCGTGCTTTCCAACTGCTTTGCCATCTATGGGGTCGTGATAAGCTGAAATAGCGGCAGCATGTACTTTGAGGGTGGAGGGAGACAGTCTATGCTCCAACCCCTGCTGCAAGAAGGAAAGCACAGACCCTATCGAACATCTTCGGGGGTCTTCTCGGCGAGAAGAACACCACTCGACGAACAGGTTCCACTTCAGGGCATAAACACGTCTCGTGGACGGCGCCCTTGCTGAAGTGATGGTGTTGAGTACCTCTGGGGGTAAGTCACCTAGAACCTCCGCGTCCCGTCCAGGGACCAGACATGGAGTTTCCAGAGGTCTGGGCGCGGGTGCCATAGGGTGCCCCGTCTCTGAGTCAGAAGATCCTTCCTCAGAGGAATGGGCCAGGGAGGGACTGTCACGAGGAGCATGAGTTCTGGGAACCAAGTCCGGGTGGGCCAATAGGGAGCCACCAGAAGGACCTGCTCCTCGTCCTCCCTGACTTTGCACTGTGTCTGCGCAAGTAGGCTCACTGGGGGAAACGCATATTTGCGAAGGCCCCAGGGCCAGCTGCTGTGTGCCAGTGCGTCCGTGCCGAGTGTTCCCTCGGTCAGGGAGTAAAACAGCTGGCAGTGGGAGGTCTCTGAGGAGGCAAACAGTTCTACCTGAGCCTCCCCGAACTCTCTCCAGATCAGCTGAACCGCCTGGGGGTGGAGTCGCCATTCTCCCGGAAGCACAGCTCGTGATAGCTCGTCTGCCACACGGTTGAGCACGCCGGGGACATACATGGCTCGAAGCGACCTCAGATGCTTCTGACTCCAGAGGAGTAGATGGCGGGCGAGTTGCGACATGCGACGGGAGCGTAGACCACCTTGTCGGTTGATGTACGCAACGGTCGCCGTGTTGTCCGTACGGACCAGCACGTCCCTGCCCTGTAGCGGCCTTTTCAAGCGGCTCAGAGCGAGATGTACTGCTAGCAACTCGAGGCAATTGATGTGCCAATGCAGTTGGGGGTCCGTCCACACCCCTGACACTGCATGCCCGTTGTACGTGGCACCCCAGCCGGTGGCAGAGGCATCTGTGAATACCACAGCATGCCTGGACACCTGTTCCAAGGGGACTCCTGCCCGCAGGAACAAGAGGTCTGACCACGGGCTGAAGGTCTGGCTGCACGCCGGTGTGATTGCCACCCGGTGAGGGCCGTGATGCCACGCCCATCTCGGGACTCGGCCATGAAGCCAGTGCTGAAGTGGTCTCATATGAAGCAGGCCGAGCGGGGTTACCGCTGCTGCTGCTGCCATATGCCCCAGGAGCCTCTGAAAGAATTTCAGTGGGACCGCTGTCCTGCCTTTGAACGTGTTCAAGCAGTTCAGCACCGACTGAGCACGCTGCTCTGTGAGTCGCGCTGTCTGGGTGACCGAATCCACCTCCATACCGAGATAAGAGATCCTCTGCACAGGGAAGAGTTAGCTCTTTTCCCAGTTGACCTGAAGACCCAACTGGCTGAGGTGCCTGAGCACTAGGTCCCTGTGTTCGCATAGCTGATCTCGAGAGTGTGCTAGTATGAGCCAGTCGTCGAGATAGTTGAGGATGCGAACACCCTGTTCTCTCATGGGAACAAGGGCCCCCTCCGTGACTTTCGTGAAGACACGGGGGGACAGGGACAGCCCGAAGGGTAGGACTTTGTACTGATATGTTCGACCCTCGAACGCAAAGCGCAGGAATGGCCTGTGTCGAGGAAGAATCGAGACATGAAAGTACGCGTCCTTCAGGTCGATCGCTGCAAACCAATCTTGGGGACGGATGCATTCGAAAATGCGTCTCTGCGTGAGCATTTTGAACGGTAGCTTGTGGAGGCTCCGATTCAAAACTCGCAGATCCAAGATCGGTTGTAACCCACCACCTTTCTTGGGTACAATGAAGTAGGGACTGTAGTGCCCTGACCTCATATCGGCTGGAGGGACCGGCTCTATCGCATCCTTCGCCAGTAGGACTGCGATCTCCGCACGCAAGACATGGGCATCGGCTGCTCTCACTGTAGTGGAGTGGATGGCCCGAAACTTGGGGGGACGCTGGGCGAACTGAATCGCACAGCCGAGCCTGATGGTTCGAATGAGCCAGCGAGACGGACTGGGGAGCGCTAACCAGGCTCGCAGAGACCGTACAAGCGGGACCAAAGGGACCGTAGGCGTACCCGGGGTGGGGCAGCGAGGTGGAACACAGGGACGCGGCTCGGGAGGCTCTCTCTGGGGGGCGGCCCGTAGCGGGGTCTGAGTGTGCTGTGCAGCACTTACCTGGTTCCACGGGGCAGGAGGTGCGGGAGTCGGCTCGGTGGCGTTCTCGGACCGTACACAGCTGCCGGCTGGCGATAGAAGAGGCGGATGAGAGTGGTGAGGATTCCATCCCCCCACTGCTCTCCGGGTCTTCCTCGGACCCAGAGATGATAGAAACTGCTCTTTTATTGAAAATTTGGGTACCGCTGGTTTTAAGGCCAGCGGCGGAACACAAACAAAATGAAACAAAGGTTTTAAGCGATGCAGTCATCGTCTCCTGGAGAGCAGTCCCTTCCATCTCTGGGTCACCCGTCCTAGGGCCGCTTACCCTTGGCTTTGCCGCCCCTCTTGGCGGGGGCCTGGACGGGCGGGGCGCCCTGCCTGCGACTGTCTCCACGGCGCCGTTTAGATGGAGGCTGCTGCTGCGGCGCGGGAGCAGGGGCAGACGCAGGAGGATGCCCACGGCGACGAGCAGACCGAGGAGCCGCGGGCGGTGGGGTGGAGGCAGGATGTGACTGATGGCCTCAGTCTGCTTCTGTACAGCCGAGAACTGCTTGGCAAAGTTCTCGACCGCGTCGCCGAAGAGGCCGGTCTGGGACACGGGGGAGTTAAGGAACCTGATCTTGTCGGCCTCCCGCATGTCAGCCAGACACAGCCAGAGATGGCGTTCCTGGACCACTAGTGTGGACATCGCACGACCCACTGACCGCGCAGTGACCTTCGTCACACGAAGCGCGAGGTCAGTTGCGGCACGAAGTTCTTGGAGAACTTGTGGATCATGACCACCCTCGTGCAGGTCCTTCAGTGCCTTGGCCTGATGAACCTGCAACAACGCCATAGCGTGCATGGCAGAGGCAGCTTCCACACAGGCCTTGTAAGCCTTGCCGGTCAGGTCCGACGAGTACTTACAGGCCCGGGAAGGAAGACACGGTTCTCCACGCCAAGTGGAGTTAGGGCACAGTTGCATAGCAACGGCCCGTTCCACTGGCGGGATACGCGTGTATCCCTTAGCTGCCCCGCCATCAAGGGTGGTGAGGGAGGAGGAGCCACCGAGACGGTTTCTGGCAGTAAAAGGTGCCGTCCACGTCCCTGTGAGCTCCTCATGCACCTCCGGGAAGAAAGGCACTGGGGTGGGTTGCTGAGAACCAACGCGTGCCACCCCGAGATACCAATCGTCCAACCTCGAGGGCTCGGGACACGGTGGAGGGTTCCACACGAGCCCGATCCTGTTGGTGGCCCAGGAAAGCATGGCCATCATCTCCGGGTCCGACTCGGGCACTGCTGGCACACCCGAAGGAGGCAGCGGCTCTGAGCCGTCGTCCGCGGAGAGGTCTGACCCACCCTCCGATGCAGCGATCGACATCTGGTCGTCGCAGGGAGCGCCGAACGAAATGACTGGTACACATCTCGAGGATGGTCCAGAACGTTCCGTTGGTAGTTCATCTGGTTGCGGAGCATGAGAGGAGTGAGGGTTCCTAGGGGGTTGGCTCCCCAAAGGAAGCGCGCTCACTGTAATCCTCAGGTCACCCGTGTCACTGCCCGTAGCAACCCGCGAAGGGGGGTTGGAACGAGGTGCAGGCACGGGGACTCCGCCCCTTTGCAGGAACGTGAGTCTCGACCTCAGCTCCGAGATGGTCATCTTCCCACAATGGGTACATGACTCATCCACGAACGAGGCCCAGACACACAAGGCAGCGATCGTGACCATCCCGCGACCCCAGGTAACGACCGCATCCAGAAACACACAGATAGAATGTCATCAACAAAAAGACGCAAACTATCTGTGTAAGCTCTTTTAGACACTGCTCTCCTTGGTGCTGAAGCACGCAGGGGAACGGTCACGGCGAACACAGACAGGAATGTGCACCTGTCTGTGCGCGATTCTCTCTCGCTGGTCTTACCAGCCGTGAAAACGGCCGTTGAGCGCTTTAATCGCGCACCTTACCAGCCGTAAAAACGGCCGTTGAGCGCTTCAACCGCGCACCTTACCAGCCGTGAAAACAGCTTTTTTGTTTGCTCAGTTTTAAAACAACAAACAAAGAAGAGAGAGAGAGAAGAGAAAAACATTTTTTTATGTGCATGTTTGTTTTTTTATAGATTTATCTTATAATATTAAGTTAGATTTGGTATGCCAGGCTACTTACCATGCAGCTTTCTGGTGTAGTCTTGATTTGAATGATTCCCCCGCCCACCATATCAACCATAAACTAATCAAATCACCTGTTACTTGTCAAGCACAGTTATGACAACAGTTTGAAATCATTTGCAGTCATTGGCTCTAAATTCCAGAGGAGCTGGGACCCCCAAACCTTAAATGGTCCATTTTACCTGATATCACCCTACAAAATAATTATACACAGTGCACACACATATATTATGTAAACACAAACTTTTATTTTGGATGAGATTAATCGCGATTAATCTTTTCACAGCCCTAATATATTATATATATGTGTGTGTGTGTGTGTGTGTGTGTGTGTGTGTGTGTGTGTGTGTGTGTGTGTGTGTGTGTGTGTGTGTGTGTGTGTGTGTGTGTGTGTGTGTGTGTGTGTGTATGTGTATACAACACGAAAGTGCAAATTTCTGTATTCTGCAAAATTCTGACAATAATATTATATACACCATTGTTCAAAACTTTGGGGTATCTTATGCTCACCAAGACTGCATTTATTGTATAAAAAATACAGCAAAACAGTAACAGTGTAAAAAAGTATTATAATTTAAAATAACTGTTTTCTATTTTAAAACATGTTAAAATGTAATTTAGTCCTGTGATGACAAAGCCAAATGGTTCTCTGGAATAAGACATAATACACAGGAAAAAAAAAAAAATATATATATATATATATATCAAGAGGACTAAATAATTACTTTTCTGACAGCAAGTATGTTCAACGAATCAATAGCTTCTATAGAGATTTGCATTTTAAGGAAGATAATAAGTCTTATTTCCTCCTGGAAAATGTGAATCTTTATACAATTGATTTGTGGGAACTTGTGAATGCCATTGACACCCACCTGCTTTTACAACATTTTAACAAACAAAACAGAAAAAAGGATTTATCGAAAAATGCAATAATGAGCCAATTAGACAGTATAAGTATAATATCATTCATGTTTTTTTTTTTATGGCACGTGAATAATTCTGGCAGTAAAAGATGAAAGATTCCCGACTGTTCTAAACAACAATCACTGATTGAAGTGTCAGTTTGGTCAGTGCGTCCTGATGCCATTGCGTACAGATCATGTCCGCTGGCAGGCCTTGATCTGCTCTGAAATCTCCTCTAGCGTAGAGGCATTCAAAAATTAACTAGATTCTGCAAACACTGTGATTACCAGGCCACTGTCAAAACTATGGAGTTTTAGAACATAACATGAATAAATGGGAAGTATTTTAAGGTTAAACTAAAAGCTCTCAAATACAGTTAAACATGGAAAGAATCCTGAAAAGGTTTGCCAGGATGCATCCTTTTTAGCATTTTGCTAAGAGGGTTATTCAGCACCAGAAATGTAAATAGCCATTAGCTTAAGCCAAACCATGACATCTGCGGGAATTAAGGCTACGAGAAATAAATGCAGCACATTACGGGGTGTTGTTAGAATGTTTTAGCAAGGAAACGAAAGGTACACATATAATGGGTGGTTTCATTACACAGTCCTGTTTCTAAATGCTTTTTTAAAAGCAGAGTTCATTAGCAATGATGAACCGATGAAAGAGAATGAAAAATTTGTATATTTTTACATCCTGTCCTAAAAGTCCTCCATGGCCGGCATGGTCAACTTCTCTCATTTCCTTCCCATGCAAAGCACAATACCTACACTTGTCTGACGCATTTAGATTCCATTGCCTGGAATAATAACAACACATACAGTCTTGTGATTAGGACATTGGAGCCAGTTGCTCCAGGTCACGGAAGACTTTTGAGGCGGGCTGTCAGGGAACACAAGCTGTGAGCTCTTGCTCTGCATGTATACAAGAAAGAGGGCATTCATTAAAACAAGAGGTTGTTATGAAAGTATCAGTTTGACTGGATGCAAGCCAAATGCTGCACCGGTGTATTCGGCAGTCACAAGAACGTATACACTGGCCTTGAGACATTTCAACTCAATCGGTGTAAAATTTAACAAGCATGAGGAGCACACAAATTCAATGACTGAAAAGTAATACTGTTCATTAACTTATCTATGGTCATTTTGTTGGATATCACCAGATATAATATAATACATCGGTGGCTGATATATATAATATAATAATAATAATAAACTTTATTTTGTTTATTTAAAAGTTAAAGCGCCTTTAAAAGTTAAATCTTGAAGTACTTCACAAAAATAAGAAAAAAATAAAAGAGAAGTACAACAATATAAAAGAAAAGTATTCATAAAAGAGAAGTACATTCAAAATACAATACAAATATAAAATGTTATCAAAAGAGTTTATGGCTGTACCCATGTTGTCCTGCTTGAAATGAAATATCTGCACTGTTTTGCTATGGTTGTTTCCACTTTGGCCAGATTCCTCTATTTTTAAAAATGTTTCTGCCGTTTTTGTCCATGAAAGTCAGTGGTGAACAGAATTTTTAAGATCCAAAAAGGACATAAAGGTAGCATAAAATTAATCCATGACTCAACAGGTATATTTAAAGTCTTCTGACGCAACACAATCACTTTGAAAAGATAGACATTTCTCTCTCAAATCACATCAAAACATTGATCACCAAGCGAACTTAAGCATGAAACTCAAACGCCAACTACCTCATTTGTTCACGTATGTTATGCATCCATGAATCATGATGTTTGAAATTTGTCTCGTCTGTAGTTTGTGTATGTGTGCATTAATCAACCGCTTGATTTGAGTGAATTAAGACTTACATTTTGATCTGATGTTCATACAAAGCAATTGCATCAATTCAGAATACTTAGTCTATACCATTTGAGTCATTCAGATTCATTTCAAGATACCTTTATGTCTTTTTTGGGAGTTGAAAGTTCTGGACACTGTTGACTTTGATTTTGCACAAAATAGCTGAAACATTCTTCAAAATATCTACTTGTTGTGTTCTGCAGAAGAAATTTAATCATAAAGGTTTGGAACAACACGAGGGTAAGTAAATAATGACAGAATTATCATTCTTGGGTGAATGTCTCTTTAAACTACGGTGTCCAAGTTTTGTCTTTTAATTCTTTTTTTGAACATTTCTAAACCCAATTAAGATTATTTAAGATTATCTTTAAAGTTGCAGTAGGGAGTTTTGAGAAAATGTTGACTTAGCCTGAAAATTTGAACAAGCACAACTTCCAGGTCCAACCCCCTTGCTCTCTGCTGCGCTACAGCCCTCCCTCCACAGCTCCTCCCCCACAGCGGAGCCTGCCGTGAACGCACAGGCTAGTAAACAGGACCACCGATGACGGCAGATTATAAACAGTTATGGAACATTCACTAATAGGGACGAAACATCAACAATATGCTTTACATTGACTATGGCCTGCCCATACTTTGACTACAAACTTGGTCCTCAAATCATTATTGTATTTTGCAATACATGTAACTCTATAACCTTGCACTCTTTCTATAAGTTATAAATAGCTAGTAAGATAACGTTAAAGGATTAGTTCACTTTTAAAAAAAACTTTTGCTGATAATTTACTCACCCCCATGTCATCCAAGATGTCCATGTCTTTCTTTCTTCAGTCGAAAAGAAATTAAGGTTTTTGATGAAAACATTCCAGGCTTTTTCTCCATATAATGGACTTCAATAGGACACAAACGTTTCAAGGACCAAATGACAGTTTCAGTGCAGCTTCAAAGGGCTTTAAACGATACCAGACGATGAATAAGGGTCTTATCTAGCCAAACGATCGGTCATTTCAAAAATAAATAAAAAACTTTAAGTTTTATAAGCACAAATGCTCGCCTTGCTCTGTTCTGTGATGCACGTTCGTGACTCTACTGTTTGAACTCGTTCATCAAAATGAACAAATCTTTTTCTAATCATTTCGTTCGTTGAATGAACGAAATGACTCCGAAAAAGACTCGTTCGAAATGAACGAATCTTTTTGCGAGTCATTTCGTTCGTTGAATGAACGAAATGACTCGAAAAAAGATTCGTTCATTTGGATGAACGAGTTCGAACAGGAGAGTCACGAACGACGGTACGCGCTCGCGCTGTGCAAGAGAGGGGTGATCAGCGCGTACACGAGCGTGATTGACACTGCTAAGACATTCCTCCTGGCTCTGATTGGTTGTTTCTGACCGGGAGCGGTGTATTTCTGCAAATGGCAATAGGACCACAGGGAGGAGCCAGAGGAGCTCGATTTTTTCCACAGATTATCTGTTTCATATTCTACTGTGAGGACATAATGACAGTTTTAACAAATATTTGTTTACAAAAGCTACCTACTGGAACTTTAACTGGTTTTCTTATTTTCTGTCCACTGAGGTGACAAATTAGTTACATAAGTGTAATTTGATTCTCTTGCATTTAGCAAACAGACACTGAGTGATTTGATTGAGTCAATTATAGTACTTCACCAAAAGGAAATTATGCCTATATTAAAAAAAATTAGGAGTCCTATACTTTAAGACTTTTAGTTCATGTGTAAAGATTCAGTTCCTTGTTACAGGCTCCCAAATGATGGCAAAGCAGGTAGTGGTTACTATAAATGAGGCAACATTAGAATACAGTAAACGTAACGAGGGAGACAAATCACATCAGGGTTTAGACAATCCAAAGGGGTCGAAATCTCCATTCAACCTGAGCGCCCGTGATGGCCCTGGGCCCAAAGCTAATGCTTCACACATTTATGAGAACACCAGCCCTCCTCCAATTCCTCGCCATGGCTATGGGAGTTTATAGTGTTTAACAGCCAGGATAAATAATGGTTACCGCTCTCTGTTCCTTAATGTTGATATATCTCTGCAACAGGACAGGTGCTGCAGCTTTTGGTTCCTTGGATCTCAGCAATTAATCTAACGTGTCATTTGATGAACTCGGACGAGACTCCGACCCAAAAGACATGAATAATACAACACATTAAATCTAACTTTAACGACTCCAAACCTTGAGGAAAACTGCAAAAGGCCATAAATTGAGATGCTAATAACAAGCATCCAAGTATAAGTTCTCTGTCTAATGTTGAACTTGTGTGGGAAGATATTGACCATATGTGATTCATTTGCACGGGTATGTTTCAATTAATCATAGCCGGGGTGGCAGACGCCAACATTCGGCCTCGTGCCACCTGAGGAAGAATTATCTCCTCTAGCCTGACCCAATGGTAAATAATTAGAGCAGAAACCGATCCCCCTCATTAATATAGCTTACATTAGCATCATTCATTGGCCTAGTTACTCTGGCAGCCAGAGGTGTGCGAAGAAGAGCGATGGGCCAACTGAAAAGATTCACATCTGGCAAAGAAAAGTGAGTTTTTACTTTCTACCACTGCTGCTGTCGATTTTGAGGCTAAGCTACATTTGGCAGAGTGGATGTCTGACAGAGGCGGAACTGATTTCCTCTTGCTACATGGCTCTGGCAGCATGGAAGGGGAACAAAGAAGGATGCAGGACTGAAATTGGCAAATGGACCAGCAGAATGAGAGGTCTTTTCTGCCTCATTGATGCCATAAGGAATAATGAAAGTTACACAAAACGTAACAGGTTTCTGTGGATCTTTGACACTGATGATTAAGCGAAACTACCCCTCTCATTGCACATTGACTCATCAGAGTTAAGTACGGATAATGATGACAGATGATCCCAATTATGGGGGTGGTAAATATTAGGTTACTTCAAGACTGGACCAAAAAAAGTCTCTTCGTACAGTCCCTTTAAAAATAATTAAACACCTCAAGGACACTCATTAGGTCTTGTTCGGTTGTATTCCCATTAGGGGAGAGAGTGAGCGTAGGGTGTGTTAAAATATTTGCAAGGTGGTCTTTGTTTCACAATGGCACATGTGGTCATTAACAGTCTCTTCCTGTCTGAATGGTAATGTTGGAAGAACAGCCAGGCTCCCAGGCATGACTCTGATGAGATGGAGAGCGAGCAGCCCCCCTTCCATCACCAGCCCGAGTCCCCTTCTCAACCAGGGCTGTCTCAGATTCACTGGAGTGTAGCAAGTACTGGCACTGGCCATCTGGGTCAGCCCTCCAGAATGAACTCAATGATAATGCCAATCATCAGCATGACAAATGGTCGACTCGGACTGTGAGTCGCACATCTCAGCTCTCACTTTCTCGAGCTAGGCGTCAGTGAGCCTGGTGACTGTCCTTGCGCCTGCAATAAGCTACTTGTTCTCTGATATGCTTATTCAAAGAAAATAAAAGCTTTATTATATTTAACTATTATATTCAGTCATACATACAAACATACATGTATACATTTACACATACACATGAAAAATAAATGTTAGGCCAGTACAAATATTCTTTTTTAAATTGTCTTACATTCAGTATTAAAAGTTCGAACTCTGAGATGTACAGTGGGGTCCTATATTGGGATTTCTGTGTAGACTTCCATTTTCTCCATATTGGATTTTTTCCATATTATGATGCTTTCAGCTCTGTGATTGGTGGTCCAGCTGTGAAATTACAGAGGGCTAAGCAATAGCAAGTCAATGAGAGACGAGTTTCAAATGACAGAAAAAAATTTCTAATCATATTGTCCTTCTAAATGGGTGAGTCTTGTAACTAAGGCGTTGTCCGAAATCCCCCCAATACCCTTCAATAGGGCACTATTTGAGGGGACAGCCATTTGTAGTGGTGTCCGAAACCAATGTGGCCTTCGAGTGCACTCATTTAATCCAACAATGCACCGTAATGATGAGTGTACAACCGATGTATGCTCAATGGCTAGATAATACCCATGATGCACCGAGAGAGTCGCACGTCGAATGAATTCCTGCGTCTCGCCAGACGATGGCGTCCACAGCTGAATCATCCATCCATTCATTTTTTTCAAACCGCTGGTCCAATAAGGCTACAGCTTATCATACAGGTATAAATTCCTTTTTACTTGATTATTAAATTGTTTAATTAAAGGGGTCATCGGATGCAAAATATACTTTTATATGATATTTGCATATAAATGTGTCTTTGCAGTGTGTGGACACAACCACCATACAATGAAAAAAATCCATTCACTCATTTTTTTTTAATCCTCAAAAAGTCTAAACACTCTCAATAATCAAGCCGTTTGGATTTTCTGAGTGATATGATGTCATATTGCTCATGCTCCACCCACGACCACTGATGGACTGTCCCGTATTAGCATATTTACGCCCTCAGCCATTTGTATAGTGTCCACAAAGGCAGGTTGCCAAGGCAGCACTTTATGTGACTTGTGTCGACACCCCTCATGGAAGAGAAGGGTGGAGTGAGCAGTTGCTCATTATCATTTAAAAGAGTCACTGTGAACAGAGCTGTTTTTGAGGAGGTAAAAAGGGTGTTGTTTTACACAACCATTGAGGAATTGTAACCAAAGTATCTTATAAACTTTACATGAAGACCCTAAAGAATCATACCAACTTGTGGAAAATGGGCATCCAATGACCCCTTTTAAGTTTATACATGCTAGTTTCCATGACAGAGTTGGAACTAGGAGCTGGAGCTGTCAAGTTTGCTAAGTTTCAAATGATTATTAAACACAAACTATGCAAAAGCAGGAGCCCTTCCGGCACACTCAGTGTCTGAATTTACTCACTCGTTTTCATTCACTCCGACCAAAACGCATATTAAATAATACCAGGTGGAAACAGGGCCTAAGTGGAATATATTAGTGGAGTAATGTAGGGAATAGTGAATGAGGGTATAAGGGGACGATTTCGTTTACTAAGTTTATGACACGATCCGCCCGCTGTTGGGAAATCGATAAAAAAAAAAAAAAACCTGATAAAATAGCTAGCGCTATTCGCTATTGAAAGAAACCACAAGGAACATTTGTGGGGGACATTGTTGCTAATTTATTATCCACGCTGTTTTCAAGATACATTTTTAAAGAAAATCTGGAGTTAATCATCAAAGGAAGACCTTCACCAGAGCTTAATTTTTCATGCAGAAAGCAAAGCTTTTTAAAGCATTTCAACCCCAGCAATTATAAGCGATATAGCCCTGGATTACAGCATCAATCAAGCAGCTAAAGCTTTACAGATGGAATTGTTTGCTGTTTGGGTAAGTTATTTAAAATCTAATAGGTTATGTGACTGATTTTTTTGGCTGCTGCTGCCACTGTTTTATATGTTAAGCTTTATTTGAGAAAACAGTTATTTTGCAGAATTACTGGTCAGTCTGGGGTACCAAAGTGCTGTATATGAGAATAACAAAAATAAACAAATGCATGCAAGCAAAAATACATACAATTTACAACACATTATTAAAAGCTAAGGAAAATAAATATGTTTTTAACACCCTCTGAAATGACCCTTGAGTAGGATATGTTTTTGAGGGCAATGGGAGCTCATTCCAGAGTCTAGGAGCTGCCACAGAATTTCAAGCTCAATCGTGTGAGCGTCAGACACAGTTGATCATTGGAGCGAAGTGATCTCATAGGTTAATACAAACTAATTAAATCAGAGATATACTCTGGTGCTAAGCCATTGAGAGATTTAAAAACATATAATAACACTTTATAATGGCAGCTGAGTTCTGATCCAGCTGCAGGCGAGAGAGGGAGGCCTGACTCACACAGGTACAAAGAAGACACACAGACATGAACAATCTTCTCCAGATTATTGAAAGAGAATAATTCTGCAGAACAGTAAAAAAAAAACATCCAAAAAAACAATACGATCTGTTACATACATGCCAGTCTAATGATATGATTTACTATCAACATATACGGAAGTGTATGTCGCTATAATGTGCTTTGGTCTAAGCGCTGTCATGATGCGTCTGCTTACATTAAATTTAGTTGGTTTTGTGGCCAGTTGTCACCATATCCTAATCCACTTATTGTGTGATGATGATGCAATTCTTTGTTATTTAGTTTAATTTTGGTGATAACTCTCACGCTCACTCTGATATTTGGTTGTGGCATTTCTTGTCAAAGGTAAATGCAGTATTAGTAAGTTAGGCTGATTTTAGACTGACTTTTTTCCTGACGAGGGGAGGGGGTGAGAGGGCCAAGGTTCAAGCACAGTTCATTACTGATATATATATATATTTTATTATTATTTATTTATTTATTTTTTTTTTTTCTGTAAGACTGCTTTGAAAGGATATGTATTATACAAATAAAATATGTATACAAATATAGCGCTATACAAATAGATAGATAGATAGATAGATAGATAGATAGATAGATAGATAGATAGATAGATAGATAGATAGATAGATAGATAGATAGATAGATAGATAGATAGATAGATAGATAGATAGATAGATAGATAGATAGATAGATTGTTGCTCCAGAACATCCCACAGATACTAAATTGGATTGAGATCTAGGGAATTTGAAAGGCAACCTTCTTCCACTGCTCTAAGGTCTAGTTTTGACGATCACGTGCCCATTGTCGCATTTGGTGGTAGACAGGGGTCATCATAGGCACTCTGATTGGTCAGTGGCTACGCAGCCCCAGAGCACAAGGGTCTAAATGAGTGGTTTACTTGTCACATGACAGATGAATTACTTCCTACTTTAGCCTTATTTGGGTTGCAGCACAATATGAAAAGGATTATTTAGTGTAATTGAGCACACCTAATCAAAAACATTTACACAATGTATTCAAGTCATTTTTCTATATCAAAACATAAAAAAGCTATATACAACTTCATGAGTGCTCTTGGATTTTGGACCCACAGAAATCCATTTATTTTAAAAGTGAGCAAATAGGTTACTGAGGCTAAACTGGGGAAACAAGCTAAAATCATTGTGGCCCCTGACCTCACACTGCTGCCTATGACAAGTCTTCCTATGACTATCTGTTTGCCATTCAGAGCTCCTGCAGCCGGAGATGCATGAAGAAGGGCAGCTATCTGCTACAACACACTGCAGAGTTGGCTTTTTCTGTTGTCCTGCTAATTTGCTTCAAGCTGGGAGAAGTGCTGATTAAATAACTCGGCTGGTGATTGAACGTGCGTTTGGCCACACCGCTTCTCAGCTCCATGGCTCTGACAAACATGTTTGTTTCTCTCGCTAACTCGAGTAACTTAATGTGTTCTCAGTGTTCTTTTTGTTTCTTAACAGAGAGACACACAAAAAAAGAGGCTTTGTATTTGACTACGAGTCTGTCATTGACCTCCCTTGGCTAACTTGTACTGCAGCTACCTCAAAGAGTAAACTTTATAGTTTCAAATATTCCCTTAGCTTAAAAAACACATTTTATAGCATTCACTCTCAAAAACTATTCATTGCTAACTTACGATCCAATTATAGTGTCTTTTGTGTTCTAACAAAAAGTTAGGTCAAATAAAGTTAGCATATTCTTCCCTATATAAGTACTAGCCTGCAGCTTATAGGCAATGTTACCTGTCTGTAGGAGGATTTCTTGGTATAAGCACAAAATAATGAGACACCATTGCCAGAACTCTGCAAAATATAGTGAATATGTTATTTTTAAATTTATTTTTTTGTTTGTTTTCCTCTCTCCAGTAGGGCAGGCATCTGTTTCAAGCTTTCATCAGCATAATCTTGTCTGTTATAAGCACTACCCACACCAAGCCAATAGCTAATTTATTATGCATTCATTTGTGGATGCATATCATGAAATAATTTAATTAATGTCCAATGAATATTATGTATTGAACTTTAGCATTTTGTAGACAGAGTTCGTGTCAGAAAAATCAACAGCTGTTGAGAATGCATGATCAGGACTAAGAAACCGAACACGACTTCAAATAGAAAAAGAAAGACGGCAGATACAAATAATGTGGTGTGGTTGTGGGGTTGTGTGCATTCTTTGATATCCAATTTGTGTTCAAAAGGCTGCTGTCTATGATTGTCATGATTGGTTGGAAGTCCCAAAGTCTCTGCTGTCATCTGCGACTAATACATTTAAATTGATAAGAAATTGATCAGGCTTGCCTTAACCAGGCTGTTGCGATTCGTATCCATAAGCTATCAATTATGCTATCCTCTCATCTACTACAGGTTTCCCTTATATCCTCTGCCATTGATTAGGTAAACATAACTGTAACTAAATAGCAGAAAGCCAATAATCCTAGTACAGAATTTGTCTGATGTATCTTGTGAGGCAAAAACCATAAAAAGATTAAAGGACTGATCTTAAAATTCAAGAGAGCAGATTCATGTCTGTGTGCTTTATGTCAGTAAGAACAAATCGTATTGGTCTGATGGTTCATTAAAGGGGCGTGCGTATCCTTCACCTTTGCTCTGAGGGAAGAGGCGGTTCGTGTTCGAGCCACAGAAGGAAACGAGTTATGATCTTTCATCGCTCACTAGATCGAGATCACTCTCGCCTCTCATGACCCATAAGCAGAAAACTTTTCTTTGCAAAAGGATTGCAGTCAGGAAAAAAAAACAAATTTCGGGTAAAATATCTTTTGATATTTTTTTATATATTTTTTTATCTTA
Organism: Gila orcuttii; assembly: GCA_026230005.1. NCBI lineage: Eukaryota > Metazoa > Chordata > Actinopteri > Cypriniformes > Leuciscidae > Gila > Gila orcuttii. Next base: position 28,444,126 of record JAPDVR010000013.1, on the reverse strand, counting down.
TGGCACCATTTGAATAAATCATGATAGCTGATGAAGCTGAACCCTTATTATGTGAGTGTTTCATCTCAGCATGTGGCCTTTGCTTTCTCCAACTCTTATGCACTTGAAGAGCACTTGATAACACTTCCGATTCACAGCCTTCCGATTGAGAAGCAAACTTCCACTTCCAGCTCAATGTGTTCTGTGTTCACTCAGCTCCAGGACCTCTCCTTCCACTCCCTGCTCAATGGTGAGTGAAACCTACCTGATCTCCTGAAAAAACTTAAGTATGTTGATATAAATTCCTACAATCTGATTTGTACAGATATGAAAGATTTTTAGAAAAAAAAGTAAGCATGAAGCTCTCTAAACCTAATCGTAAGGGAGGTGTAAGAGGATTGAACAAAAATGAGAGGCTGCTCACTGCAGAGCAAATGGGTGGAGCTTGATGTCCAGCTTCCCCTCGCCGGATGTGATGGGTGGAGCTTGGGTCCAGCCATACCCTAATTCTAACCTTTCCCTATCCCTAAACCTAATTATCTTAAGCTCCACCCATAAGGTCCACAGAGATGGAGTTAGACTGGATTAAGCTCCACTCATGGCGCCCAGAGAGGGAGAGTTGGATGGCTCTGCAGTGCATCACTTGACAATAACGCACGAATGGAATCATATGAATTCATACGAAATTAGCAACCAATTTGCCAAAGTGAATCTGTAAGATTCTGTTGGAGATACCCAGCTCCAAATAATCAAGGGCCTGTATAGGCTACCATAAACAAGCAAGGAGAGATAGAAAACAATACCCTGTACCAACAATACCCTGACTTTCAAAAACTCACTCATTTTTGCCAAAATTGGCAAAAATCACACAGATGCACTTCCATTCACCTGTCATAGATCCAATTCAACATGCAATATAATACTATAAACAGAAAATAGGGCTGCATGATTATTACAAAATAATAATTATTTCATTACAAACCATAACTGAATGATACAATCTTAACAGTGGACGTTATTGATATTGCAACTAATAATTAGGCTTGTAGACTAATTTAAACGCCTTGGATTGGCTGTTGAATTTGCATTGCTTTACGAACAGGTCTGTGATTGGTTGCAATGCTCAACGCTGCAAAAACACTCTGTAAACAGAAAACTATGACAAACTGGGAGTAGATTTAAATTGAATTCTGTAGTTGTAATTATCAACCATGATATTGCTTATTTGTCGATTAATTGTGCATATTAGGAAATACTACAACAAAAAATCATTGAATACCCTATGACAAATTCAATACAAAACGAAATAAATTCATAATTGCAATACAGAGCAAACCATAAATGAATTGGAAGCACAACAGAAAGCCAAAAGAGAGAGAGAGCAAGAGAGACAGAGAGAGAGAGAGAGAGAGAGAGAGAGAGAGCAAGAGAGACAGAGAGAGAGAGAGAGAGAGAGAGAGAGAGAGAGAGAGAGGGAGGGATTTTGGGGGGGGGGGGGGGGGGGAGTCCAGCGCGCCCAGGGCATTTGGTAAGGGAAGCGCGGCACTCGGGAGCGCATCATCGGGATTGAAGCAGCGGCTTTCGGACGCATCATGTTCCGCAGACACTTCAAATCCTCCCTAGGATCAGCCGCTCGACAAAATGTACCTTATTAGACCAATCGGACTAAAGGATCGTCGGGCTGACTCTTTTAGGTGTCTGGAATTATTTTTTAGTCTAACTGGGAGATGTTTATTCTGAGAACTCATACTGGAGAAGAGACTAGAAGGCTTTAAAATGCTGTCCGGATGGGTCGAAGCCTCTTCAGAAAAGGTAAGGACTAAAAACACGTTTAGATATTAAAGACACGTTTGTGTTTCCATACAAATCCAATTAATTGCGCTCTTGCGTGAAACTTATTGAATAACAGCTGTTATATCTACCATTCCTTATGCACTGTAAAAATACTCTTAAAAGTTGGTTAAAAATAATAATACAAAAAAATGGAAAGGGTGGTTGCTAAATATACTGAATGTTTTAGGCATTACGGAATGGCATTCGGTGCCTTTATATTTTACGATCACGACTGTATAGCCTATGCCATTTACTTTTTAATGGTAATATATTAGCCTATATTGACATCTAAAATCTGCAATGTACCTTAAAATATACTGAACACTATAATAATAAAGGTTGAGCAGTAAAGCCACGATGAATTAAAGTTAAACAAATGGCCTCATGACTAATAAATATGCATAAACAGTACACATATTCATGAATATGTGTAGCCTACTGTCTCATCAATCTGATATACTTCCATTGGATAGCTTAAATTTAACAAGTTTGGAGGTTACTAATATAGTAAATTATACTAATAATTATATAGTATAGTACAATATTTTTTATTGAGTATAAACATTCTGTCAAACACAAATTCTCCCACAAATAGGAAGAGAAAGGGGTAAATCAGAACATTTCAGAAATGTGTTTATAACAGTGAGATGTAAAGCACTTCCATGTGTGATTTTTCCATGGGTGCATAACCATACCCCTGCTTAAATCTGTTGTATGCTCTCTGCACTTGATCCTTTTTTTCTTAGAGTAATATAATGAACAAAACCTGAGCACCATGGTATAATTATAGTTTATCTCCTCGATCAAAATAGCCAACTAGTAAGTAATGGCTGGAGTGAACAAATGGCGTTCACTATAAAATTAGACCTTGGTTGGTTAAATCCAAATACTCTAATAATAAATGAAAAAAGCCTGCAAGATAGTTTTTCTCTGCAAAGATTTTACAAGACTAGGATATAATACACTATTTCCTCACAAAGGAAGGTACAACATTGTAGAAAATAATAGAATAGAATAGAAGTTGTACATTCAAGGCCAGTTGAAATTGTATTGTACAAGAGACTCCTGTGGTCTTGGTAAACCCTACGTTATGGGGACAAAATGTCCACACAAAGATGGCAATATCTGAAATCCTTGTCTTTGTGGGGTCCCCATGAGGAAAACAACTTAAAAATCATACTAAGTGATGTTTTTTGAACATCTAGAAATTTAGAATTTTTTCTGTGATGGGTAGGTCTAGGGTTAGGGTATAGAATATACAGTTTGTACAGTGTGTGTGTGTGTGTGTGTGTGTGTGTGTGTGTGTGTGTGTGTGCGGGCATGCAAGCGTGCGTGTGTGTGAACGTGTGTGTGAAACTGCATGTGCAAAATATGTGTAAGAAAATAGAATAATATATACAATATATTGCAAAAGAATTACAGAACGATATAGACTACACAATACAGTACACAAACTGCAGACAGATAATAAGATGGGTAGTGTGAGGCCTCAATGAAGACTGACAGGTAAAAATGCAAAGATGATATTCAACATGGCTACAAAAAAACTTTTTTCTGAAATTCAGTATAATGAGCAAGGCTGTTTTTCTTTCCTGTTCAAGCTCATGCACTCCACATCGATTTAATAGAGCAGTTCTCACTGTCCCCAGGTTCAGGATTATTATTACTGAGAGGAGAGCTCTGTGCCAGAGCATTGGAGAACAGACCTGTCCATCATCGAGGCATTTGACAGATTAAACACCTCAGTGCCCTTTACAAGTCTGAGAGCGCAGAGATGCTGATGTCGCCAGTCACAATACTCTCTCCTCGTGAAGACCAAGTGTGGAGCAGTGTCCTGCTTTATTGTTAGCTGCTATTTCTATCTCTTTTTCTTAATATTTACTATGTAAACATTTCAAACTCTAAATCGGATGAGCCACATTTACACATTCAATATTTATTATTAACGGAGCAAGTTGCCATGTTGCTTGGCAAACGTAAACATTCTGCAGTCAAGGTACTGAATTATATTAGGTAATTAGAGGAAAAATAGTTTACTCTGAGAATTATTATAATAATACATTTAACTCTTTATTGAACTATAAAGATTGAAACAGTGTATTTAATCATAGTGATGTTGCAATAATCCCTCTTGAATCTGTGTGTAACAATGATTTTGCCACAAGTAAGGAGATTGGGTATGGTTAAAAAAAAAAAAAATCACTGTAACCCACAAATCTAAGTGGATTATTGCTTGTTTCAGTTAATGCAGAAGAGTAACTGAAATAATGTGTTACTTCACTTGACTGCTATTAAAACCTAATTTTTGTGACACACACATTTTCCTTTCAGAAGTAAAACATATGCAGATACTAAGAGGCATTTACATTTGGCAGACGGTTTTGACATTGTAATAACAATGCGCTTTTGGCAGAGTTTTGACATTGAAATAACATCTCATTTATTTTTATTTTCTGTTAAAATAGGTAAGCGGCTCAAAATGCTCCCTGTGAGGAAGGTCGTGCCTTACGGGAATCGTCCAGCTGCGACGAGAGAGGAGGTCATCTCTGATGAGCCCTCCATACTCGCTGCTCTGGCCCACACACTTTGAAATCGTCCCTCCCTAAACTCAGAGTGACAATGTGATGAGCTCTGCTATCATTTCCAGCTCGAGCATGGTCGGAGGGATGAGAGCGAGTTGCACGAGTTAATGAGACTATTGCTCTTGTGTTGGGGAGCTTAGGACAGGCAATTACAGGAGGATTACCCAGCGACTTCAACATCGCATACTCTCCACCAAGGCAAGCTTCTAAGAACTCCAGTGTGGTGGATTTTATTTTTTATTATTTTTCACCCTTTTTAATTACCTGCACTGTTGTTGTCAAAAAGTTTGCAAGGTCTTACAAAATGGAGGTACAGATCCGAATGTGGAATAAAGACCTGCCAACTTTGATCAGCCCGTGGATACCGATACTTCTGGGTCTTCACATGCATTTCTCTTGGGCCACAACCTGTCCAGAGGAGTGCCGGTGTGACAGGACCTTTGTTTACTGCAACGAGAGGAGTCTAATGTCAGTGCCTCTGGGGCTAGGAGAGGGTTATAAGACCCTCTACCTCCACAACAATCAAATCAACAATGCTGGATTTCCCCTGGAAATGCACAACGTCGCCTCTGTGGAGACGGTGTATCTCTATGGCAACCAGCTTGACGAATTCCCTGTCAATCTTCCCAAAAATGTGCGGGTGCTCCACCTGCAGGAGAATAACATTCAGACTGTGTCCCGGGCCGCCCTCGCACAGCTGCTACGCCTGGAGGAGCTCTATCTGGATGACAACTCCATCTCCACCGTGGGTGTGGAGGAGGGGGCCTTCAGGGAGGCCATCAGTCTCAAGACTCTTTTCCTCACCAAGAACCACCTGAGCAGCGTCCCCATCGGGCTCCCCGAGGAGCTGAGAGAGCTGCGGTTGGACGAGAACCGCATTGCGATTATAGCCGAGGATGCGTTTGAGAATGTGACGGGCCTCGAACGCCTCCTCCTGGATGGGAACCTGCTCACGGACGAGGGCATCGCCCCCGAGGCTCTCCAGACCCTCGTAAATCTCAAAACGCTGTCGATGGCGCGTAACTCCCTCACGGTTCCTCCTCCTTATCTGCCTGCCGAGTTTCTAGTCAAGCTCAACTTGCAGGATAATCAGATGAATGAGATTCCTTTGACAGCCTTTCATGGCCTTCATCGCTTGGAGAGACTGGATATTTCAAACAACCAGCTGCAGTCTCTCACACAGGGGGTCTTTGACGGCCTCCGCGGCCTGAGACAGCTCACTGTTCGAAACAACCTTTGGCTCTGTGACTGCAACATTAAATGGGTCATACTGTGGTTAAAGTCCCTGCCAGCTACCCTCAATGTCCGTGGCTTCATGTGCCAGAAACCAGAGAGGGTACGTGGCATGGTAATCAGAGAGCTAACCCTGGAGCTCATCCAGTGTCCTAACAGCACCGCCACAGTCCCACAGCCCACACTGCTCCCTGCCTCCACCGCTGAGTCAGCCACTCAAACAGCCTTCACACCCGCACGCTCCCGGCCTACACCCACCCCTTCGCCTCTCACACTTCTCCCACCGAATGCAGGCGAAGACAGGGAACAGAGGACGAACCACCCAGTTGGCCCGAGGCAGGAGTCGCTGCGCGTTTCCTTTGCGGTGCTAAACCGTTCATGCATTCAGGTAAGCTGGGTATCGACATTCGCCGTCACAGCCTATAAGGTGACCTGGGTTAAGCTGAGTCACAGTTTGATAACAGGCCCCATGCAGGAGTCACTTGTGGAGGGCGAACGTGAGGGAATCGCACTGGCAAACCTGGAGCCCAGGTCCACCTATCGTATTTGCGTAGATCCGCTGGACGCGTTCAACAGTTACCACCCAGGAGACGATACGATTTGCTCAGAGGTGATGACGAAGTCCACTTCCTTTGACTCCGGTGATAACACCACTGGCCCCGAGCAGGCGACCCAGCAGGACCCCAGCTCGCCTTTTCTACTGGCTGGCCTGATTGGCGGGGCAGTGCTTGTGGTTCTGGTGGTCCTGTTGAGCATATTCTGCTGGCATATGCACAAGAAGGAAAGGTCAGATTCGTCAAAATGGAAATATAGTCGGGGCAGAAGAAAAGATGACTACTGCGAAGCAGGGACTAAAAAGGATAACTCTATTCTGGAAATGACTGAGACTAGCTTTCAGATAGTTTCTTTGAATAATGAACAGCTGCTCAAAGGGGACTTTCACATTCAACCGATTTACACCCCTAATGGGGGTGTTGGATACACAGACTCTCAAAGGAGAAACAATAGCACAGCGTACTGCAAAAACAGTGTTCCAGAATCTGATACATGCCATAAATGAGGATTTTAAACAGATAACGTCCTTTGTATTTAGATCTGACTCTTAAACGCACTGTATTTCAAAAGACAGGTTGTAAAATATGTAATTTATATTCTGAACAATGTCGCCTTCTTTTTTTATCGCTTAGTAAAACTAAAATGATTTATGAATATTTACTTTCTATGTTGTTTCTACAATCCAAGCTCATAGAAATAATAGTAAGTGGATCTTAGCAATCTGCAATCTTTAAGCACAAATGAATGTCAAGTGCCCATTTTTTTTTATAATTTACTTATAAGTTATTAGTAGGAAATGAAAGAATGGAAGGACAGTGTGTTTGTTTAAAGGTTTAAAGGAGTGAGGATGAGAAGGCAGTTCTCACTATCACCACATGGTGGCATCTGTTTTCATCACCACTATTAGTTTGAGATTTCAAGCTATACTCTTTGATCCAGCATCTCACATATATTAACGTAACAGCTCAGTTCACAAACAAACCTTGGTTGATACAGGACTAGAATGATATTAGGAAATTCAGCATCAGGATTGATTTCCTCAGCAGTCTTCCTGTGCAGAGATATAAAACATCCTAACAGATCTCTCATACTGCAGCAGATCTGCTTCAAGGAGCAAAATATCTGAACATTAGAATATTTAGTATTTAGTGCTGTAATTCAATGTTTGCATAAGAATAGCATAATGTTAAGGCATTTGTGTACGGCATACATTTTGGTTAGAAAGGTCTTTACAAATACAAAGTCAAGTCAACATGTTACAGGCAGTGTTGGGCAAGTTACTCTAAAAAGTAATTAATTACATCTTCAACAGTGTAATTAGATTACTGTACTAATCAATCTCTCTAAAAAGTACTGCATACATGCTTAAAAAAACTGAACACGATTGAACAAATTAAAAGCTGGAAGTATTTATCGGAACTAAAACCCTTTCGAATATGTCCTTTAAAAACCACGTGCCCCACAACAATTTTTACATTTGCTCCAATTATGCAGTTAGGCATGTTACTTTGTTATTTGTTTCCCAGCTTTCACACCCCCACTCTCCAGCAGCAAGTGAAGACTGCAGCTTTATAATGGCTTTGAAATGAGATCTTCTCAGAGCTCTGAGCAGGTGTCAATGAGCCATAGCACAGCAATAAACAAGACTCTAGAGCTAATACTACCACTGACCAGTTTTACGACAACTCTTCGCCTGGTCTGGCCATTCTCCGCATGAACATATTGTGCTATACATGCAGTTCTGTCTCTTTATGGCTAAAGTGCTTATAACATTCATGGTATGTATGCATGAAGCAATTTACAAGCACCTATAACTCACATAATGATTGGCTCATTGGTCAGTGTGTCATGCGTGTGATTGATCAATAATCTTCTCAAACATGTTTTCCTCTGTTTAAAAAAATAGGTAACATTTTACAATAAGGTTCCATTTTGTTAACATTGGTTAATGGATTTGATATCACAAACCTAACAAACAAAAATGTGTTTTCTAGCATCTATAAAACAAAGGTTAAATGTTAATGAATAGGCTATAACTTGAAATGTCAAAAATGTATTGTATTAAATACATTGAATGTAGAAATTATTATTATTAACCTGGATTAATACATTTTGTAAAATTAGTATGCACTGTTTGTGCATGGTACCTAGAGTTGAAATTATTTATTAATTCATATTGCCACAACAATCGATAAGTGAAACATGACTGCAGTTGCATTTTTTTTTTTTTTTGTACAAAGCAAGTGAGAGCGAATCCGTGGTGTGATACAACAGACATGAAAGCGGCGGTTTCAGTTACATGGATGAACCTACTCTTATACAGCATTGCCATAGATGAATTGGCATCTAGAGTTTTGAATGGTGCGAGTGAACAATCAAGTTCACATATTCCAAAGACCCGAGTAATAGACCTTGTGTGTCAGACAAACAAGCGCGCAGCCATCTTTAGAATTTTGTTTTTGAACTTCAGTTTTTGCTATGTATATTTCTATGGCATTGCTGTCGAAGAGTATTTAGCTGGTGAAGTGTATTTACTTATTGTAGAGTTAACAAAAGTTATCCCGAGCACTGTAATGTCTGAAGCGGATGTCATAACAAATGTCAATAGACCGTTAAGATTTTAAAACGATTCATAAATCCGTAAGATCTTACAGTCATGCTGTGGAAATACAAGTCAAAAGACAGAAGACAATAAGCACAGCACTGAAAGGGGCAGGGCTACATAAGGTCTATAGAGTGGGTGCAACTTATAGATGACGTTTTTTTGTAGGCCAACCCGGATGTTAGCATCACCTTGGTTCCCTCAACAAAAAATCATAGACAGTAAAAGAAATGGACACAGCGACCCACTTGATTTCAACGGAGAAAAGTGAAGCCCATTAAAAGCACTCACTTCCTGATGGCTGAGCGTACTGCGCAGGGTTAAACTGAGCTTGACTACATAGATGTGACGTGAGAAACCTGTCTGACAGTTGTAAATCTTCTAGTAGCTGTGCCAAGACAAATCTGAATCACCTAATTCCTCAAAAACGTTGAAATATTTTGTCCCGTTGCTTTTATGGACTCTCTATCTATGGGCTTCTCCCTTGACTTTATGCCTCCATGTCCCCCCGATGCAATCGTTAACCTATTTTTACAAAAACTGCTTCTACGGGGCCGTAACGTAAGATACAAAGTAATGGAGCCTTTTATACATTGTCGTGTTTCTTTAGAAATAAATAATGGACAAATTAAGTTTTTGGACACCTCAGATGTAAAGTCATTCTCTGTCAAAGTGACGCCAAAATGAATGGGAGTCAATGGAATGCTAACAGCAGGTGATGGTCTGCTACAATGGCGGCCCCCAGGGAGGTTTCAGTTTCTGGCTGATGGATTACCCCCTTGCAAAAAACCCAATAGGATTTTTGCATCTTATGATTCTTACACGTTTCATTCATTGTGATAATTTTCACAAATAAACACAACTTTTATGAATTTTGAAGCCTAAATAAATTCGGCAGAAATAAAAAGCTAAACGAAGGCTATAAACAAACTACACCACGGTCGCTCGACTTCAACGTCACCATCACTGAGCTTCCGACAACTCTTTCAGTCTTTGTTTAAAAATAAATTCCCCGAAAGTGTGAGTTAGAGCGCGATTATAAACACAATGAGGCTGTGAAAGCAGACTAGTGCGTAGATGAGTTAACCTGTTCGGTGTGATTATGGGGATAAGAGATATTGATTTGAGATTAAACTGTTTTAAAATCACACCTGTTTGTTATAATCCATTACAGTGTACAAAACAATCGTCTCAAAAAGGCAGCTGCATGATACCGGATGACATAATTAAATAACTGTATACAAAATATAGATCTGAGTTTTAATATTTTATTAGCTCACCAAATGCCAAACTCCCACTTGGGAAAACCTGTTAGCAAATGCAAAGCGCCGACTTCAGTGACAGTGACCCTGATGAGCCTGTGCATGGCACGATTGACCAATCAGAATCAAGTATTCCAAAGAGCCGTGTAATAAAGTAGAATAAAAAGTGAAACTATCTTGAGCTTGTGTTCCACAGACCTTATTTCAAGTAACCAAAAAAAAAAAAAAAAAAAAAACATTGACTTCAGGATAATTAAACCAGAAGAGCCAAAATGCTAACTCTATTCCGGGTTTTGGCCTACAAAAATACGTCATTCCTGCATCACTCTATAAACAATAAATAAAACAAAATGATTTTTTATTTTAAAGTGTCACCAAAACATTTTAATAATAATAATAATAGCAAGCACTTGAACTATTAGTGAAAATATTCAATGAAATTAAGAAAGAAACTTTTCTTGGACAATCATGGTTAATCAAATATATAATACATATAATAATTTTCTTTCTTTCTTTCTAAAAGGGCCTATACAATTGCATCATATGGATAGAACTAGTTTTTTTTTTTTTTTGATGGATTGCATCATTAGTTTGGCTTCACAGTATCTGAGTAGTGCAATTTTGTGGCTAATAATTTACATGCATAAATAACACAATAAACTCACACCCGTAGCTCCTCAGCATGACCTTTCACTCTCATCAGGCAGTGTGTGTGTGAGACAGTAATTAGCCATTAAATCAGTACATCTGGGCCCTCCAGCTGTGTGGTCAGCTCTAAATGAGCTAGAGAATAAACTATCATTCTTTACCTCTTGCTGTCCCACCGCAGAGACCCAGGGAAAGGCCAGGAGTGCCGAACTGCTTTATGAGTTCAGTCACTGGGTTCAGAGCAGCACCCATTTGTAATCATAAACAAACATTGGAGAGAACCATCTGACTGCACGCTTCATTACAATCAATTCAAACGGCAATTCCATTATTATTGCTGTAGTGTCCACATGCCCATCTCTGAAAGCTATTCTCTTCACCACAGGCTTTTTTTTCTTCTAGAACTAATACAATTGTACGTATAGTTAAAGGATGAATTGACAGCACTTGTGGCTAATGTGCACTAATGAAAAAAATATTGTGTTGTTTCTTTAAAAAAAGCAAAAATAAATTCATAAATGTTAAAAACTTTCCAAGTTATAGCCACCAGATGCCAACTTAAATAATATGCAAGTTAATATAAAAAATTTACATTTTATAATATTTTAGTAATCAACATTATGCCACAAATGCTGTCAATTAAAGGGGTCATCGGATGCAAAATTCACTTTTATATGGTGTTTGCGTATAAATGTGTCTTTGCAGGGTGTGGACACAACCACCATACAATGAAAAAAATCCATTCACTCATTTTTTTTTTAATCCTCAAAAAGTCTAAACACTCTCCATAATCAAGCCGTTTGGATTTTCTGAGCAATAAGATGTCATATTGCTCATGTTCCGCCCACGACCACTGACGGACTGTCCCGTATTAGCATATTTCCGCCCTCAGCCATTTGTATAGTGTCCACCAAGGCAGGTTGCAAACGCAGCACTTTATGTGACTTGTGTCGACACCCCTCATGGAAGAGAGGGGTGGGGTGAGCAGTTGCTCATTATGATTTAAAGAGACATGCACCGAAACAGGTCGCTGTGAACAGAGCTGTTTTTGAGGAGGTAAAAAGGGTGTTGTTTTACACAACCATTGAGTAATTTTAAGCAAAGTACGTTACAAACTTTACATGAAGACCCTAAAGAATCATACCAACTTGTGGAAAATGGGCATCCGATGACCCCTTTAAGCTTAACTTGCATTGAACTTGTTATATTCTTTTCAAAGTTTGTCATGAAGTCTGTTGTAATCCGAAGTAATTTACCAATGTAAGATGGGCATGGACATGCATTGAGAGACGCTGTGATGGCAGATGGGACGTGTGGCTGCCTGGGATATTCATTTCAGCATGCCGGAAGGTTCTAGCAGACCTGATCTGTCACAATGGGCCTAAGCTACACCCTAAGGTGAAAAAAAACAGTTGGATGTGTAGGAATGAATTGAATAAACACAGCGTAACGCTAGCCGATAGTGGAAACCAAGTCAGCTGAACAAATTACCCACCTACCCTATTGTGCAAAGCTCTACAGCATCAAAAGTGCTTGAGGAAAAAAATGAAGTCCATAAATGATTCCGCTTCACAAGTCGTCAGGAATATAACCGGAGTCATACTTTTGCAGTAAGGGATTGTGTTTGCAGTATACAAACTGCAAATAAAAAGCTGGAAATAAATGATAACAGCGGGCCAGTCACAACAGCAGGATGTGTTAATATCGATAGGCTTCATGCTTATTGTCATGATTGCTAGATTCCTGAGTTAGACCTCAGATCATTACCTCTGTTTCACAGGGGGTCATGAAATCCATGGTTGCCTCTAATAATGGAGGATTCCATATTCAAGCATAAACTCCACACAGAACAGTCCCTTAAATCACTAAAATAGGAAGTGGATTCTCCAAATAAATAAATAAAGTAAAAATTTGGTTCAAATTGTTAATTGCTGTATTAGGTATCGTGAGCAAGAATTTATTAAACTATAATGAATAAGCATTTATAAGTATATTGTTAAACTTCTTAAATTAAGCATGATTTTGATATGTATTAGAATAATGTTCATTTCCACAAATACTAAGATATACGCTACAAATTTGTAACACTTCAAGTTGTATAACATTAATGTATTACGAGTGAATGTGAATAAGTGAATTGCTTTGGATAAAAGGATTGAACCTTACTGTAAAATATTCCCAAAAACACAAGGCTGAAAAAAAAATTTAGGGGAGATTTTTCCATATTGTAGTCCAGGGGCCGTATTCACAAAGAATTTTAAGGCTGAAAGTAGCTCCTAAATGGCGAATTTAGGAGCAACTCCTAAAAATAATGGGCGTGTCACTCCTAACTTTAGGACTCCTAATTTTTTTCACTAAGAGTAATTCACGAAGCATTTTAGCCCTAAAAGTAGCACCTAAGTCTGGGACAGCTTAAAAGAAGTCGAGAGGACTCCTAACTCACTAAGACCTATTCACAAAGGATTGTAGCGCATACCACCGCCTCTCGCAGTCGTCCGGAGTCCGCGACACAAGCGGGAATGCTGCATTGATCTGCAAACAAATCCTCTCCCATGTCTCACGCTTAGTTTTACTTGATATCCCAGTGTCGAATTTCCCTTTTATTTTTATTTTATTTTATTTTTCAGCACCAACTGGGCCAGCAGCAGTAACTGATCCTGCGTCCAGTTGGGCTTTCTTTTCCGTTTTGACGAGTTCATAATCCACCGTCATTCAACTATTACATTACTTCAATAGGAGGAACATTTCCTTGCTTTAAGTAGTCTATTTAGGCTATGGAAGCTTGTTTCCGCCACAGAATGAAAAATAAAAAAGGTAATTGCGACTTTTTATCTCACAATTGCGACTTTATTTCTCACAATTCTGACTTCATATCTCGCAATTGTGAGATAAAAAGTCGCAATTATTTTTTTTTTATTTTTATTCAGTGGCGGAAACAAGCTTCCATACTAATAGGATGTCAATTAACCAAACAAGTGTTAATGCAAGTGTCATTTTTCATTATTAGGCAAGTGGCGGTTTCATTAGGGTATTAGGCTACCTTAATTTAATTTAATTGAATTCACCACTTTTCTCTCTCTCTCTGCCTTTTTAGAATTACACTTCACTGGGGCCTGCACAAACATGTAATTATATATGCATTTCGATGACATTACTATTGTTATTTTGTGTAGGACACAGACATATTTAGATGTCGTAATTCCATGATTTGTTGCATCTGTGTTATGTTCCGCATGATGGCCCTGTCATCTAACAACCAATCACCGTGATCTTTGCGAGGAAACTCGTGCATGAGAATTGACGTCATCCCTAGCAACGAAGACTCACTCTTAGTTTAGGAGTTGTCATTTTTCCTTACTAAGAGTAGGTCTGAAAGGCGTTGTGAATAACTTTTAAGAGAAAACTCCTAGCTAAAATATTTTAGTGTGATTTAGGAGTACTCCTAGTGGTAAAATAAAATTCTTTGTGAATACGGCCCCTGAACAGGAGTCGATTATGATGCATTTGGTAAATATTGGGGAAAGTGAAAACTTAAAAAGCAAGGCATCAAAACCCCACAGGAATTTTAAGAGTCTTCTAGAGCTTTCAGCACTAACAAAACAACAAATTATAGCAACAGTGAGCCAGTCTAAATACAGTCTTATAAAATAAAACAATTTATTGTTTAGCAATGTGGCTGTTTAAAGAGCACCATAATTTGGTTTTATAAAATTGCATTTCCAATTGTTAAAAGGATTAAGCTTTTGTTTAAGAGCCCATATAAATGGAATAAACTGATATTTGCGGCGTAATCCCAACTAATATCAAGTCAAACTCATGGTGTAATTTGAAATGTGGCAACTAATTACAATGCATCATAAAATCTGAAAAACAACTGCTGCTTTACAACGTTTAAGTTTGCTATCGAAATGGCATGAAACTTGAGACTTGTGATTAAATCAAACGAAAATTTGCTGGACGCTCTTGATTTTTCAGCATCAGAGAGTTACAAATAATGATGTCTAAGTGTGCCAACTAAATTATTCAAAAGGGGTGCGTACTTCCCTCCAGGCAGAGCATCACCTGGATGAATAGCTGGACTGATCTCCTCTTAATGTGCCACGCAAAGCACTTGCTCTCTTCATTAGACAGCCCTGTTTGATAGATCTGCAAGAAAATTACATATTTCTGATTTATCTGATACTTATCTGCCATGTTATTGCTGGGGATGTTAATGATGGCCTCTTAACATTTTGCTCTCTTTTGCCTGTATGACCAGAACTCAAACATGCATGACTATGGCTCATGTTTGAACCCGTGTGCACCGAAGAAAAAAAAAAAGACACTATGTCCTTGTGCAATTATCAATAATTACATTTCCCTCTAACCGCCTTGCGAGGCAAATATTAGACACAAAAATCTTTCCAACAATTTATATTACAAATTATTGCCTGAACACAATAATCAAGCAATGGAAGCTGATGTAGTTTATTGTGTCTACAATGGAGCTGCAGGCAGTCTAGCAGCAGTAGGATGTGTTCATCCATTTGCCCAGAGCTCACATATAATTATCTTATTCATCTTCTCTAGGGCAGTAGCAAGAAATCTATTGAAAGAGATTCGATTATGTTTCCTATAGTAGAAAAATGTGTCTATGGTGTATTATCATTGCATAAGCTTCCGCCTTTAGTTTTAGTTCAGGATACAGTTAAGAAATACAATCTGGTGTATATATATATATATATATATATATATATATATATATATATATATAGTACTGTGCAAAAGTCTTAGGCGCATTAGTATTTTCACAAAAAACTAATGGTTTTAAGGCAGTTATTCATATCTTTTGTTGTAGTGTGTTGGTAGGAAATATCAGTTTACATTCAAACATTCCATTTGCCATTAATTGTAATGTTTGTATGCACAATGAGTCTGATAACAGCCGGTATGATCTGATCTCACCATCATCGAGTCTGTGTGTGATTACATGAATAAACAAAAAAACTGAGACAGACTAAATCCAGAAGAACTGCGGCAACGTCTCTAAGACAAGCTTGAAGAAACCGACCTGCAAAGCTACGTGAAAAACTATGTGCAAGTGTACCTGGACAAAAGCTGTTTTAAACGCAAAGGGTGGTCACACCAAATATTTATTTTAGTGCTGGGCAACGATTAAAATTTTTAATCGCGATTAATCGCATGATTTTCTTGCGATTAATCGCGATTAATCGCATTGTTATGCACAAAATTGAATAATGACTTCTAAAGTAGTGTATTGCGCACTTTTGATTTAAATGTACTGCTATATACACAAAAGTGCAATAACTTTAAACAAATAAGGTGCTTTTATACCAGCAGTATTCCCTTTACACAGTAATTTCAAATCTCAACTTAAACATTAATGTAATCAAATCAAATATTTAAACAAAGCTATTTGCCACTGCCAGGGCATTGCCTTTTATCTAGTTTGTTAAAACGAGTCCAGTTTTCTTGTTTTTTTTCTGAACAGGTATCAACAGGTATCTTTTATCAGGGAGCAGGAGAAACACGCCGTAGCTGTGTAGCGCGCGTACACTTCGGCGTACCCTGACGTGCACCTCTCCAAAAATGTAACGTCAATTCTACGCGTACCGCTAGCGCTGTGATTGCTAGAACCGCTCCTCGGGTTTCACATGCTCCCTCGGCATGTGTAATTGCGCGTCAACGCGGACAACGACGCAGAGATATAAATGAAAACCAACACGTAGTCTATAGCGTATAGTCTTCGGCGTAAGTCCGACGCAGAAGTATAAATCAGCCAAGAGTGAGGTGAAGTGGTCGAGCACAAGGTGTAGGGTTGGACAAGCGGGTGTGTTCCTGTGAAACTGTTGCGATCATGCTCGCCTCACGCACGCGCCCGCGCCCGCTCGTTGGCGAAGTTGAATTGTCTATAACTTTTTATAAAGGACGCGCAGCACAAATCATTAGAAGAGAGACTGATCCTCGGCTCACTGTTAGTGAGTTTCCAGAATCTAAATAGTTATTATCTAGGTTTTATAGGTACTATCCATAGAGTGCCTGTCATTCACTCGCGGAGCGCAACCCTTTAACTGTTCACCAGAGAGAACCTGCCTCTCTCCACTGCTTGTTTGGGTGGGTTATTTGCTGGCTCACCAACATCCCACCCCTCCTGTGATCATGGTTTGACTGTAGGCCTATGTGTATACAGAGCCAGTGAGCAACGGACTTTCAAAATAATAATAAAAAAACTGCGTTAACGTGCGATAAAAAAATTGTCGGCATTAATTAATAAATGCGTTAACGCGATAATTACGCGTTAACTTGCCCAGCCCTAATTTATTTAATAGAAGTTAATTGATAAAAAAAATCTATTTATGAAATTATTTTTGAAAGCGTCCTCACTTTACAGCATTTTTACACAAGTGTCTAAAACCTTTCACAGTACTGTAGCTTTGCAGGTCGGTTTCTTCAAGCGTATTGGAGACGTTCCCGCAGTTCTCTTACGAGAGGTTCTCTCGTATTGCGTAAGCTAGCTTACGCTACGGGAAAGATTCATCTTTGCTGAGAGTTTGAAGCCAAAAATTATTTCATAATTTGTATCCATTGACAACGCAGTTCCTCTGCGGCAGACCTAGAGCGGGCTAGCTAGCAGCTCATTGGTTCGCTCAGAGAGAACTGCTTAAGCCTATGGGAGAGCGGGGCTGAACCCGCTACCAATGGGAAGCGCCCGCGCGCTCATTGCATCATAGCCCGCCAGAGTGGGCGTGGCTATGGTGTATAAAACAGTCTCTCCCAGGCTTATATGTTGATTCATTTCATCTTCAGCAAGCTACACGCTTCTGCTGTTTTTGAGAAGAGGAAAGCCGTCGCCGTCGAGAAGGCATCACTCTAGCGAGCTCACGGACCCTGAAGAAGCCGGCCGTCTTCGCCACCTTCAGCCGCCCTGCAAGCTAGTGCCATCCGACGACTGTATCCTTCTCTGTTTTAAAAGAGCTGAGCGTCTTTTTAAAGATGTCTCGAATTTCCTGCGGCTCTTGCCGCGCTCCTCTCGAGGACGGAGACCGCCATATTGTCTGCGCTCTCTGCCTGGGACTCGAGCACGCAGAACTCGCCCTCGCGGATGGAGGTTGCGACTTCTGTGAAAGCCTGCCATTGTCGTCCCTGCGGGCACGACTCCTAGCGGCTCAATCCGCTCCCGCGCCGCCTCTCTCTTCGCCGCGTAAGAAGAAACGCCGCGCCCAGAGGCCGCCGGAGCCCCCTGCGGAAACATGCGGGCCGCCGCCGCCACCGCCGCCGCTTCCCGCTTCCCGCTCTCCCTCCCCGCCCCAGCCGGACTTACAGTTGCCGCCGAGTGGCCGCTCTGTCGCTTCCGATGACGCCGCGGAGGAGAAGGACTCATGTTCACTGCTCGCTTCAGACAGTGAAGACTGGTCATCTCTCGGTTCCACGAGAGAGTCAGCGGGGACTCGCGCTGGTATAGAGGAAGAACTAATGCGCCTCCTCTCACAGGCCGTTGAACGCCTCGGTCTCGAGTGGGCTCCTCCACCCGAGCAGCCCCCGAACCGGATGGACGGCAGCTTCTTTCACCGGCGCTCGACTCCCGCATGCAACCGGGCCGCCCCATTTCTGCCTGAACTTCACGCAGAACTGACGAAGTCCTGGAATGCTCCACTTTCGGCTAGAAACCGCTCCGACATTTCCGCCTCGCTGCGCTCAGTGGACGGAGCCGCTGAAAAGGGCTACTCTTCCATGCCACCTGTCGAGGACTTGGTCGCCGCACACCTCTGCCCGCCCTCTGCTAGATGGCGTTCTTCTCCCACGCTTCCTTCGAAAGCTTGCAGAGCGACCTCGAGTTTTCACGCTCGCGCTTATGCCGCCGCTGGTCAAGCCGCCGCAGCGCTTCACTCTATGTCTGTCCTCCAAGTACTACAGAGCGATATTCTCTGTGAATGGGCTGAGAGCGGTAGGAACCCCTCCCCCGCTGTCACGGATCTAAGAAGTGCTACGGACCTCGCCCTTCGCGCCACTAAAGCCGCCGCTCAAGCTCTGGGGAGATGCATGGCTAGTCTGTGTGTAGCTGAAAGACATTTATGGCTAACACTCGCGGACATGGGACATTCCGAGCGCGCCGCGTTTCTTAACGCGCCTCTCTCCCCGACGGGTCTTTTTGGATCTGCTGTAACGGGAATTGTTGATCGCTTTTCCGAAGTCCAGAAAGCTACCCAGGCCATGAACTTGTTTCTGCCCCGCCGCGCTAGCTCTTCCGCAGGCCGCTCTCGTGAGCCTCCTGTCAGAGCCCCACCGCAGCGCCCTTCTCAGCAGACTCAAACAGCCCAGCGCAGACAGGGCGGCCGCCCTCGCTCTCGCTCTGACAGCCGCCGCAGACCGCCGCCCCCAAGGGGTCCGCGACCCAAAATCACGCTGAAGCCTGATCATCAGAAGTCTGCCTAGCAAAGTTAAGAAAACTACGGCGTTCTCCCGCTGCGGCCGGACCGCCGTCAAAGCTTCGCCCTCTGCCAGTCCCCGTTGTTTCGCCGACTGCTGTAGTGTTTACCGCCATAAACAAGCCGGAGTCCCTACCCGCTTGCGAGCGACAAAAAGCCGTTTTTACGGCTACCCAGAAAAATCTCAAAAAGAGAAAATTTGCCGGTTGTGTAGAAAATGTGCCCACAAACATGTGTTCACCCATACACACAAGCATAACATATCCCGTGTCTCTCTCAGAGCCCCTTCACATGAGACGGGCACAGCCCGCTCTAACATCAGAGAAAATAAACACGCCCATGAATTCATGCACGTGTCCCCTCTCTGCTCGCTCTGTTTCACGGCCCATAGACTCCTCTCTGAGTGCAAGTCCCGTTGCAACACACATTCAAAGCGCGCCCACACTCTGTGTTCAGCCCGCTATGTACAGCAATCAGGGCGTGATAACCACTCGGCCACTAGCCGCATGCTCCAAAGCGTGGGAAGCCATTCCAGGCATTTCCCCGTGGGTGCTAAGCATTATAAAGAACGGCTATCTGTTACAGTTTCGCCGCCGCCCGCCTCGTGCACGCGCTCGCCTCGAATCCACTGTCAGCCCGCTGGCCGCCGGCACGCTTCACTCAGAAATAGCGACGTTGCTACAAAAAGGCGCTATAGAGAGAGTCCCGCCATCTATGACCGAGTCGGGGTTTTACGGCCGTTATTTTCTGGTTCCCAAGAAAGACGGCGGCCTCAGACCGATTTTAGATCTCAGGTCTTTGAACAAAGCGCTCATGAAGAGACCGTTCAAGATGCTCACTACCAGGAAACTCCTCGCGCATGTGCGCCAGGGGGACTGGTTCATCTCTCTAGACCTGAAAGACGCCTATTTTCAGATCCAGATAAATCCCCGTCACAGGCCATTCTTACGTTTCGCCTTCGAGGGTCATGTATATCAATATGCCGTTCTCCCGTTCGGCTTATCCCTGGCGCCCCGTACATTCACGAAGTGCATGGATACGGCGCTTGCCCCCCTGCGGAGTCAGGGGCTGCGTATCCTGAATTATCTGGACGACTGGCTGATTTTGGCTCAATCACAGACGGAGCTTCTGTCGCACTGAGTTCTCCTCGACCATCTGAAAACACTGGGCCTCTCTGTCAACTGGACAAAGAGCTCCCTTCAACCCAGTCAATCGATTTCCTTCCTAGGAATAGATTTGAACTCGGTTTCAATGACGGCTCGCCTGTCCTCACAGCGCGCACGCAGTATTCAGCGTCTAGCCGCTTCGTTTCAGATGGGCACCCGCATACCCCTGAAAACCTTTCAGAGGATGCTGGGTTACATGGCCTCAGCCTCCGCTGTGCTTCAGCTGGGCCTTCTGCACATGCGCCCGCTTCAGCTCTGGTTAAACAGCCGTGTACCCCACCACGCGTGGAACACAGGCCGCCAGCTGGTCAGGGTTACGCAGACATGTCTCACGGCACTGCAGCCATGGACAGTAGCAGAATGGTTTCGGCAGGGCGTCACGATGGGGACCTTTTCCCGCCGAAAAGTCATCTCGACAGATGCATCCAACAGGGGTTGGGGTGCAGTCTGCGAGGGCTCACCGGCCTTCGGCCTCTGGTCGACTCAGGAAAGCCCCTTACACATAAACTGTCTGGAAATGCTCGCGGTCGAGAACGCGCTCTCACGCTTCCTCCCGCTCATTCGGGGACACCACGTCCTGATCCGTTCGGACAACATGGCTGTGGTCTCCTATATCAACCGTCAGGGCGGTGTCAGATCCAAGAATCTCTTTCTTCTGACGCACCGCATTCTAGTTTGGTCCCAGAGCCGCCTGCTTTCGCTCAGAGTGACGCATGTGCCGGGCCATCTGAACGACGGTCCAGACATACTATCCAGGAACCTCATCTCCATAGGAAAATGGTCCCTGAACACACAGACGGTCCAAATACTGTGGCGGCTATTCGGCAGAGCAGAAGTAGACCTCTTCGCGTCAGAAGAGAACGCTCACTGCCCAATATATTTTACGAGGAGCGAGGACGCGCTAGCCCAGGAATGGCCTCGCCGCCCGCTCTATGCATTCCCTCCGATCGCTCTGTTACATCAGGTAATTCAGAGGATCAGGGACACACGCCACTCGGTGCTCCTCATAGCTCCGCGTTGGGAGAGTCAAAGCTGGGTTCCGGAGCTCACTCAGCTGTCACAGACAGCCCCGTGGCCCATCCCAGTCAGAGCAGATCTCCTCTCTCAGGCTCGCGGCACGATCTGGCACCCCCATCCACAGCGCTGGGCGCTTCATGCATGGGTGATCAACGACTATTCGTCGATTTGCCAGAGGGAGTAAGAAACACTATCATACAGGCTAGAGCACCTTCCACGAGAAGGCTCTATGCGTCTAAATGGTCTGTGTTCTCAAAATGGTGCACCGAAAAACATCTGGACCCACGGTCATGCGAGGTACCGTCTTTGCTAACTTTCCTTCAAGAGATGCTGGACAAGGGCAGGTCCCCCTCCACTCTCAAGGTTTACGTGGCAGCCGTCGCGGCGTTCTCTGAACCCCGGCGCGCTCAGTCCCTGGGCAAAGACGAGTTAGTCATCCGCTTCCTCAGGGGAGCTAAAAGGATGAATCCTCCGCGGCCCCCGTCGGTTCCTATCTGGGATCTTTCTATAGTCCTCGAAGCTATGAAAGCACCCCCGTTCGAACCGCTCGAGTCTGTGGACCTAAAATACCTCTCGCTCAAAACCGTTTTTCTGACAGCTCTGTCCTCAGTAAAACGCGTGGGGGATCTTCACGCGCTCTCATCCAGCGCCGCGTGTCTCGAGTTTGGACCGAATGATTCAGTCGTCATTCTCAAACCTAGGCATGGCTATGTCCCGAAGGCGATTGGTACCCCGTTCAGGGCTCAGATTATTTCTCTATCGGCTCTGCCTCCATCCGACGCTAATCTCCTCTGCCCGGTTCGGGCTCTGAGATTATACACTACGCGCGCTGCCGCGTTCAGACGCGCTGAGCAGCGTTTCGTGTCGTTTGGGGGGCGCACCAAAGGTCTGGCCGCCTCTAAACAGACACTGTCTAGATGGATAGTGGACGCGATCGCCTCTGCTTACGCATCAAAATGCCTGCCCTGCCCTTTGGGCATTAGGGCGCACTCCACCAGAGGCATGGCCTTATCGTGGGCATGGTCCTGTGGAGTTTCCATTCATGACATTTGTGTGGCCGCGGGATGGGCCTCCCCGTCCACTTTTGTCAGATTTTACAATTTGGAAGTTCCCGCCTTGCAGGCAAAACTACTAGCTGTCTAAAAACCAGCTCCCTAAGAAGCTGCATCACTGGGAATCCCTCACACAACCGGTTCGCCCCTTGTGTTCCCCTAAGATGCTTATGTATACACTATGTGCCCGCTCTGCCGGCTTCATTGTACATTCACTCCACATTTCATTATTCCCCCGGTATCACCCTGGGATTCATGAGTGTTTTTCTTAGCGCGCACGGCGTTGACCAGGTGTTCCCGTAGCGTAAGCTAGCTTACGCAATACGAGAGAACCTCTCGTAAGAGACCGAATCGGTTACCTAACGTAACCTCGGTTCTCTCTAGAAGAGGGAACGAGTATTGCGTTCCCGGCCGTGCTTGCGCTACTAGCGTTTCGCTTCACGCTGAAATAAATCAACATATAAGCCTGGGAGAGACTGTTTTATACACCATAGCCACGCCCACTCTGGCGGGCTATGATGCAATGAGCGCGCGGGCGCTTCCCATTGGTAGCGGGTTCAGCCCCGCTCTCCCATAGGCTTAAGCAGTTCTCTCTGAGCGAACCAATGAGCTGCTAGCTAGCCCGCTCTAGGTCTGCCGCAGAGGAACTGCGTTGTCAATGGATACAAATTATGAAATAATTTTTGGCTTCAAACTCTCAGCAAAGATGAATCTTTCCCGTAGCGTAAGCTAGCTTACGCAATACTCGTTCCCTCTTCTAGAGAGAACCGAGGTTACGTTAGGTAACCGATTCGTTCTTCTGGATTTAGTCTGTTGCAGTTTTTTTGTTTCTTCATGTAATCCCAGACAGACTCGATGATGGTGAGATCAGATCATACTGGCTGTTGTCAGACTCATTGTGCATTCAAAAATCTCACTGGATTATTACAATTAATGCCAAAAGGAATGTTTGGAAATGTAAATTGATATTTCCTACTGACACACTATAGCAAAAGATATAAATAACTGCATTAAAAACTTTTTTGTTTTTGGTGAAAATACTAACGTGCCTAAGACTTTTGCCCAGTACTGTATGGCTGATTAATTTTTTATTACTTGGCCTTCCTGACTCTACTGATCTGTAATGACGACCCACACCAAGTTCTGTCACTGCTAATGGTTAATAAGAAACCCACAAGGCAACATTTAAAAAATAATTTAAATCAAATCAGAAAATGCTGAAGATGCTAAGAAGCTCCAAGCCAACACATTACCACAAACCAACACACCCATGACCCCAAAACCCCTTCCCCAGTCCACTGGCCCCTATCCATGTTATTACAGTTACTCCTTGGAGGGCAGACACACTATTTATGAGAACTCAAGTACAAGGAATTACATTTTCACACTAAATAGAATGCTTGGTACATTTTCATGTTTTGAGAATTCACCTTAGAATTTTGTGAACAACATTCTCTTGTGCAAGATAAAAGCTTTACTTTGATTACATTTACATCTCGTATTCAAAATTGATAATTCACAAAAAATAATTCATGCTTTTGTTATTGAATTTATGAACTGTTATTGAATTTATGAACTGTACCCCCCCCCCCAACAAAACAGTTAATTAGTATGCTTCAAAAAGCTGTTATTTCTGTATATACGATACATCAACTGAGCTCAACTGACAAACCAACAGCTCACAGTGTAATTCAAGGTGTCAGTTTTATCGAGTATCAAGGTGTCTATTATATCAATTTTTTTCAGTCAATATAAAATCGCTAGACTGAAAGACACTAAAAGAAACTGTAAGACACTTTAAGTCACCATGACATCAAAATGGACAATTCTTATTTTTATGGAATATTGCAGTATTTATATCATGCATTCATAGTTATTTTTTTATTATTCATTTGCCCTCGTAATATTTAATAAAATGACTTCCCTCTCCCTCTTGCAACGGGATAGCCTGTCACTCACATGAGATCACAGCAATTGCAAACCACAGTCATCCAATGATCCAATCAATTCCTGATGGAATAAATCGAGTCTCGCCATTATTTTTTTCTTGTTCGAGAAGCATTTAACTTGGATATACGTCACAATAGGGAAAAAAAGACTATTGCAACTTCCGTTTCGTGCTGACTTTAACATAATTTAATATGTTGGCTGCACACGTCACTGAGTCTGCCTCATTTTAGAAAAGAAACAATACATTCCAAAGTTACAATAATTACAAGAAATTACAATAATTTCTGCTTCAAGAGGAATAAAAATCTTATAATAGTTTCTGTCCTGAAATGATATATGCTGCAGACTAATGAGACCTCAAGAGTGCGCAGCCTTCGAATTGAGACAGCGGATTTGAACCAGACAAAGTTACTTTCCAAGGATATCTGTAAAATATGAAGAAATCCATCTGCCAGCTTTTACATTCATCCCGATGTCAGCTGCTCTGTTCATCAGCACTCAGTTCCTCCAGATAATTGGACAGTGGTCAAATGTAATGTTATAGTAATATAGCAAATACTATAAACTGTAATATAATCATTTTGTGTACAATATATTTATTTTGTCAGAACACTCAGATACTTTTAAATTGCCATCAAAAGAGAAGGAGGCTTTTTGCACATAAATGTAGTTCTGGCATATACAGTATCAAGAGGGGCTAACTGGATGACACTAACCAGTCAAAACCCTTGAATAAATTCCATGACTTAATTGGTGCAGTGGGTAATTTATGTGACACTAGTGGGGGACCAAACAGAACTGCAAAAAATATGATTACTTTCAAACAAGTTTCCAATTGATTGAGCCAATGCTATGATGTTAAGCTGAAGATGTTTTTTTTTTTTTTTTCATTTGATGATGAGGAAATTACACACTGCACCTTCAAGATTTTCAGTAGTATATAGTTGTGGTCAGAATTAATGGCACCCCTGGTTAATATGATCAAAAATGTCTGTACAAAATAAATCTGCATTATTTATCCTTTTGATATTTCATTCAAAAAATTCGCAAAAATCTAACCTTTCATTGAAGTAAAAGAATCAAAAGTGGGGGGTAAATCCCATTATGAAATAAATGCTTTTCTCCAAAACACGCTGGATTTGGTACCAAAAAGCCCTTTTTTGTTTCATCTGACCATAGAATCCGGTCCCTTTTGAAGTTCCAGTCGTGTCTGACAAATGAATATGCTGTAGTTTATTTTCGGAGGAGCGAAGACGATTTTTCTTGAAACCCTCCCAAACAACATGTGGTGATGTAGGGGCTGTTTGATTTTTTTTTTTTTTTAGGCTTTCTGACCCTCAAGACTCAAGCAATCTCTGCAATTCTCCATCTGTGGTCCTTGCAGAGTCTTTGGCCACTCAAACCTTCATCCTCACTGTGCATTAGGACGATATAAACACACGTCCTCTTCCTGGCAGATTCATAACATCTTTAGTTGTTTGGAACTTCTTAATTATTGCCCGGATGGTCAAAATGGGGATTTTCAATTCTTTAGCTATTTTCTTACAGCCACTTTCTATTTTGTGATGCTCAACAATCTTTTGCTGAGTATCAGAACTATATTCTTGGTTTGAAATTGTCTAGCTATGACTTTTTTTTTCTTCTTTTTTTCTTTTTTTTTAAAGGCAAGTCATTAAGAACAAGTTCTTATTTACAATGACGGCCTGACCAGTGGAATAACCACGGAGGGAAAAGGAAATAGAGCTTTAAAAAAATACAGTACATTAAAAAAATACTTACAGGTTAGCAATTACATAAAATACAATTAAAAACACAACACAGTAAACAACACAAAAATGATTATGTAGAGAACTGCATGTGTCCGTGAACAAGGATGATATAATAGTTTTAAAAGATGAAATTTAAATTAGTGTATCCAGTTTAAGAAAATTTTGCAAAGCGTTCGGTCGTGAGTGGCAGCAGATTGAAAAGAAGTAAGACCAAAGGCAGAGTTGGTTTTGGGAATATTAATTGACGAAGTGAGGACCGGGTGTTGTATGTGACAGGCTTTAGCTGCAACAGATGACCCAAGTAAGGAGGTGAGCGGTCGAGAAGGGTCTTATAAATGAAAGTGAACCAGTGAATTTTGCGGCGAGTCTGAAGGGAGGACCAGTTGACAGATGAATATAGAGCGCAGTGGTTGTATTGAAAGGAGCATTTGTGGCAAACCTGATAGCGGAATGGTAAAGAGTGTCAAGATTTGATAGAGTGGACTTGCAAGCAACCTGTAGATAGTGTCTCCATAGTCTAACATGGGTAGAATGGTCATTTGAATAAGAGTAAGTTTGGCAGAAGTGGTGAAGGAAGAGCGGTTTCTATAAAGGAAACCAAGCTTGGCCTTGACCTTAGATTGCAGCTTTGATATGTGGATGGAAAAAGAAAGTGAAGTTTCCAACCATTTGCCCAAGTATTTATATGCAGTGACTTGTTCTAGAATAGCCCCATTGCGAGTGGTGATTTTAAGGGCTGGAGGAGGCATAGTACCCTTACGTTGAAACCAAATGATTTTTGTTTTGAAGGTGTTAAGAGTGAGTTTGAGTTGTGTGAGTTTGACTTCTTGTTTCACAGGAGTTTAAATATGAGGAAACAAGAAGTCATAGCTAGACAATTTCATGTTCCTAGTCACGCTGGTGTGCTAAAAAAAAGGTAAATATTGGGAATATACTTCAAAGATATTTTACTCATAAAAAATTCTAGGGGTGCCAATAGTTGTGGCCAAAGTGTTTTGGAGAAAAGCATTGATTTCATAATGTGATTTCCCCCCCACTTTCAATTCTTTTACCTCAATGAAAGGTTAGATTTTAGCCAATTTTGAGAGAAATAATGAAAGATCAAAAGGATAAACAATGCAGATTTATTTTTTACAGCCATTTTTGATCATATTTACCAGGGGTGCCATTAATTCTGACCACAACTGTGTATATATATATATATATATATATATATATATATATATATATATATATATATATATATATATATTTTTTTTTTTTTTACTCAGTGTGAGTGACTCGATTTGTTGCGTCTCAACTAATTTCCTTAGGAGAGTCA
Organism: Gila orcuttii; assembly: GCA_026230005.1. Lineage (NCBI taxonomy): Eukaryota > Metazoa > Chordata > Actinopteri > Cypriniformes > Leuciscidae > Gila > Gila orcuttii. Next base: position 28,416,731 of record JAPDVR010000013.1, on the reverse strand, counting down.
CCAATAATATGACCTATTGAGTACACTGAAGCTGAAATATATTATATCCACTTAAAGTGGATTCAAAGAACACTTTAAACCCACAATTTTAAACCACAATATTGAATTAAAAACGCTGGGGATTAATCTAGATAATGGGAATTGATTGAAACTCAGCCCACCAAACTACTTGAGAATAATTAAACTTGGAGGAAGTGTGACTAAAAAGGTAAAGTGAGGGAGAAAGGAAGGTTAGAGGAAAAACAGAACTTGATATGGTGAGAAAGCGAGCTTGCTAATAATAGTTTCTGCTGTGCAATCAAATCTCATGATTAGTTGATCACATCACTTGACCAAGTCCACATCTGTTGCACTGTGGCCAGTCTCATAGTAACAATCAGTGTGTAATCAGTGGTGTCTGTAGTGCAAAATCTGCAAAAATAGACATACAATAGTTAGTCAAATTAATTAAAAATGTAATGCTTAGAACATACAGTGGCCCGTTAAATTCTTAATGTATGAATTTGTCTTCATTAAATAAAATATCAGACCAAGTGGCATTTTAAAGGTGGATGGATGGACGGACCGTCACACAGACAGATATGCATAATTGTTCATAGATTTAGTAATAAAATAAATGGTCTTTCATGAAACAGAAGGATTGACACAGATAAAATAATCAACAGGTTTATTTGCAGAAGTATGTGATCGAAACGATGGAAGCAGGTGATTAACTGATGAATATAGTGTTCAGGACAGACATCTGGAAGAGTAATGGTCTTCTGTTGCAGGTTCAGAAATGAAGATCGAGGCAGATGACTGAAGACGGATGAAGGAAGCAGATGACTTAAGACAAGTCGTTCTGGAAGGTATCGTGCAGGTAAGGAGTCAGGTAAGTGTTCTTTGAGGAAACGACAAGACCAGACCATGGTGAACTGCAGTGGGAAGAGTTATATAGTGCTGGATGATGATCAGTGAAGATTGGTGACAGATGACAGCGATCTCTGTGATTGGGAAGTGCATGCAGGTGAGGGCCAGGGAGGATGATGGGAAATGTAGTGAGGTGGTAACTAGCTGTGACCATGACAGTACACCATGCTGTGCAGGCAGACAGGGCGAAGACTGCGGTTCGGGAGGCCAGGGCAGCGCTTGCAGTTCTGGAGACCAGGGCGGATTGGCCTTTGCGTGAGAGCCCGGCATGGCCACTATGGCCGGGGACCTATAGACCCCCCTCAATTTTCTTGGGTGGAGTTATGGGCTTACGCTCAGGAACCGGTCCTGGGACAGGAATAGGCTCTGACGTGGCGGCGGCCATCTTGGCCGGAGACGAGGGCTCAGGCGTGGCGTGAAGAAACTCTGGAAGGGTGGTCTCGACAGGACTCTGGAAGGGTGGTCTCGATGGGACGAGATTCTGGAGCTGGCTGAACCACTCAACAACAGCACATGATCCAGGTATTGTGCGAATAAACATGGTTTTGTGGCTGAAGCTGGCTGGTTCAGAGGATCATCCAGTCCAAGCCCGAACACTTTCTTTAGGACGTCATCTGTCCAGTTAACCTGGTGTGAAATTTCTAGGAACTCTTTCACATATACTTCAATTGGGCTGCCATCCTGGAAACAGTGTATCAGATGATCATTTGAGTTTTGATGAATGCGGGAAACGTCCAGACTTTAAGTTTAGGGTCTGGTCTTTTGTCATGAAACAGAAGAATTCACATAGATAACGTAATCAACAGGTTTATTTGCAGAAGCATGTGATCGCAACGATGGAAGCAGGTGAGTAACTGATGAATATAGTGTTTAGGATGGATATCTAGAAGAGTAATGGTCTTATCTGTTCCAGGTTCTGAAATGGAGATGAAGCACATGACTGAAGACAAATCGTTCTGGAACGTATCGTGCAGGTAAAGAGTCAAGTAAGTCAAAATCATACACTAGATTTAATTATATCATATGGAACCAATCCAACCGATATAGATATTATAGCGCAAAGTGACGATCTCACTGATCATTGTATGGTAACGTGCATATTACGTACTGCTGAAATTTGCCATGTTGCGCCACGTTATCGACCAGGCAGAACAATCGTTCCAACCACTATAGATAGATTCACAAATAGCTTACCTGATCTATCTCAGCTGCTCAGTGAACCCCAACAAACAGATGAACTAGAGGAAATGACTAGCAGTTTGAGCACCATTTTCTCTAGTACATTAGATATTGTTGCACCAATTAGATTAAAAAAGGTTAGAGAGAAAACTAAAACACCATGGTACAATAGTACTACACATGTTATCAAGAGAGAAACACGTAACTTAGAGCGTAAATGGAAACAAACTAATTTAGAGGTCTTTAGAATCGCGTGGAAAGACAGTATGTCACGTTATAAAAAGGCTCTAAAAGCAGCCAGGGCTGAGCATCTCCGCAAACTAATAGAAAATAACCAAAATAATCCAAGGTTTTTATTTAACACCGTGGCTAGACTAACAAATAAACAGACATCACCAGAGCAAAATATTCCGTTACAGTATAGTTGTAATGATTTTATGAATTACTTCAATGAGAAAATAGAAAGCATCCGAAATACAATTGTAAATGTACAATCCTCTATGGTGTCTTATGATTCAGCCACAATTATTGCCCCTCAAGAACAACTACACCGCTTTACAACTATAGGACAGGAAGAGCTAAATAAACTTATCTTTGCAGCGAAACCAACAACATGTTTATTAGACCCAATACCCACTAAACTACTGAAAGAAGTGTTACCTGTAGTGGAAGAGCCTCTTCTCAATATTATTAACTCGTCTTTATCTTTAGGTCATGTTCCAAAAATATTTAAGCTGGCAGTAATAAAACCTATTATTAAGAAACCGCAATTAGATCAAAATAACTTAGCAAATTACAGACCCATTTCAAATCTTCCATTTATATCTAAAATACTAGAAAAAATTGTGTCCGCTCAATTGTGCTCTTTCTTGCAAGAAAATGATATCTATGAAAAATTTCAGTCAGGATTCAGACCGCATCATAGCACAGAAACTGCGCTAGTTAAAATTACAAATGATTTACTTTTAGCTTCTGACCAAGGCTGTATCTCAATACTAGTTCTACTCGATCTAAGCGCTGCGTTCGACACTATATATCATAAAATACTCTTGGATCGACTACAAAACTACACTGGTGTTCAGGGACAGGCATTAAGCTGGTTTAGATCGTACTTATCAGACCGTTACCATTTTGTCTGTTTAAATGGTGAAAAATCGAAGATAACGTCAGTAGACTATGGAGTGGCGCAAGGATCGGTGTTAGGCCCTCTGCTATTCTCAATATATATGCTGCCACTGGGTAATATTATAAGAAAACATGGAATTAATTTCCACTGTTATGCTGATGACACTCAATTATATATTTCATCAAGACCAGATGAAAACACTAACTTATCTAAATTGACAGAGTGTCTTAAAGATATAAAATGCTGGATGACGTGTAATTTCCTGCTATTAAATTCAGATAAAACGGAGGTATTACTTATTGGTCCAAAAAACTACCCACAAAACCTCGTACAATACAACTTTAATTTAGAAGGATGTCCAGTTACTTTATCCACTACAGTAAAAGACCTGGGTGTTATACTAGACCGCAACTTGTCTTTCGAAAATCATATTTCATATGTTACAAGAACAGCCTTTTTCCACCTTAGAAATATTGCTAAGCTACGTAACATGCTATCTGTTTCTGATGCAGAAAAGTTAGTTCATGCATTCATGACCTCAAGACTAGATTACTGTAACGCTTTATTAGCTGGTTGTCCTACATCCTCAATAAACAAGCTACAGTTAGTGCAAAATGCAGCTGCTAGAGTTCTCACTAGGTCAAGAAAATATGATCATATAACACCAATTTTATCATCTCTGCACTGGTTACCTATTAAGTTCCGTATCAATTACAAAGTACTATTACTGACCTATAAAGCCCTAAATGGTCTAGCTCCTGTATATTTAATGGACCTTCTATCGCTCTACAATCCATCGCGTTCTTTAAGATCCCTAAATTCGAGGCTTCTGGTCATTCCTAGGATATCCAGATCCACTAAAGGAGGGAGGGCGTTCTCGCATTTCGCTCCTAAACTCTGGAATAGCCTTCCTGATACTGTTCGTTGCTCAGACTCGCTCTCCCAGTTCAAAACTAGATTAAAGACGCATCTCTTCAGCCAAGCATTCACATAATGCTTGCCTCTTATACTACTGTTGAATCAGATCGAATGCATTAATATTATGAACAGCAGCTACGCTAATTATTTCCCATCTGCTTTTCTGCTGTTATCTCGGGACGCTAGTCCCGAGGTAAATAGCGTTCTTCAGCTACAGTCTGTATCCAGCCTCTCACGGAGACTTCAGAGTCCCCAACACCTGCGATGAGACGACTCGACGCCTGTGAAGAGACGACTCAACGCCGGCGATATGTTATGCCCTAAATTAATACATGATGATTAACTAACTGTATTTTTTACGTACATTTCTGAAATGCACTTTCTGTAAAGCTGCTTTGAAACAATATGTATTGTGAAAAGCGCTATACAAATAAATTTTAATTGAATTGAATTGAATTGAATTAAGTGTTCTATGAAAGAATGACCAGACCATGGTGAACTGCAGTGGGAAGAGTTATATAGTGCTGGATGATGATCAGTGAAGATTGGTGACAGGTGCCAGCGATCTCTGTGATTGGGAAGTGCATGCAGGTGAGGGCCAGGGAGGATGATGGGAAATGTAGTGAGGAGGTGGTGACTAGCTGGTGACCGTGACACAGGCTTAGTAACTAAACCTATTTAAGCAGGGGATTACCCATCCAAAAGTGTCTGAATACTTCTTAGGGCCGCATGTGCTAACTTCAAACATGATTCAGTACAAAACAGGGTAGACACAGCTCATGTTTGTCAATGTGGCTCTAGGCAACAAAGACAACAGGTACCAAGCTGACCTTCCATGAATTTTTCACTGAAAATATATTAGATGTTACGAGCGAAATAAATCTCACAGTATAGACGAGGATGCAGTGCTCCGCTGTGTGTTCTTTTGCTTTAAATGAAAGGTTGAGAAATGTGTTTGTGTAATCTTCCCAATCGGATTACCGTTTACAGGAACAGAATAGCAGCTACATCTGAGCTCAGCTGTATGATTTTAAAATGCATATGCAGCATGTCACATTGCTAAAAAAATGTTGTGTTTTACAGTAGTGCCGTAGTTTCTCATCTCGGCAAGAGTGCAGTTTCACAGAAAATTTCAGATGGATTCATTTAACAAAATAAATTATATTTTCTTGTAGCCTATAAATCCTAAGGCTTTTTTTCCCTTCTTTTTTGTTCATTTTGAGCTCCCGTTGGGACTAATCAGATGATGGGTTGGACAGATTTTAAACTTTCCATTTCAGATTGTAGCTTTCATTCAGGATGAAAAATAGATGTTAGGTAGGCAATTGCTTATATGAGCCCTAAAATTAATATTTTTTAAAAAATACATGATTTTGATTTTGTGTGCGCACATCTAACATTATAGTCAATGTTTTCTGGCTAGTTGTTTGTTTATCATGTATCTTGGGCTCGACGGCGACAGTTTTGCCATTACAAATTCCACTGTGGTTAGTCTGCAAATACATTTGCGGTGGATTACTCCAAAACACCTCGTTTAGGTAATGCAGTTTGCTTTTCACAGTAACTCCTAGCCTGTGTCAGGAGACGTTAAGCAGTAAATTGGCGGTGTTGTGTGTGGTAGCCGACTGCCCCTCTGAGGTTTGTTTGGGTGGGAGGTTAGGTTTGTTGTTGTCTCTCCCAAAGGTTTTGGGGAACAAGGAGACAAACTAATGCACTACGATCAACATCCACTTAACTGTCACCTATGTGCCCTGAATTATGGCTACACAGTCTAAAGAACGAATTTTCAGTACGTTTTTTACAGGAGTATTGTGATTCTAAATTTATATTTTAAATGTAAATTATTCCTGTAATGGCAAAGCTGAATTTTCAGTATCATCACTCCAGTCTTCAGTGTCACATGATCCTTCAGAAATCATTCTAATTTGCTGATTTGGTGCTCAAGAAACATTTCTTATTATTATTAGTGTTGAAAACAGTTGTGCTGCTTAATTTTGTGAAAACTGTGATACATTTTTTTCAGGATTCCTCGATGAATAAACAAATACCAAATTATTTTAAAACTAAATCTTTTGTAACGATAAATACTGTCACTTTTGAACAATTTACTGCATCCTTTCTAAATAAAAGTATTAATTTACTGAAAAATCGTACTAAACAAACTCTTGAACGTATATATATATATATATATATATATATATATATATATATATATATATATATATATATACACACACACACACACACACACACACACACACACACTCACACGTAAAAAAAAAAATATATATATATATATATATATATATATATGGCTTTATGGCTTTTTTCAGTGGAACACGAAAAGAAGATATTTAGAATAACATTTCAACTGTGTTTGACCATTCAATGGAAGTCAATGGCATCTAAAACAACAACACTGGACCCCAATGACTTACATTGAATGGGCAAAAATATGTTTTAAAAATACCTTCCACAGGTAATAAGTTCCACAGGTTTGGAACGACATGAGGTTGAGTAAATGATGACAGAATTTCAAAAAATATTGTTTTTGCAAAACTATCCCTTGAAACAGGTTCCATTACAAATGGATAACATATAGCTCAAAAATCATAATTTCTAATCCAAGTAAACTGTTGCCAGACACCATTCAGAATAATCTTTGGCTAGCACATCAGCAGAGGATAAAGGGCAGTTAAGGCTTTGTTTCATGTGAAACATTTGCCTGTGTGACACTTTTTGGCCACTCGTCTTATCTGGGCTTTGTGCAGCTGTGTTTGCTTTTGCGAGAAATGATTACCCTGTATAGAACAGGCAAGAGTCTGAACAGAACAGATAGGATGAGTCATCTACGGGTGACAGTGATGAGCCTGTTTCAACCAAGAGAATGAAAAAAAAAAAAAAAGAACTTCATTGGATTCGCAGGTAGCCTATGTCCTCAATATGAAAGCACAGAATCAGTTTTCTCAGTGGTTGTGTTTGTTTCTAGAGGTCTGAATAAAACTAAATATTCCATCAAAGCTAATTGTGATCAAATCCAAACATTTACCATAGTTCTCCACCCTATCCGTGGGAAAATATTAAGCAACAGGATCAGGAGAGATCTGAGGGTAAAACTAGAGCAACGTTCCCCGCGTGAATAAGGCGAGGAGGATAACCGATAAAAGGAAAGATTGAGAGACGTGCTCTAGAGATCGCACAGGAGATGAAACACGATGGGCTAAATCTATGATGGCAATAAAAGTCAAAGTATGTAGTGATACATTAGGTCACACCTTTTCTTCAACCTAATTTCTTTGCATCTCACAACACAAATACCCACATTTGTTTAGCTCTGACTGTTTGATTTCATACAGCGAATTTGTAGTTCTGCCGCGATTGCACCGAGATATGATTCACAGAATCGAATGCGTGCCAGCAGCATTTGAATTACACCACATGCTCGAGCACTCGGCCATGAGAGATTAACGCCTATTCACTGCAAAGATTCAACACTTGAGGGACACGGTTTCTTTTAAAACATGGCCTCCCTCCCTTAAGTTAAGGCTATATTTATCTGAATGCTTACTACAACCAACATTTAGCTATCCGACAAGTACAACATATTAAAATTGCATGGTAAATCCCAGCCTCAAGCATAGGCCTATCATAATTACACAGAAGCCAAATGAAATGTATTCAGACCCTTAAAATGCAAAACATGGTCTTTCACAAGAAACACCTTTGTAATTATGGGCAGATGATTGAAAACTATTTTTGCTTGCCTTCTTATTTGGTGTTATTAGTATTGTATTATTATTTTTTAAATCTGATATTAAAACATGAATATTCCACCCTGGACATTTGTTCTCAGGAAATGAAGTGCAAATATCTTCCTCCATCAAAGATGGTGGCATATAATTATACTAGCAGGCTGCAAAATTGACTTTTGCTTTCAGAACTCTTGGTCTTGTGAACTGTCATCTCTGAGTTAATTTCCCTGGAGTCTCCCCCTTACAAATTGTATGTCACTCTTTGCAGAATTGAAATGTAATGATGCTTAGAGGTACCTTCAACAGGCGATCGAACAATGGCTACATAGTCTTGCTCTTTTGGAGGGCTCAAAGGCAAAAGCAAAAGTGCTATTTCTTTTTCATTACCCTGCAGCAAATGTGGAGGGGGCCGCATATAATTAATAACCATCAAGACTGAATTTCTACTGGACTGAAACTATACTAAGTGTAGAAGCAGTGAAGACAAAAAAAAAAAAAAAAAAAAAGGTTTGGTGTGACAAAAAGTGGACTTTATTTGTCACGGTGGATTGATACCATGAGAACATAAAACAGACCAAGTGTCAAAGGTGCCTTCCATGGGGATGCAAAATTAAAAGAATAAACCAGAAAGCCCAGGAACATGAAAAAAAACAAAAAAAAAAAAACATGCTCCCTCAATAAAAAAATAAAAAAAATAATAATAATACTTTTAATCAGCAAGAATGCATTAAATAGATCAAGTGACAGTAAAGACATTTAAATTGTTACATTAAAAATGGGTTGCACCAATTTGAACATTTTGGCCTTATATATATATTTGAAAGGCTATAACCGATATATTGGCTGATATATCTAATTCCAAATTTGTAAATAATTTTTGAGAGTCTCACCATTAAAAGCCATGTCCCTAGCACACAATTATAATGTTCTCATTATAATTTTATGTAGCCTATATGACAGACTTACAGTACGCTGCAGAAGTTGCACTTAACTGTATTTTATCGAAGTGATTCCAATCATATTTTAAACCGGTATGTCCTCTGCATTTTTTCTCCATATTGTCAGTTCATCAATGGGATCAAATGAAAGGGCTATTCTTACTTCATGGAGTGAATCTATATTAAATCCTACGTAATTAGACTGACATGGAGAACCCATATGTTGTAATATATTATTCATACATTTTTGATAGAGCCGTCTTATATAACGGGAGATGTAAAACAGTCAGTTCTGCATTTAAACCTTTCAACATTTGCAAAGGCCATTCCAATGACATTGAATTCACACGTAGCATCTTTTCTCTGCAATCATGACAAAAACATTTCAACAGACAAATACCTAATTTAGTCTGTTATCAATAGCAAATTCCAGCAAGGTAAATGCCATTACTGCTCTGATTTGGTCTGACACCTCTAAAAGAATGCGAAAGCACCTGAGGTTCTTAATTTTGTGTGAAGGAACAGGTGATTGATTCTGTGCCTCCAACCACTCTATTGAGTCAAATGACTGCTTTATGATCCAGCTGCACAATAATTCACTCAGATATTGAAATATGCCATCCATCAAAGAGCCCTCTAATTTCCCTCTGGAAATAATGAGTCCTCTCATTATTTAATGTAACTTGCCAGACCAGGGGTTTTCAGCGTGTTTATCAGATTCCTGTACCGCATCGATTAGCGCTAGAGGGATCTTCGCTCACTTTTGAGCTGAATGAGAATGCAAACCTTCTGCCACCAGCCGTCTATACTAAACGGTGAGGTGAAGATTCATAGCTTGTCTCTCTAGGCATGGCAAGTACACAAATCTTGTAAATTAAAGCAATGTTATGGCATGGCCCAATTCTGCTCTCTGAAGCACGATGCCCTTTTCTGCCGAGAGACGGAAAGGGCATGCAGCTAAAAACAAACTTTAGACTCACTTTTGAAAAGGCAAAGGGAAACCTCTATACATCGGTGCAGACACAAACATATCAAAGAAGGATACACAAAATAATATAATACCATTATGAGAATAGATCATGCGGTGACGTTTTAAAACTTAATTAAAAGTATTGACTTAAGACCACAAGAAATGTACTGTTCAATAATCCTGGAAACTAGTCTGACTAGTCATAACAGAATTGTGAAAAAACTTTTTCAACAGAGAAATAATTACTGAGAAGCAAAATCAGCAAATTATTTTTATTAAAAAAACAACATTTATTTATTCACAATTTATTCATATTTTTGGAAATGTCAGCATACAAAGTGTACAAATTCAATTGTAGTTTTTAAACTTCTTTTGTTGAAATCCCCAATACAGTGTCTAATTATTTTCTCCAGTAATGCAACCATCTGGCGACAAAAGTACTGTCAATAATTTGACAGCTGCGTGGGCACTGAAAGCTGCTAACGTTTCAAAGGCAAAGCCAAGACTCTACAAATGATTGATTTGCCATTGTAAGGTAAAAGTTTGATCCTCTGACACATTTTAACATACAGTACGAACACCAAAGAAAAAGACCGCGCACAAAAGACAAACGTCTCTATTAAGGCCCGGGACCCATAAAAGATATATAGCCTACCGGCCCTTTGCGGGTGACGGCTTCTGCTTTCAGAGCCTGTCAGTGCTTTTATATCTCTGTATATGGCTGAGTGGGGGTGAAAAATGGAGGGTGATGCCAGGGTCACTCCTGGGGATCGAGTGCAGCTACTGAAGCGGGACAACCGAATTCCTGATGGAGTTTGCAGCCGGTTTGCCAGGCTGTGGCCGACCGCTCAGTTACAGTAATACGGAGATACGGACGACTGTGCAAGGTCGCATGATATTTATATAGATGTAATTGCTCAGCGCTGATGCAGAGCGGAGAAGAGTAAGTCACTTGCACAAGGACCTTTCCCAGAATGCCTCTCTTCAATGGCTCTATCTGTGCACTATAAAATGCATCTCAACAGAAATGCTTAATTAGTTTTTTATGCTTTTTTAAACAGAAACACGTAAGCCAGAAAGTCCAATTTCCTAAGCAGCAAACTAGCCATCCATCCAAACAAACTCTGTAAAAAGACAATCTGTCAGAAGCAACGCAGCTCAGTCCATCCGTAGCATCCGCGCACCCCCAGCTGATATCAGTGGTGTGAATCTGGCACACTCTCTGTGCTTCTATGAGCCGAGTATCAGCTTCAATTTGTAAAACGTCCCTCAGCACACCCTTGCATCTGTCTCAATCAATGAGGGCAATTGCCAAAGGCTCCAGACAGGCCGTCTGCCGCTGCTTGTCCCTGACAGTCCCTCTTTCAACACCAGCTGAGGTTACAGTGTCTGCTGAAAGCCCCAGTCAGCATTCTGTCCTGCTCTCAAAATCATTATTTAGGCCAGAGAGGCCGTACCATTTCCGCACAATTAAGAAAAACTATTGGGTACGTCAGAGAACGAGAGAGGGCAGAGGAGAGGAGCTTTTGAGATCCATCTTTGGGGAGCAAAAATCTGAGACCAAAGTGTAAAATACTTTTTTTTTTTTTTTACTACTTTAATGCATTTTTTTGTTACAAATTGTGATGAAATGTTTTACAAAAGCATTACTATTTGAATTAAAAGTTTAAATGAATTTCCATGCAAAGGAGTCGCATGATCATTGACAAATATGACTATCAGTGGCCAGAATGATATTATTCATTTCATGTCACTATACATGTTCAAAAGCTTAGGTTCAGTAATATTTAAAAAAAACACAAGGAGGCATTAAATTGATCAATTGTCAAGACATTTATACCGTTACTAAAGATTTCTTTCAAATAAATGACAGTTGGTGATGCTAGAAGGGTTTTGAGTTAGAGACTCCAAATTTGCTATGTTGACAGTTCAGACTGTACTCTATCTGTGTGGCAGATTTCACAACTTTCCGGCAAGCGGTTCTAAGCGGTTCCTACGCACCTTCGGTTCTTGGCCCCTAAAAATCTTATACAGACCCTAAACATTTGAAAGCCATTTATGTGTTTTTCAATGTGATCTCAGACTTTCAGAACCCACAATACATAAACTATTCTTTAACTGTAAAATCTGATTAGATCAGCCAATATTCTTGATTTACACATGTAACCACCATTAAACTTGATAAATGTCACTATTCAACTTTGTTAAGCTCAATCAAAGAAAATGTCCCGAGTAATTTTAATAATCCTTTATTTTTATATGGAATTCATGGAGATAATGAGCTTACCAACTTAACGCAAGTTTGTAACAACATTTAAAACTTCAACAAAAATAACTATAATACTAAATAAAATATAGCTGCAAATTGTATATGCATCCGGAAATTTGTACCGATTACCATCATCCATTTTAATAATGTTTTGTTTGTCATTCTAAAGCGTGAAGCAAGTGCAAAAAGAGAGAAAAAAATCCTGACCAACTATGAATGATTTATTTAACGTATTATGCCATTTGATTTCTTTTTACTAATAGCAAATTATATTTGACGAGGCAAACCGTTCTGAGTGATCTGGGTAATTACACTACATGATTTGCCTCATTAGGTTGTGTCCTAGTATTGTGTGGACTTAGTTTTGAGTTATGCATTTCATGCATTTAGAAATAATGTGCTATTATGCTGAAACCAAACATCAGAAATTCTTTTACACAAAAGCCAATCCTTTCTTTTTATGTATTTTTGGAAATAAATAGCCTATATTTAAATAATCCACATCTCAATTAATAATATTTTAGGATGTGAAGGCCTTGATCTTTGCCTTTTAAAATCAATTGTTCATGCAGTCAGACTGAACAAGTTAAGTAAAGAGAAACGAGTGTGTGTCACCTACAGCAACACCTGTCCAAGCAGACTGAAAGGAAACACCCTACATAACAGAACAATCAATACATGTGTTCTCCTGACAGCTCCATTTCAGTGCAACCAGCATTTTTATCACACACTAAATATGCATTATGTACTGTAACAATTACCCATGTCTAATTTGCTCATTAAAAAAAAAGAAGCCAACCAGAAAAAGAGAAAAAAATTTAAGGCTTCCAGGGCGGATGGGCGGATGGGCGGATGGACGGATGGACGGATGGACGGAACGTACTCTGCAGTCTTTTCATGTAAAAACAACAACAAAACATTATTCATAGACATTTTCACAGTGTGTTAAGCAGATTCACCGCAATTTCTCATTCATTACATGGTGAGACACAATCCCACACTGTTTTAACATCAAATACTGAATCCCTGCCTCTTAGTTACAGCATTATTGTGCCCTTGAAATGTCTTTCACACTCATCCTTCAAGATAACCTCTTGCCAAACAGAAGAAATTAAACAGCTTAAAATGAATGGGGCCAACTTTATGTAAGTTGAAGGAAAAGTCTGCTTCTGAGGTGAGAGTCAAAGTGTGGAATTATACACTATCATCAATCATCTTTCCTGGAGATGTTACTGCCAAACTTTGTCCTTGGGGAGACGTTTTATACCGTGCGGCCCATCTCCCCATCAGAGGCATCTGCGCGGTGTTTGTTTTATTGTTTCTTGCTTTTATAAGATGCTGACAGTGCTGTGTTCATAAGCATTCTGCTAACGGTGCAGGTGTCGCTCTTGTCTGAGTCTAATCTCGATGTTGACGACCACAGGACTTAATTACATTTTGAAAGCAGCATGCGACCGAAAAATATCTGGGTTTGTTTTTTTCTTTCTTTCTTTCATTTCTTTTTTATTTTTTTTTCAGTGCTTGTAATGTATTCCTCAAACTTTCTGGTAAGAGGTTCTATCTACCCTTTGCAATTTCTGCAATATCTGTAACTCAACCCGAACTGATTAATGTATATATAAAAAAAAAAAATGTATGTCATCAAAAAATCATATAATAACATAACATAACATAACATAACATAATATGTGTGCAGGATTTTTGAGTTTTTTTTTTAACAAAACCTTCATGGCCCCCAAAATATCCAACAATAATGACTTATTAACAGCACTAAAACTTAAAGGATTTACATATGAACAATTTTACAGACATACAAATGTGTACGAATCCTTATTTATGAATATTAAAATTGTGGCATTAATATTTAGATTTTTTTGTATTCAGTTGTCATATCAATTAAATTATCTACAATCTATGAAATTATAACATTTGATGAAATTAAATGATAACATTAAATTTTTTGTAACTTCTGCCACAAACTCATTTGGAGGGATTACATAATGTTAAAATAACTAATAATAATATTGTCACATTTAGCATGTTTCATGTCTATGATGTGTCTTGTGCTTCCCTAGTTGTACGTGTCATATTCTTATTGGTTCACTGTCTTGACAGTCCTTTTATTTTTAGAGAGAAAATAACTCTTTAATAGTAGCTTTAATAAGTAACAATGTATCATTTATACAGTGAAGTCTATGTAGTGTATTATTTTTATATTTTTTCAAAATTTTTTTTATTTATTTAATTTGTATTGTATATGTTGTGCATATGTAATGTGTATATTTGTTCTAATCTTTTAATAAAAAAAAATAATAATAATGACAAAGATTTTTATCTTCGCCACTTTGGCCTAAATGTTTGGCCATTCTTTTTAATTTTTTATTTTCTTACCTTGTAAGGACTACATTTGGTATCGCTTTTGACATTTCTTGCAATAAATAAATTAATGTGATTACACTTACGAATCTTGGTTAATTTTCTTTATAACTGTACATATTTTTTAAGAAATGGTTATGGTAAAATTTAAATTTTGCTACATGTAACAGGTTAAATAAAGGTAATTATTTAATTTATACACAATTTAGTGAAATCATGTTTCCTTAATAAAAGTCGATAAGAGATGATAAAATTAAGAATATAAAAAAAAAAAAGAATATATATGCAAATTCATTCTAGATAAAAGCTCAGTGATCAACCAATGAGAGCTAGTGATGGACAATCCGGCTCTTTTTCGTGAGCCGGCTCGTTTGACTCAGCTCACTGAAAAGAGCCAGCTCTTTTGGCTCACAAACGGCTCTTTAAAAAAAATCACGTTTTGACTATGATAGGTGTGAAAACAATTCCAATTAAGTTATTAAATGAAATCATACTCACAATGTCTTTAAAAGTGCATTTAAGCACTTTTTTTATTAAGCATTTGCATTTAAATTACAAGTTTTTGATGTATAGAAACAACATTCAAAACAAATACAATCTGAACAACATAATAGAACCCATATTAAAGAAAAATAAATAACTGAAAGGATTAAACTGGTCCCTCTTTTTCTCTCTTCTTTATTGGCATGTTATAACCAGCATGAACTATCTCACTAGTTATGTTTTGTATAACTAGCATGAACGCACACACACACACACACAATGGCTCGGCCCCTCCCTCATGCCGTATACTTGGTTTACACCTCGTGTATGATTGACAGGAACAGAATATGAGGCTGATCAGACAGTCGAAACGAATGTGTGTGCCTTTCTAAAGGCCTATAATATTTTTTTGTTTTTTGAATTAGTCTATCATTTTAAATAAAATAAAATTCATTCATTATTTCATTATTAAATAATGATTTAATTTCTGTAGGCTATAATTTAAAAAATAGAGTCGGCTCTTCAGATATGCGAGCCAGCTCCCGTCGTTCACCTACAAGAGCCGGCTCTTAGAGCCGACTCATTCGCGAACGACCCATCACTAATGAGAGCTCTTTGTCATTCGAGCCATGAGTGTGACGAGCATGCGCGATGACAAAAGAGACAAACTTGATTGAGAGGAGCTGACGCAATCTGATCGTCGTGATCCATTTTAAAAAACGACTCGGTTACTAACGTAACCTCGGTTCCCTGAGAGGAGGGAACGAGTATTGCGTAAGTAGCTTACGCTATGGGAAAACTCCTTTTCTCGAGAATATTGAAGTCTTTATGTAAAACGCATTGCAGCTGCACAGCTGACAGCAATGAACGAAGGAGCTTGGTCATTGGCTGTGCTGCGGCAACTTGCTCGAACCAATGACGGGGCGACTCTGAATGCGCGACCAATGAGCGCGCTTCGCGCCCGCGCGCGTCAGAGCCCGCCAAGATGGGCGTGGCCAAGCTATATATTGGGCGCCCCGTCATGAGAGTTCTTTAGGTTAAAACGACTGAAGCGAACTAACCAAGCACAAGCACGGCAGCTTACGAAATACTCGTTCCCTCCTCTCAGGAAACCGAGGTTACGTCAGTAACCGAGTCGTTCCCTTTCGAGAGGTCTCTCCTATTGCGTAAGTAGCTTACGCTATGGGAACACCATGCAAAACGCCGTGCGTGCTGAACTTCGCCTTATGATAGCCAGAGGCAGGTGCCTGAGCTGAAAAGCAAAATTATCATCCAACTAGCCGGCAGAGGCGAGCTTTATATGTGGGAAAAAATACAGAGCGGCTAGAAGGCGCTCAGTGTGACACAAGCACATACATAATCTAGATGCGAACTCGCAGTTCAACTAGCATCATGCTGATAGCATATTGGAATGCAATGTCGGGACCTGTAGGTTGTAGAACCTGATAAATGTGGACGGTGAGGCCCAGCCTGCCGCCGCACAAATATCCTCGATCGGTATCCCGCTCGACCATGCCCAGGAAGAAGCCACACTCCTGGTGGAGTGTGCTTTGACTCCCCAGGGGCATTGAAGTCCCTTAGCTTCGTAAACCAGCGCTATAGCTTCAACTATCCAGTGAGAGATTCTCTGCTTTGAAACGGCGGAACCTTTCGTACGGCCGCCAAAGCATACAAACAGTTGTTCTGTCTGTCTGAATAGGGCAGAACGCTCCAAATACACTCTGAGAGCCCTAACGGGGCAGAGTAGATTAGCGTCGTGTTCGTCTGCTGGAGACGAAAGCGCAGTTAGGGAGATAACCTGTGCTCTGAAGGGAGTGGTGAGCACTTTAGGAATATACCCCTGTTTCGGCCTAAGGACGACCCTGCAGTCGTTAGGACCGAATTCTAGGCAGGCAGCGCTTGTCGAAAGCGCGTGCAGGTCGCCCACTCTCTTGACCGAGGCGAGTGCCAACAAGAGCGCAGTCTTGAGCGAGAGCTGTTTAAGGTGCACGGTTCGGAGTGGTTCGAACGGGGGCCCTTTAAGAGCGTCTAGGACAGTACATAGGTCCCAGATCGGCACTGAGGGGGGGCGTGAAGGGTTCATCCTCCTAGCGCCCTTTAGGAAACGAATAATTAGGTCGTTTCTTCCCAATGGACGTTCCATTACAGGGTCGTGTGACGCTGTGATGGCCGCCACATATACTTTGAGCGTGGAGGGGGTGCGGCCCACCTCCAGAAGCCCTTGTAGAAAAACGAGTACATTCGTAATCTCGCA
The DNA here is from genome assembly GCA_026230005.1 of Gila orcuttii. Taxonomy (NCBI): domain Eukaryota; kingdom Metazoa; phylum Chordata; class Actinopteri; order Cypriniformes; family Leuciscidae; genus Gila; species Gila orcuttii. The sequence goes on along the minus strand of JAPDVR010000013.1, from coordinate 28,399,557 downwards.
TGTCTCAGGGTTCAGGCCCTTGGCATTACACCAGTCACTGAACACTTTCCATTTCTGGGCATATAAGCGTCTCGTGGAGGGCGCCCGCGCCTCAGCGATGGTTTTTAGTGCTCCACTCGCGAGGTTCCTGGGAACCCGTTGAGGGGCCATGCATGAAGGGCCCACAGATCGGGGCGGGGATGAAATATCATCCTGCTGGCCTGACTGAGGAGGTCTGGCCTCAGTGGAATCGGCCGTGGTGCAGATTGCATTTGCATCAGATTTGGAAACCATGTTTGGTTCTTCCAGAGTGGGGCTATCAGCAGCACTGCGTTTTTCTCCTCTCTGACCCGACTGATGACCTGTGGCAGCATCGCGATCAGGGGAAAGGCATATAAGGGGCGACTCGGCCAGCTCTGGGCGAGCGCGTCCGTGCTTTTCGTGAAGAAAAGAGAGCAGTGCGCGTTCTCCTTGGAGGCAAAGAGGTCGATCTCCGCTTTGCCAAAGGTTGTCCATAACCACTGAATCGTCAGCGGGTTGAGAGCCCATTCTCCTGGGAGAATCTTGTCTCTGGATAGCATGTCTGCCCCCTGGTTCAGGGCGCCTGGCACATGCGCTGCTCTCAGCGAGCGCAAGTTGTGCTTGGACCATAAAATGAGTCTCCTGGCCATTGAATGCATGGAGCTCGACCTGAGTCCACCCTGGCGATTTATGTACGACACTACCGTCATGTTGTCCGTTCGGACCAGGACGTGTTCGTTTTTTAGATGTGGGAGCAGGGCTCTGAGAGCCAAAGCGACCGCTTTCATTTCCAGACAGTTTATGTGTAGGCGCTTCTCCGAGTTTGACCAAAAACCGGAGACAGGCCTGCCCTCGTAAAGGGCCCCCCAACCTATTTTGGAGGCATCTGTCGTTATCATCTTTCTCCTTGTGTTCACACCCAGACTCACGCCTGACTGGTACCAGTCGGCGGCTTTCCAGTGCGTCAGGGCTTTTATACAGCCGTGGTTCGCTCTGAATAAAAAGTGGCCCGAACGCCACGCGTGAGTAGGGACGCGGCTCTTTGAGCCAGCGTTGGAGAGGGCGCATATGCAACAATCCTAGCTGGAGTACGGCCGATGCTGAGGCCATGAGACCGAGCATCCTCTGAAACCGTTTGACGGGGGCGCGCGTGCCCGCCCTGAATGATGTTGCAAGGCGCCGGATGGTGAGCGCGCGCTCTGATGAGAGACGCGCTGTCATTTGCATCGAGTCTAGAACTATTCCCAGGAAAGAAATCCTCTGGCTGGGAGATAGTATGCTTTTTGCAAAATAGACCCAGGCATTCTAAATGGCTGATAATCCAAGATCTGTGTGTTATTAACTGACTCTCTGATTGTGCTAGAACCAGCCAATCGTCGAGATAATTCAGTATTCGCACTCCCCTTCGTCTTAGGGGGGAAAGTGCTGCATCCATACATTTCGTGAATGTACGGGGAGCCAGGGACAGGCCGAACGGAAGTACTGTGTACTGGTATGACTGTCCCTCGAAAGCGAATCTCAGAAACGGCCTGTGATGAGGCGCTATTGGAATGTGAAAGTAAGCATCTTTCAGATCCACTGAGAGAAACCAATCTCCTGGGCGTACTTGCGCGAGGATATGCTTGGTTGTTAACATTCTGAACGAGCGAATCATTAGTGCTTTGTTCAGGTGTCTGAGATCTAGGATGGGGCGGAGACCGCCATCCTTTTTCGGGACGAGAAAATAGCGGCTGTAAAAACCTGTCTCGCTCAGAGTTTCCCGCTCAGAGAAAACAGTTTCCACAGCGCCCTTTTCTATTAGTTTGCGCACCTCGGTGCGTAGAACATGTGAACACTCCTTTCTCACTTTCGTCTCGACCACAGTCGTAAAACGTGGTGGTCTGCGAGCGAACTGGAGCGAGTATCCGTGCTTTACTATATTCAATACCCATTTCGGCATATCTGGAATGTTTTCCCGTAGGGACCTGGCCAGCGAATCGCCTGAGCTCGTAGCTCTCAGAGGCGCGGGCGCGCGCTGAGCAGCTGAGTGAATGGGCGCGTGTGTGATTACAACAGCGCGCGCTGTGTTTGTAAAACTCGCAGCCTGAGCTGAGGTTGTGTTTGACACTGTAAGGACAGTGTTTATAAGTGGGGGTGCATAAACAATGGTAGGCACACGCGTCACTTTTATAATGTTTCCCGCTTTTACTGGGGATGAATTTATAACTGTGTGAACAGTGCTTGTGTGTAGTGGTGCGTACATGACCGTAGGCACGTGATCTACATTCATGGGAAGCGCAGCCTGAGCTGGGAATGAATTTGGCACTGTTTTGACAGTATCTGGGAATGCACACTTTGTGGACATGTGAACCCTTAGTGACGCAGGCAGAAAAAGACTATTTTTTGTGTTTTCTGTGCGTCGCCGTAAAAACGGCGTTTGTTTGCAGGTGAGCGAGCTCTGTGACTGGCCCATTGACTGCTGTATGGACATATCCAGCCGCCTGTAAGGGGACTGGGTAATGTTTGAGCTTTTGCAGAGAGAGTGGTCCGGCTTTTGCGAGACACGCACTCTCTCTTCTCATTTCTGTGGCTAGGACGGCTTTCGAGGCTCAGGGTTCAGCACAATCTTGGGCCGAGGACCCCGTCGCTCAGAAGGCGGCTTGCGGTTGTGAGAGCGCGAGCGTCAGCCTGAGGCGCGGGCTGAGAGGCGGTGGGAGCTGTTCTAGCCCGCTGCGGCTGTGGCGGTCTCTGTCTGCTCTGCGATGAGCTGGAGCGCTTTGGCAGGAAAAGACGCGTAGCTTGTGAAGCGTTCTGGGCCTCAGTGAAGCGTTCGGCGAAACCTTTAACCGCCGGTCCAAACAGCCCGCTGGTGGAGATAGGCACGTCGAGAAATGGCGCCTTATCCGCGTCCTTCATCTCAGTCAGAGTCAGCCACAGATGGCGCTCGAGAACAGTCAAATTAGCCATAGCACGGCCAATAGACTGGGCGGTGGCCTTCGTGGCTCGCAGAGCTATATCAGTTGCGCTGCGTAGGTCCCTGAAGGCTTCGGGTTGGGGGCCAGACTCGTCCATAGAGCGGAGAAGCTTGGCTTGGAACACTTGTAGTACCGCCATTGAGTGAAGCGCTGATGCAGCTTGGCCGGCGGCGGCGTAGGCGCGACTGGCGAGAGCAGAGGTAGTGCGGCAGGGCTTCGAGGGGTGGGAAGCTTTGGCTTTCCATCCGGTGGTGGAGGGCGAGCAGAGATGATTGGCCACGGCCTCCTCGAGGGGCGGCGTTCCCTCGTAGCCTCTTTCCTTCGCGCCGTCCACTGAGGAGAGCGAAGAAGAAAAAGAAGGCTTTAGGCGCGCAGAGTGGGGGGCTTTCCATGACTTGGCAGAGAAGACCAATCGAGCCCGAGGTCCTCCACGGCCTTCGAGAGGATGCGGATAATCTCCGTATCCATGGTGGAGCCCGCACTCGTGCTAGCTAGTGTCGACGGGGCGGGGTCGAAAGTGGAGCCCGGCCAGTCGTCAGATGCAGCGTCGATGGACAGGCTGTCATCCACTCCCCCGTCGTCCTCGGACGCGCCGAAAGTCACAAGGCCCACCGCTCTGCTAGAGGGGTGTGGGTCCGGCTGAGTGAACTGAACCGGCGGTCTGAACGCCCATCTTGGCGGGGTCTGACGCGCGCGGGCGCGAAGAGCGCTCATTGGTCGCGCATTCAGAGTCGCCCCGTCATTGGTTCGAGCAAGTTGCCGCAGCACAGCCAATGACCGAGCTCCTTCGTTCATTGCTGTCAGCTGTGCAGCTGCAATGCGTTTTACATAAAGACTTCAATATTCTCGAGAAAAGGAGTTTTCCCATAGCGTAAGCTACTTACGCAATAGGAGAGACCTCTCGAAAGGGAACTTAGATTGAAAATCTTTGAAAAGTATGAGAAAGTTTGAGATTTAATTCATTTGATGCATTCTGAATAAGAAGCCGACTGAATAGAGGAATACATTCTACTTGTTCACCGACGCCATTTTTTGATCACGCACGCCTGTAGTTGAGGGGCGCCTGTGTGAGAGCAAAAGAAAAATCGATCACAAAGAGTTCACCGTCGCCATTGTTGGCCACGTGTCTGTATAAGAAAGAAAGCTATTGATTCAGAGGCCAGGTTTTTTTTCTCTCCTTTGTTTTTTTTTCTTGTTTTCTTTTCTTTCTCCTTGATTTCGTGGAGACATGATGACTGCACGACTTTCTGTGACATCCTGTAGACTCCGTGTTTGATGGCGAGCCAACCAAGTTTGTAGAAAGAGAGAAGACATCACATCGTGGAGAGGAGGCCGATATCCTTTCCTTGAGTTTCCAGTGTTAGCCTACACATTGAAGCACGACAAATTTGATCTAAAGAACATTTTCTTTTTTCTTTTTCTTTTTGAGGGTGTATGGTCAACCACAACCCAGATTTGAGAGACATTGAAACTTTTATGAGAGATACTCAAAGTTCTTTAGAGAGAGCGATTATACTCTCTTTTGTTATGTCCTATTTGTTTATTTTCTTTGAGTGTTGAACTGACTATGTGAAAACACAGACAAGAGTGCACTCGTGGTGGAAATTTTCGTAATCAGTTTTATTGTCTATGTTTAATGTGATCTTGTAGTTTACTTCCTTTTATCTTATTAACTTTCATTTTTTTTTCTTTCCAAGTGTAACCAATTACATTTCTATTCCTAATTTGATCTTGGGTCTGTCAAAAATATCTTAATTCGTGTACCGAAGATGAACAAAGGTCTTATGGGGTTGGAACAACATGAGGGTGAGTAAATACTGACAGAATTTTCATTTTTGGGTGAACTATCCCTTTAACAATGAGACCTGGTTGTTGTATGAATATCTAAACATACAATATATAGAACAAATCCTCTGCTTCAACCCTTTGATGCGCAAGCTATGGATACCCCTTCTAATGCACAACATGGGTCTAAAAAGACCCGTATTCATTTCCTATATTATTTCTGTCATGGCTGAATGTTTCTTTGCTGAATCTTTAAAATATATGTATTTTATCATTTGTTATTCCAGGTATTGATTAAATATCTTGTTTTTGATTTCCACAAATCATTACGTTTATGTTTCCTTTCTTACTTTATAAACAAACACAGTTTTTGTATTTCTACATCAATTTTACATACACGGGTCTAAAATGACCCGTATTCATTTCCTATGTTATTTCAATCATGGCTGAGTGTTTCTTTGCTGAATCTTTAAAATATATGTATTTTATAATTTGTTATTCCAGGTATTCATTAAATATCTTTGTTTTTGATTTCCACAAATCATTATGTTTATGTTTCCTTTCTTACTTTATAAACAAACACAGTTTTTGTATTTCTACATCAATTTTACATACACTGGTCTAAAATGACCGTATTCATTTCCTATGTTATTTCAGGTGGCTTTGACAGGTACAGATTTTAAAATCAAAAAGGGGGAAAAAAAGGACCCTAAACTCTTAACACATCGAACCATTTCAGCATAATGGCTTATTCAAGACTATGCGGTTCTTAAAAGAACTTTTAGGCCTATTACATGTAAATAAGCTTTAAAGGGGCATTCGGCAACTATTTCAACTTAATAAAACCGTTTAGAAATCATTTGGATGGTTTAATAACCTGTTCTGGTGAGAATGGTGACTTTCCCTGCTCCCCCCAACGTTCCTAGGTGGAAAACCAACCTTGCGACATGGGGACTAACGTCCCAGTAAGTTGGAAACAGGAAGTCTTGTGAGAAGTGAGAACGAGCGAGAAACACAAACTGCTTTATGGCAATTCGACATAAACACACACGCAGCCCTCAATGTGTATGATGTATTACCTCGGTATAGCTCCACACGATAAAGTTGGCCGGCTCCGATAATAACAAATGCACATGAGCAGCGGTAGAAAGGGTGCCGCAAGTGAGTTTTTTTACAACATTGTTGTGAAATATACGTCCCACAGCTGTAGGGGGAGCTCGTTGAGAAAACATGCGACAACAAAAGTGAAAATCAGCGAAGAAATAGCTAGAGTTGCTGAGTTCCCCTTTAAAAACCCATCTTTTTTTAGTGGAGCTAACATTAGCTAGCTAGAATAGAATATGTCAACAGCTAGCTAGCTAATAGTATTGGATATGTTTCTCTTTCTCACAAGTAATTTCTCACTAGGATTTCATGGTCAAGGTAACCATAGCCTAATATTCAAATATTATGTCCAGTTATCTTTTACAAAATATCAAATATTTTCTGTGGTTTAAATAAAATAAGACTTACATCAAATATACAAAAGCAGCTGTGTTGAGTTGTGAAATGTGTGGCAGGTGAATAGTATTATGTAATACTATAGTAATAGTATTTATGCAGTAAATATGTTCCTACTTGCAAATATGTGCAAATATCCAAGGTTTCTATATGGGTCATTTTTGACCCATGTGTGTAAAATTGATGTAGAAATACAAAAACTGTGTTTGTATATAAAGTAAGAAAGGAAACATAAATATAAATATTTAATGAACATCTGGAATAACAAATGATAAAATACATATATTTTAAAGATTCAATTTACCTCTTGTTTGATCCCTCAGAATTTTTTATGTATTATGAAAAACTATTTAAAGATATTTAGCCTTGTTATTGTTCTTTTTTCCTGTGTAGCCTATAAATATCATATTATGACGTACACAAACCAATGCTCTTTATGTTTTCTGTTTTGTCATTATGATTGTTCATTGTTAGATACAACTATGGTATCTTTATGATCTTGTATGTAATAAGTTTAAATGATATGAGCGACAGGTGCACTAACACTTCATAACATCAGTAACTCGACTGCACAACCTAGAACAGTTTTCCTCTGCGTTTGTAATGTCTGCACAAAGGAGACGGGGAGCTGCTCGAAGATCTCTCCTTTGGAGAAAACTGTTGATTTTATACTCGAAAAATTTAAGTATCGCTCCTTAAAAATTAATATTACCTCAGAATGAATTGCATTGTTAGCCCACCCCAAAACTTAAACAAAATAATAATATTAAATGCTGACCAATACTCAATTATATTACTTTTTTATGTACTAAAAATGATATAATATAATAAAACATACAAAATGTAATTTGTTTTGTCATATGACATAGTTATGCATGAATACACACTAGATAAATGCAGTGAAACATCTCAATTGTCAGTCAAGTAAAGAATTAATTAATGCATACATTAATTAAATAATTATATTTTATATACTGACAACAATAAGAAACATGAATAAATGAGTAAAAGAACAAATAAAAGTAACCATCACAATAAACAAATGCATATACAAGTCAACAACACATGAAACAAAGCTTTATTCAAACTACAAGCATGTATCAGGCGCTGAACCACACATACTGCCATCTCAACACAGCGGTTCCCATTCTGCGGCTTTATTCTGATGAATTCACCAGAGGTGACCGTGCCTTCGTGCCGGAGCTTGTTGCTGTGCTGCGCTTCACAATCTGAGGCAATAAGGGCCGGTGGAGTGATGGAGCGTCTCATCCATGGCACCGTTTCCAGGATTCAGCTCCGGGCTCCTCATCCTCAGTGCTCACACCAGTCTGCAGACATTTCAGATCCTACAAAAATGCACAAACATTATCCAAAAGCAGTCATCAACAGTAATAAGGAACAAATAAAATATATAACATGTTTAGTTACTTTATAGATTTATTTACCTTATTTACAGCACATTTGTCTATTGTAAACAGTGTTGACAACAGTGAATTATCCTACATAATAGCACACATACATCACTCAGATGTCTTTTTCATGTTGTGATGTTCTCATCTGCAAAACTTATACAATATTTTCCTTTCAGATGTAAATACACATTTTAAATAAGCGTGTTTAAGATGTATATGGTTTTGTAAATCCACTTTAGAGACGTAACGTTACGTGTGCTTACTGGAGCTCCCCTGTTAGCTAGCTATACATAATAAAACATGTTTTTACAGCAAAATCACAACTACTGTATACTATACTGTCTAACTCCTTTACAACTTCAACAGTTAAAACGTTTACTCTATAGTAGTTTAACATACGATTTAAACACAAGGAACCGTGTTTACTCACATTTGAAAACCCCCGCGTCGCTGATCTCTGTGATGTTTGATGACGTATCCTCTCGCGTGGTCTCCTGGGATAGAAGAGTATCCATCGGTTGAGCACTCAAAAATCTGGGCGAAAGCAGTAAGCCATCCGGGAACTTCTCGCCTACTCTTTTATGAATACTGATGTTTCGAACGTACTGCTACTTTCACGTACTGTTTTCGCCTACTATATAGTAGGAAAGTAGGCATATTCGAACGCACTATCGTCCGAATCTCGCGATAATTAGCACGTCACCCAGGTAATTCTCGCCTACTCTTTTATGATTCGTACATTCTTTTCGCTCACCTACTCTTTTTCCCCTACTATATAGTAGGGAAGTATGCGATTCCGAACGCAGCCATTGAAATATGACTCAGGCAATTATGCTATGAGGCTAACGATGTGCTTTAGCATTATGCTTCTATTGCTTGTTTTTGCTTCTTCGTTGCCTGTGTTTTACTCTGGAGATTCTGTACTCTTTCAGAAGATGTGTAATAGCGACCCATATACCGTATAACAGTGAAATTGTTCAGTGAAATGGATTGCTGGAAAATTCCATCATAAAGAGTTAAAAAAATCTGACACACCCCAAAATAAAGAGAAAAAAAAATCTACCAAATACACTAAAAAAATCTATGGTGTAGATAGCTCTAAGTTTGCATTTCAAATTATTGATTATATTACATTTATATTATCATCAAAATCAGTGCCAAATTGATGTGTTTGGTATGAAAGGGTCTTAAGATATTTTTCATTAATGTCTAAAAGTTAAATATACGCTCTGGTTTTACTTGAGATAACCAAGACTATGGCGATGAATATAAGATGATCAATAACTGAATGAGTTCAAGCTCTGGAGAAACCCAAGAGACGCGGACATCCTTCAAGAGGCAATAAGAAATCTCGACTCCTCATCTCTCCCTTCCACCCTAATGAAATGAGCTCTGACATACATTCAAGTTGTTTTCGTTTTTTTTTTTTTTTTTTTAAGGAACAAATGACTTCTATGCCTATTCAAGCATGCAAGTTCAATTATATGCCCATGCTCTATTAAAAATGTGATTTGCTCTTGTAATTGCCAAAAAGATTGAAAACCATGAGCAGTGTCTATAAAATGCGCTACAAAGCAGTACATCTGATGACATATACAAGAGCTCAATTCAAGGCAAGCTCCATGAAATAATTTTGAACCCTCTTAATGTTTTTTCATATTTCATGAGGTCTCGGAGGATGAGCGGCTTCCTTACACAAAGCAAGAAGAAACTACTCTTTCACCTTGCCTGCACACTCGTTTGTATGCACAGACAAACACACTGCAGAAGGGAAGCTGAGTGGGAGGATTAGGCAGATTATATCCAGTGCCCATGCCTCAGGTCTCACTTTTTTAGGAATAAGAAATCTGAATGGAAAGATGGCTGCATGTTAAGCCTGGTATGATTCAGTGCTACATGTATCTCTCTGCAATAATGCAAAACATATATATCCTACAAGGGACTCCTCTGGAAAACAAAAAACAATAGTTTTGAGATCAAAAATATAAAAAGGGAGGTTGTCATGAGTCAAATTAATTAAAATACTATTGAGTAGGGACATCGGACATCATGAAAAAAACATTTAAAAAGAATCAACAATACATACATACAAACAAAACCTTTTTTGTGTTTTTGTTTTTACCTGAGCCTTGTTATGAAAGGTTCAATTTATATTTTTTTGGAAGTTCCATTTAACACTTAGCTTAAAAAAAGAGTAATTATATACATACTTACATACATACATACACACACATACTTTGCAAAAGTCTAAGGAAAGTTAGTATTTTATGTGCCATTGTAATAATCCAGTGAGATTTTTGTATGCACAATGAGTCTGACAACAGCCGGTATGATCTGATCTCACCATCATCGGGTCTGTCTAGGATTACATGAAGAAACAGAAAAAATCGAGACAGACTAAATCCAGAAGAACTGCGGCAACGTCTCGAAGACGCTTCAAGAAACCGACCTGCAAAGCTACGTGAAAAACTATATGAAAGTGTAGCTGGACAAAAGCTGTTTTAAACGCAAAGGGTGGTCACACCAAATATTGATTTGATTTAGTCTATTTATGACATTATTTTTGAAGGCATCCTCACTTTATATAATTTTTACACAAGTGCCTAAAACTTTTCACAGTACTGTAGATTTGCAGGTCGGTTTCTTCAAGCCTCTTGGAGACGTTGCCACAGTTCTTTTAGACTTGAGAGACTTGGTCTGTCTCAGTTTTTTCTGTTTCTTCATGTAATCCCAGACAGACTCAATGATGGTGAGATCAGATCATACCGGCTGTTGTCAGATAGCCTGGTCCTACCAGACTCTCGTACATTTCATTTGTACAGAGAGTCTGGACACTCCCCATTGACAAGCGTTAACTTCCTTGAAGGCGGGTACTCTGTTGAAGTTTAAAACTATTGGATCTGCCCAGAGCAACTCTAGATCTGCCATAACTAAACGCTAACATTTGGTCGTGACTAAACTAGCGCACCACCTCAACGTCATCGTTCTCAGTCACTCCCTCTGTTCGCTGATTGGATAGGTAAAAAATTGGTCGGAGAAAACCGCAAATATACCGCAAACCCAGACGACGTACTGAAGGAAAATTAAAATTGAGCGGAAGTACGTAGGATGGCGGAGCCAGGCTAGTTGTCAGACTCCTTGTGCATACAAAAATCTCACTGGATTATTACAATTAATGGCAAAATGAATGTTTGTAAATGTAAACTTATATTTCCTTCTGACACACTACAGCAAAAGATATAAATAATTGTCTTAAAGGGGTGGTTGATTATGATTTCACTTTTTTAACTTTAGTTAGTGTGTAATGTTGCTGTTTGAGCATAAACAACATCTGCAAAGTTTCGACGCTCAAAGTTCAAAGCAAAGGGAGATATTTTCTTTTACAGAAATCACTTTTTAAGGACTACAACAAACGGCTGCAGGGATTACTATGAGCTTCTTCTCGGGTTAGTGACATCACTAACCCTAACATTTACATAAACCCCGCCCCCGGGAACGTGATTTATAAATTATCATGACAGAATATGCTAATCAATGACTAGAAGATGACTACATAAATTCATCAACTAACCATTTAGAAATGTCCTGTTGCATTCTAAATGTAGTCACTTCTTCTTGAGTCTCTCCATCTTTGTCCGATTCTGGTTTGAACATAAAAGGCTAAAAGTTTTTGAAATTTTCAGTGCTTGTCTGTGTGAGGTAATTGAAGATGCTAACTCATGAGCTTTTGAAGCTCCGCCCTCTGTGTCAGGAGCAGCAGCATATTATTTGCATTTAAAGGGACACACACACAAAAACTGTGCGTTTTTGCTCACCCTTTAAAAAGTGATAATTTTAACGTGCTATAAAAAAAATATCTGTGGGGTATTTTGAGCTAAATCTTCACATACACACTCTGGGGACATTAGAGAGTTATTTTCCATCTTGTGTAAAGGGCATTATAGGACCCCTCTAAAATATTTTTGTTTTGGTGAAAATATTAACATGCCTAAGACTTTTGCACACGCACACACACACACACACACACACACACACACACACACACACACACACACACACACACACACACACATATTTATATGTGTAATATATATATATATATATATATATATATATATATATATATATATATATATATATATATATATATATATATAATGTATAGAGAGAGAGAGAGAGAGAGAGAGAGAGAGAGAGAGAGAGAGAGAGAGAGAGAGAGAGAGAGAGAGTCAACTTTTTACCTGCCCCTACTTACGAAAGCTCCTTTTCTGGGGGGGAAGTTGCTTTCAAAATCCACTTAGCTAAAAAAAACTAAAATCTTAAAATCTTTTGCTAATGAGTGAACATAAACACTCCACACATGCAATTGATGATGACCGATGAGTAAGTGGTCAAGGTAATGGACAAGAATAGCTAATAAGACATTTAATTGGGTAAAGTCAGGAAAAATGTTGCTGCCATTTTGCAGAATTATATAATCATTACAGCCCAAACATTCACCCACAAAGTTTCCTTCACAGTTCATCAAATATCTGAAAAGCAATTTCCAACCTCTCATTTCTCAAGGTGATTTGTGAACAACAGTAACTGGCATCTCTCTTCCACAAGGGTTTCCTGCTAACTATTTTTATCTCTCTCGCTCTCTTCATAAGTGACTCATCTATGACGGGCTCCAGTGTCGTCTTTCCCCTGGCATCATTCTTGTGGCCTGCACTCCCTCAGCTTTCCACATTGAGAGAAGTGTTTTATGGTTTGGGAAGGTGAGACATGGCTCTGCCTGAGCAGGCACATCAGAGCTATTTTATTGCAGCAAGGTTCTGCTTATATCTGCTGCAAATTCCACATCTTAACCTCTGTCATATTGCCAAGCCAAACAGAACTTCCTGTAGGCACCAGCTCTGCGGAGTCAGTTTATTATAGACCGTTCTCTCCCAAACACAACCTATATGAGGTTAATCTCATATATACACAGAGTAAATGTAATATTACAACTCACCAGTGGCGTGCACTGGGGTGGGGTGGGGGGGGGGGGGGGGCGGCGGGGGGGTTCACGCCCCTGCCCCTTTTGTCCCAAAATGTATTGTGCCCTTTTCTGATAATTGTAAATAATAATAATTATTATTATATATATTATAATAAATGAAACACACACACCCTTGCCACTAACAATAATAATACAAACAAATATTATATAAAAAAAAAAGGCGGAGTTTCCTTTGCAGCGCCTCATACGCATTTAACGGTTCTGGTAGCCTACGCACTACGAAGCAGTTCGCGCGAGTCTCTTCAAACAAGCAGCAGGTAAGGTTTAAGCTAATACGGAAAATTACATTTATCCTACCATCACCATGCTACTCTTAAAGTTGCTGCAGCATGCGAGTTATTCTTAACTACAATAAAAGTATAACTCGATTTCAGACGCATTCTGAGTGACAATGTCATTCGTTTTTATCCAAGGAATAAAAGTGCAAGGGGAAATACTAACAGTTAGTTAAATTAAATCTTAAGTCAATGTCCAACTCTAAATTGTGAGGAACTTATATCTTTGATTTCATAGTAACGCTTTACAATAAGGTTCATTTGTTCATTACTCATTTATGAACTAACATGAACTAACCATGAGCAACACATTTGTTACTGTAGGCTATATCTTAGTTAATACTACAACTGTTAATTGTTTATTCATGTTATGTCACAGTCAGTGCATTAACTAATGATAACAAATACAACTTCTGATTTTAATGTTTTAGTAAATCCTGAAATTAATATTAACTAAGATTAATAAATGCTGAAGTGCAGTTCATTAGCTAATGTTAACTAATGAAACCTTATTGTAAAGTGTTAGGCTACTGATTCATGATAGCTAACACTGTCTTTCATACATATAATACATACATTCAATTTACAACATCAACAAAACTAAAAATTAATTTTCCATAATTACCTTCTTGATTCTCACTGTTTTGTTTGGTGAAGTAAATAATATTTAGTAATATTATCATAATTTCCCTATTTTCATTTGATGTGTTATGTATTCTAATAATTGTATCAAGATATTTTCTTAGAATGCCAAGGAAAGAAAGAACAAAAGCAAAAAAAATCAAGAAGTAATCTTTTTTTTTATTTAGTGCCCTTTTTGGTCCCTCCGCCCCTGCCCCTGAGGAGGTCTGTGCACGCCACTGCAACTCACATCTGCAAAACAATGCATGCACAAGTGATCTCAATTTGTGTGCTAATCAGAACAATCACACACTCACAATGCACTAAACCAGACAGCGAATAAATATTAAGAAATATAAAGAATTTACAATATTTCATGAGAATGGTACATTTAATCTAATGTTATTTTAGAAGATTTTTGTATTTTAAAAGTAAGTCAAAAATATCAGTTAACTTAAAAAGCCACTTGATAAGAAATGTTGTATTATTTGTCTATTTGGTTTTCTGAAGAGAAGTGAGCCGTTGGCTTTGAAGACTAAACTGTCATAGCAATGCTTTGTCAGTAAATTCAGCAAACCATATTTTTTCCTGTCGAGATGCAATTATTTCCAGCTTCAATTTCAGTTGAAGTTTTAGACAAGTTCCACTTGGGACTTAATTACAAATATTAATTGCAAAAGGTTTTACAAAGAAGGTTTAGGGCAGGGGTGTCAAACTCGAAAGGGAGGGGTTTAGTTCCAACCAGCTCCAACACACATACCTGTAGTTTTAAAATAAGCCTGAAGGACTTGATTAGCTGGATCAGGTGTGTTTAATTACAGTTGAAGCTAAACTCTGCAGGGCTGTGGCCCTCCAGGAACTGAGTTTGACACCCCTGGTTTAGGGTTAAAGGTGCAGATTTTAGCGGCATCTAGCAGTTTGGTTGCGAGTTGCACCAATGGCTCAGCCCACTGCTCACCCCTCCCTTTCGAAGAAGCTACGGTGGCTAAAACGGGACAAACATATCGTCGTCTGAGACAGCAGAGAATAGCCAGAGTAAGCCAAGAGTGTGTAACATTGTCACTGTTTCTGTACCACAGTCTATTATAAACCACATGGATAAAGTTTACAAAGCCATAGTCAGGTGAGGAATAAGGGTCTTAATATATAATATAATAATAGTAATCAGCTGATTGTCTTACGAACGTAACCAGCACATTTCTCCCCACATAGCAAACCCATAATACAGCGAGGGAGAAGAACCACATGCAGGGCCGGCCCGAGGCCACCAGGGGGCCCCCCAATCGAGTTTAAAATTATAAATTTTTTTTAGATGACTTAAACAAGTGACATAAATGAATGAATGAATGAATATGAATGAATGAATGAATAATTCAAGACAAGAAAATTCTGATTTCATGATCAATATACCTGCCAACAACTGCTGCTGTGTCTGCCAGCGTTTAAGTCATGCGCATAATCTAGACACTTCGCAAGTGCATAGACAATTCATGCGCAACTGCGCATAGTCACGGTATCGGTTTAAGTTGGAGAAAATAGCCGCAGGGGAACTTAACCTTCTAGGTGTAAGGGTAGCAGTTTGAATAAATAATAAACATAGCAGTTTGAACTCTTCTCCACTTTATTATGCCACACATCAGATCACTAACTCCAAAAACCCGCGACACTCCAGTACCAAGTGCGCACGACCCATTCCTATCTACGGAAGCCCTGAGGGGAAAAATAGATTGCATACACACATACGAGGAGCGCCAGTACATCATTACCGGTATTATAGTAACAGACTTTGTTGGATTATGTCACGTACAGTCCAACAAAGACTGTTACAATAATAATAATAAAAAAGATTTTGAGGACAGTTACATTGTATTGAGACAGTTGAGAAATAATAATATTTTTACAGTTTTCAACAATAATTGCCATTGTTGAACCCTTGCTCTTATGTTTCTGATTTCTCAGTTTTGTCATTATTTTAGCAAATAATTAAGTTTATATGTTTTGAGACAGTTTGTTTTAAGAAGTTCCAAATAGTTAGTAAAAGAGTAAAGTAAAAGTTAAAACTTTTTTTTAAGTAGGCATCTATTTTTTATTAAGTATTTATTTTGTATTAATACATAACCTCACTGTATTCATTTATAATGTATCATTATTGCGTGACATTTGTGTCAATAATCGTCAAGCACAGGTGACTTCGCGTAGTGGGAGGGGGCCCCCAAATCAAATTCTGCTTAGGGCCCCCAAAAGGCTCGGACCGGCTCTGACCACATGAAACTATCCAACTACATATCTTTTCTAACAGGGTAGTAAAAGTTTAGCTGGCTAATATGAGCTGTTATGCTGTAGGGCTGTGGCTGAGCTGGTTAAAGCGTAAAGCATTGTTTATCCTCGACGCGTCTGCAAAAATGATGTGATTGTAACAGCGCGCGCGCCTCCGCATCCCCTAGACACCATTTACTACACACAAATTAATAAATAATAATGAATACAAATATATTTTTTTTTCTCTGGTTTTGAAAACTCTTCACGATTGACTTAAAATGCTTCCAAGATCGACTTGTCGATCGCGATCGACGGGTTGGTGACTCCTATAATGTTACTGTTTTACGGTCAATAGTACTAATCAGCTGATTGTCAAAGCCATAACACAGCGAGGGAGAAGAACTAAGTTACATGAACAATCCAACTACATATTTTACACCACTGACAAGGGAAAAGTCACTACTCACGGTGTCTATGGCTAGCTTCTAGCTTTCTGCGGCTTCTCTTTCAAGGTAGTGACAAAACGCGCTCTGTAGCGCTGTTTGTTCGCTGTCGGCTACGGTAGAAACATGACGTCACAATATGTCGACCTTCATAGAAGGGGGTGCCCGCGGTTATGTAGATATAAATGTCTCATTCTAAGGTAATAAAAACATAACGGTTCATTGAGTAAGGTCTTTATACACCACTGAACATAGTTATGGATCTTATATTGCATTTCTGTCAATAGATCCTCAGAAATATTACACATTGCACCTTTAAGTGTCTTGAAACGATTTCTTGACCTAGCAGTACTTTGGTTCATCTTTATTGTGCAAATACTTTCTCAATATCAATATCCCCTGGTTTGGGTCATTACACTGGCTCGCTGTCAGCTTAAAGCCATCCCCAAAATGAGTAATTGCTTCAGATCTGAAAACATCCCATCGCCCTGGAGAATCTGCTGGCATTTCCTGTAGAGACTAAAAACACCAGTTGTGGTGCTACAATATTGGAGCATCTTACTTTGAACAGAAAATAAATCATCAAAGCAACCTGCATGCTTATATTTCAGAAAGGAATCCTCATTTAGAAGGACATAATTGCTAATATTGTTGTTGACTTGTTGGCACTAGCAAATAATGAGTCAAACCAAATAAAGTAACTTTAATGAATAAAGTTAGATTGCTAACTTATTTGACTGATTCATTAAAAAGAATGGACTCAATAAGGGCAATTCATTCATGAATCAGGCATTGTGGGCTCTGATTCTAAACAGCTGACAGAAGATATACAATAGACAACTTGATTACTTAAATCAATACTGTAACTGAAAAGCAATATGATTTAAAAATGCCAAGCTACTCCTACTGAGAAGTCCAGATGAGAAAAGTTCGTTCAATGAGATCACATCATGCTAAATATAACTGATTATATTAACACTAACATTCAAAACATTCAGATTTTTGTTAAAGAATGCTGCATTTATTTGATCAAAAATACAGTAAAATTGTGAAATATTATTACACTTCAAAAATCACTTTTCTGTTTTAATTGATTGTTTAAAAAAACATTATAATATGGTGATTTGAAGCACAAGAAATATTACTAATGTTGAAAACAGTCATGCTGCTTAATGTTTTTGTAAAAAATATTTGTGCTATATTTTTGTGCTTAAGATTTTTGCTGAATAAATATATTGCAGCATGTTACTGACTCAGTAGTTTAATTGATGTACCACAAAATCTGCAACATGATGAAACTCAAAAACGCTTTCCCTTTAAAGGTACAATATGTAACAATTTTGTAATAAAATATCAAAAAATCACTTGCACAGTGTGATAGATTTCCTGCAGTTGTGTACTTACAATATCCCAAAAGTCTCCAAAGATTGTTTATTTCAGAGAAATTCCAATTTTAAATAAGTGGCCGTCCCGGAAAAAAATGTCGCCTGTCAATGATGCAATATCCGCGTGCTATCCTCGGTTTCCGTTCATACTGCCATAGCCATGACGTAACCATGGCGACAGACGTGGACAACTGCGTAGTGCGTAACGTTTAGCGGCACCAGAGCCCATCATTCTCTGGCGGCACGCAGTTCTTGTTTCTTTCAAACATAGACCATGGCAAGCAGACTTTGGGACAAACAAGGAGAACTAAAATGAGGATCAATATCGGCGTGGCGTTTTTGAGATGCCGAGGGCTCCACGTCCGCAACTAACTTGGACTTGACAGAGCTTCAAGAGTCACGACTTGACAGCTTTATTAGACAGGTGAGCAAATGTACATAAAAAAAATCAATGTTATATAACGTTAGCTCAACATGACGAAATGTTAGAATATGGTTAGTATGTTATTCTAATGTTGATCTAGCTTACTGCTAGTTTTGTATAGCAAACGAACTAACGCGTAGTATAACATTATAACTTTCAACACACATTTAAATGCCATTTAGTGTGATAGTGTAACGTTAGACCAAGTGAAGCAGCAATGCGTTACCTCACAAGTTTAATTAATCTAATAAACTGACCTGTGTGAGTAATCCAGCTTCATACTACTGTAATGTTAAAAAACATGAATGTTTGCACTCATCCATAAACATTATTAGATCCATCAGCTTGAAAGCAAATCCCATCATTCAGTTCATCACTGCGTCATCGACCGACGCCTTTGTTATTGTTGGAAACTGCGCCCTCTTGTGGCGAAACATTCTTACATATTGTGCCTTTAAATCAAAATCACACAATAACACTTCATTTCATTGTTTACCCAAGCCAGTGTATCCCCCACTTTAGACATATGGCTTTTTCAAAATGGTTCTGTAACATATATATTTTGTATAAAATACAAAAAAATAATAAAAAAAAATCCGTTCAGTACATTTGTTTTACAGTAAATGTAAACTTCTATACCGTTTTTTTGAAGTGCACTTCAGTAATAATCTGCTGAGTGTCTTCTATAAATTGAGACCAAATTTTGGTCGGTATTCTAAAGCATTCATGAGTTAAGTTCAGATCTCTGCTCAAAAAGGAGGGTGACAACAGGAAGCAAAATATTAATTATCTGTGTTGCCAGTTTTAATTAACCAATTGTGTGATAACTGATGGATAGAATGGAAAGGTAGACGTTCCTTCACTAAATTCAGCTATCTTGCTGGAAAAACAACAACGTACAGCAAAAGCTATGAGCAGTAACCTAAAGACATTTGACTTCCTCATTTCAAATTTGACTTTGCTAACCGTCTGAGATGTTTCTTGCATTATTACTTATTACCATCTTGCACATGTACTCCAAGTTGTATCAGATCCGTTCTGCTTGTTGTGATTCTAATACATCTGATGATATAAACTCAGTCAGCAAATGGGACATTAACTCAACATTCACATTGAGTGAATGGAAAACAGCCAGTGAATAAAACAACTGCAGTTCGGTATTTGAGCAACAACCCATGCATAGCAGCAGTGCTAAACCTCTCTAGAGAGTGACAGTTTTTTACAGCAACATCTTAAGTTAATCATCTTTGCAAAGCCTCTGGTGCATTATGTTTTCAGCTTGTAAATAACACACTAATTCACTTATTCATGTGGATTGCACATGGCGAAGATCCAAAATAGCAAACCATGGGGGTATATATATATATATATATATATATATATATATATATATATATATATATATATATATATATGGAGGAGATGTTAGTATTTCTGTTGATTATATCTGATTCCATTGCTTTGCACTGCATCACATTAAACTTTCAACCAGGGATTCGCCTGAAGCCCCGAGCCTCAAAATGTAAAACTCCCACAATCCCAAACATGATATTAAAATTAATATCTATAAATAAGTTTGGTTTCATGATGCAACATACATTTATTTGATGTACACTGAGGGAGATACACTGTGGCTAGCAAAATAGTGCAGTAAAGGGCAGCTGAAATGTCAGAAAAAGAATAAATAATTAATGTGCATATGAGGCAATATGAGATCCTACCGGCACAATAGTGCATCCAAACATTCATAAAATCGACTATTCATTTAAAAACAGCAAACATAGCTCAATAAGAGTTATCAAAGCATCTGTGAGCTTTCTTATTCCGACTGAAGTTAGTCAAATCATATTTCCCACAACATCTTGTTATTTATCCTAGAGGCTCTGTTTGTGGTCAGCTATAGCAATAATATTGCTAGCAATTTTGCAGATTGAATGTAATACTTTACAAGCTCAACCAGAACACAATCTTCATGAGAAATATAGATCATAATGCTACAATTGGCTATTGATTTTATTATTGACAATGCCGATTCAGCCAAAATGCTACGTCATACGTTGTCCCTAAAGGCCAACATGTTAATAGAAACAAGGATTTAAAAAAAATATTTATCACACAAATGACCGCCCACTTTTTCAGCAACCTCAAGAGGGATTCAAAAAAACATTCAATAAAGAGTTCTAAGCATGAATCGAATCAATCAACTCTGATATTAATCACAATATTACATATTTTCTGATCAAATGTATTTAAAAATTGTAAAATAATAAAATGTGTAGCCGTACACCATTTTACAATTGCAAAATTTAAATTTCTACCCATTTAAAAAAATTACAAAAACAAACAATAGCACAATATAATTGACTTACAGTAATTGACTATACAAAAAATATATTATTACACTTATTATTGCAAAACATTTGTTTTCATTTCAATGGGAACTCTAACTTCTCTGATTGGTGTATCTCCTTTGAGCATCATGGACAATTCTTTGAAGGAAATTCATCTATTAAACATAATCTGTTAAAATGTAATTGAAATAACACTGACCTTTCCAGAAGAACATAAAAGCCTATTCACACTGCATCAACAGACACCGACAGGTGGCAACAGGCACTTTGAGGGGTTTTGTCGGACCAGTGTGTTACCCCCTGTCGGTGTCCATCGGAGCTTGTTTTTGCTGATTGAACATTCTCAATCGCCGCTTGTCAGGTCGTGGAATGTCTGAGCAGTGACATACTGGCATTATCTGGTGAAGGTTGCGTTTGTCGGCGTTTGTCAGTACAGTGTGAATTAGCCTTAAAGGGGTCCTATAATAATTTTTCACTTTTTCAACTTTGGACTACAACGTGTTTTTTCCAGGCTTTGTGAAGTCTTAATGTTACTCATTTAAATAATCCCCGCCCAAGGAATATGTAAAAAAAGGTGCGAGACCTGGTTGAGCTGTTAGAGAAGACAGTGTTGTCACTATGTCAAAGAGATGCTGTTTTGTCCACCCCATTTCCAAAATTCATTTGTTTGACCTTCCTAAGGCTGACGAGAGTGATTAAAATTGATTTTATCCACTGTTGCTGAAAATTATAACCCCAATGTTTATCTGTGTGCTGCATATTTAACTGAGGACAACTTCCAGAAATGAAGAGAGTACAATGCATGCTACGCGCAAAAGCTTCTCCTAAAATGGAGCAGTTCTTTGTCGGGACAATCTGTTGTTTGTTGATCACAACTTGTAATTGGAACTGTTAATAGAAAACACAACTAGAAATAATAAGACATACTTACAATTTTTATGTAGTTGCCAGTGTTGGACAAGCTACAAGGAAAATGTAGAGAGCTAAGCTAGCAGTTACTACATTCAATTTATCTAAGCTACAGAAAAGCTTAGATAAATTGAGCTTATTTAAGCTACAGAAATATGGCAAAAGTAATTTACTACATCTAAGCTATTTTTTCAAATTTAATTTTTATATTGAACCAACTTCATTCCAGGTCAATGCTATCTCAGTGATCAGTCAGTCAAACAGATAGGCAGGCATAATTTGTCAGTTCATTTGTTTATTCAACAACTGTTCCAAACCAATTTGGCAAAAAAAAAAAAATATATATATATATATAACTATATAAAACTATAACAAAACCAGGTGTCGAGAGTGTGAGCATCTTTTTCCATTAAGTAAATTTCTCCTGTGTCAGCCCAAGGATTGAGATTGGTACGTGATGTCACCGTCCGGAGCAGAAGGTGGTGGTAATGCACCAAAAAGCTGGTTGTAGGGCCCTATGAAATCCGTTTATTATTTTATTATTAATCTGTTTGAATTTTTCTGGACTCCCATTTTAATGGTTAAGTTAAAATTTAAGTAATCAAAAAACATGTGTAATTAATTGAAATCATGAAACATATACAATTTAACAATAATTTATACATTTTTAAAAAATAAATTACATTTTTAGGGAACTATGAAATTTCTTTTTTTTTTTTAACAAATTCTTTTTCTTTTCTTTTTTGTGGATTCCATTGTAATGTTTTAATTGTAATAACCAATTATTTAAAATGTAGGCCTAATGATTCAAGCAAAACTTTCTTCTAAGGTTAAACCAACCTTTTATTTTGATGGGTTGTAGACCATTGAGTCTCTTTAGCTGTGTCCCAATGTGAAGGCTGCATCCTCCGAAGGCCGTATTTGAAGGCCGATTAACAGCATTTGAAGGCCGATTGCGTCAAAGCGGTGCGACGAAGCATCACAGCGGCGCGACGAAGGATGTCCCAATTCAAAGGCTGCACCCTTCGAAGGTCGCATTTGAAGGACGATTGTGTCACCGGAGCGCGATGAAGGCTGTCCCAATTCAATTCTCCACCCTTCGAAGGCCGTTTTTGAAGGCCGGTTGCGTCATCGCGGCGCGACGAAGGCTACCCTGATTCAAAAGCGACGCCAAATGCACCCTTCGTTTCCCCGTGAAAGGAAGGATACATAAATGGATCCTTAGCGGCCTATCCTACCCAATAAGTCTTTGCGCGCAGGTGATGACAGCATTTATTTAAAAAAATGATGGACGATTGTCGCCTAGCAACTGTGACAGCTACCGATGACGAGCAGGAGTAACATTTGAACTGCACTTTTTTATATTCAACTGGGTTTTATATTCAAATAGGGTTGAAAACCTGTGTAAATATATTCACGATGGTCCATTTATGTACATAATAAAAAGAATACACTAGCCTACAAAATCGCATCAAGGTAAGAAATAAGTGAACATTTGAACCTATATGTTTTCTTTTCTTTTCATATTTCATTACATTATTTACGTACATCAACACCCAATACTTGAACAGTTTAAAGTGTAATCCGGCAATTCAGGAGTTAGGACGCAGCCTCTGAATTGGGACGCAGCACCCAATGGTCTTGGCTAAGCTGAAAATACATGACCCAGCAGCGCCGGGGGTGAAACATCCTCACCATGTCCTCGAGTAAAATACAAAACATAAAAATGACAATAGCCAATTCTGGCTTCATAGCGGTTTACTCAATTTATCAAATGAATTATCAGGATGGCAGCTGTACTCTCGCACCCCTGCTTGGCACCAGGAGCGGTAATCGGGAACACCTGGTTGCGCAATTATAGGAAATCCTACGAAGGCTACATGATGCGTCCTTCGAAGTCTGCAGCCTTGAGTGGTTCAGTGTGTGTGAGTGTGTGGTAAATGAATCCATGCGTCCATTCATTCACAGAGACACGCAGAACTAGCCTAGAAATCTAGACGCACCCTAGCGGCAGCAAAATTTATTTTGCAGCCAGTGTAGTCTAGCAACTCTCTGTTGGCTTTCGAGCTGGAAAAAACAAACTCTAGTCAGGCCAATCACATCGTGTATAGAGTTGGTGGGCGGGCTTAACATAATGACGGCAGAGTTGTGACGGTTCCGCATGAATTCCCAGCTACTTGAAAACAAAGAAGATGACCGCTGCTGCTGGCCGCGACTCTGGAGGACTTGGAGTTAAGATTTTCTTTGAGAAAAGAACAAAGAACGGCACTTAAGTCATTCTTAAAAAAGGAAGATGTGTTCGAAGTTTTGCCGACCGGAAACGGCAAAAGTTTAATATATCAACTAGCTCCGCTGGTGGCTCACTCAGCCACAACCGTTCGTTGCTCTGGTTAGTTGTAGGGCTATCCTATTGCATGCAGAGGGAATTTGAAAGACAACCGTCTATCCCGCCCCTCGGATTGAGGCATGCCAATGGTGAGTTCCCAGACCTAACGTCTTGATGTGGGTCTGGCTTGCCAGGCAAACGCAGAACATGCTTCCTTTTTAAATAGTCTTTATGCGGTTTAATATTCACAGACACTATCGTGATTCTCTAAGTTTATTGACCTACTTTTCATTCAAGATCTGACAAATTCCTTGAAATTCCACGTTATACAGTAAATTCCGTTTTTATGCCTGGATTCTGCGATTCTGTCCGTGTTTTCCGCATTGTGGGAATTATGGCCCTATGGTTGCCAACCACCGTAAAACACGAAGAAGAAGTAGTCACTGTCACTTGATCCATCAGTGATACTTAGCAGTTGTATTTCCGATCTGAGCTTGACACCGTGTCCTAACCAGACGCGATGCGATAAGCTACCAGGCAGCGACAAATAATTTGTCTGCCCACACTAGAGCCGACGTGACTGCGAGATGTAAAAATCAATCAAAACCCACAGCCAATCAGAACAGCGTGTGGGCAGGCTCTCGTGGCAAGTGCACAGCACCAGAGGGTAATCTTGATGGCAATCGCAAGAAAATGGATAAGTAAGCTAGGCTACATAATCAAATTCACAAATATTACACCATTTAAATATTATTCAAATACATAGGCTACTGAGTTACTAAAACAATCTTTGTCAAATAATACACTTGTTTGTTCACAGTTTGAACGTTATTGTTTCCATTTGTTTAATTTCAAGATCTGAGTTGAATTATCCGTTGTTGCTTTTACAGCTACAAAGCTGGGAGCACTAAATGATATTCAAAGTCACATTACACGCTTTTAACATTAAATAAAGCACATAAGCAGTACCTGAGATTATCATTGCCACACTTTGTGTTTGTTGATCCAGCGTGACGTCGCAGAAAAATAGAAACAGTTTCTAAAATAGAATTGTCACGTGTCGCTGGTTAGGACAAAAACTCTGATTAACATGGAAAAGATACCTTTTATCGCGTGTCGCGGCGTCGCGTGTAGTTAGTACACGGTGTGAGCTTTAGAAATGCTTGGGTAAATGTAGCTTGTGCGGACGCTACCGCACTAACGTTACTTGATCAAAAAAAAAGAGTTTCACTACTGAAAACTAGTAGCGTCACTACTTGTAGCGACGCTACTGCCCAACACTGGTAGTTGCTATGACGTAAAAAAGGGCAAAGCTTTGCCTCCGCTCACTTGCTAACTAACATTACAGTATTGATTTAGTGTTTACTGTAGCTTCTGAATCTTTCGCTTTTGTAAGACTGTTCACCACCCCTTAGGAAAATTACCCTTGGTTTTGTGGTCGATTACTGTTTGTATTACCATAGTTTTCTGACAAATATCATTATTAAATGGTGTAGTCTACATGGTGTAAATCTATATGTTTTTTTTTTTTTTTTGCTGTTATTTTCTTATACATTTTAGATGCACTGGACGATCCTCTTTGTTAACATTCTTAAGTCTGAATCAGGCTTGAATTGGTTTGAATTGACGCCATCCTTAATATTTATACGTGACATTTCCTAAACTGAGGTGCCAATCACAAAACACTGGGCCAGCTAACCAATCACAGCACATTTCATATTACAGACAGAGGGGCTTAATCGGAAAAGAAACTAAAGATGCGTTCGAGCCAGATATGGGAGAGAGGTGATGTAATAATGTAAAATATGTGAAAAATAATGTGTTTTTTGAACAATCAAGCATGAAAGCATATTCTATACACCCCACAAATAAAACCAAGACTTTGTAAAAGGGCATAAGACCATATTATTGTGAAATAATGAATCTGTATTACACTCCAGAAACCAACTGTTGCTTTCTACAGAAACTTTGAAATACTCAAAAACATGCAAGAGCAAGTGGGTGGAACCACAGTGATTGATACACATCAGAAGCAGTGAATTTTAAGAAAGCTATAAATCAACAACAGTTCAATACCGTTTAACTTAATCACAATTCATTGTTTGCAAAGGTAATTACAAGGTTTCTTAACATAAGTCCTTACCATAACCTTGTCTTGTTTGATGGACTGTGGCACTTGGCCGGTTATTGAGCTGGATCTCATGCAAATGGCAATGATGATGATACTCTTGTTTGCTCGTCCTCTCTCGAACACCATTATGACTTTGCAGAAAATAGACTCTTTAGAGTCAGTGACCGTGGCATATTGTGTTCGTCTATTGAGGCAATTTAGTTAAGATTGATTTAAAAGGTAATATGTGCATTCAGATGGCTTAAAATGGCAAATGAGAAGAACAGACAGAAATCATAGCAAATCAACAATGTTTCTTGAGACCTACAAAAGGTTAATATAATTTAACAAAACGATATTTCAGATTTAAGCCCTTTTTGATAGAAATAAATAGTTTTTATTCCGCAAGGATACATTTAATTGATCAAAAGAGAAAGTAAAGGTATAACGTGACAAAGGATTTCTATCATTATTTCTTCTTGGAAAAAGAATTGGCACAATATCCCTAAACACTGCAGAAAAAAAAAAACTTACAATAACACACCATGAAGAAACGACACCACTCGGGGTTTTGACAAGAAAAGGTCAAAGGTGATAAAAACAGAGGGGGAAACTGATGTAAGTCACGGCTCTTAACTTGTAACAGTCATGCAAAAGTCCCCACCTGTCCAGTTATGCTCTTCGGTATGGTCTTCCAGAGGCGAACACAGAAGATAGACACAGGCCTGTAAATTTTATAAGGGCTTAGGGGAGAGATGATATCTTTTAATTAAAGTTTCAGGTGGAAATAAATAAACAGGTTAAAGCTAACCCAAATTCGTAGTATTTTATCTTGAAGAATTCCACGGCCAGGGAAACCAACAGCATATAAACCGCCCTGCACTTAAACTTTAGGCGAAACAGTAAATACTAAATCCGCAAAGACTGCAGTGCAACGGGGCTACATAATGGTTACTAATGGTGCATATTGCAGATCAGATATACTTCTTGATAGTGCACGTTTGTTTAGCTGTAGGAGATCATTCAGGAGACTCCAGGAGGTGTGGTTTGGAATCACCCTGTGTGCAGTGAGATATACTCTAGGGTTTATTCTTCCACATAATAAAACAACAAAAGCTTGACTGACATGAAGCTTTCAGGCACCGACAGAAGGGCTGGAGGAAGGCAATTGCGTTTAGCTCCCGTTGGCAGCTCCCAGCCATTGGAGCAACCTCAGTTTTTCTGAACAACAAGGCAGGTCTTGTCAACGCCAGCTATATTCATAGATGATTAGGAGGAAGTGCTGAAACACTTGCATCATCTAGCCAACAATCATCTGGACTTGCTCTGAACTATATAACACAACATGCACCTCTGCATACATTTCTGCAAAACTACAAATACTTACTTCTACAGTATATTTCACTACACTAGGCAAATTATTGATTAACAAAGACTTTTTTTCACGTAGTTCTTTTACAATACTATATTATGACTTCAAAACACTTTTACCATAGTGTATTATTTGTAAAGAATACATTTTGATGTTTGCATCACATAACCAGCACCATATGTATGGCTTTTCTGATGTAGTTAACTTGCACAGTTGCTCACCTGGTACAGCATTGCGATACAGAGGGCTTGGTTACGAGTTCTGTGAAACACGAGTCATAATAAAAGCGATCAAAGACTTGTAGAAGTAAGCTCAACTTTGCTCAAATTGCATGTAAAACCTAGCAGATGACTAACAAATGATAGAAAATGAGCCACGACTGAGGAAACATGAGGAAACATGAGGAAACATGCCATCACTCAATGAGGCTGATGGAAATACACTCAGATGGTAATTTCTGACCTGAACCGCGCCAACTTTTTCTCAGGACAGAGTTTCAATCTGCAGAGCCACGACGACATTATTTTTCCTTAGCTTCTTATGCATTTCACATTTAAATCCTGCGAGAGTTCTGACACAGTCGTCCAAGCACTTTAGGGCTTGACTGTACTGTGGAGACAGAGCAACTCAACTTTACCTTTCGAATGCTGCCTTCCTGTTGGTGTATTTTAACACTTTTCCCCCACCGAATTTCACATGGTCTATGTTAAGGCTCAGAGGGAAATTTTTTTAGACATGTGTTTGAGAGAGATTAGATATCAGGAGAGAGAGAGAGCTGGAGGTGTGTAGGCGCAACCGTAGCTTGTTATGCTGGCCTTCTTTGCAAAACTCAACAGCTTTCAAACATGATAGTTAAAACTTCTGATAAAATGTGCTGATAAGATAAAGAGCTGGTAAAGTATATGGCAAGGCACTTATTGCAGTGGCATGCGTAGACCTTTTCAATTAGGATATAGCCAATGTGGGGCACAGACTCATTTAAGCACTGCCTGAAACATAACCCAGCTACCAGGGTAATAATAATAATAATAATAATAATAATAACAACAATAATAATAATAATAATAATAATAATAATGACCAAAATATTATTTCATGATGTGAATAATTTTATTACAATATAGATTGCAATATAGTTTTTTTTTTGTTATTAAAAGCAAGATCAAAGACAAAAATTACAAACAATAGGACAAATACAATAGAAAAAAGGACACAAATTAAATAAAAAAATTTTCAGGTACAGTAGGATTATTTAACATGTAGTAAGAAATAATAGAGAAACTGAATAATCAAATGTAAATTAAAACTGTAGAGTCTTCACAAAATATAAAATTCATGAAATATAAACTTGTTATTATTAAAGATACAAAAGTTATTCAGTCAAGAGCAGTGAGTGATTTTATAAAAAGTGGTCAAATATCGGAGCTGGAGTATTAAATCTTCCTAAAGGTAAACAGTTTGTCAAAATCAAATAAGATGTGATGGTAGAACAACAATAATCTGTGTTGTTATAATATACCAATTTTACCTTTGTATACCTTCTCTAAAAGTTCTTAGCTGTGACTTAGCAGTAACTCCTGGGTGAAACTAATGACATAAAAATCATTTCAGGATGTGACTGCTTGCTTTGCAAAAAGGGGCAGTAACCAAAAACTACTGAGAAGTCTAAAGCAGATTTTAACAGCATGTCTAATTGTATTTGATTACTGAGCATCAACACAACCGATAGTAAAAAAAAAAAATGTTAAATCCTGGTGTGCAGTAGTGAGATAGGCCTCGTAGTGCGCAAAAAAAAAGAAAAAAAAAAAGATTAAGAGTGAACAGCCTTTTGTCTAGGATTTTCTGCTTTCTGTCCCTAAAAGATGACTGTCTGTGGGAAATTTGTGATGACCTGTGAAAGTATTTTATATTTATATCGCTTTGTCTGCTGTAAATGGATACTGTTGTCATTACCAAAACAATACAAATTATTCACAAATTTATCCTCAGTAAGAATTGCGCTGTTGTTTGAAACAGTATCTCTGAATTGCAGGGTTGCACATTAGAGTTTCAATGCAAATGCACACACATCATTCTTATGTAAAAATAACCTTTCATCGGTGTGGGGAGGGGCTCTTCATTGATGATTCATCATGGAATAAAGAGGTGCCCTTTTTCTGCCATCTTAAAAATGGGGCCATATGCCAAATCATGCAAAACATATGGAATTTTCATTAATACAGCCAACCTTTTCAGCTACAGCCCTCAAGATATTCATCAAAGAAAGGCCCAAAAGCTCTTAAACTAGTTTGGTTTGTGACGTGAGGGGCCAACACAGTAATTGGGGACATTGTTTCAGTGTACAGACCAAGGTCAACTTATAGTGCATCCAGCCATTCTGCCAAACAAGGCCAGAACTCTAGATACTGATCTTCCCAGGAGAGACTGACAAAAAACACTTATACTTACTGAATGGTTGCTTCTAACTTGAGAGCACATGTTAACCCCTTTGTCCTTCACATCCTATATGTGGCCAATTTACTATTCACAGTCAGACAAATGAGAATCAGTGCACTCTAAACAAACAAACAAACAAACAAACAAATAAATAACTAACCCCACTTCTATAATAATACTAAAAATAATATTAATAAAAAGGACAGGATGCATGCTATTAGTCTGTGACCTCATCTGTAATATACTGTAGTTAATTAAACATGGTCTTCAAACAGAGGTAAGTCAATGTATAAAACATTACAATTAAAATGCAAGGCGTGAAATGCTCTGGCACAAAAGGACCTTTGAGTAACAGCCTCACTGTAATTTTCGCTTAATTAGTCGAACACGTCCCGGAGTCAGAAACCAGGACGACAAAACATTGAGAGTGCCTCTTGATGAAATTTTTCTGGCATGCAAAAATCTGCCATGTTAATTCATTCCACCCTAGGGCCATAAACGGGGTCATGCCCAGTTTCAGTTATTAGCAGTCATGATGCAGATGCTCAAAGACATCTCAAGACTGGATGCTGCAAAAAAAAAAAAAAAAAAAAAAAGAAAGATGCACGCACACACAAGCAAATGTGTGGCTAAATTTGTCATTAACAGATTAATTACAGAAGTTAAAGCATTTGCCTCTGTTGTCAGGTTGTTATAAAACAGGAGAAGACTCTGAGGAACTTCTGCAAGATGAAGAGCTGGTGACTGCGAAATCTGCCCACAGGAGGTGATATTACGCATCTTGGCAGCGGATCAATACGTCCCTGCCTGGTAGACACTGGCCATTGAGTTTTCAGCATAGCATTCGCCCAGCAAAAGCCACTGTAATGAGCTGAGCCATCTATTGGGCTCCTCCAAATTACCCCGCTGAGGTTCGTCTAGGGAATTAAACAGGAGAAGGAAGATGCCCCAAGGCAGAATTATGCTTGTTGGAGCTCTCAATCACCACACATTACCATCTAATAACGCAAGCCCTGGTCTCCCGAGAGCCACAGAAATGTGCCATTGCTCAGCAATTAAGGTCTGAGTTGTATACTGTTGACATACAGCTTTTGTTTTTTTCCCCCAATTTTGCCACCTCATTCCCAAGTGCCCCTTTTTCCCTCCCCTCCATGTCAAGACCTCAAGGTAGACTCTGAACGGGATGTTTTGTACCATTCTATCCCCATTAAAAAAAAATATGTTGCACTTTTGACTCCTCACTTTTCTTGAATTATTCTCCAGTCTGCTGAGAAAGCATCAAGTAAGTTTGTAATATAGTGGAGCCTTTGAAGCCATAGTTTTGCCCAGGAGGTTGGTTTAAGATCGCTTACTAAGACAGCAGCGTCCCAAATATCATTGTTTTTCTATGCAACCATCGCACCCAAGCAAAAAATTTAACATAACTAATTTTCTCCCAAAATAATCCTCCAATCATTCAATTAAGAACTCATATAGCTGCATAAAGAAACACAGGGGACTGTGGAGTACGTCTGCATTGCATTGGATGATTCTGCATCAGGGCTTTAGTTCCCGTCAAAGAAGATGTAAGGAAATGCTATTAAGCATATAACACCTAAGATTTGACCTTATGACCTATGGTCAATTGCACAAGACCTTTTGATTGTCTGATGCTCTGTTTATACAGGGATTTCATGTATGTTTATTTATCATGTGGGCGTGGATGATCTAATATTAAAGGGATAGTTCACCCAAAAATGAAAATTCTGTCAGTATTTACTCACCCTCATGTTGTTCCAACCCCGTAAGACCTTCATTCATTTTCGGAACACGAATTAAGATATTTTTGATGAAATCTTAGAGCTGGATCACTCCTCAATATTAGTCCATAGGCTTCTTCAGGGATTGAAACTTGCCAGCCCCGAAAAGTTATTAAAGACATCGTTAAAATAGTCCAAGTGACTACAGTGGCTCAATCTTAAGTTTATCAAGCGACGAGAATACTTTTGGTGCGCAAAAATAACGACTTTATTTCAACTATTCTCTTTGGGCCTCTAGTCAGTTAACTTAGTATGATTGCGTAGAGCTACGTCACACGTAGGCTCACTATTGGCCGACGCTGGTCATGTGTGTGATGCGCGTGACGTACAACAACAGAAGCTTACGCTATTAGTGAACTGACTCGAGGCCCACAGAGAAGGAAATGAATAGTTGAAATAAAGTCGTTATTTTTGTTTGTTTTTGCGCACAAAAAGTATTCTCGTCGTTTGATAAACTTGAGATTGAGCCACAGTAGTCACTTGGACTATTTTAACAATGTCTTTAATAACTTTTCGAGGCCGGCAATTTCAATCCCTGAAGAAGCCTATGGAGGAGTGATCCAGCTCTCAGATTTCATCAAAAATATCTTAATTCTTGTTCCGAAGATGAACGAAGGTCTTACGGGCTCGGAACAACATGAGGGTGAGTAAATACTGACAGAATTTTCATTTTTGGGTGAACTATCCCTTTAATAGTGGGCTTCACATTGGATGCATTGCCGGTAAAAATAAGATATCAGATTTTGACGACAAAACCTCTAAAAATGTACATTGTGAAGGGGAAAGTGTTTGTATATTGCGGGCAGTGCATAATGCATCATATCATGAATAGGTTTAATTATTATTAATGCATGAGTCAAATTTGCTTAGAATGTCTACAATTTCAGACATGGTTTCAAGTGCATGTTTTTTTTAATTAAACCCCTGAATGTTGGCAGAGACGAATCATAGAATAGCAAAATCACTCAGTCACATTACAGCCTTCATCTTATTACTCCTAAGTATTTATAACATTTTCACATCCTGTATCACTGTAAAACATTATGATCAATAAGTTATGACAACATATGTTTTTACATTGCTTTATCTCATCAAAATAAGCTAAGCAATTTCAACTTGAAGTTATACAAGATGCAACTATTTTTTTTTAAGTCAGTTTAATGTCATTTAAATTGCAATGACTTAAAAATCAAAGTTGATTGTACTTATAAATTTAAGGCAGCAACTTTTTTTTACAGTGTACATGTTTCTGCATGTGTATTGACAGCATTAAAAAGTTATTGAAAGTGTAAAAGTATTTACACATACTGCACCGTATAATGTATATAGCACCATTTTAGAAGCATGACAATACTTATGAATCATTTATATTATAACTATGTGCAGAGTTTTTCTATTATAAAGATACATTTGAGGTCCTATAAAATAAAGAAAAATATGAATAGGTAGATAAATGTACAATAGCTATATTTGTTGCAAAATACTATTAATATCAAATTAGGTAAATGTGTTAAATGTGATGATATTTTATTCATGATACTGATTAAATACAATAAAATCAATCATTAAATTAATGAATTCAATATTCAACTGAAAATGACTCGTAACCATATGTCTCTAAACAAGTTCACTATGTTTAGGTGCAAAATAATTATTAATTATGTATATTGTAGAATTTTAGTAAATATGGCCCTAACAAACAGGAACGCACTAAACACAAACTGAATTTCATGCAAAATGACTAAAAATAAAAATAAAGATTTTACCAGTCAAAATGACATGATTGGAAAGAGATGAAAATTATGTGTTTTGAAAAATTAAAACAGGTTAAAGAAAAAAAATGACAGGCTATTTTAATTTTAAATCACAAGCCATTTTCTTGTCTGCTGAGTCTATGGTTTAAAAGATTGAACGGCTTTTTTGTTCTATTATTCACAGAAAGCCCACTTAGTACCAAAATAGCTTATTAAAAACATCGTTGAGAGATTCACGACACCCATTTTGGATATCAAATCTCTTTTTATTTTCATAATGACCTTTTACCGTCTGTTATGGGCATAATTGCATGCAAAGCATACAAACTGATGTGTGAGCATTCCTGCTCCTTACTGTGACCGGAGTTCTGTCTGTACTTTAAAATGGAAAATTGTGCCAGTATTATACATGTTCTGATTATCGAATCAAAGAGAACATATCGAGGAGGTGTGGAAATGAGTCAAGATGTCGCCTTCCCACTTTCGTTCTGTAGCGTCGACCCCACATCTAGCCAAGTCGCCTACACTTCTAAGGTTAATGTGGCAGACACCTTTGTCACCACAGCTCTTGTGAGATACGCTGTACATTAAATAATAATAAAAAAAAGGTTAGAGTTGTTTTTATGAATCTGAAATTAGACTGACATTCTGTAAATAAATAAATAAATAAATAAAGATTTTTTTTTATTCTGACTTGTGCTGACAATTTCTTTCCTACAAACAGTAGGAGGAAAAATAAACAAAAGTATTTTATTTATCTACAGATAGAGCTGACAATGTTGAACAGTAGCAGCCTATTCTTTTTGCCATTCTTTATGTCTCGATGGAATATTGTGCTTTTTAAACCCTCGAGCAATCCTCCAGTATGTTGACCTCATCCATATCTGTTACTTTTGAAGTGAAGCAGGACGCTAGTCAGCGATAAGAGTTTCATTCTGCCTCACTCGATCACACTTCTGACGCTCCTATTTTGATTTATGATTTCTTACATCCTAGAATTTATTTAAGGATTTTTTTTTAAGTATTCACAAAGCTGTGGTGTTGTTGCTCACATATTGATTGTCCAAGATGCCCTGGGGCGCCTTTAGAGAATTTAAAGCAAGAAAATAAATAGCTCAGGTGAAAAAAACCAACAAAAAAAAAAAACCTAGTTTATCCAAGTTTCTCCTGGAAAGCGTACCAGCCTGAATTTGCACATACTGAAATTCTGCTTTACCGTATATGCCACCGGATGCGACCGGCTAGAAGCGGCCTACACTGGACACGAGAAAGCAACACATTGACATTATAGCACAGAACAGCTCGGCATTATCCTGAACATTGTTTCATTCATTTCCTGTCACAGAACAGAGAGGCTTTCAGGAGTGCATGTAAACGTCGCATCCTTTTGATTTTCCTGGCAAAAAAACGACCCCAGTCCTTCACATATAAATCAGTCAACAGCCATTGAGCAATTCCCCAGCATTTCTATCTTTGATATCAGATGTGAGAGAGCTACTATATAGTTCTCTTTCTTAATGACACGTAGCCTTGTCAAAATTCATTCTTTACACACAATTAAAACACTGATCCTCTCATCCTTATTATGATCTTTATTTGTTCACCATGTCGAACATCTCTATTCTCACTCGTAAAATCTAGCCTCATTACTCAAAGAAGTCAGAACGTTAAGTGTCCACAGCTATGCAACACATTAACAACCAGTCGTGAACCATGACTGCTTTATAATGGTAATAAAATGCGCACATTTACAAAACAGAGTGCGGACCAGAAAAATGTATGATGCAATTTATGTCATGTGGTCTTGCATCATCCATGTTAATTAGCATGTAAGGTGTATCCCTGATTAATTTACCTGTAAAATATGTAATAATAATAATAATAATAATAATATAGTCATCTATCACTTGCCAAAAGCTAGCCAAATTAGAAAGATACCAACATCTGGTATTGCATTTTCGCATATTTAGCTGCATAATATAATATTTGGTACAGTGTTTATTCATCATAGTTTTAATAAATTCAACATTTTCATCATTTTGTTTACTTTTGTACACTAAACAGCTTTGATAAGTCGAGAAGCACAGAGTATATATATATATATATATATATATATATATATATATATATATATATATATATATATATATATATATATGTGTGTTATTTAATAAAATCCTTTGCACTGCATAATCTAAGGTTTTGCATGTAAGAAATGGCTTTTCATCCTCAGCATATTGTATTTTTCAATACAAATTACTGTAATATGTTTATGGCAGACAAGTAATTTGCACACATAACAGAGAGGATGCGGTGAAGATTAATACCCCACTTTATTTTAAGCGAAAATGCTTATTACCACAGAGACTGCCTGGGGAAAAACAGATACTCATCTTTCATTAAAACATCCACTGCTAAATGCACACGGCCTACAGCTTTGCACAACATCCATGGACCTGAAAACACACCGACTGTTGCTTTCTGAATGTGATGATCAGTGTGGTTATCCAGTTCAACCAACGAGAGCTGCCCTGCATAATGCCAGATCTGCTCAGACCAGTTCTATTCAAGACTTGATTACCTTAAAGAATTATTCGAGATCCAGATAATAATAAAAAAATCCAAATAAAATAAAGCACAATATATGATTTGGACAAGTAGCTTAAAGTCCATTTTAAAGTCCAGTCATGCATGTCTAAAGCCAAAGAACATGGACTTAGTCTGAATATAATGAATAGCCTGTTATTGAATATGTCACGGTAATCAACATGCATTTAAATGCCACATGGAGCATAAAAACTGTTATTCTGTAAAACATGAGGTGGAGGTGAGTTGAACAAGTCAGAGCATTCAGTGTACAGTCAAAAAATACTGTCCCATGAGTAAAGCACTGTTTTAATCACTCAGATGACCTTTGATACTAAATGCTGACAGTCTCACATTTGCCCTTACGTAACTCCTCTCAAGTGCAACAAGTCATACTGAGATGTCTCTTCTGGCAGTCAAAATGTTCAGTTTTAATTAGTAACAGATATCGCCCTCACAAATATGCAGCATTCCAATTTTCCACAAGAGTGTTTCTCTATCAGCAAAAAACAGCCTTGCAGACAGCAAGAGCAGCAGAGCGCAATGGAGATTGCTCATATATGTGTATCAGAACATCGGCTCTCGGGACTTCAAATAAAACGGGTCATGTCAAGAAAGGGAAACCATTTTAACACATAAAAGCTCGATTGTTTCATTTGTAAACAGGTGATGATGCCAATAAAGCAGGCTAATGTGATCTATAGACGTTAAATGTTTATGTGTACGGTGCTCTGATGGCTATATTCCTTCTGAATGGTTTGATTGTGGTATTGGCAATAAAAAAAAAACAGTCATCAGTTCTTTTTTTCTGCAGTTTCTTTTTTTTTTTTTTTTTAAGTTAAGTGAGCCCGGGTAAAACTAAATCTGCCATTTTGGTTTGTGCTGAATTTCAAAAAGAAGAAAAAAACATTTACTTGTATTTGCACTTGCTAGCTCTTTTGTAGTCTTATACATTTTTTTTTTTTTTGGACTATCAAGTTAGAATGAAGTACAGGAATAAAATGAACAACTGCTGCATGCAAATGAGCTAAAGATGCTAAAAAGGCTGCTGTACTTTGCCATTTTTTCTCAAGTCATTTGTAGCGCATGAGGGCTGCTAATGTTTATTCAATACAAAAATGCTCCAAAATTCCCAGAGTTCATTCTTTAAAATATTGTACGCCATGTAAGGTTGATTCTTATACTGAAACAGGAATAGGAATATATACATCTCAAATCTCAAATCCAAAAAGTCTATTGGCCGGTTTCACAGACAAGGCTTAAACCTAGTCCCAGACTAAAATGCATGTTTGAGCTGTTTAAAAATTAAAAGCAACTTGCACTGACAAATCTTAAAATATGTTAGTGCCATTGATTTGTCTCAAGATGCACACTAGTAATGTTTTTTTATAAGGCACATTTATAAAATCTCCTTAAATGTCCTAATTAAACTAAGGCCTAATTCTGGCTCAACCTAAGACCTGTCTGTGAAACCAGGCCCACATGTGTTAGATTTGAGGTTATCTACATGCTTAAATTTACTCCATGCACTTTATACAATTAAAATATAATATATATTTATATATTATATAAATATATATATATATATAATTTAGTCATTCTCTTCCAGAAATTAGACTAAATATTGAAAACACTTCCTGCACGATTTTTGTCCATCAAAAGCTCTCTAATGAGAACAGAGATGAGATAGACATTTGCAAGTAGCAAATTGCGTTTTGTGTCTGATATTACTATAAAAATGGCTTGCAAAGTAATTTCATGCTCTCTCAACTGTATTCCTTCATCCTCAATTATTGTCATTTAACAACACTGTTTGTTGGTTTGTTTGTTTGCATGTTTGTTCATTTAGTTTTTTTTCTGATTGCATGCAGATGAGAAAAGCCCATGCAACAGCCAATACTTTCAGCAAGATAAATGCCAGTAGCTTTAAAATCCCCAACAAGCCAACATGATTATATTGTTGTGGAGCAACGCATTGATTCATCAGCCTGCGACTCACATTGATCCATAATGGAATTTATAGAAAGCGGCTCTGATGATTTGACCTCATCAACAGCTCTGCTCATTTGAGGGGGCAAATTATAATATAGCAACAAAGGTTTTACAGATTTAAAGAGAACCTATCATGCTTTTTTACTTTTCCAACCTTCTTTAGTGTGTAATGTTGCAGTTTATGCTTGAAAAAGGTCTGCAAAGTTACAAAACACAAAGTTTAGAAATAAAAAAAAAATGTTTTAATGACTCTAAAAATGTCAAGTGACATACACCTTGAATAGACTTCAGTGCACAAAAGTAACTAAACTAAAAATACTTTTATAATAGGATAATACATAAAAAAAGAACAGAACAGATATGCATAAAACGTTAAACAAAAATTCTTAACGTTAAACAACAAAAAAAAAAGATAAAAAAAATAAGACTACACTGTAAAAATCTCTACTCCTTATATTTTGTTTTTATTTTTTGCATGAGATTTTACTTCACAAAAGTTGAGATAACTTATTTTATTTTGTTAGTTCAAACACATTGCACAATTAAATTGTATAAACACAGTAAATTACATTTAGTTTAGTTTATAAATATTTATATTTTTCTTTTCATCTCTGGACGTTTACACCACAATGGCAATTTTGACTTTAAATCAATAATCAAAATGATTGATTAAATATTTTGCATATAATTTTACATTATAATTATGAACATGTTCATAGGAGATTCATGACTCATGTCACCATTGTCTGTATTTTTCAGGCGCATTTGCATACACAATAAACATCTACTCGCAAATCTTATTCTTTCTACACAGCATGTGCTGTCTCGTTTTATTTTTGTTATTTTCAATTATTGCGGATGAATGATACATCCGTGTAAACTGCCAATCATATGTCAGTTGTAATCGTCCTTGTCATAAGCGTGGTTCAGCGATGTCAATCAAATTCACATTTCCTGGTGTAACGGTGACAAATTGTGTGTATGACTGAGAGGTCTGATCCTCAGCAGACTCCAGCGGTACAATGAAGAAACCACTTCTAACCTGATATCCACATAGACACGCTTCTGTCCCCTTCAACACCTGACAGATAATATTTCATCATTTTCCTAGATACGGAGAGTGGCGAGACTCTATGTCCAGGGGCACATTGTGTGTTTACAGCCCTGGGTTGAGGTTGAATGGTGTCTGCACTGCTCCGCCACTGGCCATATGTACACTTTTAGACGGTGGTGCCCCTAAGGCATCATCTGCCTTGTATCCTGAAGCACTTTACAACAAAAATAAGAGGAAATCGAATGCCAGTTTGGTGTTTTTGGCTGCCTCCTGTGGTGCTGTGCCACTAGTTATAAATCAACATAGCCGACAAAACATCCTCGTCAAGCAGCAATACAATCCTATGATATAAAGGTTAAGAAATGCCCAGCGGGCTTGTCTCTGCATTGAGCTGATATATTTATTTATGCTTAAATTATCAAAGATTTAAAAAAAAAAAAAAAAAACATTGTGAAATTTACATTAAAAACTGGCAGCTGTGGTTTCCAGAAATTTACCATAAAAAATATGGTAGCGACAACGTTTTTACAGATTTAAAGTGGACCTATTATGCTTTTTTACATTTTAAACCTTCTTTAGTGTGTAATGTTGATGTTTGATCATGCAAAAGGCCTGCAAAGTTGCAAAACACAAAAAGCCCACTATGCAGTGCTATATTAGTAAGGACTCTTTCTGAGCTCCCTGAAATGTCTTGATTGAAGTTTTCTTCCAGGAATGTACAGGTCACAATATCTGTCGTTTAAATATTCCCGCCCAGGGCATATACAAAATAAAAAAGGGCCTGGTTGACTCGCATTAGTAGCATATAGAAACTTGCACAACGTCATATGCACAAATACAAAACACCATCATGTTAACACACAACTCTAAAATAATGCAACAAACATTCATTTAAAAGCATAAGATGTGACATAAAACAAAGAAACAAGAAAGTTATTTCAATGGAAAAACATCAAATGACTTTATTAAAACTGTATTTTTCTGTAAAACTACATAAAAATGTCCATTAGATTTGTTTTTTCACCGCATATGTACTGTAAAAACTTTTTTTTTTTCCTAAACTTAAATGTACAACGTTTATCCAATTGATTTGTCTAATGTATTTGAATTGACAAAATTCTTAACTTTTGAAAGTACAAGTAAAACTCAAAAAAGCACATTCAAAAAAAAGAAAAGAAACAAAATATAATGAGTTGAGTTTTTTTTTAACAGTGATATAAGGGAACTTACTGTAAACCAACGTTCACAGTAGCATTTTCAGTCTTTTACCATTAAA
The DNA here is from genome assembly GCA_026230005.1 of Gila orcuttii. Classification (NCBI taxonomy): domain Eukaryota; kingdom Metazoa; phylum Chordata; class Actinopteri; order Cypriniformes; family Leuciscidae; genus Gila; species Gila orcuttii. Next base: position 28,359,490 of record JAPDVR010000013.1, on the reverse strand, counting down.
ATTAAAATACATTTTTTTACAGAGTAGTATTTTAGCTAAAACTCAAACTAAGAGAGAGAGAGAGAGAGAGAGAGAGAGAGAGAGAGAGAGAGAGAGAGAGAGAGAGAGAGAGAGAGAGAGAGAGAGAGAGAGAGAGAGAGAGAGAGAGAGCTTGTATTCCCCTTTCAGCACAGGTCAATACACCTCTTTTGGATTCACAACATGTTAAGGTCATGAGGGAGCACAGATAAGCATATAGATTATTGTTAAATAGGAAATGTCAATACAAGCCATGCCAAGCCATGGCTGTTTTCTTTTAATGATCCTCTCAGAGATTCTAAAGGGCCGATAAATGACTGGTGATGGGTGGTTAATCCTGTCTATAGTAAACACTCCGGCTTAGCAGGTCCTACACTCATCTCTCTTTATCCAGGTTTCATAATTTATTGATAGAAAAACTTGCATCCGTTCTCCATAAGCCATCTGTAAATTGGAAGTCTGCCTCTCATAAAACGATCTGTTGATACAAGTATCTATTGCATTCTGTGGTGCGCATTCAAGCTTTACATAAGGGAGTTTTACTCCCTAAACTTATTCTGAAATACTGATGTACTAATGATTAGTCTTTATACCATAATATCAACAAAACCCATACAAACTATAAAAGTTTAAGAGCAGGTAAAGTCTGGTACCTGTTTAAAGCCAAAAGTGTTGTAAAGTACATAATCTCATACTTTTCTCTTAAGCCAGACTGATTGCATTAATTCAGATTCTTCAATATGTATTCATGGCACGTTTATATAATAGCACTGGGTAAAATGATTTACGTAATCATGATCAATGGGGGATATTCTGATAGAACATTCCTCTTGGCAGAAGAATGAAGGTGGAATAAGTTCAAGCAGTTTTCAGAGGAAAACTATCCATCACAGCTTATGTCTTTGGAGAAACAAAATTATGCAATGCCATCCAAACAGGCTGGAAATCAATTATTTGCCAAATATCTGTCAAGATGGTCTTTGGCATCAAGAAAGATTAAGAGCACAATTACACACTTTTAAAAAATAATTTAAACACCATTAGAAAAAGATATTCACTGTTGTTCAAAAGTGGTAATGCTACAAAATATGTATATTTCAAATAAATGCTGTTCTTTTAAACTTTTTATATTCATCAAAGAATCCTAAAAAAAGGGATCACGCGGCATTGGACAATGGAGCAATGGCTGCTGAAAATTCAGCTTTGCAATTAAATAAATAAAGAACATTTTTAAAAGTTTATTAAAAAAAAAACGGTTTTAAATTTTAATATTAATAATTCACAATAATTACTGTTTTTTGATTAAATAGTTGCAGCCTTAGTGAGCATAAGTGACTTCTTTCAAAAACATTTATAAAATCTTACCGACCCCAAATGTTGAATGGTAGTGTTAAAAAAAAAATAGGGGAGGCTATCTGTCATAAATGTCAGGGATATTTGTTAAATTTTTACTTGGGGAAGTTGTCACATGCATTTCATATTTTGCAATCGTATACAATTTTATTTCATACAATTCCAAAACAATGAATTTAATACTTTCTCCAATTTCCGATTTTCTGTGAATTACTTTGAGTTTAATTGTTTAAATGTTAAATGATTCAACTTTGCTAAATATCCAATTAATTGTCTGTTTAATGGTGGTTTCCATTGTGAAAATTAACTTACAGCATGTACTTTGACAACAGGCCCCACTGTTATCTTGTGTACTGGGCCATAACTGTTGAAATGCTATATAGCTTTTTTGTTTTTGTTGTTGTTGTTGTTGCTGCAAAAATCTATACAGAAATGTACAGTACTTGCTTCAAGAAAGTAGCCTAAGTAAATAAATAAATCACCTTCAAGGTCGGTGGTATAACTAAATCTTTGCACTGTAACTAATGACTTGTATAAAAGTTAGTTTTCAAAACAACAAACAAAATGTCTTCTATAATTAACTAACTAAACCACGCAGGGAAAATTCTGAGGGGCAATGAGTGAAAAGAGGAAGTGAGGTTTGTGGCTTGACAGCTCCAGAAACACATAAACACTCAAGGTTGTCGGCCTTACACAGAGATGAATGCACTCAGGTCCACTTCACTAATGAAAGAAATCATGACTATTCTTGAATGAAATATATAAACACACACACACACACACAACAGCTGCACACATGTACACACCCAAACACAAAAACTCACATAAACACCAGAAGCTATCAAATTAATTTCTGAAGCAGTGCAGTTTAAAATCTGAATCCCTTCTGCAGCCCTGACCTGCTGCCAATGTATATTTAATCAAGATGAATGACCTTTTTTGCAGTCTTTGTGTTTTCTGCAGCCCGACCAAGGAAATACATGGCCTTCGCTTTAAGTGATTGCTTCTGGAAGGCGAGGGAGCGGATTCATTCATTTCAAGACATTGAAATGTTTTCGCAAACATGGATTCCCTGTCGTGGTAAGAAGATTATCGCAGTAACCATTTGAACCAATAATGTAAAGAAGGTTGGGATATGTCTGAGGAATCTCATATCTGCCATTTCCCCATTCTGCTTATAAGCTTTAAGGCATTAAACATGAAACAGAAGAACATCCGAATATAGCCGGGTGTTTATGCATGCTATAACATGTTTGGATAAATGTAGCATATTCCTCTGCTACCCTGTCAGGGTTTATTTAATGAAAATGACTGCCAGCTTATTACATAGCTTCTTCTCAACAAATAAATAAATAAATGCATGGACATGAAATATTGGTTTGAGTTGAAAATATTGTATAGTCTTACCTGTACTGATTATAATACAGAGCCATGAAAGTAGTGCCCGTTTGAGTTACCTGATTGAGCGGAATAATGGTGGGTTTAAGCCATACCGGAAAGATCGATTTACGAGTTGAAAGCACGAGCTCCACCACAAAGTCGAAATAATGAACTTTCTTTAAGCCCTGATTTTCCGAGTTAGGGGCGTGTTATATGGTTCACATATGCGGCGTTTTGTTTTGACGGTCTTTTTTTTTTTCTTTTACAGTAAAACTAGCTAAATTGCAAAATACAACAGCACTGTACAATTACAATAGAATATACAGTATAACCTGCATAAATCGAACAAAAACATAAAAATGCTAAAACACACCTAATGCGCAGTCTTTAGGCCTATTCATCATTCTGTAGAAGTAGATTACATTTTTTTTTTTGCTGAAGGTACATTGCCATCTTGCTCCATTTAAAGTGACTTGAACACACCTGACATCGTAATTACGACTTCCCAACGCATAAATATCAACTTTCCATTAGGGATTAAACGCACCACGATTCATCCACCTTATTTTGCAATACGAAAGTAATCTATTTTTTGTACAAGTTTGAGACTTCCAATTCATTAGCAGATAAATAACTCACTAGAAGAATAACAAAGTGCAGTAAACGGTAAACCTATTTGCGCTACAAACCAGTGGGTTTCTAATTACAACAAATCATTAAAAGAAGAAATACCAGTTTGCAATATCAAGCAGCATTAAAAGTTGCACAGCTAAAATGAACCTGAGGTGGATGACAACGGAACCCAGACACATTCGATTTACAAATGGCCACATTCACACTTGCATTAAAAATAAGGTGGACACAGCGTTGTCATGGGAGACAGTAAATATAGGAAATATCTGACCTCTGAATACCACTGACCAGTCAAAATCAAGCATTCCAGTGCTTAAACTATCCAGGTAGCAAATATCATACCTCTTACTATCCCTATACATTTAGCAATCCATTCTAAAGATATTCCATTCACATCCTATGCCTTAGGGAAAACAAGAGGGACATGACCAGATCTCTGAACCAAGTCATAGGCTCTTGTGTGGACACCTATGCACTTCCTATTGTCTCTCAATGCTCAATATAGTGTCATTTCACACCATGTCAGATAGATTACCCATGTGCATATGATAACAATATGGGAAGGTATTTCTATAACATCTCTATACAAAGTAATTTTGCTATTGTCCACATTCAACTGAGCTCCACACAGTCAAAAAGGAGATAAGGGTCGGTCTTTCAAAGCTGTATTCATGTAGATGCACAGAAAGGTGTTGAACCGAAGGGGAAAATGTGCCAAGAATACACAACCACATAAGCAGAGAATAAAAAAAAGACAAATAGGCCTAAGTGCCAGTGTGAGCACAGAAAAGATGTCAGGCTGACATTAAAACATTTATTCATATTTCAAGTGGAAACTGCTTCTCTCTCTCGCAACCCACATTACTTGGATACAGGGTCAGGCAATAAATTGTTGACCAACTGTATAATGCATCAATGTCTGACTTGAAATGCTCAAAGAGATCAAGTCGACTCTCTCTGGAATAAAGAATAACCTGCTTTCTTCTGCAACCCTGTTGCCATTAACATTTGAAAAGGGCATGGAGAAAGAATAAAACACTAAAAAAAAAGAGGTGAAGAATGGATGTAAGCGAGGTCACGGCGGTGATTTAAGAGCCATGTACACCTTCATGCTGCTAAAATTACACGGCAGAGGCTTTTTGTTTTTGCACCATGATGTCAAATAGATGAGACATAAACAGACGTCCCCACAACCTCCTCACCATGGCAACATGCTGAAGAAACAGTCATCTACACCCAATAAATCTGAGGTTCAGTGTTGTCCTGGGAAATTATCACAAGTAAATAAACAACAAAAATGTATGCATTTCACTGTATTAGATAAGCCAAGTGCCAAATGCATACATGTGATGCTTTTATTTCCCAATTCAATTTTTGTTCTGTTGGGATTTATTCATTTTGCTTGGAATCTGTGCTGATGTGAATATATCAATTATGATTTGATCTAATGTAATTGCATTTACACTTTTAGGTGTCCAGATATTTTGGGGGTCACATTAAAAAAAGCCATTTAGAACCAAAAATGTCTTTGAAAAAACTCCATTGGAATTATTTCTGATCTAGTGTATTAATTTGGCCTTGTGTCATACAATTAACAGCACCAGTTCTCTAACTGTTGAGGAAAGTCATTGTAAGTACTTCCCAACTCATCACTGTATAATTAAGCTTCGCCTTTGCTTATGCAACAAAAGTTTTTGTCCTCTTCTTTCAGATATTCCCAGCAGGATAACATTGTCTGAGCAATTAAAGGAACCACTGATGTAATTAGGGAGCTTGACGCCAATCCTTGATCATAAAAATGAAGACGCAGGTTGGAGGAAGCCCATGGCACTGTCTGTGTAATCTCAGTTACATTGCTTGTAATTGTAAATGGCCTACTAAAAAAGAAAAAAAATCAATTGTGAGTCACTTCTGCCCCCTTGTGGTTAGACCTTGCATTGGATTTATTAACTTGATAGATGATTTGTCTTCAAATAAAAAGGTCAAAATTATGCATTTAAGAATACATATACCCTCATATATAGTCTATAGTTAGACATCTAAAAGAAAAAAAAGGCATTTCCACACAACTGAAGGCAGCATATACAGTATTTCAATATTGAACTATATAAATATCTATTATCAACTGCATGCTTTAAGACAACAAAATTCAATTGCTATTGTCATTTTGCTACCTAAAAAAGATAAAATGGTTAATCTCTAGAAATAAAACTCTGTGCAGCTATTTTTTCCTCCCTACATTGTTATCAGATAGAAGCTCATATTTCTAAGATATCAAACCATCAATCAATAAACCAAAATCCTATCTCTGATGACCTTGCTATTCCTTCCCCCCAGAGGAGACTGATAAATGAGGTACAGATTGTAGGAGTTTAAAAATCAAATATAAGTAATCAATGTATGCTTCCAATTGTATTATAAGCCTCCACAAGAGAATGCTGTAAATAAAGTAGTCTGTAAAGCTGACTTGGCAGCTCCACAAATCTGAGAAAATTCATACCATCTATGAGAAACCCTTTCGCATCTCACTCGCAATGAAAATGTAGGATGAAAAATGAAATGGTTTATGAAAGATGACATGTCCTGTTTGGATACTATGAAAGAAAGAAACTGAATATTAAATTTAAACCATGCTTTTCTCTCCTGAAATTGTTTCCAAAAAATTGAGGTATGAACACCTCACAAGCTATGGCTCCATCACAATGCCAGAGATAATGATGCCTTTACCAATGGCTTACAATGATAGAGAAAAACATATTACTTCAGACACCATGTCACAAGAAGGAAGTCCACAGGTGAATCTTCAACCTGCGTGTACATATATTTTTCATCAAAATCGACCACAGTTGTACAGAATTCCAATTCAGTTAAGCCATCATCTGACATCAAGCATTATTGTATAGGCTACATTTTCTGTTCATATGCTGATCGACTTTGATGAAAAAAGTGTGAACCCAGAGGAAGCATTCACCATGAAACGGCATGGCTTTACTGTCATCCACATGTCTATGTAACCACAAAGCAACAAACCCACAAAAAGAGAACATTTTGATTCAACATGCTTTTAAGCATCTTTTGACATTTTGATAACAATTAGCATAACGAAGTCTGTATTTATTTTAAAATAGGACTGCTTTACAGAGACAGAACAACTAATACCACAAAACATCACAGGAATCCAATCAATCCATCGCTACTTACATACGCTGAAATTGTTGATTGTTGTTTTCCCACCAAAATGATGTCACTTCCTGGAAGACGGTCTTTTAATAATTAAAGGGATATTGCAATCGAGACTGCTCGGATAAAAGGTGGTAAAGCGTGATTTATTTAAAACAGAAAAATGAAGAAACCTGGAATATATCTAAATAAAAGGCAGTTTGTCATATTAGAAATGTGCAGAGAACCAGGAAACATGGCAGACATAATATCAAAAACATTTATTCAAACATCATTTTTTTAATCGATTTAAGATTGACCCACATTAAGTTGCACTAAAAGTTGCTCTACTGTTGTCAAAAACCAAACTTTTCATCCTTAAAAAAATAATGAGTATACTATTGTTATCTAATAGGCCAATATTAACATATGTATGATGGAGACATGAAAATGTATATAGCAGGAATGACTTATTTCTAAAAGCAGATCTAACAAATATTATCAATTCATTTTGTTTTCCCCTCGACAAGCCACGCCCCTGTAGATGACGCACGGCCACTGTGACCAATGACGCTTGAGAGGGGCGTAGTTCGGCTCATCACCGCCTATCACGGAACACGCAAGTCAGCTGATTATGTTGCAGGAACGCACGAGATAGAATGAACGTAGAAAATCAATGTTTTGTGTTTTGTAGTATTTTTCTCTGTATCAGTGTTTGTTTAGGCGAGGACTACGATTTAGATGATAAAACTGGTTTAGGACGATCGTTTGATGGCATTGGTGGTTTAAGCGGTGGTGGGGTGAGTGTTTTACTTTAGTGCGCTTCCTTTTCTCAGAGCTTCTAAAGTGCTTAGTTAGTGAAACTTAACAAAAAACGCTAATGTCTGCGTGAAACCCGATGTGTTTAACTTACAGGCAACCTCGCGTTTACTTGTCAATTATGCTGAACCATATCGGAGTCAGATACTAGACTACCTATTCAAGGTGTGTTTGCTTAGAAAGGAATCTAATCAGGCTACATTTGATGTAAAATTAAGTCTATATTTACGTTATAGACATGTCAATGTGTATTTAACAGCCTAAATTTGGAGCCTCATTACAAATACTGAAGGTTGAAATTGGAGGCGATGCTCAGACAACAGGTACATACAGAGCAGTTTCAGTTTTAAAACCTCTAATAGTGAAGGTGTGTTTGCAATATCCAAATGATCTATTGAATGTAATGATTTACAGATGGAACCGAGCCCTCACACATGCACTATGAAGACGATGAGAATTATTTTAGAGGATATGAATGGTGGCTTATGAGGGAAGCTAAGAAGAGGAATCCAAACATCACCCTCGTAGGTAAAAATTACATTTAGGGAAACCATGCACAAATACTTCTAGTGCTTATGCACATGCAATCCCAAATTGTATTTTGTTTTGTATTTACCTTTAATATATTTTTTTAATCAATAGGTCTGCCATGGGCCTTTCCAGGATGGGTTGGAAATGGTGAAAACTGGCCTTATGGTTTCCCTGATATCACTGCCTCTTATGTGGTGTCATGGATTATTGGGGCCAAGCAGTACCATGACTTGGATATTGATTATGTCGGGGTAAATGCATCTCATATATTCCATTATATTTTTAAAAAAATTCTGTGGCCATATTCCTAATCTAATTTTTTTGTTTGTACAGATATGGAATGAAAGGCATTTTAACAGCAAGTACATAAAGGTAAGTACTGTCAAAAATGTCAGATTCATAATAAACTATTTTCATCCAAGCATTTTCTTCTTCTTTTTTTACATTTAATATTTTTAGGTGCCTGCATTGTGGCTTCCTAAGTTCCTATTCCCTTGCTCCCCTCAGAATAACATGGTTAAGCAATAGGTCGTTTATGCTAATATAATCTTTTCTGCAGATTTGAACAAGGTTTGCTGTTCAAGTTCTGTGGGAAAATGTATATGTAGTTCATCGGAATATAACAGTTATAGACTCAAACCTACATTGTAATATTACAATATTACAACAATTTGTATTTCAAATAAATGCTATACTTTTGGATGTTCTATTCATCAAAGAATCACAAAATTATATTAAGCACCACAACTGTTTTCAACATTGATAATAATAAGAAATGTTTCTTAATCCCCAAATCAGCATATTAGAATGTTTTCAGAAGGATTATGTGACACTGAAGACTGAAATACTAAATACTGAAAATTCAGTTTTGCCATGACTTTTACATTTTTGCCATAAATTACACTTTTAAATATATTAAAATTAAAAAAAGTAATTTTAAATCTCACAATATTACTGTTTTACTGATATCAAATAAATGCAGCCTCGGTGAGCAGAAGAGACTCAATAAATTAAACAACCTGACAGACCCTAAACTTTTGAAAGGTGGAATAATGGTGCCTGTTTTATTATTATCTGTTTACATTGGTACACATACTGCATATGAAATTTAAATGACATTTCTCTGCCTTGTTTACTAGCTTTTACGATATACACTGGATAAAAGTGGTTTGGAGAGAGTTAAAATCATTGCCAGTGATAACCTCTGGGAGCCGATCACCTCTGTTATAATTGCTGACAGAGAGCTACAAGATGCTGTTGAAGTCTTAGGGTATGATAAATTTTGTTTTTAAATTAATGATTACTTATTACAATATACGCATCCTATTTTTAAAGATGAAAGAATGGAAATAAAATGCACTAGCATGACATGTGAATAATGGTGATGCAAGATCTTGCTGTTGGAATTGTTTGACTGACAGGGTTCATTACCCTGGAACCAACACTGTTCCCAATGCCCTGAAGACTGGGAAAAAACTGTGGTCCTCTGAAGATTACAGTACCTTTAATGACAACGTTGGCGGAGGCTGCTGGGCCCGAATTCTCAACCAGAACTACGTCAATGGCAAAATGACAGCGTATGACAACTCTCATAAAGACCTTTTTCAAATTTCCCTTTTTATCATACATTCATTTCACAGAGTGCATTTGACAATTGGAAAAGCAATAGTTTGTGTTCTCTTATAGGACCATATCTTGGAACCTCCTTGCTAGTTATTATGAGGACCTTCCCTTTGGAAGGGATGGACTAATGACTGCAACGGCGCCATGGAGTGGAAATTATGTTGTTGAGTCCCCTATCTGGATAACAGGTATTATCCAAACACCTGTGTATTTTTATGCACTCTATATATGCATTAATTTTATATGCGTCATGTAAGATCATATAGAACATGTGTGATGCAACTAACAAAGTATCTGATTCATAAAATCCTATAAGCCCACACTACCCAGTTTTCTGAGCCTGGCTGGACATACCTGCAGACAGTGGGACACTTCACACATGGTGGGAGTTATGTTGCACTGACTGATAAGAGAGGAAATCTAACAATAATCACTGAAACTATGGTGAGACTTTTAAAAATTGACCTTCTAATCAATTAGCATAACGTACACTACTGTTCAAAAGTTCGATAAGATTTTTTTTTATATATATTTTTGAAAAAAGTCTATTTGCTCTCCAAGGCTGCATCTATTTGATTAGAAATACAATAAAAATAGTAATATTGTGATATATTACACATTTAAGTAAACTCTTTTCAATTTTAATATATTTTAAAATGTAATGTATTCCTGTGATGGTAAAGCTGAATTTTCAGCATCATTTCTCCAGTCGTCACATGATCCTTCAGAAAACATTCTAATATGCTGATTTGTCGCTCAAGAAACATTTCTTGTTATTATCAATATTTCATATTTTGTGGATGAATAGAAAGTCAAATGTAAATCTTTTCTAACAATATAAATGTTTTATTGTCACTTTTGATCAATTTAATGCATCCTTGCTGAATATAAGTATTAATAATAATAAAAATCTTACTGACCCCAAACCTGTACATTTGATCTCTTAATGTTTTTTATATTTGTATGTAAACATATTACTCTATTTTTTATGGGTTTTTTTTAGACCCATGACCACTCTGTGTGTATAAGACCTCCACTGCTTCCCTATAATGTCACGGTCCAGAATGTAACATTCCATCTGAAAGGGACTTTTGTAAGTGCTGTTTGATGTGGTTTAAATGAGTTTATAATGGACTAAATGAATTCATGGTAATATATGGAATAACTTTTTTTTGACAGGCTTCAATCAGTGAGTTGCAGGTGTGGCATTCAAAGTTTGATTTCAAGACAAATAAGACAGTCCTCTTCCAAAATCTCAAGCCTATTAAAGTAAGTACATACACAAAATCAAGAAAATTAAAGAATTGTCTCATGATATAACCTCTTAAAAACAGTAAGGTATAGGGGTATATTTTTGATTTTGCCTGGGTTCTTAAAAAACACTAGGTTCAGTAGATTGATTTTTCTAATAATTATTTACGGATGTGTGTTTCACAAAATGACATCTAATGTAATATTTCTGTGTGAATTGTGAATGCTGTAGGTAATTGAGGGGTCTTTCAGCATTGAGTTTGATGTTGACGAGATATACACATTTACTACTGTAACAAATGGTCAGAGAGGGAGTTACCCAGATCCTCCACCCACTGCTCCCTTTCCTAAAAAATACAAAGATGATTTTGATGTCCGTAAGTAGCTTTTTTTATTTTTATTTATTTTTCACATACTTTTCACCCAACAGTCTGTGTAACTAACAATTCGACTTTGGCTTCCTATCTCTCAGGTGGAAATCCATATTTCTCAGAGGCTCCAAACTTTGCAGATCAGACAGGGGTCTTCGAATACTTCACGAACCTGACGGATCCTGGACCTCATGTTTTCACTCTGCGACAGGTGGTCACTCAGCGTCCGGTGACCTGGGTTGCAGATGCTGATCAGACAATAAGTGTTATTGGTGATTATAAATGGTGAGAGCAGCAGTGTTAAATATGGTTTGCATAACATTTGTCAGGATTTTATGACTATTATGTACAGGGCCGTCCCAAGCATGGGGAGGGGCCCAGCGCGAGTTCGAGAAAGCGGACCAGCGCGGGGCCCAGTGCGATCACATGGCCCTGATTATGTACACACTACCGTTCAGAAAGTATGGGGTCAGTTAGATTTACTTCTATTTAGCAAGGATTCATTAAATTGTGCAAAAGAGACAGTAAACACATTAAATGGTAATGCCTGCTGAAAATTACATAATAAAATAGAAAACAGTTATTTTAAATGGCAATATTTCAAAATATTACTGTTTTACTGTATTTTTTTTATCATATAAATGCAGCCTTGGTGAGCATAAGAGACTTGTTTAAAAAAAAGGTTACTGACTCAACTTTTGAATGCTATTTTACTTGTGTGAATTAAGAAAATAATAAATAGAATGGTAAAGGGAATGTGATGATGTGGGGCTATTTTAATTCCAAAGGCCAAGGGAACTTTATCAGGATGCATAGTATCCTGGATCCATGTACTGTATAAAGCTATTTAAATTGAGGTGACGAGACTTTTTAACAGCTCTATGTATTTTACAATTATCAGGCATGACCTAATGGTGTCATGCGACGTTTACATGGAGGCTGTGCACACTGGTGGAGTCTTCATTGCTGTCAGAGTGGATAAAGGTGGAGGCGTCGTCCGAAGTACAAAGGGAATCTTTTTCTGGGTGTATGCAGATGGCACCTACAAAGTCACCAATGACCTCAGTAAGCATCTGAAAAATAAAAGTTTTTTTCTTCCCCTACTGCTGTAAGTTTGACTAGCCCAGGTCATGTATCCAAAACCTTTGATTGACAGGTGGAATGACCGTTCTTGCTGAGGGACTGTCTGGAACTAGAGCGCGTGCATGGTACACACTGGCCCTTACAGTCAAGGTTTGTTGAATTATAAAGAAATATTCCTACACAGATTTGTTGCCGAGTTTTTCCTCCATTTTAAGTCTTACCTGTTGTGACTTGATTCTCATTTTACCGCACTTTTGGATTTGCACTTTTTCATAAATAAACGCAGCTGATCGGTTATTTCTTTTTGTTTTTAGGGAAACTATGCATCAGCAGATCTCAATGGCTATGCCCTGTGGAAAAATGCAGTGCTCTGGGAGCCACGACATGGATGGGCGGCCATAGGCACTAGTTCTTTTGAACGGGCACAGTTTGATAACTTTGCTATAGAGGCTTTAGTCTGATCTTTTTCGGTTTGCCATTGTTGTGACGCTGTAAACAACCAGACTGGAAACACATTTTCTTGTATCTGACTAATGTGATTAATTTTTAAGGTTTCAGATATGCAGCCATACCCAATGTGTGTTAATAATAATAATAATAATAATAATTAAAGCTGCAAGCAGCATTTAGCGGTGTTCAAGCAGTTAAGGCATTTAAGATTTTTAACCACACAAGCATCAAAAGACATTACGTTTTATGTAGCAAGCATTTAACCACTGATATCATAGATGGAATAGACCATGTTTTAGCATGATTTACCATGATATACCACATTTTAGTGTGATCTTTCATGATTTACCATGTTCCAGTATGATTTACCATGAATCTAGCATGATTTACCATGATTTACCAAGTTCTAGTATGATTTACTACGTTCTAGGATGATTTACCATAGAGCAGTGGTTCCCAAACCTGTCCTGAAGGACCCGTTTTCTCTGTCTCTCTAATCAATCACACCTGATTCAACTCATCAGCTCATTAACCTATGCGATTATGAGCTGATGAGTTGAATCAGGTGTGTTTGATTAGGGTTCCCAACACTGCCATAGAGTACTGTGATTCTAGCATGATTTACCATAGTTTATCATGATTTACCACATTGCTAGCATTGATGTGAAGTGTCAGAACAAATGAAGTGATAAACTCTGAGAAAATATGATTGTGTTATAATAGTAATTGTTATACAAGTGATTTTATAGTGTCTAAATATGAATGCACCTGTTAAAAGACTTCATTAATAAGTAGAATGAGCCAATAAGTGGTCTTCTACTGCCCTCTGCAGGCCACTTTCATTTTGACAGTTTTTCCATTTTAACTCCTTTATGCAAGCTTACACACACACACACACACACACACACACACAAAATCATTATGAAAATATATTTGAATGTTATTTCATACATGTCTTTGCAAACTATTAATCAGATTATTCAGAATTTATTCAGAAACATAGGACTACACACACATTCTGTTGTAGATACAGAGATTTGAACTATGTCTCATTCAGGATTCACATTTGTCAATGTGACAGAATTGTCAATAGTGATACTTCAATAGATGAAATTTGACTTAATGTGATTGTAAATGTTAAAATAGTAATTTTATAAAGTCTAAATAGTAATTTTGTCACACTACTCAAGTATAATTCATATTTTAAACAGCAGGGGGCAGTAAAATACTACTTATTGGCTTAATATGCCATTATATTCATTTAATTTTCCCATTTTTAACTGTTATAGAGGCAAATTTTGTCCGATCTGTCTGAAATTTTTCATGATTGTTTGGAGTCATATGGCACATGTTCTGACTTGTTTTTAAGAAGATCTGAGCATTCATTGAAGAGATATAAGCTTTTGGGGACACTAGGTCATGGCTACATTGTGAAGTGACCCTATTATAGCCATCCAAATGAAGTTGTTCAACTTTTTCTGATAATTATTGATCTAGAGAGTCCAGAGAATTGTACTGCACTGGTTTTGAACATTATGATATGAACATTACATGATAATAAATGCAAAACACCATTTACAGCAAATACAGGCAATTTACCATAGGAAATACATTGTTTCAAAGCTTTTTAACAGTTATAGCGCCACCTATGGTCCGATCTCCATAAAATTTGGCATGCTTTTTAAGGATGTTATGTCACATATGCTCACCAATTTTTGTGAAGTTCTGAGTTTTCGTATAGGATTTATAGGCTTTTGACTATATTTTGCCACGCCCATTTTATAAATGACCCTGTTATAGCCAACCAAATGCCAAATTTCAACTTTTTTTTGATAATTATTGATCTAGAGAGTCCAGAGAATTGTCCTAGACTGGTCTGGTTCCGATCGGGCGAAAATCCTAGGACTAGTTCGCAAAAGTAGGTTTTAAACATATTTGTGAATATTTAATGAACGATTTGATTGACAGCAATGGTTCTAGAGGCAAAGTTGTTCAGCATGAGGAGATCTATCAAATGATATGCATTTTGTGGGGATGTGTGCCACACCACGTGATTACAGAGCCGTAAAACTTGTTAGCGCCAACTAGTGGCCGATTTCTTTCAAAACTCTTACAGACCTCTTGGGCCATGAGTCGAACATGCCCATCGAGTTTCGTTCCGATCGGCCTCCGTTAACCTCGTCTCACAGGTGCTCAAACTTCATTGGCCGATGGCGGCCATGTTTTTTGAGATACGCCAATGTCCTTTTATACATACATGGGGCCTTGGACCAAGACACTGCATACCAATTTTCAAGTCAATCGGACCAATGGTCAGGTGGTCACAGCCCTATTTATGTTTTTTTAATGTTATAGCGCCACCTAGTGCCCAATCGTCGCGATTTTTTTACTGTGACCTCAGAATGAACTTATTCACATGTGTACCGAGTTTGGTGAAGCTATCTCATTTACTTCTTGAGTTATAGCCATTTTAGTAAAATAGGCTCCGCCCACAACGTTCATTTTGCGCCCCCTAGCGACCGTGAATCAAAATTTCAACTTTTTTTCGATAATTATTGATATTCAGACTCCAGAGAACATTTTGGCACTGGTTTGGTTCCGATCGGGCGAAAAACCAGGGACTAGTTCGCAAAAGTAGTTTTTCGACAAAATTCAAAATGGCGGAAAATCTATCATGGCGGAAATGAAATCGGAGATATACGTTTTTTACTTCAGGTTTCCAGCTTTCCAGAGATATAAGACACTTGAGTCTACGACATACGGTCTAGGAGTTATGAGCAGTTTTGCGCAATTGGTTGCTATAGCGCCACCTATGGGCCAATCGGGCTCATAATTTGATAACCTCTCCTCGATTTTTGTACTACCATCTGACAAAGTTTCAAGTCTCTAGCACTTACGGTTTGGTCTGCACGATGCGTTTTACGGCAGAATAATAATAATAATAATAATAATAAAAATCAGCACAAATACAATAGGTTTTCAGCACTTCGTGCTTGAACACCTAATAATAATAATAATAATAATTATATATAATTTAAACCACTTGTGTGATTCAGAATTTCTGAAAATTAACAATATTGTGTCTACCAAGGATCATCCCCATCTGCAAGTAAATCAGATAATTCGTCATCTAGCTTTGACCAGATAATGACCACAAATTACCAGCATGATCAATCATGCACAATATCAGTGCTTCATTGTGAATATACAAAAAATAAAATCAGTTGATACAAAACCACAAATGTAAAATATTGATAATCTTCTCTCTTTAGAATGTCAGAACAATTGACATTGATTCTTACTGTCAGCTCCCTTATGAGATAAATCTCCTCTTCTGAAAAGTTTTTCCTGGTCTAAGCACGATGTTATGCCTTGAGGAAGACGATTTCCTTGCATGCAGTCACATAACCATTCACTTTCAAAACAGATAAACAAACAAAATAAATAATTATAATATGGACAGCAAATGACAACCAATGCAAGATCTTTTTTTACAGCTTAGTCAAAAAATGTATACATTTAAATGAAATTAACGTTAAATGTATACACACACAATATGTATATGTGTGTGTGTGTGTGTGTTTTGTTATATTATTTATAGAGGCTTTTAAGCGCATACACAATGCGTTTAGTTTTATATTTTAGTTCTGAAGACATTGCGAATGCATCCGTTTCCTAGCAACAGGACAACAACAACACAGGATGGCGGACAAGACTGAGGAGAAACCGCAGAAATCCACACGGGTTTTTATCAACACTGTTGATAATTACACAACAAAAAATTTTGCAAAGGTAAGTTATTTTATTACTTTTTATAATATTGCATAATTGCACCGTAGTTGCAGCGGTACAAATGCATTATTAAACCTCTAAAAAATCCACATAACGTTAGTCGAAACTGGTAAAGTAAGTTTTAAGTTAACGTTAGCCCAATAACGTTAACTTAGCTACTTACAGTGGAATTAGAAAGATTGGGTAACTGTTAGCTAGCTTCAGATGAATTACAGCATGTCACTTCTAGACACTGCTTGAAATTAGGGCTATTATGTCCATACTTTATTATCCTGTATTTAGTTTTTAGACTCGTGTGTAGTTGGTGCATCTCTTGTGGACTTTGGTGAGGCTGATGTGGAGGAGGTAGAAGAAGACAGGATGCAGGATGAGCAACCAAAAATCAAAGATGCAACCTTCCAAATTGTGGGAACAGTTTCCAGCCAAACAGAGGAGAAGTGCAGTTTTATCTCTGAAGAGTACAGCGTAAATAAATCAACTATGTACTACAGCATTATGCAGAAGATATGTCTTTCATATGTTGTTACTTAACTACTGTCAGTGACAGTCTGTCACTTTACTATTTTTTATAACATCCCTTTTCATCTCTACTAGCACTTGAAGCGTGAAGAGCTTCTCCATCATCTGATGAAATGTGATGTGATAATTTTTGATATTACTCAGCATGCTGATCAGATAGCTGAAGCACAGTGGGCCGTCTCAGGTATCACATTATTATTTAGTCCATGTGCTACTTCCTGCTATGAACCTTTTTCTTGAGCAGCTAGTTAAATTATCATCCAATCACAGCTCTTCATAAAGAAATGGACACTTTTTCTGGGCACAAGATGTTTATCCTGGTGTCAACCATCATGACGTGGGCTATGTCTAAACCAGCCGATAAAGTAGGAATAAGAACACTGTTATCAATTATCAAGTAGGCTACTTTATTGATCTGCATGTAAACATGATTAAAAGGTTGTATTGATGAATATTTTAATTCCACAATAGGATGACCCAGAGATTCCTTTTACAGACGAGCACTACAGGAAAAGAAAAGCACACCCCAACTTTCATGATCATATCGAATTGGAGAAACTTGTAGTCAAATTAGGCAAAACTGTAAGCAAGAAACCTTGTGGGATAATAATTTTTCCATTTTAGTTGAAAATTCATGCAATATTAAACAATTGTACACACTAGTTATGGTAAAATATTTCAACACTTCACGTGAGCATGTCTTTAAAAGTGTGAAGTTCATATTTATTTATGAATGATTTTCAGAAAAGCTCCCTGTTCTCTACATATGTTGTTGCATCAGGGCTACAATATGGAATGGGAGAACACATATTTCACTTGTTTTTTAAGGTAAATCATATTGGACAGACATTTAAAAAATATTACTTTTGTAAATACTTTTTACTAATTGAAATGCTGAAGTTAAATAGTTTGTTGTGTTGCGTTGCTCTATGTAGATGTCATGGGTGGGTGAAGTCTCTGAGGTGCCCATCTTTGGTGATGGCTCCAATATTATCCCCACTATTCACATCAATGATCTGGCAGGGTTAGTATAATTGTGGAGCTTTTTATTACATAATCCATGCAAAAGCTAAATTACCGGGCATTTACATCCATTTGATTCATATTCATTAAGAATCATCCAAAATGTCATTGACCACAAGCCAAAGCCACAATACATTGTTGCTGTTGATGACTCCAAAAACACAATGGAGGATATCATAAAGGTGAGATTTTACACTATTCAGTATCTTTATATATATATATATAAATTATTATTATTTTTTTTAAGTTAATGGTTTTCATGCAAGGACATCTTCTTCCTCAAGGCAATAACACTTGTGCTTGGGCCAGGAAAAACTCAGAATGTTTCAAAAGAGGAGATTTATCTCATACGGGAGCTGACAGTAAGAATCAATGTCAATATTGTTCTGACATTCTACAGAGAAGATTATCAATATTGTACATTTTTGGTTTTGTATCAACTATGATGTCTTTTTACTTTCTTCAGCAAACAGATATTGATTCTTTGCTTGTCAACCTTCGTATTGAAGCACTGTATCTGAAAGAGAATTTTAACATCCAGTGGGTGTCAGAATATGGCATGGTTGAAAACATTGAGCAGATCACTGAAGAATACAAGCAGACCAGGGGATTGTTGGTACGTTGAAATTCTCTAGTTATACGTTTATTTTTGGTACTTCTTTTATGTTGGGCTTTTTGGCTCAATCTAAAGTTTCACAGTACAAGCACCGACATGTGTTTGTGTGTGTCCCAGCCCCTTCGTATCTGCATCCTGGGACCACCTGCTGTTGGGAAGAGCACTATAGCAGAGAGGATATGCAAGCATTACAGACTTCATCATGTTAAACTTAAGGATACAATCACTGAAACATTAGACAACCTGGTGAGTGATTTACAACACCCAGAATTTATTATGAACCAGCAAAGCATGTTCAAATAATTCAGATTTGATTTAAAAAATAAATAAATAATGTCTATATAAACAGCTCCCTGCAGTGAACTTTTCTGTTTTTCTACATTGAAAAAATAAATATAAATTTTATAGATTTTATACTGATGCTTAGTATAATTAATCAGGAGTCGTGTATTCAAACGGAGGACATGGAAAATGATGAGGGTGAAGCTCAGGAGTTTCTGGACACTCTGAAGGAAAACATGAATGAGAATGAAGGTTGTATATTTGTAATTCTTTTTGGTGCTTTATATTGAAATTATATATATTAAGTTTTTTTTTTTGTTGTTGTTGTTTAGGACGACTGGATGATCAATATGTGATTCGTATAATGAGGGACAAACTCAGGACTAAACCCTGTATGAACCAGGGTTTTGTTTTGGACGGTTTCCCTAAGACATATGAGCTGGCGAAGCAGTTATTTATTGGTGAGAAATTTGCCTTTTTTAGGTGATATATGAACAAATTAAATCATGATTCTGATTAATAATACATGAGTTTTGATTTGCTTCATGGTTATTTAAATATTCAACAGGTGATGAAGAGCCTGAAGACTTGCAATCTAAACACGAGAAAAAGATCATCCCAGGTGTGTAATTTATTAATATAATGTATAATGCAGATTAGAAATGCCTTTTTTTCCCCAGACTTCTCCATCATAATTATTAGCCTTAAGATTTGAGTCTTGCATGACTGATTTGAACTCATTTAACTACAATACTGTTCAAAAGTTTAATGTTTTTGAAAGAAATCTCATGCTCGCCAAGGCTAAATACAGTAAAATCAGTAATATTGTGAAATATTATATATTTTTAAATAACTATTTTCTATTTTAATATATTTTCAAATGTAATTTATTCCTGTGAGCGCAAAAATGAATTTTCCACATCTGTTACTCTTCAGTGTCACATGATTCTTCAGAAATCATTCTAATAGTTATTTGAAACTTTTCTTATTATTATCAATGTTGAAAACGGTTTTGCTGCTTATTATTTTTGTGAAAACTGTGATGCATATGTTTTCAGGGGTCTTTAGAAATTTTAAAAGGTTAGCATTTATTTGAAACAAAATATTTTGCAACATGATAAATGCCTTTACTAACACATGAATTGACTGTATCCTTGCTTAATAAAAACCTTACTTTTTTAGCTCAGCTTTACATTATAGTGGTAACTTTTGTGAACATGTTCAATAAGAGGTGTTGTATTTGTAGACAGAATACCCACAACTCATTTAAAAGAAATATTGTAACAAGTGGCTTTGAAATTCACTATGAACCTAGAGAAACAATCATTTGTCTGTTCTCCAGAGTTTGTGTTCTCTGTTGACGCCAGTGATGATTTCCTGAAAACCCGCGTTCTGAATCTGCCCGAGACTGTTGTAGAGGGAACTTCCTACACCCCTGAAAAGTTCCCATGCCACTTGGCCCGTTTCAGAGAGAGAAACGTAGAGGATCAGACAGTGCTGAACTTCTTTGAGGACCTAGAGATTCATCCTGAGCACTTAGGTAACATTGAAGGAGTGAACCAAATCCTGTTTTAATGAAGTGCAGTAATACTGCATCTGTTGAGCTAGCTAATACACACCAAGCATAAAGGTACGGCCATATTTACAGCTGTTCTGTGAAAATACAGTCATTTCAATAAGAATCCACGCAAATTTTGCATGAGTGCGAAAGATTTCCACAAACAGATTTCGCAATGGGTTCAAGAGAAAGCTGCTTGGTTTGGAAGTGACTTCGGTGTGAGACGCACTCATAGGATGTGTTCACACTTTGGTTTGATTAAAATGAACTCAGGTGCAATTGCTCTGTAAGTGCAGTTCATTTGAATAAGTGTGAATGTTGCCATCAAACCTTGGTGTGCACCAAACAAGCGGGCCGAGGTCCGAGACCCACCTTTTCAGGCCGCCATGTACTCACCCTCAAGTTGTTTCAAACCTGTAGGAACTTATATCTTCTGCTGAACACAAAAGAAGATATTTTGAAGAATGTCGGTAAACAGACAGTTGATGGACCCCATTGATTTCCATAGTAGAGAAAAAAAAAGACTATGGAAGTCAATGGGGTCCATCAACTGTTACTGAAATTCTTCAAAATATCTTCCTTTGTGTTCAGCAGAAGAAATTAATTCATACAGGTTTGAAACAACTTGAGTAAATGATGACAGAATTTTTTTCATTTTTAAGTGAACTATTCCTTTAAGTTGTCACTCCTGTCAGCTAAGAACAGGAAACTGAGGTTACAATTTGCACAGGCTTACTAAAATTGGACAACCGAAGATTGGAAAAAAACATTGCCTGGTACCTGACGAGTACTTCCAGCAGGATAACGCGCCATATCACAAAACTCAAATCATCTCAAACTTTTTTTTTTTAACATGACAATGGATTCACTTTACTCAAATGGCCTCCACACTGTGAATGCTAAACGAACCAGGAATTGATGTATCATTTTCTTTTTTTGGTCCGTACCAAAAAAACCAAGACAACCGAACTACAAGTGTGAACACACCCTTACATCGCTACACTATTGACAATAAAATACCTTTTTGCCTACAAAATTTCACTAATGTGACCTTACCTTTAGGAGTGGTATTGTGACGTTTCAACAGTTTTGACTGGCATCTCGCATACCTTGCTTGAAAAGTGTGCTTGTGCTATATTTCTTTACAATAAATACGACTTGATTTAACTAATGTGATTAAATTCATTAAAAGTGTGGCCTAACAGTCTAAATTTATTTACTTTTATTGCAGAGATTACAAGCAATGATGACAATGAGTACTTGCTGGTCACTGAGATGATTTGCAAAAAAGTGGGCAAACCGAAGAACTACAGGCCGATCTCAGAGGAGGTGGAGGAAGAAGAGCGACAGCAAGCTGAACAGCAGCTAAAGAAACAGGCGGCACAGAGGGCAGAGGCAGAGCGGCGGGAGGAAGAAGAGGAGCAACAGAGAGATCAGCGTTGGGGGGAGTGGGTAAGCACATGATGTTATATTTTTTAAAGGAATTTAAGATTAAGGGCAACATTTACTAACAGCTTGCGACACTGTCAGGATTTTTTAAAGACACAGTGAAAAAATTTGCGATGAAAGGGTTATTTTTGCATTTGACCTTATTGCATATGCATTTCCCTGTCAGACCGCTAAATTTGAGTGAAGAGTATTTAAAAGGTAAATGCAACGTGATTTACTAAGTCAACATTTACCGCCCAAAAAAGGCACGTCTTAACAGTTTTTGTGCCTGACATTACATTGAAATTTGCACATCGTAGGTAAATCACACGTAGAACTTTAATCTCCCAGCTGTGTTTTTATTACATTTGTCCTCTTTAAAAGATCTGGTCCTTCATTTTTAAAATCTTTGACTTGCACTAATTTTTGCCATTTCAAATTATTTTATTGTCATTTAATGTTTTGTTATTGCAGAAAAATATGTTAGGCTAGCAGCTCATCAGTGAGATTTTGGTGTGTGTTTTAAGAATCAGAATCTCGAGGAGGTGAGGAGACAAGAACATGACTTGTTGGAATCTCAGTCAGGACCTTTCAGGAACTACCTGATGAGGGATGTGATGCCCACTCTCACTCAAGGCCTCATCGAATGCTGTACAATACGCCCTGATGACCCCATAGACTTCCTGGTAGGTTGGTCCTCCTAATAACAACTGCACCTTATAGTTTAATTGAAGGTGTGTTTTGGAAAAATGTTTGTAAAATTCTCTAATTTTTTTCATTTGTATCTTTCAGGCTGAGTACCTTCTCAAAAATAATCCTGAAGCGTAATAAACGTGGACATTTTTGTGCCCTGGGTTTCATCAGCAAGTATAACTTCTGTTGGTTTGTTTTGTTCTAGAGAGTTTTATTTCAGTCTTAATGTTAATTTAAAATCTGAATCTTTAATATACAGTCCATGATTATGAATAATAATTATGCAGTAATGCTGCAATTAATAAATACAATGCAAAATCAAATGGAAAAACTAATTTCTTCCACTGTTTATCTACTTGTGCATTTAAAATGCGAAAAACATCATAATAAAATAAAAGCTTGGAAGAATGAAGCTGTTAATTGGAAGTTCATTTGTGCAAAGTATGTCCAACATGTCATGATTACTCTGATTGGTCCTCTGCTTTCAAAGGATAATGTTACAAATGGTAGATAATTAACAAACCCTTTTACATAGCACATAATTAATTTCATTAGTAAAATAAACAAAATACCTGCACTTTAGTTGCCTTAATATGATAATAAATGAACATACTCCTTAGCTCTAGTTTCTCCTTTCTCGATCAGAATAATATAATACTAAATAATATAATGATACAAATCAGAAGTTCCACAAAGAGTGCAAGAGTCCAGTTTACTACAATAGGCAATCTTATTTTCCAAGCCATGAAGAATAATATGATAATCGGCAGCAGAAGTTGCAGATAAACAATAAACCAGGTAGGAATTTACAACAAGTCAAGCGGAACGACAATAGATGTACAGCTGCTAAGGACAAGATTGTGTATGACAAAGCACAGGTGCATGAGGTTAGGCAGAAATATTGGCTGTCTGTAATATGGATGGGCCCCGGAGTGGAAACTGTTTATGAATCTGTTGAATCTTTGGTTCTTTAAGAGTGTCAGTATCAAATTCAGCTATTCAAATAGGCGAACATCAGTGATCAGAGATATGAAAATTTAACATAACCTTCTCTGACCTTAAATGTAAATATTGCGTTACAAAAAATTCATCATATGTAATATGCAGTAGATTACATTGTTCATGGCATGTTTCAAGGCCAAAATGAATTGTAGATTATATTTATGACAACATTTTATTGTACAGTACATTGGCTTAGTTTACCTAAAATGGTTACTCAATAAAAAATAATCTATATACTTTAATATACACTGCAGTTAAAAAGTTTAGTGTCTGTAATTTTTTTTTTAAATATGAAATGTTTTTGAAATAAGTCACCAAAGCTGCATTTATTTTATTAAAAAAATACAATAAAATTTAATGTATTCCTGTAATGACAAAGCTGTCTTCAGTGTCACAAAATCATTCTAATATGCTAATTTTAACAATTATCAACATTTAAATCTGTTGTGCTTTTATTTTTGTGAAAACCATGATACTTTTTTTCAGGATTATTTGAGTTTCAAAATAATTATTATTTTGTAATAATGCGAGTCTTTACTGTTACTTTTGATTAATTTAATGCATCCTTGCAGAATAAAAGTATTAATTTCTAGGAAAAATGAAACAAATAAAATCTTACTGACCCCAAATTTTTGACCAGTAGCGTGTATACTTTTTAAAGCCACAATGTTTTCAAGACTGGCAGGTTACTGAATGTATCACTAGATGGCACTCCTACCCAAGCAATATAAGACATTTACAGTCTTTTCCTTTAAGAACCCCTCCACAACCACTGAAATTGAGCAAATTCTGTACAAACATTTATGTACAGTATGTTGAACATTTAGAACTAAATAATAAACTACTATTGCAAACTTCGTACAAATATCAACATGGAATTATTTATTTATTTATTTTTGTGCAGTGTTCAACTATATTTGCATATTTGGATCAATAAAGCATGTCTATTAATAATATAATAAAATAACCAATTCAGCAGCATGTATGAATTGCTCTTTTTTCTAGACATGTTTATTTTATATATAATATATTATTTCGTCTTAATATATAATTCAAATATAAACCTTTATTCAGTCTAATATTGTCTATGATTAGGATTATACAGCAATGCTACAATGAATAAAACAATGCAAATGAAATGCATTTTCTTACCTAGCATATTAAAATTATGTTAAAAAAATGAATTGAGACAATTAATTACTTGTAAACAGTGTTGGGGAAAGTTACTTTTAAAAGTAATGCATTACAATATTACCTAAAAAGTAACATTACATTACTTTTCATGGAAAGTAGTGCTACGTTACTTTTTCTCACCTAGGCTGGGCTTGCTTGTGTGTTTTTAATAACAAATAATACAGTATATATCCCTTTCACACCAAAAGTGAAACATTCCTTCGATTATCCTGATAACAACTTGTGTTACTTATTTTAAAAAAGTAACACTCAAACATGTTGTTGTAAATGTAAAAGTAATGCGTTACTTTACTAGTTCTTTGAAAAAAGTAATCTGATTACATAACTCGTGTTGCTTGTAACGAGTTACCCCCAACATTGCTTATAGATACTTATAGTATAACTAACAGGAGCTAAATGTGCTAAATTTAAGTACAGAAGTCTGTACAGTTGTGTTTACCCTCATCACATTGGAGGTCTGAATATTTGTGGCTGCAAACAGTCAACCAAAACCCTGTCTGCATTTGGAGGGGGAAAAGTGTTTTGTTGCTTAGGAACAGTTGTGTCTGTATCGCAGTGGGGGTCTCCTTGTGAATATCATTATGTTCCCTTCAATCGACAAAAATGACACATTTTTCTTGTCTGCCAATATTTATCATTGGCTGCACTCACTTGCAGGCCTGAAAAATGTATTTTTATTGATTACAGGGCAGAGTCTGGGATTATAACTAACTTTGTATCAAAATAATATTCTAGATATCTACAATGAAAGGTCTTTTCATGCTGATAAACTGAAACCATAAGCAAAAGTAAAATGCATATAATGCTTATGGTTGTTTTGTTCAATATACCTTGTTTTTGCCCATAAAAAGCCTGGCAAGTCAACAAAGTAGCTTTACTATGTTAATGTTAACTACTAATAACTCTCACTGTCTGAAAGAATAAAAAAAAAATGAGATTGATCCATTTTCCCTGCAACAATACAGGAGTGATAGGAATTAAAGTTCATTTTGTATTTATGAGATGTAATTGTATATGTTCTGTTGCTCGCAAATAAAGCAGACGGAGCAGGTGAGGCCAGAGGACGTGGCGAGGAGCGGAAAGGTACCCGGCGAGTGTGCGCTCTGCGACTGATTGTGCGCAGGATCATGTTGACAGGAGGAAGGAGGAGATGCAGCCACACATACAGCAGGGATGCTGGGTGCCTAGGCCGGAAATTCATCAAAATGGGGGAACACCTCCAAGAAATGTGCGTCAGACGGTGTGTGCTCCTCTCGCATCGTCCCTTTGGAAAGTCAGTGAAATTTTCCAGTGATTGATGATGGCTTGGAAGGGGGTCAGTAAGAACAATGTGCATTATTAATGAAGTCGGACTGGAAGTCAAGATACGATAATTATGAATGTACCTCTCCATATCTTTTCAGCTTTCGATTGTGTTGTATAACTAATTATGTGCAAGTATATCACAAGTAATATATACATTATATATATATATATATATATATATATATATATATATATATATATATATATATTCAGCCAAGTTGAAATAAACCAAATTGAAACAAAACAATACTTTTTTTTATTTTACATTTTTGCATTTTTATGAATTGTTTAATTTTTAAATTATTATTTTTTTTTTTACTGAAAAAGTTATTACAAAGATGTAATATATTATAAAATATATTACAGCTTTTCAAGCAAAATTAATTTATATAAAAAAAAATATAATATATTTGGGGTAGGTTCTAATTGTGACAACTTATCCCACATAGAGACAACATGCCCTGATTTTGGCCAACATGTGTTAAAAGAAATCTTTTTTTTTTTTCTATTTTTTCCTGCGATTTCAGTGTTTGTTTGATAAAGAATTTAGTGTTTGTTCCTGTACAGAAATTGACATTTAAAACTAAACCTACACTGAGAAATATTCACTAAAGTCAAAAAGTGTGACAACTAGCCCCGGTCTCCCTCTAAATAAAACTATATATATACAGCATTGCTGGCTTCTCTCCTATTACATTATATTATCATAGAAGCCACCAATATCCTCCTTTGAATTACAAGCAGTTGCTCACTAACAACTGCCCAATTTCTTGAGCTTGAACTGAAAAATGTTTGACATTTTATCTTTGAGTACAGCCGTACACGCTGCATCATTCCCAGCGTCTGTGCATCTGTTCCCAACATCCTTGCGATCAGGTTTCAAAGTCTGTTTGTTCCAGAGCCGGGGTGGGTTGAAGCTGGCTGGGCGATGTTCGGCAGCGGAGTTGGTGAGATGGAAGCCTTTGTTAAAAACATCAGGTAGAGCGTGGGGGGGCTGTTGGCACAGCGGTGCTTGCCCCCATGCTGTTCTGTCAATCTGCCCCTGCCCCGTGCCGAGAGGAGGAGGGGGGCAGACACCAGGGGGGGCCAATCCTCCATGAGACCCAAATCACACCAGACGAGGAAAGATGGTCCCTGGCTAAATACAGTTATCCCCCCTCATCTGTCAATCAAGAAATCTTTGAGTAATATGGGATTTGCCAAGAAAAGCATTCAAATCTCTGAGTGAGAATACTGTAGCTTTTGATATGCAATGTGTCATATCTCTGACTTTCTTATTTTAGAAAGGCCTTTATTTTATTATTTTTTTATAAAAAAATATCTTGAGTTTATAATTTTTTTTACAGTTTGAAGTTTTTCTTTTGAAGAATTAATAGGTAAACAGCATTAATTGGTAATAAACGAAGGGCATGTGTTGGAGAAATTAAATCTAATTGATTACACGCACACAAAAAAAAAAAACAAGCCTATTTTTAAACACTGTAATTACATACTGTGGAAATGTTAACGGAAATTCAAATCAAATTTACAAACTCAATCTCACCATTCAAACTCTCATTTATTGCATTTCACAAAGGTTGTTTTTCATTTACCAAACATATTCTTAATTACTTTGAATTTCAAGACACGGCAGATGGTATTTAGTGCGACTTCCACAAAAGCCGCCTATATTTTCAGATATAACACCTTACATATGCATCCACAACGTAAACTGTACAAAACGGCGATTCGTCCCTTGTTGTCGAGTAGTGCATGTAAACTAAGACCCACGCAGAGGTAAATCCCAGCTTCTTAAATTTAACATATGTTCTCCTTCCCACACATTGTGAGGAGCTCGTCGATGTCGTCTTGTCATCCAGACGACGATACGCCACATTAGCAGATGCGGGCAGGGAAGGGGCCTCATACGCGAGTGTGAATATTAGGAGAGATGGAACTCAAGCAAACAGGATTTAGAGCACACCTCTGTATCAACACAGATTTAGTCAGCGTCACCCTCCGGGGACACGAGGAGAGATGGAGGGAGAGGCTTCTCTTCGTTTCGTGATGATTCACGTTGGGAGTGGGCTTGCAAAATTGCTTTATGGAAAGTGGAGGAAGCCTCGGCGGGAACATTAGGCAGGAAACAGCAGGAGGGCCACTGTTTCATTAGGGAGAGAGGCTTCGGCTTTATTACAGGGATTTGGAGTTTTATGGTTATCGTTATTTGCCATAGAATTATTGTGCTTATATATCTTCTACTCAGCTGTTTGGGTGGGGAGTGAATAAGTGGTCTCGGCGCACTCGGCCGGGTGTGGAGGAGCAAGCAGCTTGGCGGCCGTCACGTTTCCCACACACAGATCGGAGATCCTGCTCAGCAGAGTCTTCTGCGTTTCCACCAGGAAAACCTCCTATGAGCAACAGAAAGGGAGAGAGCTGTAGCTTATTCATATTTAATGCGATACGGCCCTGTTTCTTCATCAATGCTACATCTGACATGACTTTGCCATTAGCTTGTGTGGAATTGACATGCGAGCGATGAGCGAGAGTCGAAAAACAATCCCTACTCTCGTTGGCATGTTCAATTTGGTGGTGACGAGCTACAAAAAAAATGGGAAGTTGGCTTGTGAGGCTTCAGGTGCGGTCACATTCACCGGCGAAAATTCGTGGGCAAAATCCAGTCATTGCAATAGGAATTTGAGCAATCGGGAGTTTTGTGTATGGGCAAAACAGTTTGCCACTCAGAATTTGTTAATATTCAAGAATCATGTGACACTTTAGACTGGAGTAACAGCTGCTGAAAATTCAGCTTTGCATTCACAGGAATAAGTTACATTTTTAAATATATAGAAAATATATACACCCCCACCCACCCAACACGTTCAGTTTGGTGGCGACAGCAAATCACAGTTGGCTTAAGAGGTACGGCTTCAAGCGCTGCCACATTTACCGCTGCTCGTCAAAATTCCACAGGAGCAATCCAGTCATTGCAATAGGAATCCGGAGTTTCGTGTGAGGGTGAAAACGATGTTCAAGTTAGTCATGCAAATTCACCATGATGACCAACAAAAAGTTGCTTGGTTTGAAAAAGCCAGTGCTTTATACATGTCTACACTATTGACAATGGACCTTTTTGCACATGAAATTTCGTTAATGTGGCCGCACTTTTCCTCTTCATAAATGATCACTGGGGATGGGCAACGAAGATGGGCCCTGCCTGGAAGCGACGGTGTCTTGTGGTGCCAACCTTTCCGACCCCAGCGGAGTGCGGTGCTGCGGTGTACCGTGCAGGATGCCCACCCTCCCTACCAGGCAGGCCGTCTGCAGCAGAGCAGTTAATAAAGAGATTGATTATCAGCCTGTCAGGAAGTGACAGTTGGACAGAGCCACTCCCCATGAATGACAGAGGGCACGCACCGCTCGCAGAAGCCAAGAGCGCCAGAACCAGCACCGCGCCACCAGCACCTCCGCACCGTGCCAACCTTGCTACGGGGAGGAAGAGCCCCGCCGCGAACACAGCCATCGCCTTCTGGAGCAGCAGCTACACGGCTGCTGACTTCACTTCCTGTGCCAGAGTCAGAGTTCACCGCCGCTGCCTGCAGCATAATGACTGCCGGGCTACAA
Organism: Gila orcuttii; assembly: GCA_026230005.1. Taxonomy (NCBI): domain Eukaryota; kingdom Metazoa; phylum Chordata; class Actinopteri; order Cypriniformes; family Leuciscidae; genus Gila; species Gila orcuttii. The sequence goes on along the minus strand of JAPDVR010000013.1, from coordinate 28,329,804 downwards.
ACACCACACGTGAACACTTTTTTTTTTTTTTTTATGAGATGCAACATTCATACTAGAGTAAAAGAAAAAAAGGTTACACTTTATTTTAAGGTGACTGTTACATTGTACTTACTTAAATAAGAACCGAGTAATATTAATTGACTACATGTTCTTTCTATAGAGCTACGGTTAGGGGTTGGTTTAGGGTTAGTTACTTGGAATTGGGCATAATTTACTGTTAATACTATAGCAATGTTACCAAACGTTTACATTTTTATTTAAATTAAAGTCACATTAAAGCTGCTTTGGAAACCTTTCAATGCCTTCCTTGTTTATTTATTTAAAACTTTTCACATTACTTTTATGTGATTATATTGATTCCAGTTTCAGATTTTCAAATCCATCATTAAATTATTTATTTTTACCAAGTTGATGTACTTAAAGATTTTCTGATATATTATTAAGATTATAATGCTTTTCACTGACACTGTTGTCACCTAGGTTTATTTTCATAATAATAATCATAATAATCTATTTTTTTTTTCTAAAAATCCACAATAGCTATGTTTCCATCCAAAGTAAACTTTTGCGCAAAATGGGAATATCACATAAAACTTTTGCGAATAAAGCAGTTTCCATCCAGTGAGTCGAAGAGAACAAAATTGTCACTTCCTGATAAACTGCCGCTAAATATCACAGAGAAAAGTAGGAGAAGCCACTGTATATAATAGATTTCGTATATAATAAATTGGACACCGAAGACTAGAGTAATGATGCTGAAAATTCAGCTTTGCCATCACAAGAATAAGTTATAGTTTTAAATATATAAAAATACAATTTTAAATTAATATTCCACAATATTTACAGTTTTTACTTTATTTTGGATTAAATAAATGCAACCTTGCTGAGACTTTTTTCAAAAACATTAAAACAAATCTTACCAACCCGAAATTTTTTAACCATAGTGTACAACCATAGTGTACATAGACTGCATTCCTACCACCAACAGTTTAAAAAGAGCAGCTAAAATCTGTAGTGGGGGAGAAACTTTTGCATGCATAATGAATTATTCAGTCCGAATAAATGTATCCATGCCAAGAGTTGTCAGTCCAAAAAGATTGTCATGTCACTTTTTTCAAGTGGAATTTTAATTGAAATTTGGTATAGTGACAGTGCTAATAAAGTCACTTTGGATAAAAAAAAACACATTCAATAAGAATAAATAAAGGTTCTTGGATGGGTGATCTTAAACATATTCTCATTTAATTATCTCTATAGTTCTGTTTGTTCTTTTTTTAGATAATTATGCATCAATGTATGGTGACCTCCACGAGTAAACATAACTGTTGACCCACTCAGCCTGTTGGACTAGCTTGAACACGGGACCATATGTTTCAATGTTCATGGATTAGCAACAGTGCATTAGAGACGCAGAAGTGGCTTCCTTCTAATTAATGATTTAGCACCTCACAGGTACACACACACACACACACATTCACACAGTTCTACGCCTCATCCGGCCCTGCTTTGTCAGTCCCCCCGAATGAAGGGCTGTCTGCGTGCTGTGGCAATCTCTCGCCTGACTTTGTTTGAAGTCACTCTTGTCTGTCTCTTCACCGGTGCGCCTGTCTGTTGGCCGCGTCCCCCTTTTTTAATGAAACAGAAGCGTTAATAGAATCACTGGGAAAAGCAGGTGATAAAAGTCGATCCGTCGAGCGCGCCTGTATCCTGAGTTGCGAGCACACTGTTCAAACAGAGCATTGTTCAAAGACAATGCATGCAAAAGACACACGCGCTGCCGAAGGAATAAAAAAAAAAAGAGAGAGGGAGAGAAAGGGAAATGGGAAAAAAGCTGCTCCCTGTCTTCAGCGAGATCAAAACAACTCCAAGGTAAAATATACAATGAAGGGCCCCCTGATCTGACCAGCATCTCAGATGAGAGGAGGATGCAGTCTTTCTGACATGTTACAGAGGGAGAGAGAGACGGGAAGCAAAATAAAGAGGCCTCACAAAAAGTTTGAGATGTTCAGGCCTTATGAATGCATTCATGGAACATTGTACATGCATTACAAATGTCAAATTAACGCCCGCTTGAGCCGAAATGATATTCCGAGCATATGAAATGACCCTCAAAGAGATGAAAAACATCCGAAATGGGAGGTAAACGCGCTCGCCTCGGTTCATTTCAGCCCTAATAAAGATATCGCATTCCGGCCTGACAATACGAATGACTTTTGGTCACATTCTGAGACACATTTTTTGAAACGTCACCCCGGGATATTTGCGATCGAGTGCTTTTTTCATACGTCGACGGAGCGAGCTGGATTTTCTCATTGCGGGAAAAACAGAAGTCTCTTTCACACTTCATTGGCCATCGCAGAGATCAATACAGGCGCCGGTAAGAGGAATATCAGCCAGGGATGATGCAGAAGTATCTGTAGAAACGGCACCGGGGAGAACAAAACGAAAAAGAGGAGGCGTGGAACTGCGTTAGAAGGCGACACAGATGGACAAGAGCCTTTATGGTGGCGGCTCCTGCTGGCATGGTGCCACCAGCCCCAGACTCCCTTTGTTTGCCAGGCTACTAAACTAATAGAGATAAAAGCAGGTTCCCGCTGGCCAGGAATTATAAAGTCATTAACGAATACAAATAAGGCTGAGAATGAAGGGGCAAGGAGAGGAGGCTTTCTCTGACCAGCTGAGTCTGAGAGGAGGGACGCGGTTTGGGGAATCTGTCCGAGGTTGGACGTCTCTGAGTGTGTAAACAACCCTGACTTCCTCTTCTACTATTCGCTTGTCTCTAAAAACATGGGTTGTCCTGTGGAGTGACATGATACACCTAAGTTCAAACAGCATTTTTGCTGATTATCGTACATATGTTTTTACAGTGAACCATATGAATTGAGAGAATGCATGGAATATTTCTGCTAACTTTATGTAAATATTTTTAAAAAATTATTTTACAATTTGTTGATTAAAAAGTAAAAAATACATAAAATAATCTTGACAGATTCCCATACACTTATGCGAAATGTAAACAAAAATTATCTAAAATGTAATTATTGTACATATACTGTGTGTGTGTGTGTGTGTGTGTGTGTGTGTGTGTGTGTGTGTGTGTGTGTGTGTGTGTGTGTGTGTGTGTGTGTGTGTGTGTGTGTGTGTGTGTGTGTGTGTGTGTGTGTGTGTGTGTGTGCTCGTGTGTTTATAATGAATCATATGAACAGAGATTGTATGGAATATTATGAGGGGCCGTACAAGCCAAAATCCATTCTTCTACTCTCACACACATACATTTTCCTTTCACACACATACATTCTCCTTTCAAATACATAAATTTATAAAAATGTATGTGTGTGAAACGAAAATGTATGTGTGTGAGAGTAGAAGAATGGATTTTGGCTTGTATGGCCCCTCATAATTTATAATATAATGTATATATATATATATATATATATATATATATATACCTATTTACAAGAATACAGTGAAAAATAAAAGTAATTAAAATTGCTTAGAAATTTTTTTTATAATACATACAAAAATCTCATGGACATTCCTATATACATTTAAGCAAAATGTAAACAAAAAATTATCTAGTAGCAATCATAGCAATTTCTGGTTCATATCAGACAAATTAGTATATATCAGCATATCATTCAAAGCCAGTATGTTGTTTCATTGCCTGGTCACACAGGCATTCATTTCTATTTTTTTCTCCTAAAATCTTTTAATTTCCTTTTTCCTTTTATCTGCACAATAGATCCTCAGCGTGTCTTCCCGTCCCTCGTGTAATCTCAATATTATTTAAGGTAGCCGTTGCACAATGGTTGTGAAAATGGGAGTCATTTAAGCCCTTCTCCCCAAGCAGTGGTCTTGGCAACTAAACTAGCTCATTTGTTCACTCTGCATTCCCTTGGACAGCCTTATAAATGGAGGCACTATCCAATTATTACAGGGGATAAAACTAGAGCTCCAGCAAACCATAGCAGAATCTATTACCAGCGAGAGTTTGTGTGTGTGTGTGTGTGTGTGTGTGTGTGTGTGTGTGTGTGTGTGTGTGTGTGTGTGTGTGTGTGTGTGTGTGTGTGTGTGTGTGTGTGTGTGTGTGTGTGTGTGTGTGTATGTGTGTGTGAAAGAGAAAGGCTGTGCCCATATGCCTCAAAAACTACTACACACAGGACAGGTGACACATCACCGATGGCAACATGTTCACTTATGATGTATTGCAATAAATCATTATTACGCTTAATCTTTATTTTACCTTAAATGTTGTGGTTTATTTGGGCTTATGTTAAGTTCATGCAAATTTGGCTTAAAATTATACAGTATTTGACATCTACACGGCCTAAAAGTTGCCTTAGTGTGTGCAGTGTGCAGTGTGCACACATATGAAGGGACTTTTTGTGATTGGATATGGAATCAATGCATATTTGTATGAAGCTGGCTTTAAGTTGATATTCAATGATGAAAAAGGGTTACTTTGAAAACTCTCTGATAATTGGCTTCTTAAAAGCATCTCATTTTTAACAATGTCACTGTGTCTGGTGGATGACAATTAATCTGTTTTCCAGTGTTTTCTTGGCATCTGTGCCAATTACTTTATATGCTAATATATGTAAATTACTCAGCATTTGAGATGCCAGTAAAAACTATGCTTGTATTGTATATTATTTTTAATTCATGCAATACAATTGAAGTCTATTTTCAAAGGTACCATTTTAAATCTTAAATAAATCGTTTTTTTAAATATATTTCAGGATGGGAAAGTAACACTTACATGCATTAGTAAAACTAATATAGCAGCAACTAAGCTCTTAAAAATAATAGTTTAATACTTCTCAAATAATCATTTCAGACAACACAATCGGCTAATGCTTTGCAACAGAAATAATCTTTGAAACAATCGGACTTGCTTGCATCATTTCTTTGTTTACCACTATGACAATGAGAATTAGTCACTCCACGTATGAACGCCAAACACATTTATTTCTCACTCGAACAGTCAAACTGCATTTTCACACTCACCATACATCCTATTTAAGTGCGTCCTGGATTTTGTATTTGTCATTGTGTCGGCACATTAATGTTTATTTTCTGTTTCTTTTCTTTTTTTTTCTATTTCTGTTAGTGGGAAAGAGGATAATGACTTCACCGCTAAGTAAATGTTAATGAATGCACTTCGCCATCTGACTAGGTCTTTTCTCTTAACATAAATAGCTATAATTACCAACATATTCTCTCTCTCTCTCGCTCTCTCTCTCACCCTCTCACACACACACACACACACACACACACACACACAAAATGACCTGCATCAAAAGTGCGCTCTCCGCTGTCCTGCGTTAAGTAAATCTACTTCTCATCTCTGAAGGTAGATGTCACTCTTGCACACTAAATGGATCTGTAAACTTCAGCCTGAGAGATGATGGATGTTTAATGTTGGGTAAATTAGTAGGAGATAAAACAAAAACAACAAAAAACGATTGTGATATCAGAAATATATTAGAAAGATGGACAGGGCCACATGTTTACTAATGTGAGCAATATTTTAAAATAAACTATTTTAATTCATAATTTATACAAGTTAATTTTTATATTTTAAATTAATAAAAAAATAGACATCGGGCTTTTATGTAATATTTTCCTTGCAAATTAAGGTTCAAATTTCACTATTAATTTATTTAAATCTGTGTTCTCTTTCCTAGTAAATTTTCTGCAAATAATCATTAATTAAATACATCTTAAAATAATTTTATAAAAGCTCCAAAAAAGTCCATGCAATAATTTTGCTTATTAATATCTTCCACAAATATATCAATTCCTTTTAGACAAAAAAAAATCACGAAATCACTCACTGTCAGTCATAAGGACCTAGTTGGTTTTCTCATATACTTTTAAAATAACACTTTTCATAAATCCCGATGTGCTGTTCCAAAACCTACTGCTGCAATAATAAAAACAAAAATCATAAATATTTCGTTCTGTGCAAGACTGATTGAATTTATCGTTCTTGTTTTACATTTGTGTGAAACTGCAAAAATAATTATTCGATTTAGCTTAACAACGCATTTTCATAATTACCACATATTACTCACGAGGAATACAATGAATGCGCAATCTGATAATTTTAATAAGTACACTCATATAGGAAGTGTATCAGACAAAAGTGACATTGTGTCAAATTAAAGTTACAGCACTAAAGACGAGTGGCTCAGTCCTGAACATCATCATAAACACATCATTCAAACACACACACACACACACACACACACAGTGAATCATATGAATATATATCTCCTTGTGTCAGTTCCGTGAAGGATGGCAGCCAGGTTTGCGATCCGCAGCTCTCCCGGCTGATTCAAAAATGTATCTTTCAGGCGTTTATTATCAATTTGACTTTATCTTCTCTTTACCAGAGGTGTGAAATCTCAACCTCATACGTGTAATTAAGGTGGGCCGCGGTGCTTAAGAGAGGCTTGATTTGAAGCGATTACCAGAGGCGAGAGCTGAAAAGTACACCGCTGTGACCTCAGGGGCAGTCTGGAGAACTGCTGGCTGAAGCCACAGCTAATTTAATTGATCTCCTCAGCTTTACATTTAAATATCATCACAGTGGCGATGAGCTCCAGATAGACTTTGTTCTCGCGTGTGGCTGAAGAGAGATTATTCGCCAAGCAGATCTGACCCGATGGCTTCCCTCCCCGCTAAACTCTTCTGTTTGTTCAGCCTAAGAGCGCGTGAGACATCGATCCGCACGCTTGGAAAAGATGCAGCTTGGGTGATGGTAGTTTCAACTGTTGTTGCTACACAAATATGATTGTTGCTCTAAAAGAGGGATTGCGGATAGAGAATCAAGTCAAGTCATGTTTATTTATATAGAGCTTTACATTAATAAACAAGAAAATATCAGTATCAATGATGCACACTTCATCGAATATGAGACTAATTCACATTCTTCTGTAAAGCAGCTCTAAAAAGACAATAGTGTCATTATTCAGCTCAAGTCAGTTCAGTGTTGATTTAGTTCAGTTCAATTATGAAACGAGTTCAGTTCAGCTGTAACACCAAAAACAATTTCTGAGAACCTTTTGCTAACGCTCCAATTAAGTTATGTTCATGTCCAGTTTTTGATATGTGACCCTGGATCACAAAACCAGTCACAAGTAGCATTGGTATATAGCCAACAATGGGTCGAAATTATCGATTTTTCTTTTATGCCAAAAAACATTAGCATATTAAGTAAAGATCATGTTCTATGAAGATATTTTGTAAATTTCCTACCGTAAATATATAAAACATTTATTTTTGTGAGTGAATGCATCACAATCGCGAACATAAATGGACAACTTTAAAGGCGATTTTCTCAGTTTCAATTTTTTTGCACCCTCAAATTCCAGATTATCAATAGTTGTATATCGGCCAAATATTGTCCTATCCTAACAAACCATACATCAATGGAAAACTTATTTAATCAGCTTTCAGATGATGTATACATCTCAATTTTTTAAAAAAATTGACCCATGTGACTGGTTTTGTGGTCCAGGGTCACATATGGTTTCCAAAGCATTTTTTCCTTTGTTATGCAAACGTTAAGGAAACATTCCATTGTATCAATCTGCAAACATTACGGAAAATGTTCTTTTGAATGTTCTCTGAACATTCTGAAACAAGTAGTAACATTTAAAAAATGTTACTGAATGTTACAGCAAAACGAAGAAAAAAAACGCTACATGAATGATGTATAAACATTTTTAAGATACCATTTTGATAACTTTGATCATACGTTACTGGAAGAATGTTCATTTATAACTTTGAGAGAACCTCGCCAGAACATTAGCTAAAGTTCTGAGAACATTTCCTATTACAGCTCTATAAGGCAATAGTGTCTTTATTCAGCTCGAGTCAACGTGGATTCAATTCAGTTCAATAACAGTGTCTATGTTGCAAAATTCGTCAATTATGAAACATTCAATTCAGCTTCAGTATAAAGCAGCTTCACAGCTCTAAAGAAAGGGGATTATAAGCAGCAAACTTCCGTATTCTGTAAAACAGGTTGCGTCGGTTTTTCGCCTTTAATTATAAATCTGTTTTACTTAAGATGCCTTCAGATGAGTTACCCAAAGCATAACTGATGTCCATCGCATATGCAGATTGAATGCTTGATTGAAGTTTCAATGGCTACAGTGGAACGGCAAGGTGAATTAGATTTATACCTGGAAATCCTGCCACTGTCTGACTGACCTCCAGTCAGCAATCCATGCATGCTGTTTTCCATTTTCCTGTTGAACCAGTGCAAGCCTATACATATCCATTCAGTAAGCACACAGTTAGCTGTCATTTAAACACTGGCAGATGGAGATGGCACAACAGTTCCCTTAGAAGTCCTCACAGTGTATCTAATTCTTCTTCTCACTAATATTTGGATATTAAAATTGAATGAGACGCCAGTAATAAAAATAACTAGCTAGGTTAGCTAATTGCTTTAAAAGTACATCGCCGTCAGCTCATACTGCTGTTAACCCTTTCTCCGACAAGCGGATGCGGCGAGACTTGTTTTCCTGTTTGTTCATGTGACGTTCGACATAAAGCCTATAGTGTCATTCTCCAGCTCAATTCAGTTCAAGCTTTGTTCTCATCTGTGTCAGTGTAGTCAAAACTATGATTTTTAGTGTCTTTTAAACCCCAAGTAAGTCGAAGGCGACAGTGACAAAGAATCCACACTTCATCAGGTGAACTGGATAAAAGTGAAGCCGTGCTGTTGCATTTAAATATAAAAACAGAAATGAAACTCTGCCTCTAATTCAAAACACATTTCCCTCTCCTCAACTATGACAATAACATCCAATCATTCAAAAGGGGAAGCATTGGAATTCCACATTAGAAGGAAGAGAGAGAATTTCACAAAAGTACCAAGACATAGAAGAGGAGGAAGGTGTGAGGAAAACAGACACTGCACTAGTGCTGGGCGTCCTCTCTGCCGGTCTTGCCTGTGCTGATTTTAATGAGTCATTTCGATGCACGCTATGAAGATTAGGTGCCGGTGACGGTACTGCGCCATCTGTAAGGTAGCCGAGCGGTCACAGTAATCCATCTCACACTCTCTGTCGAGAGCAGAGAGACGGCGGGACAAGGTCACCACAGGTGGAACCGTTAACGCAGTGACAGAACGTGGACCGGAAACCTTTTCCGAGAAGCCGCTTCTCAAAACCTCCCGGAGATTTATTTTTATTTACCGCGAAGTGACTTTGTTTGATATCAAAGACGAACTTTTCTGGATCATTGTGTATCAATTTAGAGTCTGGGTGACCGGTTAAGATGAGATGTTATGAAAAGCTACAGCTCAAATTCCTTTCAAATCGCTAAACTAAGCCTCAAATGTATATATGGAGTGTTTCAGTCGCTAAGTGGTGTCAAGGATCTTTGAGCAAGCTGTAAATCAAGGGTGCACCTTGGCTATTTACAGCAAATTATACAGCATGAATGATTCAGTGATTAGAAACATTCTGGCATTCATTACTTTCGCAAGGTCTGAAGGACTTAAACACTGCTAGCTCTTCACACTGTACAAATGCCCAAAACCTTGAGAGAGAGAGACGGAGTGAATCACAGAAACAAATTTATTTAAAATATGTGCCTGAAGGGGTATTAATAACACTTGATACTTCAGATCATCCTTAGAAAGCGCACAAGTTTTTGTTATTAAGACGTTTGCTAAGCTTGCTTTTAGACTGGCTGTTGCTTAATGTGGATGTGTCAAAGAAAAAGTCACTTTTACCCGCCTGTGTATGTGCACTCCAAATGGAAAGTTATTAATATTTAATTTTTTTGTACAGATGTGATTAAAAACATGAGGAAGAAGATAAGACAACAGCGGTAAGAGACGCAACCCTGACTGTCTACGTAAATGCATACAAATTGCTGCTGATGAGGTCTTTACTGGGACAGTGTTTATCTCGTAATACCTCTAGTTTTAAAACAGCACACTGTCCCCGCTCTTCAGGTGTTCATTTGAATAGACCGAGCTGAATGAGTCTTTCTGTAATTGATCCCTGGGGGACGGGAATGTCTAGGCCCACCGAATCCGCATTTCCCCCAATTAAGGATGCCATCGCGCTCCAAAAACAGAATCGGAGCGCACATCACAGACAGAACCCCTGTGCTACTGACACGACCTCACAAACACTAGCTGCCTTTGCAGGGTCCCTACACAGTGTTCACTTTATATTTCGTTTAATATAAAAAAGTAATGAGTACATGCTTATATGCATATACATGCATTGATTTAATATATCAAATATTAAAGTATTATGTATTTTATTGTATTATTAGTATTATAATGAAAAATACAGTAATATTGCGAAATATTATTACAATTTAAAATAACTGTATATTTGAATATGTAATTTATTCCTGTGAGGGCAATGCTGAATTTTCAGCATCATTACTCCAGTCTTCAGTCAGTGTCACATGATCCTTCAGAAATCATTCTAATACATTAGTTGATTTGCTGGTCAAGAAACATTTTTAACTATCATCATTAATATTTTTCTGATGTTGTGGTTGTGGAAGTTGGGATTCAGGATTATTTGATGAAAAGAAAGCTCAAAAGAACATATTTTAAAAAATAATAATAATTTATGTTGTTACTGTCACTTTTGATTAATTTAATGATTCCTTGCTGACTAAAATTATACATTTCTTTAAAAAAAATACTGACCCCAAACTTTTGAACAAATACAGTATAAGGCCTATATATTACTTGAAAATTATTATATGTTATTAGTATTATACAGTATATACTACAGTTTTTCTCAGTCGCTTTGGTGCATTTCTCAAATCATCCTTAATATTTGCAAAGAAGTATGTGCATTCTCAAAACAATTCATACAAACATAACCACACATTGGATTACCTGCAAAAGCCAGTAACTTACTCAAAATCTTTAGTCAATGAACATATCAGTGCCATCAGAATGAAAAGTCCTTGTGTCATTGTTCACAAACAAGATAGTCAAAATGCTTAGTCATGTTGTCAATGAAACACTGCACTTTGTTAGTATTACCTGATGTAAACTATGGCAACAGTTTGGATGACAGTTACTGTATTGAAATGTACAAAGCTGCGCTTCTTCTGTATGCCATATATCCATTTCAAAAGTACAAATTTACACACTACTGTACGTGAGTTATTGATTGAAATAGGATTCACAGTGACACTTTTACTAGTGGTCTGACAACAAAAACAACATTGCAATATTATTGTGATATAGAAAAGCAAAAGAAATAGGGGCACAAAGGTGAAAATACAACATTAGAAACGCAAACACAGGAAAGACCCCTCAGGCAGAACTTTGCTTTTGCATGCAGCACTGTATATATGCTTGCCAATTGAAGGTTCATGAGATGCAGCTTTGAGCTATTTCAGAGAACTGGTTTCTCATTTTTTGATCTACATTCTCTTCATTAGTGAAAGTCAAGATTCACCTGCACAATTCATCAATTCATGGCACATTTACAAAAAGTCTAATAGAAATGTGTAGAAAATATGCTTGACAGTTTATGACAACTAGATCAACCATTTTGCATTTAATGAATACATGTTTTGAGGGGTAAAACTATTGCACAGGGAACTATTTAATACATTTTGAGAAACATGGCATTAGCAGCTGATAATGTAGGAAACCACAGACAATTGCACATAATCAATTGCATGAATGTACCAATGCAATCACAACTTGTTCAAAAGAATGTGCACAAGTGACTAGATGATGTGGAGGTTGAACAAGTAGTTTTGAGAATTTCATTTCTGATCTGAGAAATGCACCAAAGCGACTGAGAAAAACTGTAATAATATTAAATTAGCATTATAAATTATAATAATATATACATTAAGTCTTCAGTCATAATTTAAATTTACAACTTTGTGTGCAGTGATATGTCAATATTGTCTGCAGTGCCATATGGACTAAACACATACACTCCCTATATTTTGAATTGACTTAATATGGCCAAAAACACTGTGAGGACTTCTAAGGGCACTATTGTGCCATCTCCATCTGCCAGTGTTTAAATGACAGCTAACTGTGTGCTTACTGAATGGATATGTATAGGCTTGCACTGGTTCAACAGGAAAATGGAAAACAGCATGCATGGATTGCTGACTGGAGGTCAGTCAGACAGTGGCAGGATTTCCGGGTATAAATCTAATTCACCTTGCCGTTCCACTGTAGCCATTGAACAGCTCTTCACTGAAGTCAGAACAGAGACGATCTTTCAAAAGTCCCTTCAAAAAAGTTCTTACACAGGTGGAAAAGGTTTTTTTTCCCTCCAAGACTGAAGCTTTAAAAATAAGACCAGAAGCCCTTGCTGACACTCTTTCCTTTCTGGACAGAGTCTTGCAAATAGACTCCCAATAAAACAAACAAACAAAAAAATAATAAGCTAAACATATTCAAACAACTGATAGCATATACAAAAAAGAAACAACCTGATGTTGTCAGAACATGTGCAAGGAGTGTTTGGAGGGCATTAATGTCTGTAGGACATGGCAGGGGTACTCGGTTTAGACCCAAAGCTGTGGTGATGGAGTAGTTGTGAGTTAATTACTGATTACCTCTGGGGCCGTTCACCTGTGAGCCGATCATTACCTCAAACTCACGCCAAGCAGGTGCCATCCCTGGTTGTCCGCCACGCTTGTCTGCTGTGGCATGATTCCCTGGCCTGGGCCTAAAACCCTTACGCAGGAACCGCAGGGGAACATGGCACAACTCAAACCTTAACATCTAGTGCTATCCGGCCAGAGGTCAACTTCTCCTTTCTCTCCCCTCCCTCTCCATTGGATCTGGAGCTCTTTTTTTTTGGCCTGGCCTGAAGTCACGGGCAGGGAAACAGCTGGCCAACGCCTGCCCGCTTGGACATGGCAGTTCTAGAGCATCGATAGTGGTGCCCACCACACCAGCTGATCCTCTCCCAGGGTCCCTGTCACGATGATGTCTTCATCGCTAACCGGAGCAGACGCCCGCTCCTGGCAGCAACTGGAGGTGACAACAAATCCAATTATCTCCCCTCCATGGAGCCCAGGCAGCCCATGCCGGTGTGACAGAGATGAGGACGGGGACAGGCAGTGCCCTGCCCACCTCATCCCACCCCTCCCCTGATTTTAGTGGCCAAACACACAGACTACTGCCCCGTCACTCCAGTCACAGGGACAAGAGGACAAACAGAGGGCTCCTGTGGTCTACACATACAAAACACAAAGAAACGATAGATAGATAGATAGATAGATAGATAGATAGATAGATAGATAGATAGATAGATAGATAGATAGATAGATAGATAGATAGATAGATAGATAGATAGATAGATAGATAGATAGATAGATAGATAGATAGATAGATAGATAGATAGATAGATAGATAGATAGATAGACATATTTTCCTTCGTTTTTGACTTCTTGTTTTTTCGTTGTAACTATGAAAAAACAAGTACATTATTTAGACTTCTTGTCTTATTTAACAGAAGTAAGTCCTACTGGGTTGAGAACAACATGTAAATGAAGACAGAATTTTAGTTTTGCGTGACCTACTATAAATAATAATTTAATTTAATAATATTTAAATAATTTCATTTCATTTTATTATATTATTTTGAGCACAGCATGATAAATTGGTTGACAATAATCCTGTTGTAACCCTGCTGTCAGTAATGGTGGCTTGTCATTGACACAAATGTCCCACCACATGGAGATATATAATATATATAAAGACATTAGCCAGAAAACTTGATTTGTGATGAGTGTTTTTTGTGACACGCCCTGAGTTCACCTGTATAAACCAATTAAATATCCATATACAAAATGAGCTTTACTGGAAGCCTTAGAAGTGTGTTAAATGCATATTAAAGAAAAAAATATTGATTGTTTATCAGTGTTTATAGGTCATCTTCACCTCTGACGATTAGCCAAAGAGGGTAAGATAGAGTGAGAAGGAGGGCACTACAAGACTTTTACACTAGTATGCAGAGCTAGGGCTGCACAGTACAGTTATAACAAGACTCATTATTTTTCTTGATACTAATCATTATTATTAATTTTGATTATCACAATTGCCATTAAATTGCTTTTTTGTTAGGATGTACATTGGTGAGTAAAGGGTTTTATTCAGTGATGCAAGTTACATCGTTACACCTGTAGGTAGCAACAAGCGTCCACATTATGAGGCTGTTAACACGGCACCATTTTCAACTACTACAACTACATAAAACTTTTTTATGCGTTTTGACCGTTCATTTACATGACAACGGCGTTTTGGGTGCCTGAAAATGCAAACTTTTGAAAATGGGTTTCAAAGTGCAAGTTTTTGAAAACGATCTCCATGTAAACAACAATAAAGTGAATCTCTGAAGACGATGACGTCATGAACATGCGTATTATGTGTTCAGTCTAGTGTTTCATCGCCATCTAATGGCCTGGCAGCAGAATACAGCGTTATTAGTCATTTTCGTGGATCCGTGTGAATGGCCATCGTTTTGACAATGGTGTCGTCTGTACGCGGAAAACTGAAAGGAAAAACTTCTCCTTTTTAAGCATATCGTTGTCGTGTAAACGTACCCTATGAGTGAATCATAAACCAATTAGTTCAAAACATTGATCGGTTTAGGAACAAAAAAAAAACACTGATACGAGAAACAGTTGATCATCCTTAGATGAGTAATTGAATCAATTACTCAACTGATTTACAACACAAATTCATTCCGGAATGAAACACTTACTTAGAGACGTATCTGAGATTGTTCTGGCTTAGGTGAGTCGTGATTCATTGAAAAAGACTGATTTCATTTATGAATTAAACACCATTAATATGTCTTGCCTGTAGACATGCAACGGCTGGGCGTGCTTTGGAGAGTTATTAAACCATTCATTCAAATGATTTGTTCTAAAATACTGATTCATTCATGATGAACTAAACACCACAAATATGTTTTGCTTGTAGACTTAAAAAGGTTGGTCGGTGAGTCATGAGCTGTTCATTCAAATGATTTGTTAAAAAACACTGATCCATTCACTAAATGCCAGTGCTGTGTGTTGCTGTGTTTCGCTGGGGCTCGATTAATACTATTTTCATTTGCGGAGCAAAAATTGCATAAGTTACTCAATATTGTAATAAGTTGCTCAATATTAAATTAATGTTTATTATTATACTGTTTTTTAAATGGCAATATCAGCCAGACAACTTGACTTTATACAATACATCACTACAAGACAATAAGACACATTGGCCATGAGGGCAGCGTGAAAAAAAAAACTGTTAACCTTGTTAACCTTTAATCTCTCATTATTTAGGACTGGTTGTCAATTGTCTAGACCTAACATTAATTTAAAAGGATTCATGTGTAAAACAACAAAGTCTGTGATTGGTTACAACATTCAACAGTTGAAGCTGTAAACAGAAAGAGCTGAGTGCAAAGATAGACCTAATAGATAATCCATATTCATATGCAGGCCATGGCACTGCTGTCCTGTTTATTTGAAAGGGAAAAGAAGATTCTCCTGACCAAAGCCCTTCTGATAAAGGCAGTGACTCACAGGTTTCATGATATGCAGATGAGCCTTCAATGTGGATGACTGGTGACACAGGGCGCTTGAGCATGGAGTTGGTGGACATGCCCAGAGGGAGATTCTGAAATTCTGATGGACCAACTCATCCAATGGGCCATTTCTAGTGGAGTAGAGGGAAAAGATAGCATCCAGTCCCATCAAAATATGAGCCAATGTGTTCCAGGCAAAGGCTTCTGAGACAGCTAAACAAAGAACCACTGAAGCAAGGGCTTCTCAAACTTTACTGTACGTTTACCCCACCTGTCTATATGGACACATACAGTGGTGATCTTATACATTAGTATAGGGATTCAAATGGATAGTTCACCCTAAAATTAACGTTTTCCTCTCCGACAGAGCTCTAAAAAATTATATTCGGTTCTGATATGGCGATATGAAGTTATCTCATTTAGGAAAGACACATGGGTTTGAAACAACATAAAGGTGAATGATTGATGACAGATCAATTATTTTTATTGCCATAATTTTCATTGAAACCACCACAAAAGAATGACCAATTTTTATTTTTACCTGTGTTTTTTTTTTTTTTTTTGCTAAAAAAATTATACTTTTTATATTTTTATGAACACAACAGAGTACATTCATATTTAGAAAGTAGCCTTTATTTGATCAACAGTAAATATACTCATAATGTTACAAACGTTTTATATATGAAATAAACATATTTTTTTCTTATATTTCTTTTCTTACTTGACTTTCTAGTCAAAGAATCTTCAAAAAATAGTTTGCAAAAAAAAATAAAAAAAAATTAAGCAGCACAAATTGGTTTCAACATTGATAATAATAAAAGAGGACAAAATCAATCATTACAAATAATTTCTTGAGCACAAAATCAGCATATTAGAATGATTTCTGAAGGATCATGTGACACTGAAGACTAATGACGAGTAGTGATGCTGAAAATTTGCCATTACAGATATAAATAAAATATAGAAATTAATCAATTTAAACAATTGTTTTAAGTTACATAATAATGTTTTATAATATTACAGTTTTATTGTATTTTTGATCATATATATATAAACAGCATTGGTGAGTCTTTTCCAAAACATAAATTACCAACCTCAATGTTAGTGTATATTTATTATTTATTATTTATATTTATTACTATTATTTATATATTTATTACTATTTTACAAAATGTTATTCCTCTTTACAAAACTTTTCACTTTTTTATTTATTTTTAAATAAGCAAGCAGCTGTAAATTATACAGCTATAATGTAACTACATGCATTTATAAACACACCTTTGCTGAAAAACAATGGAATATGATTACTCCTTGGTTTTGTAGTTTTCAAAACATTCTTACTGACACTGTAAAGACAACCACAATGCAGTAATTGGAATGTACAATTTTCAGTGGCTTTTCTGTCAACTTACTGCACCCTGTGTGTGTGTGTGTGTGTGTGTGTGTGTGTGTGTGTGTGTGTGTGTGTGTGTGTGTGTGTGTGTGTGTGTGTGTGTGTGTGTTTGCAGACCAATATATAATACATATAATATAATTAGTAATATAAATATTACTAATAAGATTAAGTGTCATGTTCCAAGTCACTTCATATGCATTTGATATCGTCACATGATTTGTGTCCATTTTGTACTGCCGCCACAAACTCTGCCACCGCAACCTAAAAAAAGGCCTTTGCATCTCGTCAGTTTGTTTTTCATATGCTCTAACCACAATCCTCAACCCCCACCACCCCTTTTCACCCTCAAATGGAAAAGAGGATGAAAAAAATCAACAACAACAACAACCTCTACTTCCTGTGAAACTGTTGGTCGCACCTCTGACTGCACTGACGGGGGAGAGTAAAGCCATTAAAATGACACGGAGACAGATCATGTGTGACACTTCAAAGGGTCTGGAAAAAGCTGGAAAACTGAGCAGCGCAACCTCCTCATCCACCCTCCGGCGGGGAAGAGAGGGAAAAAAAACACAAAGCCGACAAGCACGCGCCGCATGGTCAACACAAGCACCCAGAGACTCCCGCGCTCTCCTCTCGGCCTCCCCCCAGACCCAAACACAGACTCGTCCCCCGCGACTACACGTCCAATGATTACACTATTCCCTCTCTCTCGCTCAGAGGAGCTAATTAATGCTTTAATATGCAAATGAGTGCCACAGTAAATTACACAGCTGGCAAATATGCCTGTTTTGCCCCCAAAACTACATCAGGAAATGAGCAAGACTGCGTGTGGATTGTGAATGCAAAGAGACAGAAGGTTTATTTCGAAACAGCGAAGATGAGTTCACCTCAAAGTTTGGATGGCGAAAGGGTAAAAGTTTATCTGCAAGATCTGAACTAGTTTTAACAGCGGACGGGATCTTGGACAGCAGTAATTAAGGACAGTAGAAAGGTCCCTTTGAATGCTACATTATTAGATGCCGTATTTAATTTAACAAAAATGAAAACAAGTCTGTGAGGGAAGCAGATATAGTCTGTTTAGTATGTCATACATCTGACAAAAAACATTAATAAAAACCGCTAAAGATTAGATGTGACCTACAGTACGACAAAGTTTTCACACAATAGTGCAACATACTGTATGCTTCATAACCTCATTTTTGTTCACATCAAGTTATATATAGCGAGTACACAGAGTCTAGTTTCTAAGCAGACTGATTCCTACAACAAGATATTGGTGACAACAAGTGCTATTTTTTTCCATGGCAGTTAGAGCAGATGCAAAGAAAGAGATGTGAGAGTGTGATTTGGTTTAGCTTTGATAAACACGACACTTGACTGCTTTGCTATATACGGCTGTTAATTTCATGCCCTACAACCATGTGAAGTTGATGGGAGAAGATACTGTGAAAGTATCACTAAAATATGGAACATGTTACAATACTCACAAACTCCAATTCTCTAATTAAAGTTCAGGCCACAAAGAACTTTAAATGTATATTTTTTGTTGTTGCAGGCACTGAATCTGTAAGGCAATGGAGAGGTAAAAGCAGAAATAAATATGAAAGTGTGGAGCAGAGTTAGCACTTGCAATGCATAGAAGCTTTGAGTGTTATTCAAAAAAAGACATAGGAGCAGAAGAAAACAATGTGACTCTTAGGCCCTGTTTACACCCGTTAATAAGATGCGTTTTTGTCAATTGGATCACAAGTAGACGAGGGAGAACTGGGAGAACCCATTTACAACTGGTGTTTTAATCCATCTCCTTTTGTCCACTTTCAACCACTTCTGTCCAGATTTCTTCAAGGGGAGTGTATATGGGCAGGTAAACATATGTTTTTTTCCAGGTCTTTTGATCTATTGGACAAAATAAGCTTTTACACTACGACCGCGGCCGGAGACAACAGAAAAACATACGGAGAGCAGCAGCTTTCGTTTCTGCTCTGACAGCCGCAAGACCCCACCGAACGCTGTGAGGTGGTTAGAAATCAGGAATGGTGAGAGTACATTGTGCTTGGTAAGCTTCTTCAAACCAAACTTGTGTCTCTAGCTGACAAAGTTTAAAGGGTAACTTTTTTTAGTTAATGATCTGCAAGACTAGGGATTTATTAATGCTGTTCATTGATTCGAGTACATTTTTTTGACATTTGGGTATAAAGTGTTTTAATTCTACAATATATGGTGTAAAAACGTCTGAGTGCTGCCCTCTGCAGTTGAATTTTCCTATTGGATGTTGTGGTACTGCGTGACCTAAGCAGGCACCAGCTCACCACGCCCTTGCCTACAGAGAGACGCGGGTCTCAGATTCAACAATTAAAATCATAGAACATCATAATTTTGACAAACTGTTGAACTGATATTAAATTAACTGCAGTAACTATTTTAATTTTGAATCTTTTTCATTAATAACCTTAATTACAAAAAATGACACATCTTGCATACAACCATATTTCCACATGAACAGAATTAAAAGGAATTAACATTGCAGTTATAGTAGTATATATTCAGGCTATTTCTGCAGCATATAATTATTGTAAAATTAAATGTTTATTGTAAAATTAAATGTCATTTATAGAAATAACTACATTAACATTTTTTTTGTCCCAAACGAGCATTTTTAATACATTTTGTTTTTAATTATGAAATTATTTGGTACACTTTGGCCCTCTAGTGGTTAAAAAACAAAACTGTATGCATTTTACAGAAGAACATTGTTTTGGTAGTGCTTTGGCTCTGCATGACTGCGCAGATGAATATGGTTAAAAAAAAAAAGGTTAAAAAAATAATTACCAGTTTATGTCACAGTGTCTGGTTGTTCCCTGGGTAAAACACTAGAGGTCCTCAGTTTTCACGGTGTCTATGCATTCTCACTACACTTCCCATGATCCTGTCTGTCACTGATTGTTCATTGCATTACAGCTGTTTCTCGTCACCTTGTTTGCACTTGTGTATATATACCCTGTCTGTTTCAGTGTTTGTCACGGAGTCCTTGTATATTGTCACACCACTTCTGGTAGCCTGTTTTTGCCTGTTCTTGTTTGTTTTCTTGTTTTTGGATTGCCTTTTGGATTTGACCCTTGCCTGGACTAGTTTGTGAGTACGGATTACCCTTTAAATAAAACTGCAATTGGATCTCTGTTTCCCGTGTGTGCATCGTGACAGAAGGACTCCGTCACTAGAGATCCAGCATGATGGGGTTCCGTATCCTCCCTCCTACCACGGAGAAAGAGAGGATGGGCCGTGTCCAAAATTTGATGAGCTTTCGTCAGCAATGCCTGCCAGTGGGTTGCATAGCCCAGTCATTTTGGATGCTCTCGAGGGGAATGGGATACAGTGAGGCAGCATTAAAAGACATTTTTAATACCTGTCTTGATGACCCATTGCCGGGGTGGGAAATGAAGGGTCTGGAAGTCTTGGACTTTTGGAGTTTTACCAGATACCTTGAGCATCGGAGTCAGTGGGATGCATTGGAGCCTCGCCATGCCGACGCCGTCACGAGTCCGGTGGTCCCAGTTCCGGTGGTCCCGAGTCCGGTGGTCCAGAGTCCGTTGGTCCCGAGTCCGGGGGTCCCGAGTCCGGTGGTCTGAAGGCGGAGGAGGAGGAAGAAAGAGACGTCTACCGTCACTTCTGCCGATTCAAGTCAAGTCAAGTCAAGTCAAATATATTTATATAGCGCTTTTCACAATACAGATTGTATCAAAGCTGCTTCACAGTATCAATCAAAACAACTTAATGTTTGTTTATTACTGGAAAAAAGACATTCAAATTTGGTAGAGCTGATCAACGGTATGATTGGTTAATTAATTTGAATATCCCCAACAGAGCAAGCCTAAGGCAACAGTGGCAAGGAACCGAAAAACTCCATCCAGTGACCTAATGGTGTCCTAACACCCCATCAGATGACCCAATGGAGAAAAAAAAACCTTGGGAGAACCCAGGCTCAGTCGGGGGCCAGTTCTCCTCTGGCGTTTATGAACTAGAGGCCGAATTTACAGTAACTGTAAGATAAAAAATTTATATGAATGCCTGGCTAAATAGATGCGTCTTCAGTCTAGTTTTAAACTGGGAGAGCGAGTCTGAGCAACGAACAATATCAGGAAGGCTATTCCAGAGCTTCGGAGCTAAATGTGAAAATGCTCTGCCTCCTTTGGTGGATCTGGATATCCTAGGAATGACCAGAAACCTCGAATCTAGTGATCTTAAAGAGCGCGATGGATTGTAAGGCGATAGAAGATCCGTTAAATAGACTGGAGCTAAACCATTTAGAGCTTTATAGGTCAAAAGCAATACCTTGTAATTAATACGGAACTTTATAGGTAACCAATGAAGTGATGATAAAATCGGTGTTATATGATCATATTTTCTTGATCTAGTAAGAACTCTAGCGGCTGCATTTTGGACTAACTGTAGCTTGTTTATTGAAGATGCAGGACCACCAGCTAATAAAGCATTACAGTAATCTAGTCTCGAGGTCATGAATGCATGAACTAACTTTTCTGCATCAGAGACTGATAGCATATTACGTAGCTTAGCAATGTTTCTAAGGTGGAAAAAGGCTGTTTTTGTAACATATGAAAAATGCTTTTCAAAAGACAGGTTGCAGTCTAATGTAACACCCAGGTCTTTTACTGTAGCGGATAGAGTAAAAGGGCATCCTACCATGTTAAAGTCGTGCTGTGAAAGGTTTTGTGGATGGTTTTTAGAACCGATAAGTATTACCTCTGTCTTGTCTGGATTTAATAAAAGAAAATTATGCGTCATCCAATCTTTTATATCTTTAACACAATCTGTCAATTTGGATAATTTAGCGTATTCATCTGGCCGTGAGGAAATATATATTTGAGTGTCATCAGCATAACAATGGAAACTAATTCCATGTTTCCTTAGAATATTACCAAGTGGCAGCATATATATTGAGAATAATAAAGGGCCTAACACAGATCCCTGCGGCACTCCATAGTTTGCCGAAGTTATAATCGATTTTTCTCCATTTAAGTAGACGAAATGGTAGCGGTCAGATAAGTATGACCTGAACCAGCTTAATGCTTGTCCTTGAACACCAGTGTAATTTTGTAGTCGATCTAAGAGTATTGTGTGATCTATAGTATCGAACGCAGCACTAAGATCAAGTAAAACTAGTACTGAGATACAGCCTTGGTCCGAAGCTAAAAAACGGGCACTGGCTCATTCAGAGACTGTTCACACTCCATCTGCACAGTCAGAGACTGTTCACGTCACGTCTGCCCAGCGAGAGACTGTTCACGTCACGTCTGCCCAGTCAGAGACTGTTCACGTCACGTCTGCCCAGTCAGACACTGTTCACGTCACGTCTGCCCAGTCAGAGACTGTTCACGTCCCGTCTGCCCAGTCAGAGACTGTTCACGTCCCGTCTGCCCAGTCAGAGAATGTTCACGTTCCGTCTGCCCAGTCAGAGACTGTTCACGTTCCGTCTGCCTTCATGGACCTGGACTATCTGGAGCGTCTGGCTCGGATCCTGGACATGCCCGTGTCTGTCGTCCCAGAGCCAGAGCCGGAGGCAGAGCCAGTGCCCGTTCCAGAGCCGGAGGCAGAGCCATTGCCCGTTCCAGAGCCGGAGGCAGAGCCAATGCCCGTTCCAGAGCCAGAGGCAGAGCCAGTGCCCGTTCCAGAGCCAATGCCCGTTCCAGAGGCAGAGCCAGTGCCCGTTCCAGAGCCAGTACCCGTTCCAGAGATGGAGGCAGAGCCAGTGCCGTCTGCCTTCATGGACCTGGACTATCTGAAGCGTCTGGCTCGGATCCTGGACATGCCCGTGTCTCCTGTTCCAGGGCCGGAGCCAGTGTCCGTTCCAGAGCCGGGGGCAGAGCCAGTGCCCGTTCCAAAGCCGGAGGCAGAGCCTGTGCCCGTTCCAGAACCGGAGGCAGAACCTGTGCCCGTTCCGGAGGCAGAGCCTGTGCCCGTTCCAGAGCCGGAGGCAGAGCCTGTGCCCGTTCCAGAGCTGGAGGCAGAGCCTGTGCCCGTTCCAGAGCCGGAGGCAGAGCCTGTGCCCGTTCCAGAGCCGGAAGCAGAGCCTGTGCCCGTTCCAGAGCCGGAGGCAGAGCCTGTGCCCGTTCCAGAGCCGGAGGCAGAGCCAGTGCCTGTTCCAGAACTGGAGCCAATGTCTGTTCCAGAGCCAGTGTCTGTTCCAGAGCCAGTGTTTGTTTCTGTGTTTGTGTCTGTTCTTGTGGCTGTTACAGTTTTGGTGTCTGTTCCTGAGCTAATGTCTGTTCCTGAGCCGGAGCCAGTGTCTGTTCCTGAGCCGGAGCCAGTGTCTGTTCCTGAGCCGGAGCCAGTGTCTGTTCCTGAGCCGGAGCCAGTGTCTGATCCTGAGCCGGAACCAGTGTCTGATCCTGAGCCGGAGCCAGTGTCTGTTCCTGAGCCGGAGCCAATGTCTGTTCCTGAGCCAGAGCCTGTGTCTGTTCCTGAGCCGGAGCCAGTGTCTGTTCCTGAGCCGGAGCCAGTGTCTGTTCCTGAGCCGGAGCCAGTGTCTGTTCCTGAGCCGGAGCCAGTGTCTGTTCCTGAGCCGGAGCCAGTGTCTGTTCCTGAGCCGGAGCCAGTGTCTGTTCCTGAGCCGGAGCCAGTGTCTGTTCCTGAGCCGGAGCCAGTGTCTGTTCCTGAGCCGGAGCCAGTGTCTGTTCCTGAGCCGGAGCCAGTGTCTGTTCCTGAGCCGGAGCCAGTGTCTGTTCCTGAGCCGGAGCCAGTGTCTGTTCCTGAGCCGGAGCCAGTGTCTGTTCCTGAGCCGGAGCCAGTGTCTGTTCCTGAGCCGGAGCCAGTGTCTGTTCCTGAGCCGGAGCCAGTGTCTGTTCCTGAGCCGGAGCCAGTGTCTGTTCCTGAGCCGGAGCCAGTGTCTGTTCCTGAGCCGGAGCCAGTGTCTGTTCCTGAGCCGGAGCCAGTGTCTCTTCCTGAGCCGGAGCCAGTTTCTGTTCCTGAGCCGGAGCCAGTGTCTGTTCCTGAGCCCTGGCCGCCCGAGGGGTCTTCACCGCCCTGGCCGCCCGAGGGGTCTTAACCACCCTGGCCGCCCGAGGGGTCTTCGCCGCCCTGGCCGCCCGAGGGGTCGTCGTCTTCGCCCTGGCCGCCCGAGTGGTCGTCTTCGCCCTGGCCGCCCGAGTGGTCGTCTTCGCCCTGGTCATCACCGCAATGGCCACCCGAAGGGTCTTCGCCGCCCGAGGGGTCTTCACCGCCCCGGCCGCTCGATGGGTCGTCTGCTTCGCCCTGGTCATCACCGCCCTGGCCGCCCGAGGGGTCTTCACCGCCCTGGCCGCCTGAGGGGTCGTCTGCTTCGCCCTGGCCGCCAGATGGGTCGTCTGCTTCACCCTGGCCGCCCGATGGGTCGTCTGCTTCACCCTGGCCGCCCAATGGACTGTCCGCTTCGCCCTGGCCACCCGATGGACTGTCCGCTTTGCCCTGGCCGCCGGCTAAACCATCACCCCCTGTTTCTGTTCCCTTTCATGGACCTGGCCCACCATCCCTCCCCCTGGTCCTCCACCGTTCCACCTCCCTCCTGGACTCTTGTTTTGTTTTGTGTGGTGTCTTGGAGCGTCTGGTAGCCGCTCCGTAGAGGGGGGGTTATGTCACAGTGTCTGGTTGTTCCCTGGGTAAAACACTAGAGGTCCTCAGTTTTCACGGTGTCTATGCATTCTCACTACACTTCCCATGATCCTGTCTGTCACTGATTGTTCATTGCATAACAGCTGTTTCTCGTCACCTTGTTTGCACTTGTGTATATATACCCTGTCTGTTTCAGTGTTTGTCACGGAGTCCTTGTATATTGTCACACCACTTCTGGTAGCCTGTTTTTGCCTGTTCTTGTTTGTTTTCTTGTTTTTGGATTGCCTTTTGGATTTGACCCTTGCCTGGACTAGTTTGTGAGTACGGATTACCCTTTAAATAAAACTGCAATTGGATCTCTGTTTCCCGTGTGTGCATCGTGACAGTTTAGATGGAAATTATCTTAAGCTGACTAGCTAAAGACGTTACTGTAGCTATACCCATTACACAGTACTTCTGTAAGCAATAAGGTACGAGAGGCTGTGCTGTATCGTGAATAAGTCATGGCTGAAGGGGTTGGGGTTGGCCCTATTCACACTAGAGCACATCCTTTTATTCCTTATTGTTTTTATTAGTGATGGGTCGTTCGCGAATAAGTCGGCTCTAAGAGCCGGCTCTTGTAGGTGAACGACGGGAGCTGGCTCGCATATCTGAAGAGCCGACTCTATTTTTAAAAATATAGCCTATAGAAATTAAATCATTATGTAATAATGAAATAATTAATTTATTTTATTTTATTAAAAATGATTGACTAATTCAAAGAACAAAAAAATATTATAGGCCTTTAGAAAGGCGCACACATTCGTTTCGACTGTCTGATCAGCCTCACATTCTGTTCCTGTCAATCATACACGAGGTGTCAACCAATTATACGGCATGAGGGAGGGGCCGAGCCATTGTGTGTGTGTGTGTGTGTGTGTGTGTGTGTGTGTGTGTGTGTGTGTGTGTGTGTGCGTTCATGCTAGTTATACAAAACATAACTAGTGAGATAGTTCATGCTGGTTATAACATGCCAATAAAGAAGAGAGAAAAAGAGGGACCAGTTTAATCCTTTCAGTTATTTATATTTCTTTAATATGGGTTCTATTATGTTGTTCAGATTGTATTTGTTTTGAATTTTGTTTCTATACATCAAAAAGTTGTAATTTAAATGCAAATGCTTCATAAAAAAAGTGCTTAAATGCACTTTTAAAGACATTGTGAGAATGATTTCATTTAATAATTTAATTAGAATTGTTTTCACACCTATCATAGTCAAAACGTTATTTTTTTTAAAGAGCCGTTTGTGAGCCAAAAGAGCTGGCTCTTTTCAGTGAGCTGAGTCAAACGAGCCGGCTCACGAAAAAGAGCCGGATTGCCCATCACTAGTTTTTATAAAACGGTTATCACACAATACAAATGTTAAAGTCAAGAAATATGAATGCAACTTTCATAAAGTAAAATCACTAAAAACCTTCCTTCCCCTGGAAAGAATAGCCCCTGACTGTGAACAGCAGCAGAAGTTACATTATTAGACCATTAGATGGCAGCAAACACTGTTTTTACGAGTGAGTCACTCAGTAGCGAAGACTTTTATATTGAAAGGAGTCGGACTGAAACTTGTGAATACGGTAACAAGATGAACTGAACTAACAAATGCCTTGACTAGTGCTGTCAGGCACGGGAAAACCCCTTAACTCTTATAAAAACAAGATATCGCAGCGGACAATCAAACAGATTTTTTTATAATGAACATAGGACTGACATGAAGGAAAATGCTAAATCTGAATGCAGGTAATACACTTGGTCACTCGATCTCTCTCTCTCACAATACTTTTCTACATAATACAGAAAGCTTCAATGAACAATATTAATTGAGAATAAACATATGCTTTCATTGCTAAGAGTGGTTGCTAAGTGTGTTGTGCAGTGATACACAGAACCGTTGGGTGAAGCGTCATAGCCGTGTTTTATCGTGAATAAAACACAGCTATTGACCAATTAGAATCAAGGACTGGAACTAACCGTTTAATAATTGAAATAGAAAATAACTATAATTTTAAGTGTTTCAGGCTTTACTTTGTGGGAAACTTAAAAAAAAAAAAAAAAAAAAAAAACCGGAAAACAGCAATTTAGCGCCAAAGGTTGTAGCCATGTAAATACTGTATTCACAAAAGTTCAAAAACTGAGCTGCAATGCCACGTATATGTGTGTGTGTGTGTGTGTGTGTGTGTGTAAAGCTCATCATAAGCAGCTCATCAGAGGTCCCATGAGCAGGACCTGCTCTCTGTCTGCTCACTCACTCATCTCCAGCCATCATAGAGTCAGACACCATGACCGACCACAAACACTAACCAACTCTTAGTTCCACTTGGAGTCTGTCCCACAAGACCACCTGCCCCTCTACAGCCCTACCTGCATCTCTAATGATCCTTAATGAGAGACATCGCAGCAACCTGAGTCTACCATGCACAACAACAGTGACTTTAGGCAAACAGAAAAGAAAACAAAATGATGTCATTGTTGTACATTATTGTCTTAAAGAGACAGTTTACCCCAAAATAAATTAAAGTCAGCGGGGTCCGATGTTGTTTTGGACCATATTGACTTTCATTGTATATACAAAGTTTCATTGTACAAAAACAGTTCTTCAAGATATTTTCTTTTGTGTTCCATAAGGTTTAGAAAATGATGAAAGAATTTTCATTTTTGAGTAAACTGTAGCTTTAAAGGGGTCATCGCATGGCCATTTTCCACAAGTTGGTATGATTCTTTACAGTCTTCATGTAAAGTGTGTAACATACTTTGGTTAAAATTCCACAATGGTTGTGTAAAACAACACCCTTTTTACCTCCTCAAAAACAGCTCTGGTCACAGTGACCCGTTTCAGTGCATGTCTCTTTAAATGATAATGAGCAACTGCTCACCCCACCCCTCTCTTCCATGGGGGGTGTCGACACAAGTCACATAAGCCCCTTTCACACAGAGATTCCGGAAAATACACGGATAATGTGACCCGGCATTTGTCCCGGGATTGTTTGATTTCGGTTCATTCACACTGCCAGCGATTTGCCGGGATCTGTGAGTGCGTTCACACACAACCCGTTAATGTCCCGGAAAGCCGCGTGACGTCAGGATGAGACGTGTAACGTACGCGTCGAAAACATGTGCACGCGCGCACCTTTCCACAGAGCTGGCGAACGATCGCAGCTTCAGCGCGGATTGTGAGGAGCTCCTGTCTCTGCTTCATTCCCGTTTGCAGACATTGTTTCGTTCTTTCTTTGATGATGACGAACACAAACTTTCTTCTAAGAGCAACAGAGTCGCGCGATGGCACATGCGTCATCACTATGACACACCCCTTACGGCATTGGTTCTGGCTTTTGTTCACACAGCGCGCGTTCCGGGTCTGAACACGGCAATGTTACTAGGTCCCCAACCCGGGATCGATCCCGGCATCAATCCCGGGTCGTGTTTGCGTTCACACAGAAGGCACTCTGGCAATTTGCCCGCAATTTGCCGGGTTCAAAGTGCTGTGTGAAAGGGGCTATTAAGTGCTGCCTTGGCAACCTGCCTTGGTGGACACTATACAAATGGCTGAGGCCGGAAATAAGCTAATACGGGACAGTCCGTCAGTGGTCGTGGGCGGAGCCTGAGCAATATGACATCATATTGCTCAGAAAATCCAAACAGCTTGATTATTGAGAGTGTTTAGGCTTTTTGAGGATAAAAAATATGTGAATAGATTTTTTTAATTGTATGGTGGTTGTGTCCACATACTCGAAAGACACATTTATATGCAAACACCATAAAAAAGTGAATTTTGCATCCGATGACCCCTTTAAGACAAGAACATATTTTTAAGATTTTTTTTCTTCTTAAAATTCCTTATGGGTATAAATAGATAATTGTTGGCATATAAGAGTATACAGCTCAGGTCTTGTAATAATTTGATGAGAAATCTTGTTACTTCTTACAAAGTTCATGAATGTGTAAACTATGACCTTAACTAAGATGAATAACTATAAGCACCTTGATAAAGAGGTGGATAACATGGTCCCAACTCTCTGAATTTCCTAAGACTCCCACAAAAAATATTTTAGATCAGCAAATAATCAAAAATGAACACTAAATAGGCCAATGATCTGAGCGATTTGAGCTTCAACAGACACGCCAAATCAGATGTTGTAAACAAAGACCCAAGGACCTACATTCCCTCCCTACCACCTTCCTCTCGTTTAAATATGCGCATGTAAAATTGTGCCACACACACACGCACACACTTTTCTTTTGAAGAATGAAATTTTCGCTTTTCTCAGTCCCAGGGAATTTTACGAAACTGAATCAGAACACTTGATCTGACCACCCACTGATTTCTGATGGAAAGATTTGCTTTTTAATACAATCGTCAGTCGTTCTGCCACGTTGTGCCTGGCCCAGACAAATCCCAGCAGTGTGTCTTCTTGTACTGCCACAGTGAAATGTCTCATTCTCCATCGGTTAAATACCACCCTGCTGTAATCTATCATGGTGGAAATGTTAATAACATTGTCCTCTGTTTCAGCTGAGCTTAAATATGACACATTTATACACATTTAAGACAGATGGCATGTTTTCGGGCCGTTTATCGATGAAAATATATTTCGAGGTGTAACTGATTGACAAGGTAAAAACATCAGAATCCGAACTAATGATTGATATAAAAAACAAATCAAGTTCTGTTTGAGCTTTAGAATCTGTTTTAAAGAGAGCATTCTGTCCTTTCATGATTTTAATTAACGCTTTAATATGCAAATAAGATAGAGGAGATAAAATCATGACAAACAGATGGCAAGTTAACTTTTTCTGTTCTGGCATGTTCTTAAGTTGCAATATCATTTTTTCAGGGCTTTTGCAATGATGTGTGAAGCAGCTCTAAGTGATCAGCAACAACTTGTATCTTTGCCTAACTTGGACGGTAACTTCTGTATTTTCAGTTGAACTTCACTGATACAGAAACAAGCAATGGCAAACATTTTTGAAAATTGAGTTTGCTTAAACATCTTTACAGTATTAATAGCTGGGTTTCAGTCACGTGATTATGATGACGATTATGATGACGCGGGAGAGCGGGGCGATTTCAGATGGAGGGCAGGAAGTAAACATGGACAATACGTATATAGAGGAAACCGTTGCGGAGAGTCCGTATTGAGTCTAATTTACCTTGATCATTTAATGTCCCATTCACACTGATCCCCTGAACGACAACCTAATGCTATATAAACACAGACACAAAAAAAAAAAAAACACGTTGGCTAGCTAACATACCGTCGCTGCAGACACGGCATTCTGCTCCTCCCAAACCTCAGACGTAACGTTACGTTAAAAATCCACTTTTTACGGCGTTGTTCTGTGAGCTTTTTACATTTCTCACCTTTATGAATGACAATCTTTGGTACTCTATAAAAAACCTTTCCCTTTTCTCGATTCGAACGATTGGAGCAGCCGTAAACTACACAACATTGATGGCAGATCCTCAGCTATTTCACTTCCTGCCCTCCATCTGAATTTTCGCACTCTCGCAATGCAGCAGCGTGACGTCACGTGAAACCAACCTATTGTGAATGTAAAATCCACAATATGCCAAAGTCAATGGATTTTCATCGTTAGACTTGGGCTGGGACTGGGTAGCCACAAATTGTTTTGGATAATTAAGGCGAGAAACGGCAGGCAAAAACATCGTTTTTTTTTCACTGGTCAATTTTGAGATTTTGGGATATTTGTCTTCAATAACATGTCTTCTTTCAGACTTGTGGTGAAAAAAAGTCCAAAATACACTTTTAGGTCTTTATTTTACTACACTTTGTCTGTTTGCGTCTGTAGATTTCTCATAAATTCATCAAAAGTTGTCATTATAAATCATCCCTCTGCTCCACGATCGCGATCTGCACCCTGTCATCTCACACACGTTAGAAAGCTCTCTCTCTCATGTACAATACTGCCGGATCCAAATATGGTCATTTCCTTTTTATCAGCAACCAATCGTGAAAGTAAAAGGGGGGATTTTACTCTAAATGCGCAATCTCATTGGCTGATGCTAAATCTTTAAAGCACGTTTTCTCAAAATGACTGTTCTCTCTCACTCCAAGTCCGAAATCTCCACTTCAGTAGCACCTATATACACCAAACTTTCCAGTCTTGTACCTAGTTATATTATGAAGACATTTACAGAGGGATTTGTAAATATATTATTCCTAGCCTTATTTATATAACATTTTATTCCAAAAAACATTGCGAAAATCATTTTTTTTATTGGCAGTATATTCTGATTTACAGGATAACAAAAGTAGATATCCATAAATCCCTCTGTAATTTTTTCCCCATCTAATATGTGAACACAATGAAAAAATAATTTTGAACCTGGCTTTGTCCAATACTCAGATTTCGTTTTTTAAAATATATGCAAAATAGCGCATATTTAATTAGACAATGCCTCATTTGCATATTTAAACATTCAATTACAGAAAACTTGTAATACATTTTTTTCTCATCGTAATGTAGGTAATCAACTGGCAAAGTTCCATGGTGATATCTGATAGTTAGAAAAATTACCCTATTCTCCTTGTAGTGTCTCGCCTTAAAGAAAGTACAGAAAATTAAGTTTGACTTTTGTTTTTTGGTCATCATACAAAAGTATACAAAATGAATTGCCAATACTGAATGTTCCTATACTTTGTGACCAGTGAACCAATTAATGATTTCATCATTTTATAGGATTTACTGGGCGGATTTTAATTTGTCAGATACAAATCTTTTGAATTCATATAGTTATTAGTGTAAATTAGTATTAGTTAATAGTTAGATGTCTCCAATAAAACCCTAAAATATATACACACTATAAAATTGTTACACAAGTTTTTTTTTTTTTTTTTCATGATACTCCAGTCCTAAAATCTACAATTTAAAAAAGTTATTTTCAGTTCGGACCCAAGAACCATCTGTATTGAAAATTACTTTTCTACACACTGAGATAGTCAGAATTATTAGACATCTCACCTTTTCCTCTTTCACGTGTTGGTCCAGATCCAGTCTGATGAGTGAACGGTTGATCTTTAAGGCCAATGAGAGAGCCATGAGGCCCCCAGCAAGCACCTGGTTCTGCCGTACGTCCAACCGCTGGATCTGTCGACTTTCTGCAAGGATCTCAGCCAAAGTCACAGCACCTGGCACCATGGGTAGAAAATGCAGGCTTAGTTATAAGGTGAAACACAAATAAACTCCAGAAAAAAGGAAATCTATAAAGAGAGGATGTGCCAAAGAGGTAGAAATTTAGAAAAGCAATATTACAAACCCTACCCTCACATGTTATTCCTGTGGCAGCTAGGCCAAGTTGCAATAAAGAGCGATTGATCATGAGGGACTCCTTTAGCGTGTGAATGCCTCTGTTCTCAAGGTTGTTTTTGCCAAGGTTTAATGTTTCGAGGGTTTTTAAGTGGGGCTGAAAAAAAAAAAAAACAGGATGTTTAATAAAACTGATGAGCTTGTTTTTAAATCACTTTTTCGAATTCAAAAGTGTCCTTTTTTCTGTGCATTTCAATCCAATTATAGATGGTGAATTTGTGTCACTTCGAGAGCTTTAAGTGTCACACACCGTGCCGTGGCAATAGATTGACTCTCAAGAGCATATTAGCCGCGTCATTTATGAAGCACGATTAGCAGCCATATAAAGTAGGAGATAGCGGAGCACATGAGGGAAAAGCCATGTTGCATAACAGAACGTACACCATGCCAGCTCGCTTCACTCATTATGCTCACTTAGTCTCCTGCTTTAAATGAAAAACCACAGACAGCTAAAAAAAAACAAGCTCAGAGATCAACTGACAGTTCATTTGGGTCACTGTTACAACACTCAAGCATGTAAACACCCACACATCGACATATACCGTATTTGTATACAGACACAACCAACAAGCCCAATCAAATATTAAGAGAAAGAAAAAAAAACTAAAGACAATGACATTTAATTGTCTAAAATTAAAAAATAATTTTTGTCAAGTATTGTTTTTATGTTATCGGGTATATTTTTTAACCCATAAATACAATACAACTTTACGGGATAGTTCACCCAGAAACGAAAATTCTGCCATCATTTACCCACCTTCATGTCATTCCAAATCTGACTCTTTTTATTCTTCTGTGAAAGGTAAAAGAAGATATTTTGAGAAATGTTGCAGTGGTTTATTTTCATTGCAATGGAAGTCAATGGGCTTCAAAACTGTTTGGTTACCAACATTCTTCAAAATATTTTATTTTGTAAAAAAAGAAAGTCATTCAGGTTTAGAAAGACATAAAAACGATTTTTTGGGAGAACAATATAATAAATGTACATGTATATATGGGTGTATATATATATATATATATATATATATATATATATATATATATATATATATATATATATATATATATATATATATATACTGTATATAAAATACACTATTATTAAAATCAAAGGAACAAAAGCAATAATATAAATAATAATAATTAATAATACAAAAACAATCAAGTGAGGCTGAAAAATAACAAGATGTTTTAAAAAGCAAACTATATAAAAATGCATTAATTAATAAATACATTAATAAACATTCAGTTATTTAAAGTCCAAATTATTGTTAACATAATAAACGTTTCAAGTTAACTGAAGTAGCCACATTCTAACAGCCTATGTTTGACAACTTCAGTCATCCGATTTCCAATTGGTCAGAAAAGGATCCGCTGTAAAATGTGGATAACATTGTGATTTAATTATGTTCTGCTGACATCAGAGAGTTCTGTGTCTGCCCAAATAACCCATTTATTCGCTCTCTCTCTCTTCTTCTGCCTTTAAAGAAACCCCAGGGGAAAAAAAGAAAGAAAGGTTAATAACAACCCTTCCTGTGTCATATTCTACACGACCAGCCATCGGACTAATTATATTCATTATGGCCGCATGGATGTCTACTTATCCTTCTTAATGACAGACCACATGAAAAAGCCCTCTAAACACATATCTATTATTTAATCAAACTGTTCCCATTTGGTACAGGCAAAATGGAATGAGCAGGCTTTATTTTTGGCCTGAATGAATTCTCTGTGAACACGCCAAAGGCCGAGAGAAGAGAAAGCAGGCCTTTAATTTGTAGCTTTTGATTTAAATCGCCATTCAGATGACAAAAAAGGTACAGTTTATTCTGACAATCAGAGCTGCTGAAGAGGAATAGATATTATTAGGATTAGAGATGAGCTTTCCAGTGAGGATGAGACAAGCCATTTCCCTTTGTTCTCTTCTCTTTTCTCTCTGTGTGTCAAACTCCGCCGTAGTAGAAAAAAGAAGATATATCCAGTAGCTGTCGTGTTGACGGTTTGGGTACTTCCTCTCCAAAGCCCAGCAGAGGCCACATGCAGTGTCACTGTTTGCCTTTAATCAAAGTCACGCTCGGATAAAACAGAAATGAATAAATAGCTGAAAACCCTACTGAGTGAAAATCATTGTATTTAGTAATATGTGCAACCTGCAGTTTATTCTATATAGACCCACTCAACAACGAAACTTCCCTGAAACACGAAAGGTGAATTTTTAGGTGAACATCCCACTCTTTTCCATGTAATGAAAGTAAATCAGGAATAGGGCTGTCGAGATTTCCAAAGCCACATGATAGCTTTTTGTAAGGAACAGATTGAAATTTAGTCATTAAACAGTGAAAATCTTGACATTCGTTCATGAATGAATCATTCTTTTAAGTCAGATCTTTTCAATGATTCGACTGATCCAGTTCACATACCCAGTGCTAATGAATCAGACTGATTTGGTTCACTGGCTCAGTTATCCGCTACACACAATTATCAGTGAATAAAAATTTCAGTTTGTAAGGCACAAATAGCTACTGTATGGCTTCAAGTGACTACAAAACACAAGTCAAAAAAACATATTATGATGCTTTTGAATCTTTTTTTAATCTTGAAACTTCCAGTCCCCATTCATACTACTTTTAATATAAAAGAGAGGATTTTAGATTTCTTCCAAATTTCTCTTTTTCTGTTCCATACAGGTTTGGAATGACAAGGGAGCGTGTAAATGATGACAGAACTTTCATTCTTGGAGAACCTTTTTTCTTTAAATAAAACTGTGAAAAGCATTTGTGAAAACGTTTCAGAAAATTACTGATGCACAATCTACCAGATGTGTTACTTATTTTTTTTACTTCCTCTGCTTTTTTAATCACACTTCGTACGTCTAGAAGTGCTGTTTTAATGATTAAAATTGCACATATCTCTATTATCTTGCCCGAGAGAAAATCTCACCAGAACATTCTGTAGATGGCTCATGCCACGATGAGTGATGTGATTGTTACTCAGTATCAGCGTTCTCAAACCAGTCTTCTGAAAGCTCAAAGCATCACAAATCTCCTCCAAACCTGTGGAACAAAGAGAAATGACTACACAAGAGCTGAAACCAATTGTATAGTTTAACCACAAAAATTGTTTTCAACCGTGCTATTGGAAGTGCACAATACAGCCTCAAACAAAATGTGTGTACCTGAGTCAGACGTGGTATTGTTGCTGAGGTCCAAGGCTCTAAGAGTGTTGTTGTATTTAAGGAGGTCTGCAAGTTGCATGGAGTCCTGGTAGCCGTTGAGCTTGTTTTCAGACAGGTAAAGCTCCTGCAAAGCGATGTTCCTTTTCAGAGCACCGACTAGGGCAAGAATTAAGAAAAATCTTCAATAAGCATTGTGCTTTGTCCTTCTCCAAGATATGTGTGCCAAAGAACTCTGCCACAGTGCAACAACAAAAAGATGTCATGTAAGACAATGTGGAAGAAAAAAGAAGGACACATTACTAAGAATGCCCACAGCGGTTCACCCAAATAACAACAAAGGCTTATTGAAAAACTTTGAGGTTGTATAGGACTAACTCCATTATCATTTTTATTTACATCGCTGTGATTATCACGGTCATCATTTTAATCGTCAACATCATTACGTGTCCCTTTTAGGGCGAAGCTTTCATGGGCTTTTTGTCTGTGGCCTCACAGAGCTGTCTGTCCAAATCAATGCGGCAGATTTGATCAGACCCTTTCGGTTGCATGCGGAATGCCAACATCGTCATCATACACAGTAGGGACCAAACAGGGGGATCGTTGAATTGATCGGAGGGACTCCACTGTGCGAGTCAGCGAGTCCCGCAATCAGGGCCCCACCGATCGATAGCAATGATCAGAAGCTGAGCGTCCCGCTGGGAAGAATGAGGGGGGCGGCCGAGCGGCCCCAAAATATCAAATGGATCCACTTGCCGCTTAAAGAGACAGAGCCATGAAGACATAGGATGTGCCACTCAACTCCTCAGTCTCATTTAAGGTCATTTCACTTCGGTTCTGTTAATGGCCTATGTCTACAACATCACTTTCTTTATCTTTCTTTTACCCAGTAATTTTCGGGGGCTGCTGTTTCCATTCAGACATCAGCGTGACGATACAGCAGTGACAGCAAACTGTTTCTATGCATAGTCTGATGACCAAATATAATATGCTTATATACTGCATATAATACTGTATCCCACAATATGAAACCATTTTCAAGTGGATTGACCATTCATCATGATGAATGAATTTAGCCACGGTTTTTCTCTTTTTCTTTCTAGAATTGGATTAAAATGCAAATAGCCGTTCAATTTACTTTGGAAAAAAAAACAACTATTTAATAAAAAAAAATGCAGTAACTTAAAAACAATCAAATTTAATAAATAATATAAATGAAAATATACAAAAAAAGTATTTGCAACTTTTAATGTTTTATTAAAATATTTTTAAAAAACTCAATCAAAATGTATCTTTAACAAGACATAATTTGAACAACTAATGTACTCCGGAGCAAGACTGCAGACTGATTCAAATTGGTCTTTTGAATAATGTTTTTTAAAAAGATACAGTTCTTAAGAGTAATTTGTTCATGAATCAGAACTACACTGTATGTTTCTACATGCCATTCATGAGGAAAGCTCAAGAAAGATGTGTTTTGTTGCAATATTTAGCAGTGTAGTCTTTTTATCTCTTCAAATTCAATTCAGATTGTAAACTCTCATTCAGAACTGGAGTAAATATGATTTGTTTGCTCTGGCCGTGGTGATAGATGAATGTTGAAGCGATGCAGAAAACAGTGCACTGCATACAATTCAAGTTGTGAGCAAGTACTACATTACAAAAATAGCTTATTTTAAAGTGCTATTTAATGGAATGTATTTAAGTTTAACTAGAATGCATGGCTTGCAGGTGTTTTTTTTTTTTTTTGCAGACTATACCTCGGTCACACACCACTTGCAATGTAGAGAGCTCCATGATCTAGCTCAGTTATTTAGCGCCATTGCTTGTCACACACAATGATTAGGCCTATGGGGAAGTTTTCATGGAAGTCAGTTTCTGCCTCATCAGTAAAAAATAAGATATTTTGACCTACTGTAAGTCACATTGTAAAATACAATGTCACAATCTTAAGGGAAAAGCCAAATTTATACATTTGAGATATTCACAACTGTGATCAAACAAATTATGAGATCGCAAATACAATAAATACATTCACAATTACCTTTATTATTTTTCTGAGGTGAAAACAGGCTTCCATAGGTTTTTCATGTTTTAATAATACATGTCCTAATGACAGTGTCCTTCACAGACTTGAAGGGCCGCCACATGTCTGTAAAAGCTGTGTCTGTAGTCCTGTGTCCTTTTTAAGAGACAAGCTCTATAGTGCCGTGGGAAAGACTGCATCTCACAGTGAGCTGGCCGAAGTGTCCTGAACGGATCGGTGCAGCAATGTGTAAAGTGACAGGAAGAAGATTACGACATCTAATCCAAGCCCAGTCTAGCTGTTAGGGTCACTGGGCCAAAATCTGCCACTCCTCCCCTTGTCCTGCTTCATCTGTTCCTGCTGGCCAGGGCCGCTCATGGATAACGCTCAATTCAAACACATGCTATCTGTACTTTAGTACTGACATATTGCAGTATTCGCACTAGAGCAGGTAAAGCAACTCGTAGACTGATATTAGCACTTTCTGCATTGTAAAAAACTTTAGGAATTAGATGTTATGAAGATAACGCGCCCTTTGGGACTGTGTGTTGTGCTGTCATATATATATTTTTAATATTATCTCATAATTTGGCAGCAGGTAAATTAGGCAGCTGTCACTTTAAGACCTGACGCACGGATCCATTATACTGTTACACATGTGTTTTCCTTCTCAACCGGTTACATTCATTTAAATAATAACTGACTGTGTTTACATGAATACTCGCCAAGACCGGCATTTTGACATTATTGTGTGTGTATTTGACTGTTTAAGTGTAATAAGCAGTTAAAAATAACTAAATTTAGTACTGAGATGCAGCTTTATGTGCAAGCACTTTGGGTGTAAGCACAAAATCTGCCGGAATGAGTCCAATTAAGCGTAATTGGCAGGTGTTAATATCAAGCCCTGGTCACAATAGAACATACTATTGAAACTTTCATTCCATGCCAACTTTAATTGAAAGAAAACACATAAAGAGTCCAATTATGTAGTTAACCCGATAACCCACAATGCACCTGTTAGCATAATTTCCATTTCACAGCACAGGGTCATATTCTCAGGCAGCAAGCACCCAAACTTTCTTCCATTGTTAGCTCACATACACTTCAATTGGATGGTGTGTGCTGGGCATACCAAGTGTGAAGAGAGGTTTGCCGCTCAGGCAGGTGTTTTCAAGGTGTAGCACTGTCAGCCTGCTGGTGAGAAGGGCTTTTGACAAGGCCTGTGCGGCGTAGTCCACCATAGGCATGTTGCAAGCATCAAGCCTCCACAGGCATCCACTCTGAAGAGACCAGACAGCAAACCATCAGAGAGAGAGAGACAAAAAGACTCAGAGGCCTGGTTTTGCCCTCGCTGCGGACTGGCCTCTCTGTCTCACCCTCTCTAATCAAAAACCACCCTGTCTACAGAAGCAGAAACGTCAAAACCGGAAAACAATTCTGACGGGAGGTTCCCAAAGATCTGCAGGCCATTCTGGAGTTTCATCCTATAGTCCACCACTTCAAAAGTGTCCAGATTTTTTTCTTCTTTCCCTTTCTTGGGAGATTTTGATTGATCTCATATAATACTGCCTGAGAGCGTGTCTTTGGTTTTTACCATTGAAGTCCTCATCACCGTAAGGTGATTCTGTCTTTCATCTAGAGCTGTTGCTAAATGAACACATATTGTCAGGAGTTTTATGAGGACTATAATGATGTCCATTAAAATCAAAGTGTGAATCAGCAGTGCGAACATTTCCATCTTTGATGCATGCAATTCATTGCTTCCAATTCAATCTGAATACCACTGTGAGGTATTGGTTGACACTTAAAGACACTTTTAAAACTGTGTTTCTGAACTTTA
Organism: Gila orcuttii; assembly: GCA_026230005.1. NCBI lineage: Eukaryota > Metazoa > Chordata > Actinopteri > Cypriniformes > Leuciscidae > Gila > Gila orcuttii. The sequence continues at coordinate 28,290,843 of JAPDVR010000013.1, read as the reverse complement.
AAAAAATGAAGGCAATGTTTACATAGCGTTTTTTTATTTATTTAATTAATTTACTTTTGAGATAAAATGTCAATTTAAAATGTCAAGTTGCTATAACTTATTATCTTCCATAATTTTAAGATTAAATAAATTTAATGTTTTAAAAAATATATTTTTAAAGGAGTTAGAAATGCAAATCGTTATATTACATGGTTTAAATTGTTCAGTTTATTTTGTTTAAGAACAAATAAGACTCTTTTAAGTGTAAGAATCGTTCACTTGCACGGAATTTATTTAATTAATTAAAGAATAATTTTTACATTGTAGTGTAGCCTACTAATGACATTTTAAAACGTTTTAGCATAACATATTATAACTGAATTACATATTTCACGACCCATTGGTCAGTAGGATTAGAAGTGCAGTAAATCTCACCCGTCGGAGGAGGTGTGACAGTGAAAGCCAACCTGAGAATCCCATGCCTGAGTTTGAGGACACGTTGAGGTGCGTAGCTGATTCGTAGTACAGAAACATATCCAGCAAAGATGACGCTCCCTTATATGAGAGAAAATACATTAATATCAACAAGTAAAAAGAATTCTGATATAAAAAAATATATATTTTGGACAAAGTTTTTGGGGCGGACAGGTTGTTGGCGGCGCGAATTCTGCAGGGCACATCATCGCTTGATCGCGACCACTGATAAACAGCGCCACGTCAAAAGTCATATTTTACCAGCGTGTGAAATCCTAATGTAATGTAAGGAGATAAAATGATCATGATCATCTAGCGCGAAATAATGGTACGAAAACACGTCTTCCTGTTGTGCGCAATAACAGCTAGTGCTCGACTAGGCCTAAAACAAATGACTCACTCGAGCCGCTGGCCTGGCTCTTTCAATGAATCCAAAAAAGACTCATGGGAGTCTGGACTCAATAAGAGATATTGGAATAATTATCAAATCAAGTTATTTCTTTCAACGATAAATTGTATGTTAAACAAAATACATTAAAATAATTTATTAATATTAGCCTATTCTATCTATTTATTTATTTAAAGGTGTTGCATGCTGGTGATGCTACCACACTGCAGTTCGGAAAACGTTTTGAAAATTGAAATTGACTAGTTACCCAACAATGGACCCAAGTGTGAAAAAAGCCTTAACTCTTTCCCCAGTGTTTTTGAAAAAAGTTGCCACACGTCAGGATTTTTTCACTAGTTTCATGACCCCCAGAATACTTTGTTGTAGCCTATAAATATCTGAACATGCAATATGTCAAAAGAAAGACCCTCTGCTTAAAAAAAAAAAAACTTTTTATTATAGCTCCTGCATTCCTTTTTAGCAAACCATATGGGTAAGTTTAATAAAAAAGCAACATTTTGAGCAAAAAGCTGAGAAATTTCCGTTTTTATCAAAGACTATCCAGATCGGATTCAGAACGATGATCAAAACATAGATGGAGTAGGTTAGATCGAGTCCGTTAACATACCCAAAGCATAACAGTTAACCGTAACAGTGAAAACACGGAAAGCCGGCAATTTCCGTCAATGGCGGGGAAGCGTTGTCACACAATGGCGGACAAAAGAGTTAAAAGCAAATGTTCATATACTTACATTTTCCTCCAGCTCGGCCCCCTGCAGACTGATAAAATCAAATTGCACTGATTTCAGGATCTCTTCAAGAGATTCGCAGGAGCAATAATCTAACCGTTCACCTGGAAAAGCAATCAGAATGGAGATACCACTTTTTACACTTAGGTAAAAAGTGGTATCACCCTGGCCTGGACAAAGTGTCAAGCGCATTTGCTGTGACAAATTTCGTACAGCACTGGATAAACTAACATACACTTAGAGTACAAAATATCTGCCACTCCAAATAGTGAGACATATAGACACTAACACACATAACACGATCACGTCTGATCCCCTCCCTTCAGTGGAGGAGACAATCAAAGAGCTTCTGATTATGCAGGAACAGATGACTTTTAAACAAAGCCCTGAGAAATACTTTGATGGCCACAGCAGTCCGTCTATATTAGACACGCGTTGCAAAGGCCCCCTTCCCCTCATAAACTCTTATCTTCCTGGTCGGGGAGAAGCCAGATCGCTCAGAGCTGCATGTTGGGGAGATAATAATTTATTCATCATTAGCATAATCATTTGTACATTTTTTTTAACAATAATCACTTAACTGTACCATAGGAAGGGGGGATCAGAAATCCCATTTTTCTAATCCCCTCTGCCATGTGCAGATAATGACACTGAGACTTAGAGTTAGATGCCATCAGTGTGCGAATAGGGTGCAGGAAGCCAGAACATGCTGACCCGCACATCAAGCTCACGTCTACTGGTATCAATAACCGCTGTTTCAGTCATCAAAGGGACAGCGCATTTTAATCCCAAACTAATGCCCTTCAGCGTCGGCATGTACATTTCAATTAACAGGCTCGTCAAAGTTCTGATCTTATCAAAGTATGGTAACTAAAAAGTATAGTTGCTGTTCACTTAAACCACTCTACAGGGATAATGAGAATAGGCTATCTTTACAGCTAAGCAACTTAAAACACACATACAAAGTAGTTTAAAATACACATACTGTAAATACAAAAATCGGAGACGGAACATAAATTTTGTTTAGGTTGTCAATATGACAATATTACGGAGCTTTCTGAAATACTATTTCTGTTTAGTCAAATGTGGCATTCAGTGGAAAAATATTTCCTAATAATCACCGCCGTCCATGACAATTCTATATTTCAGACCACTGAAACTCTAATGGACATTCGTAACTATTTTACATTTTGCTGAATTGTTGGCTAATTCGTATGAATTTGTAGGCCACAATTTCATTTGTACGTTTTCATGCAATCTGCGTACGCCCCACTGACGGTTATTGTTTTTAGGGGTGGACCTTAATGCGTATTCTTTAACTTTTTTTTTTTTAATCGTATGTTTCTGTACAAATCACATTGTACGAATTCTTACGAAATCACTACCTCATTAGTATAGATACGTTTTCTCATCAGATAGGGTTGAGCTATTTTTTTTATTATTTATTTACTTTTTATTAGAGGAAGCTTTCTGAAATACTTTTACATATTATTTAGAGTCAACCAATGGCATGGGTTTGGGGGGCACTGTTATTCGGACTTTGCGATAGTCCTGCCTCAACTTACGTCATTGGTTTGAGACAATGTCACTTTGTCAGGATGCTCATTTATGCTATATATCTTGTTTTGTATCAGTTCCAAAAGTGAAGGGTTTTGGGTCAGTGTTTTACTGATTCATTGCGTTTACAATTCTGAAAGAACACAAGCAGTTATGGCTATATTCTAATGGCTCCATAATTTCCATAGATTCCCAGAACAAATAGACTTATAGGCTACGTGATTCTACATTTTAGTGCAGCACAAAAGGGCAAATTACCTGAGTTTTACAACTTAAGAAAAGATAAACAAAACATCTGATTGCTAAAATGCATGTTTGAACCTTCCATTATGTTGTCACGGTTGGTGTGCGTCTCCTCCCAGAGTTGTGTCTATGAATTTGAAAGATTCTCTGTTTGTTTTAGGATTGCGCGGTAGAGCGTTTACAGCGGGTCAGACTGATTCCAAATACGTGCTGATGGAAAGAAGAATAAAGCTGGAATACCTGGACGGATGAAGGGATGAAAATCTCAGGTGAAATGATAGCACTGGGGGGATTTTTCTGGTGGTGTTTATGGCTTTAAAAAAACAATAATGCTGTTCAAGAGGGATAGCAAAATAATAAATAGTGAATTATTGAACTTACCTGACAGGTCAAAACACCTGGCTCTGTCGGTAACACAAGTAATTTGCTGCATGAAAAAGAGACAGACAGAACAAAATCAAGAGATTTCTGTACTCAGAAAAGATTTTCAGGGTTTCAATATTTGCCATTATTGAATATTTCAAAATTGAAAGCAAGAATTATGAATGTCATGTCACTAAGGCTTATGACAGCGTGTATGCTGTCAAATGTTTGGGTTTAACTTGGAAAATATGATTCGTATAGTATCATCTAAATAAAATGGATTAATTAAAATACAAATATTTATTATATAACAAAACTATATCAACCTGACTACATTGACCAAAAGTCAAATTTAGAAAGAACATTTAAAAAAAACCATAAAAGTGTCAAAATATTTATTGCAATGGTCTCTATAGGATAACAAAATTACATGCAGGACTTTTCCTGTAGGCCTATATGGGGGATGGGGGGATGGAGGGGGGAACAGGTCCTTATTTGTGTGATAGGCTACCAATGAGCTAATGCTAAAGCATTTTGTGAAGCTTAGCTATACAGACACCATAATACCTCAAACAATGTGTAATCATCAACATTTGAAAGTGACATCGTACAGTTTATGTAAATTTCAAGTACGTCACAGCACAGATCATTTTAGCTCAGTCTGGCAATCTAGCCGCTAGACTGTAGCTAGCAGATGGCAGTTAGCATCTATCAGGCAACGGACTGATGAAGTCTCTCAGTCAACCTGCTGTAAACACAAACAGGACGTCATATGGGATTTTGCGTTTAGAGCAAAACAAATTAAGCATCGCAACGTGCGAACGAACACTCTCCCGGTTTAATGTTATTCTGAAAGAAAAGTCTCAACAAGGATGACTTAAGGCCATGGATTTGTACCTCTCTTTCTTTGTTTGATGTTTTCCATCTTAATAAATGTGGAAACTTCTGAAGCCCATTGCTGCTAAGCAAGGTTCTGTGCTGTGTATTGAGGAAAATGAAATGACAAAGTACAAAATGCATTGATGTGTCAGGAGGGAGAGGACAAAATGAAGTGATAAAAAGAGCTCTGCTTCCTCCAGGCAGAACGGGACACAGCTTATAAACTTGACTTCCACAGACGGCATCTCAAGTGCATTTCCAATTCTTCACTCAGACTCCGGGAGACCCACTCCAACGCTCGGCAGTCTGGGTGGCTTTGTATTAGCAACTGTTTGAGAGCATATATTTCTCCTTTTTTTCTTCATTTAATTAGTTGAAAAAATTAGTTCGAAACATTTTATACTGTAAAAGCTCTCAGGGATTAAAATCAGGCGCACATTTTCCTTTCAGCATCTTTTCTGCAATAAAGGATAAATTATTTAAAATAACACGACCTTTTATCTCACACCCTTTGAAGGCAGCAAATTAAAAATGTAAATTGGGATCTAATTAATATGCAAATATATTCATTCCCAGTTAACAATTAGCAATTAAACCTGCAGTGTCTAGAAAGAGCATAGACCAAATTAATAACTTAATTTATCATTAACAAAATTAAAATGTACACAATTTTTTTTTAGTTTTTAAATTGTTACGCTGTCTCCCTGGCTCTTCATCAGCAGCAGTGCCGGGGAAAAAACACACATTTAATAGAACAATTCGGTGCTTGTCATAGAAAATGATAAATAACTAGCCTAAAAAACAACATGATTGGCTACATGGACGGTGACTGCAGCGTTGCATCTTCACACAACTGGGAAGGAAATAAACATGCCCATTTCATGCGGTAAAGAAAGAAATCGTTGCGAATCCTCAGTCTAGAGAGTGCAATGGACATTAAAGATTAAAAGTGTGAAAGTTATTTATACTCTACGGTGTTTAGATGTGAGAGATGTGAAATTCTACTCGTATTGAGGGGGAGGGAGGACAGTTATTTCACTTCAGACACTCTGTGGCTTTCTGATGAATGTTCAACGCTCAGAGCTAAGCAGCTCGACAGAGTTAGGCTGGGAGCAAGGATGTTTTTGGGGAGCTCTGCAGCACTGCATTCGCTCTAATGGGAGGACGGTTCAGTCTGAAATACAAACTTCTCACAAAATCTACGCCTTATCCTGCAGGGAGATGTGAAATGCTGAATCGTTTGATGATGCTTCCTCGGCTTCTGAGGCGAGCACTCATACTGTATGGGGCGCTTCTATAAGTCTTTTCTCTTTGTTATTTTCTGTTACTACAATTGCCACCACCTCCGACAGGATTTGCACTTCAGTGGCGGTGACACTTCAACAAACGTTACTCATTTACAAGCCCTTGGGATAATAACTCATATCAAGAAGTTTCTGTGTGTTCTGAGACGGAGTGGACACGGAAAACTTCGAATGAGAAACTTCAAGACATGACGCTAAACAAAGAAAACGGGGTATATATGAGGGTGAGGGTGAAAAAAGTATTAAGCATTTAAGCTTGTGTTGAACTAAGGGGGGCCTGGGGTCCTTCACACAGGCCTTTTGTTTGTTTACCCCTTCTATGAAGACGTAACCAAAAGCAATACTGTTTTACCCACTTTATAAAAAAAAAAATCAAAGAATAGAGAAAGCCCACGGGTACAATAACAGCTTTAAATAGATTTCAGCAGCCATCCTCTTGGGATGATCCTGCCTGGAAAAAAATCACCTAATTTGATAAATATGCTCTTTAAGCAGCAAATTTAATTTAGCATTATCTTATTAGAAATTCACACGCAGTTCTCAACTAAATATCCTTCCTTTTAGCTTCTGCTTAAGCATACATATTTCACCCTTTTAGGGGGACCACCTACATTCCTTTCAAATGCAGTGGGGTTCATTAGCGGCGTGGAGATAATGCCGAGAGTGTGTTTAATGTAAGCACTGCTAAGTCCCTCATTTTCCACAAATAATTCTCCTTGATCTAATCGTAAATTTATGCAGAAGAGAAAACTGATGCTCTTAACGTTGCTGGTCAATGTAAAATAAGTGCGGAGCTTGAATTATGCATGCATGCTTGTGTTTGTCTGTGCGTGTGTGTGTGTGTGTGTGTGTGTGTGTGTGTGTGTGTGTGTGTGTGTGTGTGTGTGTGTGTGTGTGTGTGTGTGTGTGTGTGTGTGTGTGTTTGTGCGTGCACTTCTCATTTCCTTTACCTGTTTGTTATTGTCTTGTTTTTTTAGTTCAATAAAACGTGGTTGGCTAATTAACCTGCTCCCTAAGAGGGATTAAAATGTGTTTATTTTTCTTTTCATCCTCTTTCTTTCTTTCATTTCAAAGTTATTTTCACCAAATAATGTTCATTACACATAGCCATTTCAAACCAAATCTTTTGCACAAATAACCTAATATTAGCAGGGAATCAAAGCGTGAGAAGTGCCGTGTGTTTTAATGCATATTATTCCACTGTACCTTTAATTGATCAAGAGCCTTTGTGTTTGGTTTCACCTGGTGCTTTTCACAGCTCTGCTTGTAGGCCAGAATTATATCGGTCAGACTGAGACTGTCAGCTAAAACAGAACAAACGTATTAGAGCCACAACAAGAATATTCCATTTTTGAATCCTAAAAAAATTAAATGAATTAGCTCCATGAAATATAGGAATTAGAAAAGTCATGCATTAAAATATTTTTCTTGTACATTCATTTATTTTCTTTTTCTTTACCTTATGACTCAGGATAAGAAGCCTACACAAGTAGTTTTTTTTAAAAAAACAAATGTATACTTTTATTTATCAATAATTGATCAATTGTGACAGTAAATTGATCAAAAGTGACCGTATAAAGACTTTTTTGAACATTCTATTCATCAAAGAATCCTGAAAAAAAATCCAGTAACTCTATTGAGCACCACAACTGTTTTCAACACTGATAATCAGGGTTGTGGACACGAGTCGCATGACTTGGACTTGACTTGGACTCGAGTCCCAAATTTGATGACTTGCGACTCGACTTGACATAATCAAAGATGACTTGCGAGCAGGGGCGCGGCTAGAAATGTAGGGCCCTATGAAAGAATATGAGGTTGGGCCCCCTACCGCACCCATTCCTATAATAAAATCGATCTCTGGGGGCCCCAAAAGTGTGTGGGCCCTTAGAATCGTCCTAACTTTTCCCCCCTTAGCGGCGCCCCTGCTTGCGAGTTGCGACTCGACTTAGACTTAGACAACAATGACTCGCGTCTCGCGACTTGACTCGGACTTGAGCCCTGTGACTTGGAAAGACTTGACCTACCTTCTAAAACCACAGATCAGAGTTGTAATAATCACTGTAGTAGGCTATAGCACTGTATCATTGACGCATGATCACAGCGCCGATTAGCGCTGCTTTCGCACGTTTGGCACTGAGCCAGAGAGCGCGTGATAGAGTGCGTTCAGCAGCGCTTGTCAGTTGTCATTTATCACACGTTCAGACAGTTTTCAACCAAATAATGTTTTTTTTTTTTTTTTGTCAGGCATTTAAATACACAAGTACTAGCGAATCATTTATAATTTGAGAAAAAGCAAACAAACTGATGTCTAAGTTAGCGGAAATAAATAGGCTACTGAACCTTTCAAATATAATTTTGAGACATGTTTTTTTTCCTCCTCACAACAAACGCACATTTTAGCCTATAGGTAACTATAAAGTCTTCTCCTTGTTCACCAGCCACTCACTTTCATGTCTTTCATGTCTCCACTCACACCCATGTCTAAGAAATGGGTGGATTTATGTTTTGTAGGCTAAATGACAGGCACGTAGCCCCAAAAAGTGTCACGTGACGCTTGATACGTCGCCGTGGAAATAGGAATGTTCTACAATTACTGTCGCGTTAACAAAATAATTTAACCAGGGACTCAATATTTTAAACTTAATATGTAGCAAATCACGATTAATTTTCCCAATGAACAGTTACTTTTATTTTTAAATCTGCATTGCCACATTCTCTCTCACACACATACAAAATGTGTAGCAGTTATTTATATTAAATGATTTTGCCTTTGTTACTGGGTTACCAATAAAATATTTTTTTCACTGCCTTTTCCTTTTTTTGTCACACGTAAGAAAAATCCCTAAATTGAACTGAGATAGATGGGTGCCCTTAGTGAAAATTGTATCACAATAAATATGAAATTAAACAAGTCATGAACATATTTTAAAAGCCTTCCTGATATAAATTATATACATTAAATTTTTCTATAATAATTAACACTGAGACACTAATTTGTGCAAAAAGCACTAATGACTTGTTTAAGACTTGAAGCTTAAACTCGAGGACTTGCAACTTGACTTGGACTTGCCTGTCTTGACTCGGGACTTGACATGGGACTTGTCTGTCTTGACTTGGGACTTGACTTGGGACTTGAATGCAAAGACTCGAGACTTACTTGTGACTTGCAAAACAATGACTTGGTCCCACCTCTGCTGATAATAATAAGACATCTTTCTTGAACACCACATCAAAATATTAGAATGAATACTGAAGGATCATGTGACACTGAAGACTGGAGTAATGATGCTGAAAATTCAGCTTTGCATCACAGGATTAAATTATATTTTACCTATAATATATTGAACATTTTAATATATATTTAGCCTTGGTGAGCATAAGAGATTTATTTCATAAACATAAAAAACCCTACCATATTATATATGTTGCTTTGTGTCAAATGTATGATATTACTGTACATGAACAAAGACAAGCACAACTGATCTGAAGAGGCCGTCAGCATAACATCAATGCCATCTCACCCTCTTGAAGTTGAACCCTGCTTTCCACAAAGTCAGACACCATCTCCTCATCTGGGGGAAATGATACACGTTTTTCTCTGCCCTCCTTCACGGACAGAGATGTTGTCTCTTCCTCTGAGTGCCCTGTCATTCTTCTGGATTGAGCGATGTCTCACGAAGTTGACTAACCAAAATTTTCATCAATATAGCTCTGATGTCATGTACTTCTATGTCACACATCCCATTAGCTCAGACGTCTGTCCTTTGAACTATAAACTCCATCATATAAGATAACATCTCTGGACACATCATGTTTCCCTTTTTGCTGCAGAAACCAAACCATTAAATGTCCTCCAAAATCTGCTTCTGTCAATTCTTGTGTCGTTATTCTGTGGCCTAATAGTCACTTCGCAAAAGAAAACCTAAACTCGCAGCATAGCACTTGTACAAAACAGTTACAGGATACCGCATTACACACTCAATTATTCATGAATTATGTGCCTCTCAAAGCTAGTAGAACTATATAAGTCAACATCAAATATGCACAGGGGGGAAACAGAGCCTAATATATTTTTTGAGGGTTACTTACTGTTGTAAATACTTTAGATTAAATGTTTAACAGTATGAGAGAATATGACAAACTCAAAGTTTACTCTACACAAATTGGACTAAAATATATGAAAAGTGCGCTATAAAATGTTTGAATAAACTAATACAAATAAACTAAAATAAATAAATAAATATAAATGTAAATGCCTTGTAAATGCCTTAAAATATCAATTTAAAATTGTATTAAGTTGACAATTTTTTTTCTCTACCCACCAATAATGTTAGTTTTTAAAATTTTATGAGAAATAATATCGGTTAAATTCATATTTATTTATGTTCATAATACAGATTTTGGAGTTCCACCCCCTCCAAAAACATGCAGTAATTTGGTAAAGGAACACTGTAGTACATTTACTAATCTTAAAATGTCCTGCAAAATAGAAAAATATTTTGCAGCATTTTTTCAAATTGGTCTATTTATTATGATAACAAAACATCGTAATTTGACTAAGTGTTTGTGGAAAAACAAATGAAAAATACATATCCCATAAGGCATTGCAAAACCAGGAACTACGCAGCCCTCTTTCTAACCAATCGCGTTCGCTGAGCTTCACTCTGAAGAGCAGTTTTGCGGGAACTTTGGAGAGGAAGAGCTGTTACAACCTGACACTTACGAGCGGAAAGGTTAGTAGAGTATTCTCGATCTGCTTCGGTAAAGTGTGATGTTCATAGATGTTTACTAGCAGACGATGAGTTACAATGATCGGCTCTGTTGTGATACAAAGCCGGTATAAGGGAGCTAACTCTGCTAGCATAGCGAGTTGAAATTGTTGAGTCGCAGTTTCCCCCTAAATACAATATAAATAACTTAGCGTCACTTTCATTGATAATATTATGTGACATTAACCGCATGTTTATCACTCTTAAATACTTGTATCATTCCTAAACAAAGTAAAGCCATTAAAAGCTATTAATGTCTGTTTTTCTTTTAAATATAAAAGTGAAACAAACAGCATAATTGGCAGGACTGCAAATTGAAACAATATCACAAACAATGTCAACGTCACTGACCTTGTCATAAATTGTAGTGCTTATGCCAATACATCTCTCATGTTGAAAGTCTGGCTATTCAATATATCAAAGCTTATAAGTCAATAATTATGACATAAACACTCATCGTCATGCCAGTCACACCCTAGTCTTGTTTTTTACAGGTAACATAACAGTTGGTGTAACTATTAGTAGGCCTGTATCTCTGAAAGCACATGTGTTCATGGTGCCTGATGGTCAGGCCCATTTTTGATCTTGATGTCCAAATGTCTAAGACCACATTAACAATTTTGGAAGTTATTTTCATTCTACCCTGTTTTTTTTATTATAAAAAATATTATTATTATTATTACTTTGAAACTAAAAAAGTTACATATAGATGGATAGATATAATTTGTGGGACACTAACCAAATGTAAGCAAATATTTGACACTAACAGGGATGCCATAGTCATAGAAAATCTAGACATATCAGTGCATCTTCAAAAGTGTGATTTTCAGGTCTGTAAATAAAAAAATAATAATTTCACAAAACATTTTATAATAAAAATGTATTTAGACATTCTGAATTAAATAAAAGTAAAGTTTTCAGTTAAACTCTCGTTTTTGTTGGCTTGAGTGCCGATATACAGTATCACTGTATTTTCTACTTATTTTCTATTTGAATAACAAAATTCTGTTTTTTTTTAAACTGTTATTTCACATCCTGCCCAATGTTGTCCTCTTATTAAAGGCTATGAAAATTAATATAGTGATTGTAACCATGTAGGCTGATGCAATGTGTAAGATGGCGCTTGTTCACTGAAGTCTGTGAAATTTAGCAGGGACTCGCTTGCATAAGGATCGTACACTCCTGACAGCAAAATGGTAATATTTACAGATATAAAATATACCTGTGAAAAGTAAGTTATGCACTAAGACAGACACCTAATATCAAACCCATTAAACAGCACAAGTATCTGTAAGAGCAAGCCACTTTAAACTATACGTGTTAACTATATCTTACGAGTTATTTTGAAGCCCTTAATATAAAGCATGTCTCATGTTTAGGACAAATTGGATTATGCACTTTCCCCACAGCAGCTCACTCGGTGTCCTCTACTATTTTTCAGATGCGCTCGTAATATCAGACTACTGTATATATAAACTGTATTGTCTCATCTCATCCTATATCATTTCTAAAAATATATTTATGTATCATACAAACTTCATATACCGCCTAGTCCTAAACCCTAGTGGTCCCAAATTCAGTTGTAATGATGCTTGGGTTTCTCGTGTTTGATACATTTAAGAAAAATGGCACCTAAGTCCAAGGCAGGTATGGTGAAGAAAGCGAGAGCTCCACCCAAGAGGAAACTGGCTGAAGAATTCCCACCTGGAGAAGTCCTGACAGATAACGCAAAGAAAAAATGGAAGCTTGGATCTGCTGTTGGGCAGGGAGGTTTTGGCCTGCTGTATCTCGGTAAGATTTTTTTTTAAAGTAGAAGTTCTAATGCTTTATTTGGATTTATGTATCAGTTGTTCAAATGTAAATTTGTAATATATCCTTTTAGCTAATGAAGACTCTTCAGGATCTGTTGGCACTGATGCACCTTATGTCATTAAAGTGGTAAGGGACAGTGTGTATCTTTTTATTGTTGCTGACGGCTGGTATATGTCCAGAGTTTGAATTTCTTCGAATGCCCGACCCTGTGATGTTTGGGTGGTCAGAATTTATTTTAATGTTATTTATCAATAGAAGAATTTCTGTGGCCTTAACTAGAAAAAAAAAAAATAGAATACAATAGAAAATAAACAATTAAATAAAAATGCAATTTTCAACAGTCATTACATTTATTATTAAATAAACAAAAAAAAGTGCCAGAGACCGTAATATTATAGATAAGCAACCTCCTAGCAACTTTTGCATGAGCATGTACCAATCACATTTTCTTGAAGAAAATGTACACGTTTACATTTTACAAGCATTCCAAATAAGATTTTAATTTTATGATTAAATGATATATAAATGATAAATACATTTTATAAAATTATAATTTTGTGCTTTGTTAAAATGACATGACATGGATATGTGATAATGAAAGTACACTTTCCCTCTACAGGTTTTTTTTAAAATGTATGAGGGTTCACGTTTTTTCTTCTGTTTTTCTTTTCTAAATGTCATTTATTTTTGGTACTTATTTTTACTGTCTTGCAGGAGCCAAGTGACAATGGCCCTCTCTTCTCTGAACTGAAGTTCTACATGCGAGCTGCCAAACCTGATCTAAGTATGCCCTTGTGACTGCAAAGACACTCATATGAATGATGAGCCAGGCTTAAAAAAAGTCGAAGAGCAACTCTTTTAATTAAAGAAAGTTCTGAGCTCACCATTGAGGGCCTTATGGAGAAAGACAAACCACAACTCTCTGCTTTTGGTGGCTCTTATGGCTGCCCCAAGGCCACAGTATTGCGCTTTATTTAATAACAATCCAAATGTCAGTCTCCCTTGACAATTAACTGCTATATTACTAAGAGATGCTCATGTTTTATTCATTGGAATATTGTAATGTTGGTAAATATTTGTCCCACCAGCAGATTACCTTGCGGCACACTCACAGTTTGGTCCCAGGGGAATACTCTTATATTACTTTGAGCACCAACAAGTTTAAATAATAAGTTTTGAATAATTTGCCTTTATGAATTGATCATGTGATTGCATTTAACTGTTAGTGTGATTGTCTTAGTTCAGTTTTAGGACTGATGTCTCACTGTAGTGTTTCTTCTTTTCACTAGGAAGTGGAATAGTTTATGTGTTGTGAATCATGTTTGTGACAGAATGTTTTATATTTTGATTCAGTTGGGGCTTGGATGAAGTCAAGGAAAATTGAGTATTTGGGAGTTCCAAAATATTGGGGCTCTGGTTTTCATGAGAAAGGTGGTAAGAGGTAGGGGGAAAAAAATCAAAATTTTCAAAAGTATTACATGAGTAACAATTTTTTTTTTTTTTTTTTTTTTAACATTTTTCTTTTTCTTGTTAATAAAATGTTTAGGAAGTTACAAATGTCTTTGATCGTTTGAACACACAAGATTGCCACTTAAATAAAATGATTTCACATTACTCTTCATGACAGGTACAGGTTTATGGTCATGGATCGATTTGGAACAGATCTACAGAAGAAATTTGAGGGAAATGATAAGAAATTTCCAAGGAAACTGGTTCTTCAACTGGGTCTCAGACTTGTAGGTTTCTTCTAAGTGTACCTCTATTAGAATAAGTAAACTGCTGAAAGTTTAGTGGTGCATCAAGTTATGCTTTGTTTGGTTTGCTGACAGGTATGACTTTGTACTTCATGTTGACATTTTGACAAAGCAAATATTTCATATCATTGAAATACCCTTCACATATGTCACTCATGATTAATTTATTTTACAACCAAAATTTCCAATAATAGGTGGGGTTACTAAAATGAAATGAGCAATGAGAGAGGCCACTCTTCTATAGAATAATATACAAATAATTATTCAACATGCATATCAATAAGCACAATTTATTTTTATAACTATTTAACTTTGTTAAAAACCTTTTAAAGATGCACAGAAATCTTCAACTTGACTGTTTGTGGCATTGCATGCAGTGAGAGAAAATCTTCTATTCCAGTATTATTATAAAATCTCATATTCTAACAAATCTTTCATCTCTAGCTTGACATTCTGGAGTACATCCATGACCATGAATATGTGCATGCAGACATCAAAGCCTCCAACCTTCTTCTGTCCTACACCAACCCCAATCAGGTTTGTTTCAAGCCTTCCACATGTTTAACAGATCTCTGTTGCCATGGCTGTGCAGCTCTAACTGTAGAGACATAGACAGGGTGTGTAAACTGCAGGACTATACAGAGCTCCTACTACTTTTAATTGGAGTACCAGTGATTTGCAATGTAAGAAACTACTTGTCTTATTTTTTTTTCCATCTGTTAATGAGATTTGGGTGGGAAAAAAAGCAAAACAATTTAAGCCTTTAATGCGGCTCATAAACTGGAGAGATTAGAGACAGTATTGAAGTTGTCTCTAGCAAATAAGGTTGGGGGGCCTGGGCAGGGGCAAATATTTAATTTGAAGATTAATAATGTATCAGTGGTGTATTATTAAGATGCTATTTTTAAAGTCACAATTTAAAACTCGGCCTCTTGGGATTAGTCGCTGCTTACTTGGTGAGTCTGAGCATCCTTTTTTTTTACTTGGGTCTTTTCTTTGCTTCTGAATACATGTATTTTCTGTGTTTTAGAAATATGTGTTAAGTACACAGAGACTGAATGCACCAGTTGTAAACTAAATAATACTAATGCCTAGTTATATTTTCATTTCAATCAGATAATAAGAATGATTTGAAGTGTTATTGTATGATAGGAACATAAGAATTCTTTTTAAAACTAATAGTAAAAACTGAGTTCTGAACTGAATGTATATTCTCTCTCTCTCTCTCTGTCCCTCTCCTCTCTGTATGGGTGCCATCTTGTGTATATTGAAGTTACCAAGCTAAAATTTTATATTCAGACACATTATTATTACTTCTAACTTTTGTTCATGAAATGGCTGCACTGTGTTTGCTAGCATTAGCCCTAAAACTGTCCCACTTAACCTGAAATGCACTGTCCCACTCAACCTAACACTGTCAGATTGAGTGGGACAGTGCTGTGAATCTAATTTTCACAAATATTTTGTACAGTTAGATGCTCATTGTTATTAATCTCTAATACACAGACAGTATAAATGTATGTAAAAGCAAAAGTTTTATTGTTACATCATAAGTGACAGAATTATCAACCTTATTATTCTAAAATAGATTTACACTTGCCGGGTGGCTTACCGTGAGGTCCCAGGAGTCAAGCAAATTTGTAAAATAACAACCGGACCACATCTGTGATGTCACACCAATCACAACCTTTATTTCATATCCAATAGACATTCAGCTACAACACAGTAACAATTGTTGTGATTGGCTTACAAAATTAACCCTTTACAGTACCCAAAAGCTTAAGTGTCCCACTCAACCTGATGTCCCACTCTACGGACGAGAGTGCATTAACCGAACTCTGTCCAGAACATCCTGAAAAGTTCGATCAAATGCAGATCTTAAATTAGACAGGAAATAAAAAGGTTTGACTCATCCTAGTATAGAGCTTCATGATTCTGGTTAAATTGAGAATATATATATATATATATATATATATTTTTTTTTTTTCAATGTTACCACAATTTGGTACAGGCAACTAAAAATAATTTGCTAGAGATTCTGATAAAATGTTAATTGCTTAACTTGTTTCATTACTGGATGAATCATCGTTTTTGAACAAGTCTCTTGAATGAATGATTCAATGACAAATACATTTATTAACCGGCGCCATGTGCCAATTGTAACAATATAGCGATGTAATCAATACAATCATTATTTGAAGCGCCAAGTTACTTTCATAAGATAATTTGCTCTGTTTTGATCACTACCGTAGACATCAGTGACTGTTTACATGTGCACCAATAATGCGATTATTTCTAATAATCAAGGTCAATCGCAGTAAGACACGAGCAGAACTCTTTACTCCAGTTTACATGCAATTTACATTATTCTGATTATCCGCTAATAAGTATGGTTATACCTAGGGATGGGTACCGAAACCTGGTAAACAGGCCCCGGGGCTTAATTTTGAAAGACCGCTGTATCGATAAGCTCGGACGTTATCGGTTCTGCTGTCGGTAAGAAAATATACGTACTATTTATTATTGCTATAAAGAAATTTTTTTTAGTTTTTTTTTTTTTATCTCGCTAGCCATTTCTATGTATAATAATATTAAAGCATTTGTCTGAGATGCATTTTTGCTATTTGCAGTCCAAGAGAGAGATCTCTCTCACGCGGTGTCACAGCACGCACAACACGACAGCCCTGCTTAATGAGTGACGACGGAGGACAGAACTAAACATTCAAACGTTGCCTGGTTACACTTTAGATCTGATATATTAGTCTGATTTTATTTTAGATTTTAGCTCCCAAAGATTCTAAAAACAATATATTGAGGTAAAACAATTAAAAACTATAGCCGCATTCTGTCTAGCGCAACATTCTTCCCTTCGCAGCAGTACGCTGTCATTTCTCCCTAAAACTTAAACTTAACGACAGAATCGGCACAATCTGTGATTTTTGTAAAAAATCGTCTAGTAGGTCTAGCTACTGTTGCTAAATTGTGGTACGCTTTAATAAGAAAAAGAGCTATTAAAAGCACAAAAATCTGCGCAAGAGATGTTGTTCCCAAGGCGGCGCACGCTCCGAAACAGACCGGAACGAGACAAGCAAATTATACTTTGAGTTTCATGTGCGCGTCTAAACGAGAAAATGTACACAAAAATATGTCAAAATGACCGGCTTCGCTTAAACACAGTTTATGTCTTAAATGGACCTAGTTATGGAAATAGTTGGGAAAAAATATGGTGCATCAGTAGCCTATTAGATCTGCTCTCGGTCTTAAACGCGAAGCAGTCTAATAAACTGACGATTGCGCCATTTCTGCGAATCAAACAACAAAAGGCAAAGAGAAAATTACTGACAGTTCTTGAATGAATAACTTCAGCTTTAATAAACATTAATCTATCTATGATAAACTATTGAGTGTTATTTTACATTGGATTACTTTATCAGATTTATTTTTAGACCATACCTGAATAGTAATGTTAGTAGACATTACTGATATTAAAGCACTCTGTAGGCCTATATAATGTGTATCTTTGTTTAATTGTTTATCTTTTGTTTATCTTTTGTTTATCTAATGTTTATCTTTGTTTTGTATGTATGTATGTATGTATGTATGTATGTAGAACAGTTTTGTTCTTGATAATATTTCTGTGCGTTTGTCATCTGCATGACATAAAGTTATAGTTTAAGTAGTTTTTCTTAAAAGTTAGTGATGTGTGTCACTGTGGGTGAGCTGTTAATCTTTACTGTTGCAGATTGGTGTATGCAGTTATTTTTGAGACACTTTACCTGGATACATTTTTGAAAAAAAATTTTGGGGGGGGGGGATGTAATAGGTGCACCTGCAATTTGTGCACTGACTGTTTTAGTATCTTTGGAACTCTGCTAGTTGCTTCCTGTTGCTTTGAAAACTCTGCTATCAAAGTGCTAATTGTCAGACCTCTTTTATGACACTGCTAATTGGCAATCAGTCTATTTGCAGCTGCATATGTGATTTATTTGTAGTAACCTTATTTCTTTTACAAGTCTTTTTTTTTTTAAATTTCTGTAATTATTTTAGCAGTGATTTACATTTTTGTTGCACAGGAGGAATTTGATTCTGACTTTTTTTTTTTTTTTTTTTTCATTTGTTTAACCCAGGTATATTTAGTGGATTATGGGTTGGCCTATAGATACTCTCCTGAAGGAGTGCCAAAGGAATACAAAGAAGACCCAAAGAGGTGTCATGACGGGACCATTGAGTTCACTAGTATTGATGCGCACAAAGGAGTCGGTAAGAAATTGGAACAATCGGGTCTATCGTCACTTTTTAAGTTTAGACTAGGCTAATCCCTATGGCCTGAAAACTAAAAATGTTTTACCCCTGCAGAACATCATCACTGTTTTTTGTAAAGCTTGTGATGAAAAAATTATGAAGAGAAATCAGGGTTTTTCCTGGGTCAAAATTGGACTTCGGTGGTGGCCAACAGACACTGTCATCCTTTTCTTGCACTCCTTAAAAAAAAAAAAAGCTGTGATTTTTCCACTGGATTTCATAGCTTTTTAATGTAAAGTCCTTCTTTGCTACAAGTGAAAATTATTTTGGTATATAATCATATCAATATCAAAAAGTAGAATATAAAAGATTATTTTAACTAATAGTCTAATTTTCTACCTTATACAATTGAATAAAGTTAGCAGGTAGCTAACAACAACTTGCTTTGCACTTTTTTTCCTGGTTTCACCATACTCCATTCAAAACTAAATGATTTTTTAGTTATTTTTCTACACATTGTCATATAAATAACCTGATAAAACTGTAGTTTATTAAGGTTAAATCTTGCTAACCACTCTTACTAAAAAAATGGGGTAAGCACACTTAAATTCTCATTTTATGAGGTGTTCTGAGTAAATTATTTGTTTGTAACACTTTACAATATGGTTTGATTTGTTAACATTAGTTAATGTATTAGGCTAACTAACATGAACTAACCATGAGCAAAAAATTTTACTGTATTTATTAATCTTTGTTGATCTTAGTTAATACAAAATATAGCTGTTCATTGTGTGTTCATGTTACTTCACAGTGCATTAACTAATGTCAACAAATACAACTTTTGATTTCAATAATGTAGGCTACTGGTAAATGGTGAAATTACTAAGATTAATAAATGCTGTAGAAGCACAGTTTATTAATAGTAAATGTCAACTAATGTAGTTAAGTAGAGTTTAATAAATGGAACCTTATTGTAAAGTGTTAACAATTTGTTATACAACGATTCAGATGTTTTGTGAGTTCAGTGTTGGACAGATCAGTTGTAACCATTCATTAAAGTGAATCGGTTCAAAGGAGTCATTAGTTCGCAAATAGGACGTGTCATTGGCGGAAGTGTACGGCACGCGTTGTGTGATTATCCCGGCAGGTAAACAACGCACAAGATTTGTCAACACAGAAAACGTTTCATCACTGGATAGGTTTTTTCGTTTATTTAAAAGTGTGGTTAATGTCAGCTGAATGTGCGGAACGCTTTTCAGCGAAGATAAGGCAATGTTTTTTTTTTTTTTTTTTTTTTTTAGCACAATTCACACCAGCGTTAATTCAGGAAAACAATCTCCAAATGCTCCACGTGAAACTTCGGTCTTCCGACCTTTGACCTGCGTCTCAAATCTGTCAATTTGGAGAGGGGGAGAGAGAGCGAGAGCATCACAGCGCTTAGTTAGAAGACGGTGAGAGTGCACGCGTGGCCGGGCCTCTCTCGATCTTTCAGTTAAACATGCGCCCTGTCACAAGCGCAGCAGTCATCTACGTCACTCATCGATCAAATAAGGCTTTGGCGGGACAAAAATTTGCTTTGGCAGCCACCAAAACAATTCCAATGCAGGAAAAACCCTGGAATTAATGTTCTTAAATGTTGATGTATTGATACTTTGCATCAAATACTACAAAAGTGGGCAACCCCTTAAAAATGGCCTCTAAAGTTAATGTTTTATTAAGAGCTCCTCTCTGTGGGGGAAAATATTACATTTCAGCCCCTTCAAGAAGAGCAGACCTGGAAATCATGGGCTACTGCATGATCCAGTGGCTTTGTGGCCGTCTGCCATGGGAGGACAAACTTCAGGACCCATTGTATGTCAGAGACTCCAAACTCAGGTGAGTATCTTAAACCTCACTTGTAGCATTTTGGATTTTACTTTTTCTGAACCAAGATGTAATCTACCTTATTTTTTGCATTGGCCAATGAATATTAACTTGCATGAAAATGCTATATGACTAATTCATTTTATTCCTTAATTGCCTTAAAACACATTTCTGGATACAAGTAATAGTGGGTTAGATTTAGTGAATTATAATAGATACATTTTCAAGATGTTGTATCATCCATTTTTAAATATTCTTTTCCTCAGGTGTAGAGACAATATTGATGAGTTCTTGAAAAGCTGTTTCACTTCAGAAAATAAACCAGGTGAGAAAAAAAAACAGAGCATTATTTAAGTTCATAGGAGAAACTTTCATATATTTAAAAAGATGAATGCACTTTGGTGTATAAAATATCTATTATATAGTTTGTATTACAGTAGGTTAATAGTATTGGACCTTAAATGGCACATAACACACAGTTTCTGCCAATCTCATGTTAATCTTGAGTACCTATAGATTAGTATTGAATCCTTCATATCTCCGAAGAGTATTCAGATTTATAAAAGAGAGATACGCTGTACTGGTTCTTTCCGAAAACAATCGAGCTCCTGGAGGCGTGCCGTGGGCGGAGCTAAATAGATATGCGCAATACATAATCGCATTATCCCTGGATAACCTTTGATTCTCTATACATTCGTGGTCTAAAAACAAAATGACAGCGCTGTCGACGGCTTCTGTAACACGAACGAAGCACGTTGATGGACGTTCTCTTGCTCTCGCTTTGGTTGATGTGTGCACGCGCTCTTCTGGGAGAAGTGCCCATACAAGCAATTCCACCCTTTATGGCGTCATACATGGCCATACTAAAAAAAAAAAAAAACTTAACGAAACTTGTACGAACCCTGAAGGAGTGTATTTGGCACAGAAATACTCCAACTCGTTTTTTTAAACTATAGCCATGTTAAGCATGAGAATCCAACTCTTTAACAGTGTAAATAAGTCAGAATGCATGAAATAGCATTAGACATCCCCTTTATGCAGTTTCTCGTAATTAAATGCATTTAAATATTTATTTTTTAACTGGGTCGCGACCTCAGAAGCACCTGTGAATTCTGCAGTAGTACTTTTTGTTTGTCTGCCAAGCGGTAATTGGATAGACGCACTTTCGAGCTCTGATGCACAAGCAAGAGCATGAGTGCCTCTTCTCGTGATAATGAGTGTCGACCTGCTGATTTAGCCTTAATCAGAGCTAATCTATCATATATAGTGCTAATTCTCGCAACTTCTCACACTAACTTTAAACTGGAGTGATCACTTTCCACTTTTTATACATATGCACATTTTCTGTTGACAAATATTTTTGTGAAATGTTTAGTAAATCTAACAAAAAAGTGCACATAACCAT
This sequence comes from Gila orcuttii, assembly GCA_026230005.1. Taxonomy (NCBI): domain Eukaryota; kingdom Metazoa; phylum Chordata; class Actinopteri; order Cypriniformes; family Leuciscidae; genus Gila; species Gila orcuttii. Next base: position 28,269,059 of record JAPDVR010000013.1, on the reverse strand, counting down.
TGTATCAGCTACCCCACTCGACCACAAAGCAGTGACATAAATAAAAGATGAAGTTTTTAAACAAACTTGTTTTTCACCCTTCTCCATTCTCGACCTCTGCATTGCCTAGTTTTGCAGTCAGTGTGTGGCAGTCTACTTTTGCAGAACTTTAGGGCGTTCTTTCTTTGTGTCATTTAAAAATCAAAGATGTCATTGACTCCCTTTGCTCAGTCGCTGATGTGATGGCAGTTCTTAAGCCGTGTGACAGCCGCGCGGCAGACGGCGAGATCCCTCCTCAGGCTGTTGTCTTGTGCGTACACGGCGCATCACAACACCGAGGTGATGGGAGGCGGCACTATTAGCACGGCCATCACGACTAATTCTGTTTGGTGTGACTATTTTAGCAGCCGACAGTAAACAACAGTTTGTGAGCGGAGAAGTATAAGGAACAAAGTGACAAATGTCAGCCCCTCTCCTCTAAACTTAGCCTGAAGGTTAAAGTGTGAGCGTCTGCTGTGAAGACACTACCCTACAGGGACTGTTCTATCTATGCTAAACGCACAAACATACGTGCACTTGCAACTTATTAACGTCGGACTTCTGCGTGTTCCTTTGAGACAGAGGTCCAAGTAACTTGCGCTTAATCACACACATAATTGCTCTTCGTTTGTTTATTGACCCAGAAGTGTCTTTAACATTGTGCAGCTGTATTGCTATGTCTGAATAAATAAATCCATCTGCATTAAGATTTAAATGCTGTGCTTAATGTCTTTTTCAATTTCCAGAGGAAATGGGGAAGTTCATGCAAGAGGTCAAGGCTCTCGGATACACAGACAAGCCAGATTATGCAAAATTGCGAGGTATTTTGCAGCAAGGCCTGAAGACCATTGGGGTGACGGATGACAAAAAGCTGGACTTCACCGTGTCGACTAACGGCATGGGCCCGCCCTCTGTCAAGGTGAGAGCCACCTTCAGTAGAACATCAAAAAACTGACCTCTGTGGCACTCCCTCATTCCCAGCACATTGAAAATGCTCTGACAGTCCCTTTTTGAAGCCTGGCGTTTAAAAACAAGCCAATTCAACATCCTATAATTTGTTTACCTTTTGAAAGCAGATTCAAATTTGAAAATGCCCACACACGATCCAAGACTAATTGCTCAGGTTAGTAGGAAACACGGTCGAGCGCATTGATTTTCAAATACGATTAATGTGCAATGCTTTTAACAAACGTTTCTTGAGCTTATTTGGATTTTGCAGCCGACACACAAACATGCTCTTTGCTTACCTCATTTGAATTCGGTGTCATGATGTTAATATTTTTATGAATGGATAGTTTGATCTCTTAATTTTTAGTATTTATCTCTGCATTTCAAATGGAAGAATGTAACGATTAATGTGCAATGCTTTTAACAAACGTTTCTTGAGCTTATTTGGATTTTGCAGCCGACACACAAACATGCTCTTTGCTTACCTCATTTGAATTCGGTGTCATGATGTTAATATTTTTATGAATGGATAGTTTGATATCTTAATTTTTAGTATTTATCTCTGCATTTCAAATGGAAGAATGTAATTTGACCTTAGTTACTTATCCTATATTGCAGTCAACACCCTCAAGGTGTCAGCTGGTATGAGAGCTCACTCTGAATACCTTATCTCTGAATACTTGCAAAAGATCTTGTTAATCACTGAATCGTTTTATCTGGATTTCAAGCGATATGATCTTTAGAAGTGAATTCTGCAGCCGTCATGTGTATTTTGTGTAAAACAAACTGTCCAAGCCCGCAAAGATGCCCTTGATGGCATATACTTTGTGAAAATGATAAGACTGTGGCTTCATTCATGGGGTCCGGCACAAAGAGCTCTTGGCAACAAAGCCGTCTGCATCTCAGGTTCTCTCCAGCGCCCGGGTGTTTATCCCAGTGGCCCCTCCTCTTCCTCCCACAGACAGGTCCTGAGTGCCTGTGTTTATTCCCTGCTAATGTATCACAAATTTGCTGACACGGTAACCTTGGAGTCGGCGCGGGCCGGCAATCAGCGAGCCGCACTTACAACGGGAGGGGACGGACTCTCCTCACTTCCCACAATGCAGTTTGCATATGGAAGGTGCCACCAGGGAGCTGGCCCATGCCAGCTGAGGGTTACCTGCCCACTGCCGTTATTGTATGTAATTATCGAGCCAATCTGTTCAGCTCAGCAGGGTCTGGATGGTAATCATGAGGCAGCAATTGGCAAAATGGAAGGGAAATGTGAGGGGGTGTGGGGGGGGCTAGTAAGGATGATAGTTCAAGTCCGAGAGATGGGCGAGCATTCATTATGCAGTCTGAGTGAAGAAAAGGGAGAATTTGATTGCTGTCGTTAAGTGCATCTTCTTCATAACCCCTGGTTCAGTTAGCACGATTTCCTTGAATTGAGGACTTGAGCTTCAATGCTAGAGTTTTCATTTGAGGAGAAAAAACAACAAGGATTTTTGATTGATGAAATTGTTAAAATAGATTAACTCATAGTAAGTTTATTGTTTGGAGTTCTGAGGAAAATTCTCAATATTGAATTAAAAAGTTTGGGTTCGGAAAGTTTTTGAAAGAAGTCTCTTATGCTCACTTAGGCTGCATTTATTTGATAAAAATACAGTAAAATTGGGAAATATTATTACAATTTTAAAAACATTTTCTGTTTTAGTATATTTGAATGTTTAATGTATTCCTGTGATGGGACAGTTGAATTGTCAGCACTATTACTCTTGCCTTCAGTGTTACATAATCTTTCAGAAATCGTTCTGATATGCTAGTTTTGTGCTCAAGAAACATTTATTATTAACTGACCATCCATTTTTTAATGGTAGTATACATGTATTGCGTTTGACATTTAAATTATTTTATTTGTCCTTCCGGATTTACTGGATAGCTGAATCATAATTACATTTCCTCAAGCGTTCACAACGCTGAAGGCACATGCAATAGTTTCCATGTGTATATAGAGCAAAGATTCCCTTCTTAATATTTGATTTGAACTTCCTCCAAGATTGCTGTAGGCAAATGAATTGACCACTGCTCTTCAATCCTTTCCATCCCCATGTTCGTGTCTTTATTTTTGACGGGAAGACTCCCAAGCGAAAGAAAGCAGAGGAAAAAGGCCAGTCTGCTGATGAAACGGAAGGCACCCCTGCAAAGAAGAGGCGAGCTCCTCAGAAAAAGGGTAAGCCATGTTAATGGACATTAGAGTAATCTCTAGCTTTACCCTTTTGCAATCTTCATCAAATTTAGTAACAATAGGTGTGGTAAACATTTTAAAATGAACATGTAACCTGTGTAGACGTGAATGGAGCTAAAAAGGCGGCGACTCCTGCAAAGCGGCCGGCGAGGAAAGAAGCTCAGGCCTCCTCTGAGCCAGCGGTGAAGAAAAGCCGAGGAAGGCCCAAGAAGAACTCTTAATCCTCTTTCAACTCTAGTTCAAGTTGTTTCCTTTTTGTATCTTTTAAATTGTCTGGTCTGTATTTGTTCTCTGTGGTTGCATTTTCTTAAACTTTAGCAGGGTGTTGGGCACACTCTCTCGCAGTGAAATGATAATAAATAAGAGGTAAAAAAAAACGACAGTGGCTTTGAGTTGTGAGTTATTTTCATTCCTTTGTAATGCCTTGAATAATCAAGCCTATGCGGATGAGGTCCAGAGGGGATTGCTTTGCCCCCGATAAGGAAATCCCTGAAGGAGCTCAGAGTCCCGACTCTTCCCCCGCCACATTTTCCCCTTGTTGTTGTGCTATGAAAGCCGCCGTGCGGCTGGCACTCCGACATCTGTGGGAGAGGCGAGCTGGTCTTTGATACCTGCATCGAGGCAGGCGAACGTGTGGCAGACGCCACTGAGCCAGGTACGTGCGTTTGGAGAAGGGGGCTCTGCGCCTTTCCGCTCGGCTGCCATTTGATCAGGTGGAGACAAAAGACTAGCACTTGGGTCCTACTTTCCATGTCACTCTCACTTGAGTCTTTCTTAACTTCCTGTTCTCCGCTAGGAAATGGCTTCAAAGAGCTATCATTAAAAGTTAGTTGTGGCTGCACCACTTGTTATGCATTGTAACTTTATCGCTGGTTTTGATAACGCACGGCAGCATTCACAGACGTATTTTTAGGTCCAAATGTCATCTTGAATTGTTTGCTTTGTAATCGCAGTAAATTTGATATGACATTGAGGGGACAGGAATAATTTGATGAGGACAGGTTAGAATACATGAATTATAGATATGGCATGTATACAGGGTCGTGACTGGAAGAGCAGAGTTATGTTCTTTCAGGAGTTTGGGGAAATGCATTTGTAATAAAACCAAACTCGGGCGTGTATTTTTATTTTACAAAAATGTTGCTGCCACAATCTAAGAAAGAATCAATGCACTGTATCAAAAAAGATCTGCTGATTCAATTCTGATTCACAGGGTCTGGTTTATATTTGATACTGATTTGATTTTCAAATTCTGATTTATTTGGTTACCTTTCAGTTAGAATGTCCATTTTGCATAAAAATAGAAATGATCATTCTGTTATTGCTGTAAATGATACAGCATCAGCGGAGGGCTGTACTTTTGCCATTTCAGACTGATTCAAACAGGTAAGTTTTGTTTTGAACTACTGATTTAAATAACAGGCTCACAAGATCCATTTGTTGTGAGTTGGACTACATTAGTCACGTTGCATTTTTTTTGTGTGTGTGCTACTGAAAATAGGCATTAAGCAAAAGATATACCGTTTTAAATGAGGCAATGTTATTTTTGAATGAAGATCACAATTAATTAGAAATTGAGTGGAAAATGTATTGTTAATTGGAAAAATGGATAGTTTTAGACAGCCCTAGATGAATCTGAAATTGACTTTGATTTCTCAATGCATCAGCGTGTTCTATGAAATTAAATGTGTAAAGTCAAAACTCAAAGTATACAAAACCTGAGTAAGGCATGGTAAATTGATGCACTTAAGTTTCCAAACCATTGCAACTTGTGTAGTTCCCAAAAACCGTGAGTTGCGTTTCCTTCAACACTAAACTGATTGCAGTTGTCCATCATCATCTGCCCTAGGGCAGATTTAGCGATTCTCTCTCATGTACACAAAAAACATTGTTGATGCTGTTATACCCAATTTGCCCATTTCATAGCTCCTCTGAGGCCAATCTCCCACCTTTCACCCTCTCTGGTTTCCTTGCTGAGGGGGGACCACGGCCTTGGTTGCCTTGTTAACTCTAGTTAGACTCAGTTGGCCCAGCAAGAACAGTGAAGGGGGAAGATGTTTCTCCTAATGTTTGTTTTCAGAGTGGAGCCGCGTGAGCCCTGAGCTGATGCCGGCATCGATTGTTCCAACAGTGAGGACTAAAGTGCACCCCTGTGCGCTTTCTTCCCCTTCCTCACCACTGACCTTCAGGGCGCACAGCCATTGCTCCGCAGTAGGGGGCAGTAGTACATAATGATTGCACAGCTGGGGGGAGGAGGGTGGGTGAGGCAAACCTTAAACACAACATTACCACCTGTACCTCACCGGAGAACATGCTGCTTTGATGGGCCTGACTGTGGCCATTGATTGACCTGCGTTTTTTATATCCACTCTCTTAGTTTCTAAGAGTTTGTCTTGGGCTGTTGGGCTTTGCTGGAGGGCAGCATGCTGGAAAATAATTTCTCCTCAGAGGTTTCACTGGCTCTCTGCTTTCCTCAATGTTTCGGAAGGGGGTTCGTTGTTATTAACGGTAACTAGTGTTCTTGTTTCTAAACTTTAGCTTTTATCGGCTTGCTGCACTCATGAAACTTTTTGAATTTATAGGGAATGGCAAGATGGTTCTCCATTTATTACTCTAAAACAGGGACGGGAAAAGGTGGAAATTATTTTAAGTCACTATAAGGGCAACACTACTGTTCAAAAGTTTGTGGTCATTTAAGATTTTTATTTTATTTTTTATATTTAGCAAAAGTTATATATTTATATAAACTAAATATATTAGTTTCACCTTTTAATTTTAATTACTGAAATACATGAACTGTTGCACGATATTCTAATTTTTCGATTTCCACCCGTGTGTACAGGTTCTTCTAAAAAAATTAGCATATTGTGATAAAGTTCATTATTTTCCATAATGTAATGATAAAAATTAAACTTTCATATATTTTAGATTCATTGCACACCAACTGAAATATTTCAGGTCTTTTATTGTTTTAATACTGATGATTTTGGCATACAGCTCATGAAAACCCAAAATTCCTGTCTCCAAAAATTTGCATATCATGAAAAGGGTCTCTAAACGAGCTGTTAACCTAATCATCTGAATCAACTAATTAACTCTAAACACCTGCAAAAGATTCCTGAGGCTTTTAAAAACTCCCAGCCTGTTTCATTACTCAAAACCGCAATCATGGGTAAGACTGCCGACCTGACTGCTGTCCAGAAGGCCATCACTGACATCCTCAAGCAAGAGGGTAAGACAGAAAGAAATTTCTGAACAAATAGGCTGTTCCCAGAGTGCTTTATCAAGGCACCTCAGTGGGAAGTCTGTGGGAAGGAAAAAGTGTGGCAAAAAACGCTGCACAACGAGAAGAGGTGACCGGACCTTGTGGAAGATTGTGGAGAAGGACCGATTCCAGACCTTGGGGGACCTGCGGAAGCAGTGGACTGAGTCTGGAGTAGAAACATCCAGAGCCACCGTGCACAGGTGTGTGCAGGAAATGGGCTACAGGTGCCGCATTCCCCAGGTCAAGCCACTTTTGAACCAGAAACAGCGGCAGAAGCGCCTGACCTGGGCTACAGAGAAGCAGCACTGGACTGTTGCTCAGTTTTGCATGTCATTCGGAAATCAAGGTGCCAGAGTCTGGAGGAAGACTGGGGAGAAGGAAATGCCAAAATGCCTGAAGTCCAGTGTCAAGTACCCACAGTCAGTGATGGTCTGGGGTGCCATGTCAGCTGCTGGTGTTGGTCCACTGTGTTTTATCAAGGGCAGGGTCAAGGCAGCTAGCTATCAGGAGATTTTGGAGCACTTCATGCTTCCACCTGCTGAAAAGCTTTATGGAGATGAAGATTTCATTTTTCAGCACGACCTGGCACCTGCTCACAGTGCCAAAACCACTGGTAAATGGTTTACTGACCATGGTATTACTGTGCTCAATTGGCCTGCCAACTCTCCTGACCTGAACCCCATAGAGAATCTGTGGGATATTGTGAAGAGAAAGTTGAGAGACGCAAGACCCAACACTCTGGATGAGCTTAAGGCCGCTATCGAAGCATCCTTGGCCTCCATAACACCTCAGCAGTGCCACAGGTTGATTGCCTCCATGCCACGCCGCATTGAAGCAGTCATTTCTGCAAAAGGATTCCCGACTAATATTGACTATTGAGTGCATAACTGAACATAATTATTTGAAGGTTGACTTTTTTTTTTTTGTATTAAAAACACTTATTTTATTGGTCGGATGAAATATGCAAATTTTTTGAGACAGGAATTTTGGGTTTTCATGAGCTGTATGCCAAAATCATCAGTATTATAACAATAAAAGACCTGAAATATTTCAGTTGGTGTGCAATGAATCTAAAATATATGAAAGTTTAATTTTTATCATTACATTATGGAAAATAATGAACTTTATCACAATATGCTAATTTATTTGAGAAGGACCTGTATATCTATATTAAAAAAAATCTATAAACAAAAACAATAGCCTTGGTGAGCATAAGATACTTTAAAAATTGCCGACCCCAAACTTTTGAATGGGAGTGTTGTAGTGTTTTTTACGGAGGTATGTAAATGATTATGTTGCCAACAGATTTTGGGAGCTTTTGACTGCATGTTGGAATACAAACTACTTTCATGCTTGTTTTATATTTGTAGGTACATTGGCATTTTCTGTCCTACAATTCCAACATTCAGGTTAGTATCAGAATAAGGGGAGGGGGTGATAGAATGTAAAAATGAAAGGTCTTCAATGATGGTTCCAAGTTAATTATAATCACAGACTTCATTCTTTTTACTTTGTTGTGGTCATTTCTTCTCTCTTAGGGCATCTGATAAATTTATTCATCTCGTATCTTCATTTGTGTTTTGGGGGCATAAAATAATAGATTCTTCTGTGATTTATCAACACCACCTCTTTTTTTTCTATCTTTCTCTCCTTAAGATTAAATACATTTCACTGTTATTGTGTTTTGTATTTATTCCCGTCCCCATGTGCCCCCATTCCAAAATACCCACAGATGAAAAAAAGAAATATACTGATTTTACATGGCAGAGAGAGATAGAGCTCTTTCAATGCAGTTATGGTACATTTGCGATTCTAGTTGTGTGTAAATATTAAAAAACAGCAGGTTCTCACATTCACAGAGGAAAGGCATAGCAATGGGGCTACGACTCGCGTTCTTATCGGTATTGTATTCACACTACACCGTCCTCCTGCTGTTTCTAATCTGCCGCCGCCGCTGTGAGCAAAACTGGACAGGCATTTATTGTCCCAGCAGGGGTATGCTTGACAAGAGAATGTTAAACACTCCACTACCTGCAATTTTCAAAGGTGATACTACACACGATAAAATGTAGATACATGCTTAATTTCTGTTTTTGAGGAAACAGGAGAGAAACTAAAAAAATGAACTGATTTTTCTCTTTCTTTTCCATATATGAGCTGGATATAGCCAGTCTAGTCTGTGCTTTTACTCTTTGTAAGTTGAAAAAGCTGTGCCTCTTAAGCCGTTGATCCTCCAGGCGAAAGACTTGTCCAAAACGAAAGTGCCAAGTCCAAGTCTGCGGGCCAAATTGCAATCTTTAATTCGATTTACCCTTGGCAGCGGCATTGAGTGGGTTTAGTGGTCATCAAAAAGACATGTTCATCAGCGTGAGGCGAGCTCTCTTACTCCGAACTGTCCGTGCCGTTCATCAGGGCTCTCGCAGACGACTCCCTCAACCTCTCCATGTCTCAGACAAGTGACGAGTGCCAAACACAGGCCCAATAACTGCTGGTGACATCAGCGAGAAAATGGAAGAGGCAGGAGACTTAATTAATGTGACATGGACACCTATCTCATGCCCACTGAAAGATTTCTAATGAAGTGCTGGTAGATGTTCTAATGAACTCTGAAGGGGTCTTAAAGAGGATGTTCAAACTTGCGTTCCGCCCTGTTAGCTTCAAACTTGCGTTCCGCCCTGTTAGCCCGTGATCGCTGTCTCTCAGCAATATCAAAATCACAGTGCTTAAAAAATATGCCTGGATGCTTGCTTGTGAGCTACGGGTCTTCGATTAGGTCTCACTGTCTAATGGTCTTCACGCTGGGTGTGTCATTTAAAGAAACAAAATGTATTTATCTAAGCAATTTATGGGACACTGCACATAATTTATTAACAGGGAGTCAATTATCGTTCTTGATAGATGGCTGCACTGATGGAAATGTTAGCTATGAAACTATCAATGCTTTGAAGATCATTGATGGGGCTTGGTTGCCCAAGTGCAATTAATGCGTTCAGTCCACCTTAGTAGTTTTGTCCTGGACCATCAGTGATGCTGTAACTGTAGGCAACGTTCAGCAGGGAGCTGAGATCTTTCCTTGAACACAAGGCCCATGGGATGCCCGGGGCAAGGTCTTGCATGTGGCTTATGGAACATGGCGTGCCTATTTGGGGGCAATCAAACACCACTATTGTGGTCATTTTGTGGCTGGATTTGTCATGGAATTTTAGGAACTCCCTTGAATGACTTTTGCAGCCCCTTATCAAGAGTGTCATTTTCAACTGTTAAAATAAGAATAATGCCAGCCTTAGAATCATGGCAAAGGGACGAAGCAGCAATAATTATTTTAATTATTTTTTGCAAGGATATGCTATCCATCTATCATCTATCTATCTATCTATCATCTATCTATCTATCTTAATATATATTAGGGCTGTCAATAGATACAATTTTTTCATCACGGTTAATCGCGCCTTTTTAATCTTTGTCGTGAAATTAAACACACCATTTATCTTGTTTAACATGCTCATCTTGTCATTATTTGCTATTGTAACGCAGTTCGTTGTTGTGGGAAGGAGGAGGAAGGAACCGGAGAACGTTCACAGACTTAAATACAATAAATGAAAAATACAAAACGAAAGTAAAAACAGCTACCCCTCACGGACGACTGCTGTCACATATAACAAAATAAAGCGCAACATAAATCCAGGCCTGGCCTCTCGTTCTTCACTGTCATTGCTCTTGTGGCCTCTCTCGTTCTTCACTGTTGTCGCTCCTCCTTTTATGCTTCCGCTCTTCCGTTAGAGATACGACTCCGGTGCGTCGCGCTGGTGTTGCTCATTAGTAATCAAGTCCTTGTCTTGCTCGCCACATACCCACAACGCCCCTCGCAGGCCGGTGGGTACAACCGAGACGGCACTCTATACTCTACGGGGGGACCGGACACGGCGGCTGCGGCACCTGGTGGTACGGATAGACGAGGCGAGAGTAAAGGAGACGGAAGCATGAGGAGCGACAGAGATGAGAGAGAAGGGAGAAAGGGAAAAAAAATGTTTGGTCCGGTTCCCGGACACACTGCTGCTCGGTCCTCAGCCAGCTGAGAGACTCACTCGCAGTGCCATGCGATGGTACTGGACATCCGTTGTGGGACGGCTCGACGCTCCTCTGCATCCTGGCGGACTGCGATGGCTCCACCGGTCGAGGGCAGCCATCAGCAAGTCCTCCGTTCCCTGCTCCGCCCCCATCCTGGTGTACGGCAGCAGGCTTAGGCGAACGGGAGCGACGCCTCCGCTCCCTCTCGAACGGCAGCCACCCCTCCTCGACCCAGGAGCACGCCAGCGAGCTCTCCGTCCCACCTGCTGTTCAATTGCTCCAGCACCACCGTCTCGGGCAGCCATCGGCGCCCTCAGCAGCGAAGGCTCTCCGACAGCTTGTCCCTCCTTCCTCCTGGGTTTCGGCACCAATGTAACAGTTCGTTGTTGTGGGAAGGAGGAGGCGGGAACCGGCAAATGTTCACAGATTTTAATACAATAAATGAAATGAATACAAAATGAAAGTAAAGACAGCAGCCCCTCACGGTCGACTTCTGTCACATATAACAAAATAAAACGCAACATAAATCCAGGCCTGGCCTCTCTCGTTCTTCACTGTCTTCCACTCCTCTGTGAGATATACGAGACTGGTGCGTCGCGCTGATGTCGCTCATTAGTAATCTGCCTCGTCCTGCTCGCCACAGCTATATCTAGCAAAGTAAACCATCAGATTTATAAGGTGATTCTCACAAAAATTGAGATTTTTTCAAAGTAAATTTATGTTTCTTTCCAAAAAAGGACACTTGGAGACTACAAAAGGACACCACATTTATAAATTTATGCATACCAAAGCACACACGAAAAAAAATAACATTACAGAAAAAACAAATTCACAGTCTGCCGTGAGTACAGTAGAACAGCAAAGAGCTTGTTTAAATTTAAGATAGTCAAAAAAACTAAATCAACCGCCACCCTTGACCTGAATGGACCTAATACAGTAACCTATACGAAGCCATTCAGAATTACTAAACGCAGAAACAATTTACACATGACAAATCAAAACATTATCCTGAGTGTTGAAAAATGAATATAATTTGCGATCTGTGTTGAGAGCGCACATAACCAGTTTGTTTGCGCATTATAACTCCAAACTTCTAAGATCATCAAACGTTAATGACGCAATTTTACGTGCTCCAGTCATTTATTTGCATTAAATTATTTGAACGCATTAAGGATTTTGAATTAATCGCACACATTAACGCTGACAGCCCTAATATATAGTGCAAATATTGTATAATCTTTTGCAGATTATAAAATGTATTTTTACAGCAGCATGATGATGATGATGAACCATGAGGTTGCGAGACCCTTCTGAGAGAGTGGTTCCCATAAGATAACGTCATCAGCTTCTCCAGCTCCCAGCAGCAGAGCTAATGCTTGAGGGCTTCAAACAGCCCTGCGGGTTCTATTGTGGTGTCCGGCTTGTGGGGAGGAAAAGAAACGAGCAGCTCAGGTTTCATGAAGCACCACTCCTCCTTGACACAAAAAAGGGCCAACCTTTCTGACCCTCTGCCCTCTCCCACCATTGTGTTCTTTCTCTGTTGCTGTGGCTCCAGCCACCAGATTGGTTTGCTCTGGAATGGGAGAGGATGTGTCTGCCGCTCCATCTGTCAGACCGAGGATCAAATAATAGGATTTTCTGTCCTGGAATTGAAGATAATTGCAGTCTCTATTCCGCTCCCTAACCGTATGATATTAACCTTGCGCTCCTGAGCCCACACTGGGGGCAGAACTTGGGCCAGATGGCACTGTGTTTTGATATCCGATCCAGGCGAGGAGGTCAAGTTGAAGTTCAAGTCCAAAGGGCCGCTGTCCCTGCCTCCGCTGATACAATAGAGGTGTCATTCAAATAGGACATCCTTAACATTACTGGTTCTTTGCTGGGAGGACAAAAAGTGGAAGCAAAAGAGCAGTTATACATGCTGCTGAGGGTGAAGACGTAAACCATTTATACATGCCGGGGGTACGGTGGGAGAGGCTTGCTTTGGGAACATGAGCAGTGTCAGCGAATAGATTCGGTATCAAAGGTTTTTCCTGTCGTATGTGGGTCGAGAGTGAGTAAGATAAGCTACAAAGCCATTCATATGTCTCGTCTCATTGCTGTCCATTTGCTATCTGGAGTTTGTAAAGGTATTGTGCAACAAAAAAAACATAAAGGAAAAACTGCTTTGTGTGATCGACTAACCCCATCACCAAATGTAATGAATGAGCCATTTCGAACACTTTTGATGATAAGACTGCCCACATGTGGTACGGTGGCCTCCTGTGGTGGCTTTGAGCCGAATACACAGTAATAATGTTCCCCTTCTCCCATGGTGCTCCTGAGTGTGCCCTGGTTACTGTCCCCTTGGTAACATGCACACATTTAGAAAACCTTACATACACACTTGTACTTGTTTTTTGTAAGAAGCAACTATTTAAATAATATCAAAAGTTTTGTTCATAAGATAAATGCATACAGAATATTGTGTCATGATATACACATGGGTGAATCTCCAGTTCTTGTTTCACACCAATATCAATAAATAAATAAATTAAGCTTATTGGACCATAAAAATTAGGGACTATTTTTTTTTCATGGCAGCATTTACTCCCCACTTCTCATTATCGCAATGAAAAATCAATCTGATTATTGTAATGTGAAAGATATCATTTTTATTTCTTGTATATTAAGATATCGCTTCTAAGAAAAAGGAAATTTTGACATTTTACTCTTAAGACATAAACTTGGCTTCCTTAGAAATTTACCCGAGGATTTTTTATTTATTTATTTATTTTAGATTTACCCAAACACTGACCTTCACAATTTTAGATCACAATTTATTTTATAATACCAAATGTTTTTTTTCCTCTTTAAAATAGCTGTTTTCCCATTCTTTAATATGTTTTCTTTACACAAGTACCTCCACCTTATATGCTCCTTTTGTAGATGATTGTCATGATTTATATAGTCATGCTCTCTCTTTCCTCCTCTTCCTCTCTCTGCACCTTGCATGGGATGGCGTGAAGTTATTGTAATTTAGTGATGATTTGTCACTGTCATCCTCCAGGTTCCCGCTGTATCCTGAGACCAGCGCTGGTTCCCTCTCTGGCTGGGCTGTACCAGCGGAGACTGCCACGTCATTTATATGGGAGCCCCATTAATAAGGGTTAAATCTGGCTAATTGTAATCCAATTAATAATAGACACAATGATCTAGCATCCGTTTGTTATTTGAGGACCCAGCTGAAACGCTTTTGAGGGTTCATGCCCGCCAGGGTTCGCCCACCATTGTTGGCTTACTCAGTATGCAAGGCTAGTTTTTATTAAATCCGTTGACTAGCGGCCAATGCTAGGCTGTAATGCCAGTGGCCCTCAGTGTGTCTCACTTCTTCAAAGGGGACAACTTAATGGCAACCCTGGTGTTATTATCCTTACCATATTTCTTCCAATTACCCCTGTTATCTCTCTCTTTCTTTACATTCCAATTTAGTACAGTAAATCCCGAGAAGCGGACTTTTATTGTCAATGATATATGCTGTAGAACTGAGTGAGAGAAAAATAGGAGAGTGAACCTATTTGTGTTTATGGCTTTAGAGGGAAAGAGATAAATGACCTGGCTTTTTTATTTAGTTTTAATGAAGAAGGGATTGAGGGACTCCCTGTCCCGGTGGCATTAATGTGATTCCCCCCCCCCCCCCCCCCCCCCCCCTCCAAAGAAGTGATTGCCTGTCCTCGCATTTGTTTGTGACCTAGTTGTGCTGGTCTCCGGAAAGGACATCCGGCTTTGTTTGCGTGAACATCCAGTGTCATCCTTGCTCATAAACACACTAATGGGTTTTTCACAGCGGCAGCTGGACAGGGGTGGAGAAGGAGCGAGCACTTACAGTAAACGATCAGTGTCCCTCGATATTAAACGTCCCTCCGGCCACTAGGCTAAACGATGGTTCCATTTAGACCCTCCCCAAAGCTCCCTCCTACCCACTTAAAGCCCCCACCTCCACCGTCTCCTGCTCCGGTACAAGGCAGCACCAAACAATATTAGCCGAGCCACCTTATGCTCTCCACATGAGTCTCCTCAATCGTTCAGCGTTAATTGGATACTCAGTCCCCAATTAAGTTCTTGGCCCAAAAGGAGAGCATGAAAAAACAAGACAGGTTTAGCTCCCTTCTGTGGGACTTCATTAGACGGCTACTGCTGCAACATCCTTAGGGAGAGAGAGAGGACAGTGTTGTACGCACGCACACTCTCTCGCACGGTAAACACAATAGCCCGGTGACACAGCTCGAGTGAAGAGGCTGGAGCGTTGGGAGAGTGAGGCTGGAGAGAAGTTAATTACACACACTGTGTGTTTCTCACTCGCCTGAAATATTTGGAATTCATTAGCAAAATCAATATGCATTCGATATCCACGCAGAAACATAGAGTATGTGTTGTTCGACTAAATACAAAAATTGTAATCGTTTACTCATGCACCCTCATGACCTTCTAAGACTTTCTATCCTTTGTGGAACACAAGTGATATTTTTTACTCTTTTTTTTTTAAATATATATAATGCAAGTTAGTGAGGACTGGATAACTTTTTAAAGCACCAAAATGGACCATAAAATAATTATAAAAGTGGTTCACATGACTGCTCTGTTGCAACCCATTCTCACTCTGAAGATGTTGCTATATCGAAAGAACTAGGAATGCCATTTCTTTCAAAAATGTCTCCACACTATATATATATATATATATATATGTATGTGAATGTATGTATGAGAATGGGTTGCATGTTCTAAGTATTCAGAAGTCACATGATTTGTTTTGTATTAGGAACAAAACAAAAATTTAAATGGCAGGTTTGAGAGATTAATTAACAGATATTTTTAGGGATTCCCTTGATCCAGTTTTGTTTGTGGATACTGTTCTCACAGATTCACTGATCTGGTCGCAATTACTGAATGGAAAGAGGACCATTGCAAACATATTTCTAACATAAACACTATATTCCAAATCTTATAAAGCCATATGATAGTTTTAAGTAACGTGTGGTATTTTCTGGTGCTTTACATAATTTCTGAAGCAGATTCATTGTTACATGGAAAAGAGCAAACAGAGCGTTAATCAAAATATATTTGTTCCACAGAAGAAAGAAAGTGCTACAAGTTTGAAACGGCATGAGGTTGAGTAAACGATGACAGGATTTTCATGTTTAGGTTAACTATCCCTTTAAATGCATGTTGAATTTGCCCTCTGTGGATGGCCTCAAACTAGTCCGCCTGTGTTTATCACTCACATCCCCCTCTGTCTCTTTCCACGAGAACGGGGTTGTAGTTTACTCATAAATTCATCAGGGGCAAGGTTTGCACGTAACAATTTGTGACTCGTGTGTCTTTTCATTTTAGGGATAGTAGGACACGGACACCGCCGCAAAACAGCATGCTGTATACTGTAATGAAGTTGATTTTTTAATGTTCCTGCCACACAGGATAAAAGACAGGCTAATCACAAAGACCAGCCCACCCCCTCAATCAGTTGCTATTTATTTTGACTGGAAGCTCCAGCTAAAAGTGATGGCAGTGTGCGACGTGCGTGAAGCGATTCAGTCGAATCAGAGCTTGCTAGATTTTAATTTTGTGTTTGTGTGTATAGCCATGTTAAATTCCTCCCTGAATGATGGAAAGCCATGTGTGCTATGTTCAGAGAGGTAACCTCTTATTTAGTCTCTCTTTTATACGGGCACTGAAATGTCTATTAACAGAATGGCTGTTGTTCCCTGTGGTTGGCATGAAAATGGTTATCAGGGTAATGTTAACTTTTAATGCACCTATAAATTTACAATTAAATGGGTTCTTAGCTGTGGATAGTGCCGTCTTTTCCACAGGGTGGTGATAGCATGTTGGTGTTGTCCTGAAGCTTGCCTGAAGACTGCCTTAAGGGGAACTCCTCAGAGGAGGCCATGAGCCTACTGAACTTCCCTACCTTCACCCCACATCAGCCAATCGGCTTCCAGCAAATACGCAAGCCTGGCTAACCACTTTGGAAGATGTTTCTCTGAAATGTAGGTAGAAATACGAGTGGGTGTATTGGCTCAGTTTTAATTTTAATGAAGTGAAAATGCCGGAAACCACATTTTCACAAAGGAAGGGGAATAGTTAACAGCATTATCCTTTTAGATTTTAAAGGATTGTTCAAATTCAAAACAAGTTAAGCTGTCAGCAACATCGGTGGCATGCTGTTGATCACCACAGACAATCATTTTGACTTGTCCCGCAGTTTGTAAAAACAGACTATTGCATTTATAGTTATGCATTTCGAGAACAATTGGAAGTCTATTGGCATGGCGTTCTGGGTGGGTAAAACAGGTTTGTTATTGTTAACTAAAACTAACTAAAATAACTATTGAAAAAAAAAAAATATATATATATATATATATATATATATATATATTTTTTTTTTATAAAGCTGAAATAAAATATAATATTCGATGAAATTTTGAACTTAAACTTAAATGAAAGTACTAAATGTTGAAGTGCTAAAATGACTCTGAAGTATATATAAACTAAAGCTAAATATAAATAAAAAAAACTATGAAAACTTAAACTGAAATAAAAACTGAAAATTTAAAAATAAAAGCTTATTTACACTGGACATATTTAAAATGTATAAAAAAAAGTAAAATATATAAATAAAATGACACTTTCCAGCTTGTATTTTTGTAAACCTTTTACTGATAAGCCAGTATTTTTATTTTTTATGTTATGGCCAATTACTGATAAATGAATGATATTAACATTACATAGAATTTTGTAAGTAAAACACAAAAAATTCTCATCAACTACTTCAAATGCTACAGTATAAGATAATTTAGGCATCACATTATTATAATATATTTGAAAAATGGATATTAATTCTGGTATTAAGATTACATTTAAAAGTGTTATTAAATTATCTTTTTGAAGATTAACTGTAAGTGAGCATTAGATGAATGGAAAAGGTAATCTAAATGTAAAAAAATGGATGTTAGTACATGGTTTTTGTGTTTTTACAAGTTAAGGGATGAGTCAGTTATTCTCCGTGGACGTGGTAATAGAGTAGTGCTGAGATGACATCAGAACCCGGAAGTCTAATATATCGAAAAAAAACCCAGAGGAAAATCTCGAAGGACTCAGCAGTGAATTAGGCTTCCGGGTACTGACATCATTCCTGCACCACTCATTTGGCGTGATGACATGCACAAGCTAAATTGTTTTAATTCTTTGAATTATGAGGCATAAATCAGAATATGTGGCCAGCTTCAAATGATAACCGAAAGGCTGGCTAAGCATTTTGCACTCTTGCTCTTTACTTAGCCTGCTGAGAACAATCAAACACACCCTTTCTCTCTCTCTCTCTCTCTCTCTCTCTCTCTCTCTCTCTCTCCTCTCTCTCTCTCTCTCTCTCTCTCTCTCTCTCCTCTCTCTCTCTCTCTCTCTCTCTCTCTCTCTCTCTCTCATCTCTCTCTCTCTCTCTCTCTCTCTCTCTCTCTCTCTCTCTCTCTCTCTCTTCTCTCTCTCTCTCTCTCTCTCTCTCTCTCTCTCTCTCTCTGTCTCTCTGTCTCTCTGTCTCTCTGTCTCTCTGTCTCTCTGTCTCTCTGTCTCTCTGTCTCTCTGTCTCTCTGTCTCTGGTATACATATAGTACATGAGTAAAAAAAACCTCTGCCTCTGGTCCCCAGGCTAGAATCAACAGCTCCTCTTGATGACACATATACGTGCGATCTCCCACCTATGTTAATCACCTCTTCACACAAACCGCTCGCTTCACAGCGCAATCACATCCGTTAACAGCCACCCTCACGCTCTCGGTGCAAATGGAGCACGACTCCAACCCGCAAGAACCCACCCCTGCCTCCTGTGTGTGCCAAAAACATGCTCCTGTGCCCTGCAGTAACTGGCATCGCATCAGACAGTGTCCACTGCACCGTGGATATAAATCTTTGCTTTTTAAAATCAAGAGGGGCACATTTCTGGCAAGACGAGGTCTATAAATTTGCATTTATAACTCCCAACCATGTGTTAGAAATCCTGGTGCTTTGGTTTGGACTGGGGTTCAATTAAAACAAGATACTTCTGGCTTGTGGGACTCAGATCTTTGGTCAAACACATTAACTGCCATCTCTCTGCCAGGACATCCAGAGGCATGTCTTTAGGGCTACTGAGCTGTTAGAAGGCAGTTCTTTCTATAAGACGCTGAGGGACAAATGGACATTATTGGCAAGCCCTGGGCAAAAGTAGTGCATTCTGACGACAGTTATTCATTCAGCCTCAGAAACGCTTTTAAAGACTCCTAACTTATGCAATGGGTATGTACTATTTTGCTGTTTTTAAAGAATTTGTTCACCCAAAAAATGTCATAATTTACTTCCCCTATTCGTTTTAAACCCGTATGTATGAATTAATTTTCTCCTTGGAACAAAAAGTTCTAAATTACTTTGTTGTTGTTTTTTTCCTATGCTGTTACAATAAATTGGTACTGTAGATTTCAAGACTGAAACACTGAATTGTACCGATTTTGCAAACATCCAACAAAAAAGAGTGAATCTGTAAATATGAATCACTTATGTTATCTGAATCCCCTCTTGCCAAGATTTTCTGTGACAAAACAATGTAAATTTCGTTTTGTTTTGTTTCTCAAACAGAACCATCATATGGTTGAAGTGTGTTGCACACAATTTGTGTTTTGCCCAGTCCTTCCTAATAGAAGAAAGAAAGCCATACGGGTTTCGAACAACATAAGGGTGAGTAATTGCTCTCAAGTATTGTGCATTTTTGATTATAGACCAAGATAAAACATGTTGTTCAGTAATCTGTTCCCCGCTAGCTGGTCTTGTACCCTGTCATATATCACGACAGTTATCACCTCATTTACAGCTCTAATGCAGTTGTTGTTTTTGGGTGCTGGTGTAATCACCAGCTTGCCATGTCCTTGCTTGACCAGATCATGGCATGTTCAACACTTCACCATCTGTTGTCTTTTCTTTTTCCCACTGCGCCTAATTGCATGCATGCTCAACTCATCGTGGACATAAAGCCTGCTTGTTCTTGTTGTTATTTTTTTGGGGTTTTATTAATGGTGTGTTTGTGTGCATGTGTTTAGAGGAAGATGAGCCCTGTTGGTTTGTCCAGAATGTCCTTAGAGATCAGATCCATGCATCTTTCCTGTAATGAAACTCCGCAGAGGGCGGTTGAAAGGAAAAGGCCGTGTTCCTCTGGGTCGCCATTCTTCTAATTGGGTCTTAGTGGTCTCATAATGTTTGAGGTTCCATGACCTCCTGTGGCCACTTTGTAGTCAATATACTCGCATTGTTCACAAGGCTCTGCAAAACGAGAGGGATCTCACTGGCTAACTTTTGGTCCTCTGTTGCATTAAAGGTTTTGTTCATTTTAAGGAAGTAGGACTTGACAATTGTGTAGTCAAATTGTCCACAGTGCTGATTTCAGATGGATTTAACAGCACCTATGGAGTGCTTGTAGAACAGCCTTTGAAGATTAAAACCACCTCTACTATTTTCCGTCTGCATCCTGCTCTCCATCACCTGTGAGGAACTGTTGCCTATTAATTTTCATACTCCCTTTTTCCTGAAATGATACTTTTGACAAGTGTCAAAAGGCTTGTTTTCATATTTTTCAGAGGTAATTTATTGGGCATGGCAGGGCTTCCTTAAAGGATATATTTAGCTTTTCATGTCGATCAGGCCAGCTCCAGACAGCGCTGGCTGTGTGGTGAGAGGTGAGTGTTGGGTGGAAGTGTTCCATTGGAGAGCTGCATTGCAGCATCAAAGCCCCCTGTCAGCTTAAAGCTAGACATCACTGGGATAGATGGTTTTGTTTTGAAACAACAGACAGGAGCTGCCAGTGTGACAGCAGTGTTGGCTAATTGATACAAAAAGTATCTGATGTTGACCTACAAAATTTCTGGGATATTTTTTTTTCCTCATAAATATAATGTATAGACCGTATGGCATGTAAAGAGTGCCACATAAAATGTTTTATTTTTCATTATTTATTTTTTTAAATTTTCTTTTCTTTTTATTATATTTATTTTATTTAAATGTATTTATTCCTTTCTTTCCTTTCCCTTCACTGAAAAAAAACTTTTCTTTGGCAAGTTTTTGCATGAATATTTTTTAAGTAACTTTCACATATGGAATTAAGTAAACTCTACTTAACTAAGTTAAGTGAAAGAACAAAGAAATTAAGTAATTTTAACTTGGCTAGTACAAGTTTGAGTAATATCTATTTAGTTGAAGTTTCCTTTGCAATAGATTTCACTCAAACAATAGAACATTGAATTAAACCACTTTTAAAGTATATAGGCTATATGCTTTACTTAGAAACTAGGGGTGGGCGGATCGATCTAAATATCGATAGTATCGATGCCAACACTGGTATTGGTATCAGATCGATACAATTGTAATTGAATCGATATTTTAATTTAAATATCTCTCCTCTACGTTTACTATACTTTGCTCGTGTCTTCTACCACAATCCTGAGCAAACGCTGCTTTCACATCCATTTGCTCCTCCTCCCCCTCCTGCTGCTCTTCTGTGATTCGTTGTTGTGTCGTCACGTGACTCACTGACACAACGCGCCGAGAAGCACATTGAATGAGAGATCAGGATGGCCGAGAGGAACAGAAGGGGGGCTCAGGGAATGTAATTGCACAGTATTTTGTTCTTTGTTTGTTCTTCAGTAATAATTGTGTGCACTTTATTTAATTTGCTTTTAAAACCAGAAAAAAGGGTGAGATTTTTGTTATTCTTTATTTGTATTTATTTTTTTTAAAAAGTCTGTAAAGCATTCATTCTACAGTGCCTAATAACTAATAATTGTGTGCACTTCAATACATTAATAAAAAAAAATTTGCATAAAGAATTGATCATTCATTCACCTCAGAAATAATGACATACTGCTCTCCCCTACACAATTTTTTTTTTTTTTTTAAGTAAAAAGTATCGTATTGGTATCGGTATCGGCAATACTGACCCTATATGTATTTGGTATCGGATTGATACCAAATTTTGCATCTAAATTTGCAAACATCTAAGTAATTCATACAATAGATGTTGTGTGAGACATCATATCTACAAATCAGAAATTATGCATTATGAGACTCAGAGACCTCAATATTTGGTAGACAATACACAATGACGGTAACATTTGATGGATCGTTTTTGTGTTTGAATGTGTAATTTTGAGTAGAAAATGAACTCCAAATGTCACAAAATGGCAAGTTACTTACCCTAACAACAAAAGCAATGATAAAACAGTGTAAATACAGCTGGAAAACAGTGAGAAATCAACCTCATTAATTATTCAAAGGCCAGTGCATGATGGGAACACCAGTATCAGAAAAGTTGAGTAGTTTAACTTAATTTTATAAAGTTGATATTTACGCTTTCATTTATACACGCTTGAATTGAGTACTAATATAGAATTGAATTAGTTTTTTTTATTATTCTTGCCTGAACTAACTTTTTCATGTAAATTACTAATTATAAATTTTATCTGTATTGGTCACATAATACTTTTCTTATCTTTAGCCTTACCCTTTTTTTTTTACCAGTTATATTTATTTTTATATTATTTATATTCATATAATTAATAATATTTCCTCTAAATGTTTTTTTTTTTTTTGACTGTCTTAAAGCAAAAAAAAAAAAAAAACATAATGTTTGTAAAGATTTAGGAAACATGCTAAGTTCTCTGAAAAACGGAATGTGTTTTTTTTTTTTTTTTTTTTGGCGGGTCTGTGTGATCCCCACCACTGCCAATTTACCCAATAGTATTTCGACACCATTTCGACACGGCAGAAAACACAGGGTATTGTAGCCACGGAAGCCCATTGCGCTCATTCCTATTGCATGTCTTTAATCTGGTAACCAGCATAAGTGTGTAGTCTGAAGAGGAGGGGGCAGGAGAAACAAGCCTCTCCAATATTTAGAATTTGTATGGCAGTACCCATTTCAGCTGTCAATATTACATACTGCACCTTTAAGTGCATACGTATGTTTAACGTAGAATGGGCATGTTGATGTAGCTACATTAAGTAAGAAATAATATAGTCACAACTAAAGGGCCCATTCAGCCTATAGACTGTAAAAAAGAAAAACTGTCCTTCCATTGTAGAAGAAGAAATTGAGATCTTGTGACAATTGCGTCATTTGCAGCCCGATTCTGTGCAGTAGCGACTCTGATGTGGAGCTGCGGTATCGAGGTCCTGCCCATTCTCCCGCTTTTTTTTTTTTTTTTTTTTTTTTTTTTTTTTTTTTTTTTTTTTAGTTTGGATCATGTCCCATTCAATTACACTGAGTGGGCGGAGTTTATGACCTATACTGCAGCCAACCACTAGTGGGGGCAATCAAAATGGTTTGGCTTCACTTTTCAGGACGTGTGCGGCACACTTGATTCAGCCATTACTATATTGACAATAACTTCTTGCTTGCTTTTTTCAACAAATTTAAATATTGGGGACTATTTTATTTTAGAATTTAGTTTTTTCATTTTACTTTTAAAAGCAAATTTGTTAATAATAATAATAATAATAATAATTCATTACATTTATATAGCGCTTTTCCTGCACCTGTACGATGCGACAGTAGCCATATTGCCCCAGAATTCCCACCACACACCAGCTCCTCTGGTGGAGAACGAGTGATCAAGCCAATTAGTATTTATATATATATATATATATATATATATATATATATATATCGGGATGATTAGGAGGGCAGAGGCCACTGGGCAAATTTGGCCTGGATGCTGGGGTTACACCCCTACTCTTTCGAAACACATCCTGGCCTTTTAACATTTTACTTTTTGACATCCTGATGTTTTAATGGCCACAGAGAGTCAGAGTCATGGACCTCGGTTTAACGTCCCATCCGAAGGACGGGATAATTAATTAATTAATCGCCGTGCAAACACCAAATTATAGCTGTTACTGTATTGTTTAAGCAAGCGTGACTGGTGGGCCACTGTGTTGACCAATTATGATCAAAGACCAGAACTATTTGTTTTATAATATATCAACATTTCACGATGGAAGCAGATGCACAGAGCAAGAATATTTTCACAATCTCCCCGTGTCATCTATTGTCCTTTATTAACTGTTTAGGCTGTTCTGGGTTTGTTTTTATGTCTTGGAGATGGACGACCATCCCACCTGACGCTGCACATGAAGTGCCTCATATATGCCTTTAGAAACATAAAGTAGGTATATATTTCAGAGCGAGCAGTCAAATAAATAAATAAATGAAATGTTGTTGCCAGAGTTGGGCCCTTGATTCATCTTCATTTTGGGTTCAGATTTCACTTTTGGGACCAGTGCAGCAGATCAGATGACACCAAGTGAGCCAAGAAGGAGTGTGCCCTTGACTTGTGTTCGTGCCTTTTTTTAGTGTGTGTGTTTCTCTCCATCTCTCTTATCCTCTGTTTATCATGTGGAGGTTCCGCCTTGTGTGTACGTCCTGTCTGTCTCAGACTGGTTGGAAAGGTTGGAAAATTGCTGATTTCCCTGAAGAACAAACGGTACCTGCAGGCCCCATTAAAGCCATCTGTAGCATGCGTCCATGTTTATCTGCTCACCCATCCTTGGGGAAGACATACCTCCCCCCGCCGCTCCACTGGACTCCAGCTTCTTACCAAAGACCTATGGCACGTGTCCCCAAAGTGCCTGGCCCCGATGGCCCCCCATAGGTTGGTGCCACGGTGTGCCAACTCCCTTCCTCTGCCAGCAACCTTCAGGTCCATTACCGTTCGCTATCAGTAGGGACCAAGCTGGGGGAGCCGACAAAAGTGGCATTTCCAGAGCGCATCAACATACTATCCCTCAAGCGCTTCAGGCCTCGTAAAATTGGACTTATGGCTCGGTTGCCAGCATAAATAAGTCCCTTTGATAGTTAGGGGAAGAAGTTATGACACTCTTGGGTACGCGTGAGGGACAGTGGCACTGTCATCTCATTCCTGCTACCCTGGCACCCTGGTGCCTCTGATCTTTCTGCCGATTCAGGGCACGCTCTCTTCATTACCGGCGGCCACCAGGGACTTGTTTTTTCTGCAAGATTAATGAGTGCCGCAGAAATTCTCCAGCGCATCTCGATAATTAAGTCTTTGTTTATCAAAAAACAAGTTATATTAGGAGCAGGAAATTCGCAGTAATTATTCATAATCCTAACAATTCAAGTGTAGCTACCTCATTTGCCTGTGTAATTCTGCTTTTTAATTTCTTGCATACATTAGCATATTAATTTTGCCCGTTGGCTGCTGCAGGCCTCTGACAGTAATTTTTTCCCCTTTTCCGCGTGATGTTTTTCACAGGGTGAGGCTCAGTCGGGTGGCATTTCGGCTGGGTGTAATGATAAATTATGAATTTTTCTAATTTACTGCATAATGAAGTAACCCCTTCCGATCCATTTCCTCTTCCTGCGATGCAGCTTTAGGCCCATCAGATGGTTGTCGGAGCGTGTTTCTTTATCTCTTTGAAATGGCCATGTGGTCATTAGAGATGGCGGTGCCACGCGGGTGTCAAAGGCTGTTTCTCCAGTCGGGGTGAGAGATCGTCAGTTCCCTGGCATCCGCTCCAGCTATGCGCAATGCCTATCCTCATTTCCACTTTGCAAATGGTGTCAACTCCCATTTCCATCGAGCCACTCCAGAAGAGACTCAGGACCTGTGTCCAGCACGAGTTGTGTACACTGCGTACGAGCGTTCGTTGATGAGCACATCTCAAAGACGTACTGACGTCCTCAAATGTTTTCCGTGCGGTCTTTAAAGCATTTACTGTTACACAAAGTCGACTGGGGCTGTCAGAACAGAATGAATATTGATGATCTTAAGCATCATGAAAGCAGGATGTTATGCTTGGAATTCATCGGCCCACTTAAACCACATCAAAGCCAAATCGCACGCTGAGGCACTTTGCAACTTTTATGCTAAAGTTTTAGGGTTCTGTTGTTTGACAGATAATATTTTAAAATACAGTCAGGGACGAGTGGACATGTTAAAAGCTTGAGCCAACACTTAAAGCAATAGATTACCCAAAAATGTTCATGTTTGTTCCAAGTCTCTTTTCAGAAGGAAAACTTGATTATAATGAACAAACTTAAAAAAAGTTTCCGTTATTCACTGGAAATCAGCATGTGTGAATGAATCATCATTTTGAGTCAGTTCATGTCAATAAAAAGTTGATTTGGTTCACAAAACTGGTATGAATGATTTGTTCACAACATAAAAATAATAACGTTCCATTTTTGGGTTGCTTCTCACACAAAACTATTGTATGGCTTCAGAAGACTTAGAATATAGAGCACAAGTATTATGGGCCACTTTAATGATAACTTTATGATGCTTTTGTGTCTGTTTTTAAGCTTTTTTCCACATTGAATTTAATTGCATGGGATAGAGCGATGGGAACTGTCTTAAATCTCTTAAATCATTCTTTAAATATCTTGTTTTACTCTTTTATTTTTTATTATTTTTTTAGGGAAAACATTTACGCTGTTTATAGTACCTAAGCCACCAACTTTAGAAACAAAGCTCATAGGGAGCTTGGCCATTAGCCGTCTGCCTCTCCTCCACACAAGAAGAAATCTCAGTGCACTTTCCATCTTGCCAAACCACCTGTCAAACAGCACAATTTGTATTCTATAGTGCTGTTTATGTTTTCTGTTTTCAATGCAACAGATGTGAGTCGCCAAACTATGATACGACTATAACTTGAAAACGAGTCCTCTGTTTTGGACTCAGTTTTTCCTCAATATTTCCATTTTGCCGCCTCTGAATCTCACTTTTTCAGTGCGTTTACTGCAGTCAAACAGATATGGGGTCTATTTCCTCTAATCTAGTCTCCTTGTGACTTTGATGGTGGGTCCGCAGGGGTATGTTTCGCTGTATTCATGTCCATATTGCTGCACCATGCTCAGATTACGAAATATGCATTCCCTTGTGTTCAATTGATTGTGATGCTTAAAGGGATATTTCACCCAAAAATAATTACTCACCTTTGTGTCGTTCTAAACCTGTTTGACTTTTTCCATTCTGTTGAACATCAGAGAAATGTTGAAGATTTCTACAGGTCACTGTTTGTCATGCAATAAATTGTGACTTGAGGCTATCAATCTTAAAAAAAATGATGCAGAAGCACTTTAAATGTATAAAGTGACTCAAGCACTATATTTCAATGTGATGGCTTTATGTGAGTAACAGACATTATCCACTAAGTCATTATTCACAAAACATGTAATGTCCACACTAGTTCCCCTTGGGATCTTCATGAGAGTTAAAAAGAAGTTGCAATATCTGATTTGTGAAAACAAATTCAGTTCAGTTCACTTAATTTTTTTTACTAAACCCTTTGCCTTAAAATTAAGTAAATAAACGTCATGCTTAATCAAAAAAAATTAAGGCAAGGGGTTTCCTAATTTTTTTTAAGTCAACTGATCACTTTTTACAGTGTTTTTGAGCTTGATCTTTTCAATAAATCGGATGATCTAGTTCATAAAACTGATGTTAATGAATCGTTAACAAATTAAACTGATCCAGTTCTAGTTCACCTCACTGACTCAATGATTCAGTCACAGCAGAAAAAAAAAATCAGTAAATAACTATTTAACTCACTAAATTTAACACTTAAACGCATACCTCGGGTCTTTAGTGACCCTGGACGTCATTCACTTACGTCTCCCTCATTCATTTTTTTAAAGTTAGACAAACTTCTTAGTATTCCTCAATCTATACAGTACATTATAAACAATATAACAAGAAAACATTATAAAAGAATGTCTGTTTTCGAATAATTTTTTGTAAAGTTTATAGGGTCCCTAGAGACCCGAGATATGTAATAGTGTAAGTATATTTTTGTCGGCGCAATAATAATTGAATCTCTAAAGATTCAGTTAGCAGAATTCACCTTTATACCTTAAGGTGCCCATGTCTGATACACAATACTAATGTGATGTTTTGTGAATGTGGTGAAGATCGCGAACATTAACATTGTTCATAGCAGAACATTAGGGTTGCTAAAGACCCAAATATGTAATAACAACTGGCGAAATATTCATGCATTTAAAGGTTAATGGAAAAACTGTATGGATCACTTTTCTGATACTTGGTATGTGTATTGTTGTGTTCTTTTTGAAGCTTTAAAAAATATTCGTTAAATGGAAAGAACAACCATTACAAATCTTCTCCTTGTGTTCCACTGAAGAAAGTAAGATACAGATTTGGAACAACATGAGGGTGAGTACATAACATATTTTTAGTTCTGATTACAAAAAGTGAACCATAATAGTGAACTGCTAAATAAATTTGCATGAATTATACTCTTATATACAAAACAACCCTTACGTTTATTAGATTAAATTTTTGTTGCCAATATGTTAGCAGTATGACAATGATCCATGGGGCAGAATTCTGTGCCATTTAGGCATTATCATGTAGTTTGTGCATTTATTCATCAGGACCTATGCTTTCTTTGTACACAGGTTGTGCACGACTGACCTGCTTTTGATTTCCATCCTATTTCTCGATGTCCGCACATGTAGCTCCTGTTAATGGGGCCATGCCGGTCATTATTGAAATCTAATCTGTTTGGTTGAGGGGACATATGCATAAATAGTGATAAAGAAAGAGGGCAGCTGTCTGTAAAGGTTAGATGGAGATGACTGTAGAGAAAGGCCAATATTGTCTGATAATATGGCGGTAGCACGGCTCTGTAATTATGAGGTGTCGCCCCATGCAGCTGCTTCCGCCCTGGCTGGCATTGGGTGATGACACCAGAGCGAAATATAGCACGGAGGTCTCTCCAAACAGCCTTAGTGTCAAAGGGGTTGACATTTGAATTCTGATGTGCCCAGAGACATTTACATACTACTCTCATTACCAGACATTTATCCTTGGCTGTACCTTCAGACAACACACAAAGAGTTCACATTGACTTTTTTTTTTTTACTGTTGAAATGCAAAATAAATGCAATGAGTGAATATTTCTTAATTGCTTTTTATTGATAGGATAGTAGGGAACAAGAAAGTACTGGGGGAATGGGAACAGGGCATGACGCATCTCTTTACTTCCATATCATGTGACAATTAACAGACATCGTCGTGGAATGATTGAAATATTCACTTAAAATCTCAAGGGGGTACTTCAAGTAAATACTTTACACCTATGGGGTTCAGCTGACAATAAGTTTTGGAAACCCTGATTTTTGGTGTCAACATGGTAAGTCAATTAACCTACTTTAAAATGGCTGTTTTTCTATCAACGTTTCCAGAACAGACTGAACTAGAGCTTTGGTTTACATAACTGGCTATGCGGGGGCAAGATCACTGGGGTGAAAAGGTCCTTGAGAGAGAAAAGAGAGAAGGGGAGAGTTGGGGGGGGGGGGGGGGTTGACGTTGAAGTTGAAGCCTGTTCTTTTGTGCAGCCGCTCTTGATCATTTACATCAAGTTGACATTCGGAGAGTTTACTCTGGGGTCTGTAATTGTATTCTTTCTCCAGTTCTGCATTGCCAACCGTGAAAATGGAATCTTATCAACCCTGACCAATTTTTAATGTACAAAATGAATTGGCAGAGGTTCAAAAAAGGGAGCTACAATTCAAATCAGGTGAATGATACATGTATTTTTTCCTCTCCAAAATCCTCCTAGCTGTTAGCCTAACCCCCCCCCCCCCCCCCAATCAGTCCCCGCTCACTGCTATCATATTACAATGGATTTATTTTTCTTTCAGGGGAAGGGCAGGAGCCACAAGGGCTGAGGGAGGGTAATAGGAGGTGTTCTAACTGGAGGAAGAGGTTGAATTGCTCAGATTTATTGTAGTCTTAGCGATGGATGAACTAATTGAATTAATGACCTAAAACAAGGACGAACAATTTCTATTTTGCTGAGATCACTCTATCAGAAAGATTGAGAGCCATATTTCATTCATCGTACTATAGGTTAGCACTGGGGTTGAGGTAAAACACTGAGTTACTGATCCAAGGATCCCTTCTCTTTTTGATGCCTTACTCAGTGCACCTAATTGCAATAAAATATAGATGGCAAAAATGGATATGACCTTAATGTGGTTTTCAACACGATGATTCAAGTTTCCTGGAGAAAAGGTCTCTGCGGTGTTAACGGTCACACCTCAGCTGGTTGTACCTCCATTTTAGGTCTCCAACTAGACAAAGTTTCTCAGGATCTTGATAGAATCTTGGGATGACCACTCTATATTAGTGATTTGAACTTATAGTGATGTCTCATTCTTTGCATTTTTTCTGAAAATAGATTTTTGTTCTGCCTTTTTCAACTCCCAGTTAAAATTTCATAGGTGGAAAAAACAAAACAAAAACAAAGCGAGCGAAACGAAAGTTATACATATGTTAAAATCACATTGGTGACAAAGATCATAGAAGTGAACAGCATCCTCAGTCACGCTTGTGGTGCTAATCTCTCTTTTTTTTAAATCAAAATTAGATTTGGAGCAACGGAACAAACAGGGGGTGAGACTTTGGCGTAATATTTTAATCAAATTGTCATGAATGACTGGATACAATTAGAGAAGCTGTCAATCAGAAACGCAGGGACCCTTTTGTTGCTCATCTGTCAGAGACTCGGATGCAGACAGGGCATGATGGGCCGGCATCGGAGATGACCTTTTCTGGGATCCTCATATATGAGCTACTTTCTCCTTTTCTGGTCAGTTCCTTTCCTCTCCTTAACTACTTTTTATGCGGAATGGGTGAACAAGTGCTCCACACCCTGTCGGGCTTATCTTTTCAAGGCTGCGATTGGCTGATGCACCATCAGACAGCAGTGAGGGACAAATCTGCTAATCTTTTTAAATGACATTAGAGCTCATGCAGAGCTGCATAGGCACGTTTGAGAAGGAACACCATCAGAAAAATGACTGCCATGGATGACATGTTCACCCTTATTAAAAGGAACAGCAGCATGCTCTCCATAACCAACCCCCCAATTCCCTTTTTTTCCCTTTTATTGTATTTTGCATGAGCACTTTAAAAACTAAACAAGTGTGAAAACGATCACTTATTAGAGCAATTTAGGCTAGAGAGTCCTTGACAGTGTGAATAAACGGCCTGATTTGGCTTAACAGCAGTAATCTTTGAACATTGGGGTGTCTGCGCATGGTGAGATAATCAATTTCTGACACACCTAAAGAAAACAAGCATTTTCTTTCCTTAATTGGGCTATTATAAGTGCATGAGGCATAGACAAACAAGAAAAGCATTTTTTCATCACTGACTTTTGAGAGGAATGTGTTTGTTTCCCTTCAGTTCCTTTGCTTTTTCTACTTCAATTGAAGAAAACATTTT
Source organism: Gila orcuttii (assembly GCA_026230005.1). Classification (NCBI taxonomy): domain Eukaryota; kingdom Metazoa; phylum Chordata; class Actinopteri; order Cypriniformes; family Leuciscidae; genus Gila; species Gila orcuttii. Next base: position 28,238,212 of record JAPDVR010000013.1, on the reverse strand, counting down.
TTTGTTGTTCTTTTTCTTTTTGGGGGGAATTGTATGGAGAGAAACAACAGACAACAACACAATGGCTCCAAAACAAAAGACTCTGCGTAATCGCACATATATATATTTTTTTTTTTATCCCAGTGCACTAATTTATGGTTCATTCCCCTGAGTCTAGCACTAATAATGTGTGTCATTATCCATGAAGTGAGTATATGGTCATGACTGATATGTTAACAGCCTTGACTGTTATCTCCAATAATTATGTAACAGTGAAGTGGATTAATTTGTTCAAACATTAATGATCGATTTGATATACTGCATTGGAGACTAAAAGTGAATGCAATCATGCATATGTATTTAACAAACGGGTACATGCTCCTACACATGGTACAATTATAATGTTATTCCATACATGATGTGCTGCTGCTGGAACGATGTGCTGCTGCTGGAATCATCCACTGCTGTGATTGACTGATCATGTGACAGACAGAATATTCCTCTCTCGATATGTCATTCAAGGTGTCTGTTTATGGCAATAATGCCAAATCAAATCATCTGCAGTGTTTTACTTTTATTTGATATTCCTGTTTAGGTAAAACTCTTTAAATAATAATTACAATAATAATGATACTTTTCATGTATTTAATTGTACTATGAAACTATGTATAAGTGTTTATTCACATCTATCTGTTTGTCTGTCTTTAACCCTATTCGGATTTCGGACGGGATTAGTTTTACAAGGGTTGATGGAGTAATGTACTTTTACCACAGGACGTCTGTAATAATAATGGCCAATTCGCGTGGGATAAGATATCCAAGTAAAACTAGCAGAAGTGGGAGGGGTAACTCGGTTTACGCACCGCCGTCATGTCACCTTCCTGTCGTCGTGTGCGTATTACGTTGCTTCCTGATATCATGTGCGCAAACACATAACCTATATTTTTATATATTAAACAGTTAGGTCCGTTCGAACGATGTATTAATTAAATTCAGATTGGATTATGTTGGTAATAGGCACTTACCTAACGGAAAAAGAAGTGTAGTGTAGGAAATTTAAGCTGACTACGCCACCTCTTTATTTAAGGCAGGAGTTGCTCTCCACAGATCACAATACTTGATTCTAGGCAACAAATGTAGTGCAAATTTTATTGTTCCAACACGGACCATCAAATGTTAAATCATGTCAATAATAAAATCCACATAAGTAGGAAATAGCTCTCCTCAAGACTGCAAGAAGGTCGGGCCTGCTCTTATGGACCTCCTGCCACCTGTAAGAGACAGAAGAAGAAAACAGAAGAAAACCCACAGCATACACAGCAAATAAGAAGTAACCTTTAAATCACCATTTCAGTGCCAACCTTCTAGTATACACCACACAGCAGTGCCACACCACCCAAATCACCTACACCGAAGGAGGTTTAAAGTCGATGCAGGCCCGGCCCTGTACAAAGTCACTGAGCACTGTAACACACAAAAAGAGGAGAGCAGTACCACAGAAGCAAAAAGTAAACGACAAACAATATTTAATATAGGCTAATCACATCAATCCTCAATATCAAATAAAAGAAAAATAAACCACAACATAAAACTTAAATATACAAGAAACAGTGGCTGGTCTGTAGAAACCATGCACGTTAGTACACATCAATATAGCCCGCAATATAAAACAAACAAATAAAACATACTTTAGCAAAAGTTGTACAACTGCAGCATAGTTACCCAATCCCCAAACATGATAGATAAAGGTACTATAAAACAAGAGCACAGATATGAACCACATCAAATCATTGGCGGAGGCAGAAAGTAGATGATGGGTGGGCCTCTAAAAGTGTGGGTGGGCCGGAATAATTTGCATCATCCAATGTTTTTCAACTGGCTTAATTTGGGAGAAAAAAAATGGACCGTCTCTTAGTGGCACTAATTCACTAAAAGTCAAGGTACGTCAAATTCAATTGACGTTATTTTATTTAAAAAAATTATGTGACAATATCAATTCAAGTAAGTCAAAAACGACAGATAAGAACAAGACAAAACTGCAGTTACAACATTAACCAACAACACCAACCGATTTAAAAACTTAATAATCACATATTTGGAAATAACCTGGTAACAGGCATCTATCTATATGAATGAATAAAAATTCCCTTACGATTCTTCAAAAAAAGGGTGAAATAGAGATCTCATAAATTAGTGAATTTGGTTGGTTTAAAAGCCACTATATAGGCCTACGTCGCTTAGCAAACACAAAGTATTTTATCTGTTTAAAGTTTATTTACCCCTTCACTATTTTCTGTGACTGTCTTCGGACAGTTCACACAAAAATGGAAATTCTGTAATTATTTACTCACCTTGATGTTGTTTTAAAGCCTTATTACCTTATTTTTTTTTTTCAGAACACAAAAATACATTTAAAAAAAAACAATCCCTGCTGCGCTTTCATGCATTTTTTTATAAAGAGGATTCAAATGTCATAAAATAATCCCATGCAAATCGTGCTATATTTGTTCTGAATGTATACTGGCTTTGACGAGAAACAAACCGAAAATGTTATTTATTATTAAGTGAAAATCTTGGCCTTGCCATTGCTACATACACGTGAGCACGCAGTAGTTTGCGCCAGTGCGCCCAGGAAAAGTAAGCCTATGTTTTATTTTTATTTTTTTTAGGATTATAGCTTTAATGCATTTTAATTACACAAGGCTACAGTATAAACCTCAGAAGAGTATGTGTATTTATCTCTGTTGTGTTCAGGTCGTCAGACTTTTTTTGCGTGAACGTTAGAACAAATAATAGGCCTTTATACCCAAGTCAATGTATTATTCTTTTCTTTTTGTATTAGTATTTAAAGATATTTAATTTACAAGTAATTTAATAATTTATATCTTGATGCTTTTTATTTATAATTAATTTTTTAGCACTTGGGTATGGCAAGGTGTCATACAGTATAAGCACTGCAGGGTCTGCAACCGGGAGGACCCAGAAGCGAAGAATTCAAATCAACAATGCATTTATTGAAAATCAACTTTTAAACAGTCGGGCAGCTGAGTCCCGAGCCACCAACAGGGCTGAGGCTAAAGGGGTATCCGTTAACCAGGCAAAAGGGTTTGCAATGTTGCTTTATTTTTGTAATTCCACTGGGTACCACTAGTGTAGTAGCAGAAACGACATACTTCACCTTTTATCACTCATTTTAAGCTTTAAGCGCTATTGCTCAGTGCGATCACATGAAAAAGGAAAACAAAAACATAGCAGTAGAGAGAGAGACCTGAGTTCTGTCAAACAACTAAGTTAGGCCTATATCACGAAGAGAAATTACAATGTCTGAGTCCTGTATCGGCAACCTGCCATACACGTGGCTTATATGTATACATTTCAGAAAACCCCTTGCTCACAAATATCACATTCAAACAATATTGCATAACCATGCCACGGCGGGCCAGACTAAAAACCCATAGCTTACCTTGTATGGCTGATGTTTGTTCTAAACAAGTCAGAGTCGGCTGCGTTTTGAATTGAAGATGTTGATATCGTCATAAACTAATTAGCCTATCTGTTAGTTCTCTTTTCAAACGACAAAAGTGTCAAGTTGTTACGCCGTCCTGTCATCTTTGTCAAGATGTTTTTCTTTATTAAATGAAGGTGAGATAGAGAGGAGTTCTGTTGAAGAGCCCCAGATGGATCAGGACGATTTGTGACTTGAGAAGGCGCAAAGTCACAGTCCTGAAAAATGTTACAATTGTAAGGCCATATGCCTGTACACTGGAAGCCCGCCTGTATGTTTTTCTGTGTTGCGGCTGTAGGCAGGGCGATCCTCACAATGCCTGGAATGTCGTAAATACTCATAGTTTTACCTGGATTCCCCCTCATCCAGTCATCGCTCGCCAAATTCACCTTCCTTTTAAACGGAACAAACACACTACGAGTGGTTGGAGTTTATGTGGTGGGAACGTAAGTAGTACAATTCCATGGCCTTTGCAAAAATGCACAGGTCTCACAGAGATGTGGGAAGAGCAGATCAAGCAGGAGCAACACCTTTCTTTCTGGACTGACCTTTGTATGCTTCACAAAGTGAATGAGGAATGATAGGAAATCCTCTTCCTGCATCCAGCCTGATGAATTAGCACTTCCTGCACTCCCCAATGGCCCACTCTGAACAAAGTGATCTTTAAAATTCTTACGAGGGAACACAAAGAATGAAGAATGGTATTCCCCAGAGCTTGCACAACATATGCAACTGAAACAAGTGTGCCCCTCTCCCCCGACGTCATGGCACCGACCTGCTTCACAACCGTCGACATTCCAGATGTCACTGCCATTGAACCCGTTTTTTTCAATCACCTCCCCCTGTCGACTGATGAAGAGTTCCACATTAGCACGATTGAAACTGGTGGCTCTTGAAAGGCTAGTTGCCTGCGGACTCCTCATTGAAAGTCTGGTGTTCCGCTTCATAAACGAGCTAAACCAATCAGGCCCCGCCATTTTCTTTTCATCCCAGGTTTGTGGATGCTGTATTTTGAATTTCACCGCGAGTTGATAGGCAAACTTTCGAACCTAAAATAAATGTTACACGATGTCTGAGTAGGGACACACATTTTTTAGAAATTGTCTAAATGTATGTATTGGAATTTATTTAAAGGGGTCATATAATGGTACATGCACTTTTACAACTTGATTGTACTGAGATGTGTGTTGGCAGTGCCTGTACACAACCATCATATAATGATAAAAATCCATCCAGTGTTTTTGTTTTAATCTCCTTGTACGTTTTCCCCTGCCTCAAATTGAGCCGTTCGATCTTGTGACGTCACTAGATTGGACGCCCCTCCCACGATTGATAATTGACGGCAGCGTTTCAACACAGACCCGCCCTGAGTGAGCTGTCATCGTAGTCCGCCAGTGTTGATACACTGGTGCAGAATGGCGTTTAAGCGATTGTGGTGGTCTGTTCTTGGGTGTAATAAGGAACACAGCAGTCATTTTAATGTTCCTAAATTCGAACCGCTGAAGACGCAGTGGCTGACTTTTATTTTTGGAGGGAATATTCCCAACGATCAACATAAATGCTTTTATGTTTGCGCTAATCATTTCTCACCGGACTGCTTTATAAACGAGGGTCAGTGTAAATCTGGTTTTGCTAAGAAGCTGGTCCTGAAAACAGAATCGGTACCAACTATTTGTGTTCCTGCTGCACCTCCAGAAGAAGTGAGTGTAACATTTTATTAACCTTTAAATATTAATCTTTGCAAACCGCTTTCACCCTTCAAGATGAATGCGGCTAATGTTTACACTCAGGGTATATTACGGCATGTTTTATATGTAACGTTGCGACGTTCTCAATATAATTCATAATTCCACGTTTATAATGAACAACACGTTAACCAACCATTCAGAAACGTCCTGTTCGAGCCTTAATTGTCGAACTTCTTCGGGGCCGTCATCTTGTTCCCGGCCCGACTCCGTTCAAATTGTTATGGTTGCACAGATATGTCCTCGGAGACTCCTGCTGCCATTCTTTTTCCAAAATATACCCTCAACTGTTGTCAAGGCAACACTCCACCTGCGTGGTGTCAAAACGCCCCAAAGAACAGAGGGGCAGGGTGAGCAAAGCTCATTATCATTTAAAGGCATATGCACTGAAACGGCGTGCTGAAAACAGAGCTGTTTTTGACCAGGTAAAATGAGTGTTTTCTTACAATACTAATGAGAATTTTTAATAAAAGTATATTACAAAGTTTTCATTTAGACCCTAAAGATTCATATTAACTTGTACAAAAATGGCATTATATGACCCCTTTAACTTTTACCTGATTTAAAATATTTTATTCATCATTCACAAACATTAAATTGAGTTTGCATGAAAGGTCCAATACAAATTAAGAGGTCTTGAATCTGGCCTTTTCTACCCTGTTCTCAAGAAGCGTATCCATCATACTCACCTGCCTGGCTTATATACTGTGACAAAGTCTCCTCCTGCTCCCTGGTGAAGACCTGGAGAGGACTGTAGTATCCAACACGAGTAAGGTCCCTCGATCCCTGGTCTTTCAGTTCTTTATATTTCCGCCAATATCTGTTCAAGGTGACATGGCAGATTCCGTGTGATTTTGCCACTGCCCTGACAGACTTTCCTTTCCTAACTTCCTCTGCTGCTCTTTTTAAAAGACTGGCATCGACTCCACAATCTTTTTTTCTCACCCAAGTTCTAGGCATTCTGTATAATTATTAAAATCAGAAAAATGTTCTTATTTGTATGTAAGGGGATGGTTGTAACACTTTCAAAACACGTGTTAAAACCTACCCCGCCACTGTCACCTATTGTTTAGCTTGCTGTATTAGCATGGTGCTTTGAAATTAGCAGGAGGTCGATACACCATTCTTTACTAGAGAAACTACAGTTTGACCTGATAAAACTCATACAACATTATCTACAACAGTAGAAGTACTAAACAAAATATTATCTTTTTTTTTTTTTTTTTTACTTTCTTACCTCAGAATTAGATTTTCTGCTGTAGCTTCAGGAGAGATGGCAACACAGACTGGAAAACCTCCATGTGGGATCGTAAAGGAAGCCCGAGGAAACTGAAACTGTCACATGACTCCTATCTTATCCCTGATTCGTGAAATTGGTAGTGTTACAACTCTCATCGTGTTACAACTATACCCAGTCTCCCCTACCTTTAATTTCCCCAAGCTGATTGCTCACTAAAAACAACCACAGTCATCATGTTTTCAGGCCATTTCAAGTTTGATTTTGACGTGACATAAAGTGTTGATATCTAAATGGGTGAGTGGTTTATTTTCTTTTTAATTAGTTTTCCCATTAACGTCATCATTGTCTTCATTCAAGCTGATTCGAGAATGTGCACGAAAACTAGAGGATGGATTTATCTCCAGAACCGATCATATCCAATCATAGAGGCAATGCCTCCTCTCACGTGACTTTCCCCTATTCATTCTCAATTCCCCCTGCTGTATCTTCACCTGCGGGCGTGTAGTGTTACTTTATAAAAACGAGTGACTTACACTTTTTTTTTTTTTTTTTCACATTTTGTTATATTTGCATTGTTATTTTTTTTTACATTGATTATTTTCTTATCCGTTTTTTTTTTTTTAGGAGACACTGTCTCCCTTGGAAAAGGCCCTGATATATCAACGCGTTCTCATCCTTTGGCGTCATATAGGTGACGCCATATGACATTTCGTCGAAATCTTACGCACATGGCATCCTTTAGCGTCAATATAACACGCACTGTTATGGGTAGGTTTAGGTCTGGGGTAGGGTACGGTTATGACGCCTTGGGATCTGCGTCTCATATTCACGCTAAACGGTGCCATGTGCGTTGGATTTAGACGCGCGTCACCTGTATGACGCTTTGGGTTCTGCGTCTCATATTGATGCTAAAGGATGCCATGTGCGTAAGATTTCAACGAAATGTACAAAGCGTCACATGTATGACGCCAAAGGATGAGAACGGGCTGGATATATGCATACTGTATGTCTGTCTTTCTGTCCATCTATGTACCTTGGTCTTTTTCCTTGTCTGTTTTCAGTTACTGATTTGCCTCGCATTTGGTTTCTTTTTTATTTTTCTTCATTTCAGTCTCATTTATCTACATCAAGGCCTTCTTTCAGTTTGAGATTGAACTGCATCCAACCTTTACCACTTAATCAGGGGGTTAATACCACACTCAGTGATGGTGGTGTGTTGGACATATTGAGATGTCAACCCATTTACAAAGTGTGCATAGGAAATTACAGAGGTCCTGTGTCATTTACACTCCATCTGCCCCCTGACGCTATAAAACCAAGAAGGGTGGAATCTAGGAGAGAGAAAAGGGTGTTCATCAAACCAACAGCCCTCCATTCTTGGAATGGCCAGCACCCTCTTGTTTTTCCCCCACTTTCTATCCCCTCTTCTCCGCTCCCCTTCTTCCCCGCTTTATCAGAACACGGAGGCAGCCGATCCTGTGAAATATAACTTGTGGTGTCGGCGGCCTGCGCACGCGCTCCAGCAATATGCTCTCACTCAATCAGATTTGCATAAGTAAGCTCTCAGCAGGCCTGCTCCACTGCCCAGGTGCAGGCCTATTTGCATATAGAACTGTGAGAGGGCTCCCTAGAGTCACTTTAGACTCCAGTGGCTGCTGAGTGAGCTTACGGGCCGCGGCACTGGAGATGAAATTTGAATTAAAAACCTTGGCCGTGCTGTTTTTTTTTTCCTTTTGCAAAGGGGGGAAATGGGGCCAGCGAAGAGGCACGTAGGCATTGAGCTCGGAGACAGATAGATGGTGGGGGTAGATGGATGACTGGACAGAGGAAGCTGGATGGGCTGCTCGGAAAGGCACGGTGAATCTTAACGTGGTGTGATTTTGACTTATGTGTTTGCCATGAGCTCGCTTGTCGGTCATACACCCCCCACTTTTATGAAGTCATAATGAGCGTATGTTTTGTAATGTAATTTAAAGTTATCTTCTGTGGCATTATAATAAGATATGGGCTGTTTGAATTTTGTTTTCAATTAATTTCTTCACGTAAACTCAAGCGCACATTACAAGACCAAATCTTTCACTATTTTAAGTCTCAAAAACCTGATCTTGCAATTGACAGATCTACAGTAGTATACAAACAGTTGTGAAACGTACGTACCAAAATGTACAGTAAGTCTTGTAGTGTGAATTTTTTTTATTTTTTTTAGGGTTTATATATACCTCTGAAAATAGCGGTGTTATAGCAAGAACAACGTGTGAACCTTTTTATTTTTTTAGGTTGGGATATTTTAAAAACTCGAATGCATTTCCAAATTGTGTATAATGAGTGCATAAAAGGAAGCTGCTTGACTATTCTTGTTTGAAGGAATGTGTATGTCTTACATTTATTGTAATGTAAGGTAACACTCTTTGTTTTAAAGACACTGGAAGTGCATAATCAGGAGGTCAACACGTATGACCTTCATACAACTATAGATTGCTGGAACTATATCTGTTTAATGCTAAATCATTTAGAATTATTCAAAAAGAGGAAGAAATTGTAGATAAACAATGATCAATTTCAAAATACAGAACTTATTTAATTTGTGAACAAGAAAAAAAGCCTGACCCTTAAATGGATTCTTCAATTTCATTGTGACATGGTGTCTGTAATCATTTATCAAATTTCATATTTATTTGGCCACTTCATGGGTTTTACACACGTATATTATTTGTATTATATTACAGTTAATTTATTTATATTATAATTAATATACATATTTACACACACACACACACACACACACACACACACACACACACACACACACACACACACACACACACACACACACACACATACTGTACTAAAATGTACGGTACTGTATATGCTTTATTGCTAATACCAATACATATTGCATCTTGGATTGACAACCTCTATTCAAGCATATGCATTTCATGAACAGCATTGATTGGATTCAAACTGAACATAAAATGATTGATGGAAAAAGGTGCATCAACACCACAAGCTCTTTATTTTGCATGATTGTCATGTACAGTATGAACTATATTCAAACTGAACATGGAAAAAGGTGCATCCACACCACAAACTCTTTTTTTCACATGTATCAAAATTGCAAACATCTGACCAGTTGGTCCTTATCTGTACGACCAGATATCATCACAAAACAGGCCTGTAATGGGCACATGCTCCATTTGATAATCCAAAAGCCTTGTCCGGAGATAGGATTTATATATTTTATTTTTTCCAGGACCCAGGCTGGGGGCTTATGGTCTGGAGAGAGCAAGTGAATTACCTATACAAAGGAAATGCATTTTGGTCCCTCTGCTCCTCAGACTGGGTTAACATTATGGCTTCCATTTTGCCCCTTGCCTTGTTTTTGATTGATACTTTTCAATTACAGTCTCTTCAACCTTCCCCCTTTCCAGCCAACATTCAAAATGCTTTTTCTCCCTCACGTCTGTGATAACTTCAAACATTTAGGGGGTTACAGGAGCACCAGTAACCCTGTTTAGCTGGTGCAGTAAATTGGTTCCATGTTCAACATAATAGCAGTGACAGGGTTTTGCTAGGGAAATCAGTCCAGCAAAGGGACATGCCAATGATAAGACATCCAGCTTTGAAATTCTATTTCTTGGTATCAGAATTAAATCTGGACGTTATATTTCTTTGCCAGCAAGGCACTCTGTAGTTGCCTCCCGTTGATGCTATTTGATCATTGGTTGACAACTAATACTAACCCGGCCTGTCCTGTCCCTTCCTTTTGGGGTGGGTTGCATTTTTTTTTTTTTTGCAATATTTAATCAAGAATATCTTTATTTTAAAGTTACAAATTGTTTCTCGTCTCAAATTTTGTGGAGGTGGAATAACTTTTGGTAATGTTTTAGATAAATTTTGGAGGAGCCACTTCACAGCATAAACTGAAATTTTCCAATATTATATTATATTATATTATATTATATTATATTATATTATATTATATTATATTATATTATATTATATTATATTATATTATATTATATTATATTATATTATATTATATTATATTATACTTCAATGTAATCTATCCTTAAACAAGATACTTTTACTAAAGAACAGTTTGAATAAAAATGAAGATAATCCAGTGCAATAAGACCAAATAAATTTGTATTCTTCTATAGTTAAGGAAATTCAATGTCTTATGAAGCGCTGCTTCTTAAATCAATTAATGTAAAGATTTTTACTGATAAACAAAAACTTATTATGAAGTTATTGTTGATGTGTTCTTGTTAAATTATAATTGTCTTGTATTATAAACTCTTTCATAGTCACATTGCTTAGTATTGCTTCCAAATAAATTTTTTGGAAACAATTAAATCTTCTTTTACCTTTTACCATGTGAAATCGTGAAAGCAGTTGCTTTAGAGTACCTTGACAGTTCTTATATGAAAAACAATTCACAACAAAAGTTATGATACATCATGAAACTTACAGTTTAAAGTGTTCTAATCCTTAGCGGCACCAAACCGTTCTGTGCCCTAATGCCATTAATTATCATTTCCAATTGGATAGTTTCAACTGTATCATCCCCAGCTGTTCCATTAGGCCAACATTTTCTGGGAAAGATTCTCTCTCACTTGGTCTTTGACTATCGGTGCGTCCCTCACCAATTCACTCCTTCTAACAAATGTGCCCCATCTGCATCAACTCCTCAACTTTGCAAAGTTGAGGGCTGGGATTAATAATACTTGAAACGTGTCTTCGTTGGGCGTTCAAACATATTATGTATATGTATCTCCTTGGTCTCACCATATTATATAGTCACTCATTTATAGTGCTTGTTATTTAATCTTAACAGTAAAATTTAGCGAGGAAAGGTTAACAAATACTTCACATACAACATCTTAACATTGGTAAACAAGCAACTGGGTTGGTGCCTGTGTATTGCTGGATATACACGAGGTGCCCGTGTGCATACTGTACACAGGGACAGACTGACGGATGTATTTTGAGGGGATTAGGGATTCCAGGCATGTTCGGGGAGGTGGAGAGAGAGCTCCTCCTCAGTTCACCCTGACATTGTGAGTGTCAGCATCAGATCACTTTAATCAGGCAAGGGATATGCATGATAAAACGGATAAGGGACTTTAATCAAAAAAATTTGCTGGTCTGGAAACGTGACACACTCCGACAAGCACGCCTCATCCCTGCCGCACCCCCGTGTCACTGCCAGGCGTGGGCTCGTCATGAATATGCATGGCAGGAAGGCAAGGTACCACATTAAAATGTGCTATTGTTTGTTCAGCTGCACGGCCACCAGAAGAAATAACCAACAGACTCGTAAGATAAGTTTTCTAAAATCCATCATAAAAGTGTTTACCAACAAACTCAGATGTACAAACACGAGGGGGTGCACATGGTCTGCTTTGCTCTGACCCGTTGTGGCTGTGCCATTGATATATTCGGTTGGTCTTGAAAATTAGCATATTCAAATAATGTATGTACAATGCAGAAGACGAGAATTAATTAATTCGAGCAACTGGTGAATGTGTGTGTCTTATGAAGACACACACATTGTTTGTAATATATATATATATATATATATATATATATGTATGTGCGTGTGTGTGTGTGTGTGTGTGTGTGTGTGGTAGCGGTTTTGGCTTATTTGGTGCCCTAGCCTAGGTGAAATAAGACATGCTGACTCGTGAAATGTGTACATGTCATTACTCGACATACAAAGATGGATGGATCCTTAATTTCTTTACAGTTTAAAGGTAGGCCTACACTGTTCTTTCATCGGTCAATGGTGGAAGTCTGATGGTTGATAGCTTCTGGTGGTCACTGTGATTTTGCCAAGTAAGACATTTTCCTGGATCAACATATTTTGTTGAATCTGGAACAACATTCCTGTCTGAAAATGCCCCTAACCCTACTCATGAGTTATCACTAAAATCAGAGGGAAACGTTAGGAGAATAACACTAATGTAGAAGCACCTAACCCTAAACTTGTCATAAACTGTAAACTTGTCCCATCTGATTGGTTGATTGGAATGTTGTTCCATGATCGACAAAGATGTTGATCAAGGAACATGTTGTACTTGGTGAAATCACATTCACCAGCTTCTGGCAACATCAAATCCAGGAGATACGATAAATCTACAGCAAGAGCATATGGAGATTCGCAAATACACAGGACAAGTTTGAGTGCGCACACGCAATATCTGAGTGAGAACAGAGCCACAAGAACACTGAGTATTTGAGAGCGCTCGTCCAATTTTGTGTGAAAATTAAGGAAATCCGCATGCAAGAGAAAAGATTTGCCCAATACATGGATGTGCTCTCGACATTTGTCATTAAAATAACGTCAGAACTATAGAAGAGAAGAAAGTGATGTCTCTGCTCTGCCTCCCCTCAGCTATACCAAGATCTGCCACTGTGTGTGTGTGTGTATGTGTGATTCAGGTTTTCAAACTGTCCCCACAAAGATAGAAAGAAATGTTTTATATTGTTGGGACAATTTCTTGGTCCCAAGAGAAAAATTCTACATTTTACACATTATAAATAAACTAAATGATGTTTTTTTTTTTTTTAAGTGTAAAAGTGCATAAACATCATGCAAAGTTTTATTGGAGGGCTGTGTTTAGGGGTAACCCACAGTATTTATAACTCGCTGTATAACTGTATAAAGAAGTCTATGTCCCCGTCACAGCTTCAGTAACGTGTGTGTGTAATATAGTAACGTGTCTTAAAAAATATTTGTGTAATATTATTATATACATCTGTGTTTTTTATATATATATATATATATATATATATATATATATATATATATATATATATATATATGTATATATAATATATCATATATATAATTTACTCACATATTTTACAATTACAATAATTGAAATTGCAATTGTTTTTAATGTATTTTTTGAAATACATGGGAAGTTTATAAAAAGAAATTAGAAATTAAAATAGCCTCATTAATTATTAGAATGTTTCACATATGATATATTTGATATATGATATATTTCTATATAAAAAGAATACAAAATTATATTTTACATATGTTAATACATACCACATCAATTACCTTTAAGGCTTTTTCAAATGACATAGGTTGTAAGTTATACAGTATAAACCATTCACATTATAGCACATTTGTTTTATGATGACCTACATGTATATAGATGCTAGAAAGATAAACACACTTGTCTTTGATGAAAATCAGTCTAAACAGCCATAAGAGCAGATGTAAACTGACAGCTCAGTGGAATCCATGCACAAACTCACACATCAATGTCAAGCTAATGAAGTATGTTTAAGTGCCATTGATGTGCTAAAACAGTGACATGTGACTGCCTCTTGAGCAGTTGTAATTAATTAGCTTACATGAGTTCTACGATGCCATACACATAACGCAGATGGTCTTTTAAGAACAGTGTCTATCTCTTATATTGTTAAGTAAAATGAGTAAAAAATAAACGAGTAAACCTTCATTACAACAGATTTGCATTGTGCTTGCATATCTTACTTATTTAAAGTAGAGCGGTAAAGAAACAAATGTCTCTTTGATTCTGGACTTTACACTTTATGTGCATATTTTGTTATGATTTGTCTGTCAGGGTTGACTGAGATTTCACAACAGTGTTAGATTGTTTACTTGAGAAAATGTTAGTTCATTTAAAGGCTTTTTTGCGGCCGAGGTTTGTGTGTTTGTTTACTTTGGCAGTCTTCTAAATGATTGAATATGCAAAGCAATTTTTGGTGATTATTTTGTACTAATTCGAAGGCCTCTGCCTTTTGTGCCTAGCCAGTTATTGGTTCACCCTCCTGAACAAATCCCTCGAATTCAAAGGATCATCATTTGGAGGGAAGGGAGCTTGTTAACCTAATGATTAAGTTTAACCAGGCCTTGAAGAATATATGGATGTGGTTCAGCTGAGCAGAACTGAGTAATGGGTTGTAAATGAGGGGTGTTGGCAAGGGAGGGTTCTTTGAATATGGAGGTGCTGCTCTGTGCAGGTCAAGGAGCTTCCAAAAATGACTCCCAAAATAACTTGAGCGAGAGGGAAAGGGATGAGAAAACCAGAGCGACGAGGAACTGATTACAATCTCAGCAAGAGATGTGCGCTAGTTTCTCTCTATGTTCTGCATTTATCTCACTAAATTAAAAGTGCTATTCAGAAGAGTCATTTGATTGATCGAGGTTTGTAAAAGTACAATAATGCATAATAACAATCATAGCAATGGGAGTTATGCCTTCAAATTGTTTTATTACTATAGTAGCTTAATAAAACATCACTATGTATTTATTTACATTTATTTATTATAAATAGGTCATTCTTGCCATGCAGAAGGTTTTAATCTCTCTATTATATATTGGATTAAAATAAGATGGAAATCACAGTTAGTTTTATCCACAGTTAAGTGAACTTTTGGGTGCATTTAAATGCATATTCATTTATTTATTTATATTTTTCTATTATTATTGTTAACAATGTATTATTGTTGTTGTTTGTAATATTGTTTTAATTAGTAATTTCATTTTCAATCCTGCATGTGTCCTTAATATCACTTAACAGTCTTTTATAATATCTCTTTAGCTAACATACACCATCCTTAATGACATCATGCCATTGACATTACCATGACATTAGTTGGTCTTTTTCATAAATGGATTGTAGACTTGCACATTCCAACAGTTACATTATTTACTACATTAACATTTTTTCATTATTTTACACCCTTCATACTGTGCCTTGTAATATCTCTCTCACGATATTAATACTATGCATACGTGTTTTTTTATGTATTGTTCCTTGGAAAAGTTCATGTCAGTAGAATATTGTAGAGATACACAATATATCGGCCACCATATCGGTATCGCCTGATATATGATCATTTTTTATGTTATCGTTATCGGCCCGATAAGAAAATTCTATATATTAAAGTCGATAAATTATGTATCATTTCCTTCAACTGAGACACTTCAAATGTGCACTGTTCAACATGATGGTTTTGATTGCTTGAAATATGATTGGATTTACTTCAATTACTTAAAAAATGGAAAATACAGTACATGCATAATAGGCTACATAAAATTACAATGAGAACATAATTGTGTGCTTGGACATGACTTTTAATGGTGAGACTTTTGGTTTTGCAATCAGTCTTTCAAAAATGATATACAAATTTGGATTTAAATTTATTGGCCAATATATCGGTTATCGGCTTTCAAATATAAGAATTATCGGTATCGACCAAAATGTTCATATCGGTGCACCCCTGGAATATTGTATATGAACTCATTGTTGAATCAGGGTTACTTTTGGAAACTTCTGTTCCAGTTACTATACCTGGTCAAATCAGAGGGGGCATGACCTGAAAAAATCTGCTAAATTCATAAAGCCCATGTTAAAATCTTGGATTAAACGCTCTATTATCACCTGCAACTTAAGAGAGATTTGTGGTTTATGTTTTGAGCCTGTGCAGGTATAAAGCCAAATAAATGTGGGATGATCTCAGGTGATACACCTCACCGCAACCCTTTCAGCGAGACACTTTACCCACAATTTACCAAAATGAAAAGAGAAAACCGGTAACAAAGCAGACACGCGTTACTAAACAACTGGCGCCTGTGTTGAGCTGGGTGAGCGTGTGGATACAGTCGAGTGCTGCTGTACATTGGGTTCGGAGGGCAAGCGCTCTGAGTGAAATTACAGCCGCTGGTCAGACCTGTTGCAGGGAGTTTGTTACAAAAATGGGTCCTACAGTGGAGGGGGAATATTGAACGCTGAAGAAAGGGATACAGTGGCAGAGGATGTTTGCTGTAATACCCAGGACAGGTTCCTCCACTCTGGAGTGGACAGATCAGATGCAGACGAGATTAGATTTCCTTTAAAAGCCTTTCCCTTGCGCTAATGGCATGAGGCCTCTCGCTCAGAGGCCAGAGTAAGGTCAGTGGGATGGAATTAAATGCCCCCAGGAAAATCTTGCTTCTCACATCCCAAAGCTTGGAAAGTGACACGGGATTTAAATTGGCAGAAGTGTGCATACATATTGAAATCTCATAGTGGTGGCAGGTTAAACATGCATATTTGGGGGGGGGGGGGGGGGATGCACTTTGTAAAATGCATTCGGTTTGTTTAGCATCTGTGAATCTTTGCTTTTTGTCTTAATGGGGCAGTGTGTTGTTAAAGAGCGACACACTTAGTTGTTTTTTCAAAGTAGCCAGCACTGATCAGTTTTCAAATACCTGTGCTTGAAGCTGTGTTTGAGGTTTTTCTTGATCTTTTGGTTTTCATCCAGGTGAGTGTGGTTGGATATTGTGGCATAGTGGTTAATGCTCAATGAAGATTTGGACTTTTCACTGCTAAATCTGAGATAGAAACGGAGAGAGATTTTTTATTTTTTTTTGTCTTGCAACAGTGTTTTGTAATGCTACATCACTGTTTGTTTGAAACAGTAGCTTGTTACTCATGAGCCACTATGTCATACTATTGAAGAGGGTCATTTTTTCAATAGTACAGCAGTTTGTAGTTTGCAATGTTGCTACTTTTAAAGTTAATTACTCCTCCACTCTGGTTATGGCCACTATGACTTTGAGCAAGGCTCCAAACCTCATTTTGCTCCAGGTGGTTTGTCACCGTTATAAGCATTATTGGGGAAAGTTACTTTTAAAATTAATGCATAGCAATATTGTGCTACTCTAAAAAAAGTAACTAAAATAGTTTTTCTTAGTTACTTTTTTGGAAAGTATGTGTTGCTGTTACAGTTATGAACTCATACAGTTCCGTTTTCATTAGTTCCTGTTTCCCTGCTCTGTTTAGATTCTGTTTCCTTGGATTCTGATTATGTCCCTGTTTCTGTGATTATCATCAGCTGTATCTTATTTAGTTCCTGATTATCCCCTGCATATATACTCCCTGTTCAGTTTAGTCCTTTATTGGTTAACATTAACGTTTACATTTATGTTCCGGTGTACTCAGTGTTTATTATTAAAGACTATTAGCATTCCTAGTTCGTTCATGTTGTTTAAACTCTACAACACGTGACAGTTACGTTTCTTTGGTTTCTTTTTCTCATTTGGGCTGGGCTTGCTTGTTTGTTTTTAAACAAATGTAAAATGTAACGGCAAATTCGGCCTTTCACACCAAAAATGAAATGATTAAGCCTCAGGCTGAAGGAAATGCAAATGTACAGTAGAGGACGGAGTTCAAACAAACCTTTCAGCTGTGCTGCCATTCTGGATTGCAGAAGAATAGGATGCAGGAGAAGAAAGATAAACGCTCTTACTTCAGCAATATAAAAAAATAAATAAATAAACAAATGTGAAGTCATTTTTACTTATTTGTATGGTTGAATTGGATAACTGAAGGTCAGCAGCAAAGACATTGGCTATTAAATTGAGATTAAATACATAAAGCATATTGTGCAATTTAACATTTAATTATTGCAGGTTTGGGTAATATTCTGAGTTTGCATTTCACAGTTTTTAGTCATTTTGAAGAATATTAAATCTGTTTTTGTGCAAGTGAGATGAGTAAATGCATGCTCAAATTTAGCATATAGAACTGCAATAACCTAAATGTTTACACACAACGCCTCTGCACTTTACTCCTGATTTCTCTCAACATCGGGACAAGAGATGTCTGTAAATGGGAAAACAAAGTAACTTGCATTACCTATTTGAAAAAGTAACTTTGTTGTAAAATTAAAAGTAATGTGTTAGTTGACTAGTTACTTTAAAAAGTAATCTGATTACGTAACTTGCGTTACCTGTAATGCGTTACCCCCAACACTGGTAATAAGTGTACTGTAAGTTTCTTACATCACTTCTGAATATTCTTGACCTTACCTATAAATAAATGAAGACTTTGTAAGCCTTGATGTGAAATTCCTTTCACTCGCATTATGCATATTAGGTTAAGCTAGCTACTGTGTGCCCTCAGAATCCAGTATGCCAAGGTGTCATGCATACAAGCTGTTTGTTTCTATCTGTGCCAAAAATCCTTCTGAAAACATTATGCATAAGCAACGATTTATAACAAATTATCAATGTTTTTTGTGCTGTCCATGACCTAGAGCAAACATTAAGATATTCGCCATCAAATATGCTGATGAAAATCAAACGGGCAACAGTTGGTGGAGAGCAACTTCAAAGTGCCCTTGTGCATATGCTTGACAAGGCCTCTGAGAACTATAAGTTAATTTCTGATATGGAGCTTCTTCTGTGGTTGAGTAAAATGGCTGGTCTGATTGACTATTGTTGAAGTTAAGAGACAGGGGGCATTGAGTATTTTATCATCTTTTTACAGACAACAGCACTTGCAAAACGAATGTTTGGGAAATTACAATTACTTGTAATCCTCCAAGTTCAGCCAGCCAATTTTCTTTTTGAGGAATTATTCCTATTTCTTGCAGAATTCTCAGGTGTCTCCTCAACTTTTTAAACGGCAGATACCCATGGTTTATTGGCAGGAGTTATTAATTTAATAAGGGTGAGTTTCAGAAGCACTTGTATAAATCATTTAGTTGGAATTTAGTCCTTTCATCCACTCTTGAGATTAGCAAGCCATTAATGAATTATTTGAAAGAAAATATGAAAAACTTCAATGCAAACACGAATAACATAACCAAAGAGAAAAGTTGAAAGCCCATAAGAATTTTGACCAAATTTGACATTATCTTGACATGCAGACTTCAATTTCTCTCATTTGTTTTCTTTTTCCTTTGGAGATAGTTTTTATTATTATTCTGTTATTGTCTTGTAATGGTATTGAACACTGTCTGAGATGGTTAGAATCACATTCACACTTACAACTCAAAAAACATAATTTAAACATGCTGGACCAAATAAGCAACATCTAGAAGACATTTAATCCCCATTTTAGATGTCAGCTGATTGTAAATCATTTTAAAATGTAAGAGTACATTTAGTTGTTACATTTATATATATATATATATATATATATATATATATATATTTATATATATATATATATATATATATATATATATATATATATACAGAGGTGGACAGAGTACACAGCTTCGTTACTTGAGTAAAAGTACAGATACCCCTTGCTAAATTTTACTCAAGTACAAGTAAAAGTACTACAGTCAGATGTCTACTTAAGTAAAAGTACTGAAGTACTTGTTTTTAAAAGTACTTGAGTATCAAGAGTACAAGACTAAATTTTCTAAATATTGCATTACTACTGCCACAGTGTCAAGTCAAGTCATCTTCATTTATATAGCGCTTTTAACAATGTAGATTGTTTCAAAGCAGCTTTACAGCGATAAACTTAATATAATTTAAGGTAACAGAGATTGGTTTGGCTTTATAGCGGTTCTTGAATAATGTTATTTTCCAGCTAAAGTTAGTTTTGATTGATTCACTTCCGGCGAAATGATCATTTGTTATTAAATTAGGGGCCACTAATATGACACCGTTCTCTCTAAACAGACTTTAAACTGAACCTGTGATAAACGCTGATGGCGTTCACATGCGCATTAAGAATTGATTCTATAGTTATGTGTGTTCGAATATATGTGTGCAGGTTTGTAATTCCCTACAAACCATGCCTAAACAAAGTACTTGTCTTTGCCTATAAATTTGATACAGAATTTTATTTGATCACTTCGGGGTAGGTACGCGAACCGTGCTTACATTTATGTACAGAAACGTCCTACATGGAGTTATGAAAAATGTTAATGTTAAACCTTTGATAATCTAAAAGGAATTGAAAGTTAATTCAAGTCATTTTCATCTTTTTACCATGTTGCTTTATTTAACATTTCTCACATGCACAATGGCAACGCTCAGACAAACCTCTGCTAGAGTTTTAATGGATTTTTTGCACCCAATGGATTTTTTTTTTTTTTTTTAGAAGTAACGGGTACTCACGGTTATGGATAGAAATGTAGTGGAGTAAAGAGTACAATATTTGCCTCTCAAATGTACTTGAGTAAAGTCATGAGTAATCCCCTAAAATGATACTTGAGTAAAGTACAGATCCCTAAAAAAATTGTACTCAAGTACTGTACTCAAGTAAATGTACTCCGTTACTGTCCGGCTCTGTATATATATATATATATATATATATATATATATATATATATATATATATATATATATATATATATATATATGTATATAATAACACTTTACAACAAGGTTTCATTTGTTAACGCAAAAGTGTAGTTTTAATTAGAGAACTGACAATGAACAATACTTCTACTGCATTTTTAACTGACAATGAACAATACTTCTACTGCATTTATTAATCTGATCACACTTTAGATTATAGGGTCCAATTCTCACTATTAACTAACAATTAACTACACTTTTGTCCTATCAATAGTTAGTAAGGTAGTTGTTAAGTTAGGGTATTGGGTAGGATTAAGGGGTGTAGAATATGGTCATGCAGAATAAGGTATTAATATGTGCTTTATAAGTGCTAATAAACAGCTAATATCCTACACTCAAAAAAATGACTCTTTAAACTTACTCAATTTAATTATGGACAGTGGTTCCACACAACCAAATTATTTTTTATTAACATTAATGGAATTTGTTGAATCTATGTAAGCTCCTTGTGTTGTGACAAAACAACTGAATCAGATAGAATCTATGTGAAATAGTAATGTCCAAACAAATCAACGGAATTGCTTCCCTGTAACTGATACAGACTTAACTGAACCGATAGACTTTCATCGAACCTTCGTACAAGGTTAAAAACTAGTTCAAATGTGGCCATTGTGGACATATTTTCAACATCATTTATGGTCTCATTTAGACAGAATTAATTTGACTATTGCTGTCAGATGATCTTAGTGAGAATTAACAGAAGTTTAGATGTTGATGTTTCATTTGAAGTGTCACCATTGTGGTGATCAGTGTTTGCTTTAGTTGGGCTCTTGGTCCCCTTAATTTTAATTTAGCTTTCTATGGCTGCTGTATCTCTGTGTTTGTATAACACAATCGATGTTGCAAAGAAAGTCAAGAATGAGTAAGATCAGGTGTTATCAGCTTCATGTTGATGTTGATGATGAAAGCTTTACAAAACATTCATCTAATGTTATCAGACACTTTCGCATTTCTAGCCGCCACCATGTGGATCTGCAATACTGGCACCAATAGCATTTTTATGATCACTTATTTAGAGGTGGATAAAAATTATGTGCATACGATGTTCAGAGCAAACATATCATGTTGTCACACACAGACATCAAGATTTTACATATGATTCACAACAATGGTGACAATAAAAAAAAATGGTCATGCTGCAATGCATGGTGGGTAGCTTTCATAGTTCAAAACTCATCATTGATTCCCAAGCTTTTTTGTTTTGATTGTCACCGTTGTTGTGATTCATATCCAAAATCATGACGTCTGTGTGTGACTACATAATACATTTGCTCAAAACATCATGTGCACATGCTTTTTATATGTTAAAAATATTTATTATTCTATTGGCACCAATATTGCACTTCCACAAGGTTGGTAATGCCAAACATAAATACAATTTTAAACTCAACATTTGAAACTTGATTTGTGATCATTATGTCATTATCAACATTGAGCTGATAACACCTGATCGAACTTTTTCTTGGCTTTCTCTGCCACAACAATTGTGTTATACAAACACACAGTTACAGCAGCCAATGAAAGTTTCATGAAAATTTTACAGGGACCAAGAGCCCAACTAAAGCAAACACTGATCACCACAAGGGTGACACTTCAAATGAAACAAATATCTAAATATCTAATAATCTAAATATCTAAACTTCTGCTAATTCTCACTATGATCATCTGACAGCAATAGTCAAAGTAATTCTGTCTAAATGAGACCATAAATGATGTTGAAAATATGTCCACAATGGCCACATTTGAACTAGTTTTTAACCTTGTACGAAGGTTCGATGAAAGTCTATCGGTTCAGTTAAGTCTGTATCAGTTACAGGGAAGCAATTCCGTTGATTTGTTTGGACATTACTATTTCACATAGATTCTATCTGATTCAGTTGTGTTGTCACAACACAAGGAGCTTACATAGATTCAACAAATTCCATTAATGTTAATAAAAAATAATGTACTTGTGTGGAACCACTGTCCATAATTAAATTGAGTAAGTTTAAAGAGTCATTTCTTTTGAGTGACAGGTTAAGTTAATTGAATGCAATACAATAGTGTTTTGGTGGTAAAATAAATATATGTGTGTTACTTTAACAAAACATACTTGGGTAAAAATAACAGAGCCACAAAACCATGTATGCTAATATGCAACTAGTTAATACAGAGAATTAACCCTTTACTAATACACTATTAAAATCAAATTTTATGTGGTAAAACTTGTAAATGCACTGTGAACTAACATGACATGTTTATTAACTAATGTTAACAAAGGTTAATAATTACTGCAAAAATATATTGCTCATTGTTAGTTTATGTAAGGTAATGCATTAATTCATGTTAAAATGAGACCTACTTGTAAAGTGTAACCATAAATTGAATATAATTTTCATCCTGCCTGTGTACCTTTGTGACAACCAACTCTCTCCATTGTTTTTTACTTAAGTATAAAACTGGAAATCATTTCCCCTTTTTTTAATTAGAGAATTATTAATGCATAAATGTCATAAAGAAAGAAAAATCTGATATATGAAGTACTTATATGGCATGAGGAAAGTGCAGTGACTGATGCCCTGAATTGCACATGCCATTGCACATTCATTCTGCTGCCCACCAGGATATCTTTCAGAGAGCCCGATTCCCCTGCAGTCGAGCTCATACCATTGGCGTGATATCTGTGGAACCAGAAGGCACCTGAAGTCTCTCCAGCCAGGCCCTGGATCAAAGTCAGCTGACCCGTTCCAAATGCACCCCTGAACCATGCATCAAAATAGCGCCGCAGCCAGTGGCTCAGTGGGCATGGGGCTCGGGCCGCGGGTTGGCCTGTGCCAGTGCAGGCCTGGTTGCACACGTCAGATTGATTTATGTGACGTGTGGCCCACCCTGACCCCTGTTAGTGGGCAAGCCGGCTGAACCTTCTCCCCTGGCTGGTGTCCACCTGTTCTCTGGACTGATATATCCCTCATTGCGCCGGGCAGGGGCGATGCCGTCAGCTCCAGGGTCACTGATCACTATTCAGATTAGCAGTGTAATTTGAAGTTAGAAAATGTGCATGAAGTATTGTTTTTCCTTGACTCCATCAGGACAACATTAATGAAGGAGAATGACATCATGACAACACTAATTGGATGATGGGACCACAAGAAAGTGCTTTTCTAGCCCTTCACTAGCAACTATCCTGAGCTACTTCAAAGGATCTCTCCAAAACAAAAAAGGCACTGGTAAAATATCTTCTATATACTAAAATAATAGCAACATATGTTGCTTTTACTTTACTTTATCAGAATGTTCATCCTTTTCTCTGGCATAGTGTGTAGTTACGACATCTACCAGAAGGCAGTGTTATTTTGGAATTAAGGTGCGTTCACGGCATGTAGAAATTACCGTAATTCCGAGATTCTGACTTGTAAAGACTCTGAATTTTGTACCACGTGACCAGGGGCGGATCTACAGGGGGGCAAGGGGGGGCAGGTGCCCCCCCACTCTAGAGCCTTGCCCCCCCAGCTGCCCCTCTAACTTTGATGATCCAAAAACTGTACCTGTAAAAACAACCCGCAAGCTTCTCAAAACAGTGAACTAAACGATACATTTACCAAAAGTGAACAATTAAATTTTTATTAAAGCCCCTTCCCCCTCCCCCTCAAATACTTAGTACGTCCCTGATTCAAACGTAGAGCGCCGTTCGCTCAGTCTGGCTCACACACACACACACACACACACACACACACACACAGCGAGTCTGCTGCGGTGGCCATGCAACCCGACTGGAGAGACTGAGCTGCCCCAGAGCCTCTGAAGGTGAAGTGAGTTTCCCCAGGTGTAGTTAAACACACGTTTAACTTAAAGTTACATTTGTAATGAATGTATACATGCTAAAGACGATTCAGCATCAGCAAAAACAGCGAGTCTATTACGTTAGCCAAAATCAGCGGTCAAATCGCTCCCTCGTGATTTGTAAGAGCACTCTTCACTTTGATTAGCCTAATTTTGATTTTAGTAAAGACAAGAACAGCTTAATAAAAAATATAAATTGTTTGTATCCATAACGTTTACTGATGGTCGCCGTTACGCCGACGTTACGTTACAACACACAATACAGTGCCAGTTAGGAGATCGATCATTTGATTAGCTAAGCAAATCCAATTCCTCTCAGATATCACAGCAATGAAACCAGGTTACAACTGGGGAAATAACAAATACAATTAGGATTATTATATTAAGTAGTCTAAACATAACTGGTGTGTGTGCATGTGATAAATCTTTCTGATTTTATATTTGTTATATAGGCCATTATTAGCTACATGGCCCTACAGTGTAATGTAATACAAGGATAACCAGAGGTTTTCACATATTGACTTTTGCAGGCAAGAGTAGTTGAAGAAAGTAGCTGGAGCCTAACCATTAAGGCTAAAAGTCCTTGGACACAATTATTGTACTTTTTTTAATATTTTCATTTAGCTTTTTATACTTTTACTTTTTAAAAGATGCACTGTTTTGTTTTGTTTTGTTTGAACACTGCACTGGGCTTATTCCTGTTGTGAATTAAAAACCTTTGTAGTGTGTAAGGGCATGATTAAACAATAACTACTGTGTTTTTGTGTTTGTTTTGTTAAAGCAATTCACATAGGGATTCCCACCGTCTACCCCTGCCACTCTGCCAAGACCTCTTGCCACCCCTTTGCCCCCCCATGTAAAATTTTCTAGATCCGCCACTGCACGTGACCAATCCAGATTAACTTTGCCTGAGTCTGAGGATGTGAACAGGTCCAAGTAGAACGTCACGGGTTGTCAAAAGTCAAAATTTGGAAGTAAACATGGAGGACATTAAAGTAAGCAATTACACTTTTATTTATTGTGTGAACTGCCACGGAAGCCAGCTAATTTATGCAGGCAATATTAAAAACAAAGACGAGGATGCGAAAAAAGAGAGCAGTTTTTAAGCATTTATGATACGAGCCCTTGTGTTTTGCTTGTATATAGAGCTGTCACTGTAATACTTATGAGCTCAGACACATCACTGTCCTCCACTCAATACCTTTCACAACTGTCTTGGACTTTGGGTGTGTAAAATCTTTGAAGTGACTCCCATGAGTGCAGAATTGTGACGAATGTTGCTCTAGAGTGTTGTTTGTTGCTTCTAACGGCAGCTCCAGTGACGCAATGACTTTACCAGTCGCCGATTGGCTCTTTTATTTTGAAGGCATGACTTATTCCACCATGTAGAGTGCAACAGTGCCTTTTTCAGTGGCGCTGGTTCTGGAAGGGTTTTTTTCCATTCATTTTTGAAAATAGTCTTTGATAAAGAGTTATAAGCCATGAACCAATCCAATCAGAGGAATCACAACACTACAAACTTTGATTTGAAACAAAATATTTTTAGAAAATTGGACAAAAAGACAAAGCTTGTCTTTTTCAGCAGTTATTATGTACCGTATTTCTGTCGACTGAACCAGTGATTCCAATCATTCATGAATTAATTATTCTTTTGAGTCGATTCTTTGTTTCAGCGAATTGGCAAAACATGTTTGCAAAAACGGTCTTAAATCGATTTGCATGCGTTCTGACTGCTATCCCATTGAATCATCTGAAGCGATTTCTCAGACAGTAAAACAAACAGACAGAGAGAACAAACAGCACTGTTTTTCAGTTGTTTTCATGAAACAACAAGCAAAGCGGGCCAGCACATGTTATAAGCACATGGGTATACAGAGCGGCGTCGCCGGTCCATATAACTATTCACCATATAGTGCAGCTCAACCAGGAGAGCCAACGTCACGTGAGAGTAGCCTGCGCATTATAATTTGGGCAGGACAAACACACCGCTCACACTGACAGAAGTCTAGCCTGCAAGGCGGGAACTTCCAGGTTATAAAACCTAACAAATGTGGATGGAGAGGCCCAGCCTGCCGCCTCACAAATGTCTTGAATGGAAATTCCGCTGGACCAAGCCCACGACGAGGCCACGCCTCTGGTGGATTGCGCCCTGATGCCCAAGGGGCATTGCAGACCTTTAGACTTATAAGCAGATGTGATAGCTTCCACTATCCATCTGGACAGGCTCTGTTTCGAGGCGGCGAGATCCTTGGTGCGCCCACCGAACGAGACAAAGAGCTGTTCCGAACGCCTGAAAGAGGCGGAGCGCGTAATGTAAGCCCTCAGCGCCCTGACGGGGCAGAGGAGATTAACATCACCCTCACTATTGGATGCTGGCAGAGCCGAAAGAGAAATGACCTGCGCTCTGAAGGGGGTGCCCAACACTTTAGGGACATATCCATGTCTTGGCTTAAGGATGACCTTAGAGTCATTTGGCCCGAACACAAGACACGCAGCGCTAACAGATAGCGCGTGTAAATCCCCCACACGTTTAACTGATGACAGAGCTGTCATAAAAACGGTTTTGAGCGAGAGGTACTTTAGGTCCATGGAGTCTAACGGTTCAAAGGGGAAAGCTTTCAGGGCCTCTAGGACCAATGAAAGATCCCACATGGGAACCGACGGGGGTCGCAGGGGATTCATCCGTCTAGCTCCTCTAAGGAAGCGGATGACGAGCTCGTTTCTTCCTACTGACTGGCCGCGCGTCAACTCAGCGAATGCTGCAACGGCCGCCACATAAACTTTAGGCATGGATGGGGACCTGCCCTTATCCAACAGCTCTTGAAGGAAACCAAGCAACCCCGGGACCCCACACGTTTGTGGGTCTAGATCTCTATCAGCACACCATTTGGAGAACACCGACCATTTAGACGCGTAAAGCCGCCTCGTAGAGGGAGCTCTGGATTGCGTAATCGTGTTCATCACTCCTTCTGGCAGGACAACGGGTATCCGTTGATTAACCATACGTGCAGAGACCAGCGCTCTGGATGGGGATGCCAGATTGAGCCGCGGGCTTGAGAGAGGAGATCTCTCCTCACTGGAATCGGCCAAGGGGCTGTGTGATACAGCCGCATCAGCTCCGGAAACCAGGTTTGAGTCTCCCAGTGCGGGGCGATAAGGAGCACCGAGTGGCACATTTCCCTGATCCTCTTGATTACCTGTGGTAACAGAGAGACCGGAGGGAAAGCATAAAGTGGGAGGCTGGGCCAGGTTTGGGCCAGCACATCCTCGTTCTTTGAAAAGAACAGTGGGCAGTGAGCATTGTCTTTTGACGCAAACAGGTCGACTTTCGCTTTGCCGAAAAGGCGCCACAGTAACTGGACTGTCTGGGGGTGCAGGGACCATTCCCCTGGGGGAACGTGGTTCCTGGACAGTTTGTCTGGACCGTCATTCAAGTGGCCTAGCATATGCGCAGCTCTCAGCGAGCGCAGGTTGAACTGAGACCATACAAGAAGGCGTTCCGTCAGATGGCAGAGGCTTCTGGATCTGACACCGCCCTGGTTGTTTATGTAAGACACCACAGACTTGTTGTCCGAGCGGACTAGCACATGGTGGTCCTGTATGAACGGGAGGAAGCGTTTGAGCGTGTTCTCGACCGCTATCATTTCCAGACAGTTTATGTGGAAGCGTCTCTCTTGCTCTGACAACAGGCCAAAGACCGGTCTGCCCTCGAAGATGGCGCCCCAACCTGAGTTAGAGGTGTCGGTCGAGATGACCTTTCGGTGTGAGACAGCCCCCATTGTCACTCCCCGCTGGTACCAGTCGGCCGCTAACTAGGGCTGCAGAGCCAAAACGCAGCTCTGAGTCACTCTGATTCGTCTGTAGCCTGAAACCCAAGCCTGGTGAGGCACTTGGGCGTTCAGCCAGTGTTGTAGCGGGCGCTTTCGCAGCAAGCCCAGCTGAAGCACAGCAGCATCTGATGCCATACAGCCTAGCATCCTCTGGAATGTCTTCAGAGGTGTGATGCTGCCTTCCTGGAAAGACGCGGCAAGGGGTCGAACACGGCGCACGCGCTGTGTCGATAGGCGGGCCGTCATAGCCACGGAGTCCAGTTCTATTCCTAGAAAGGAGACTGACTGACTGGGCATTAATGAGCTCTTGGTCCAGTTGACTGTGAGGCCCAAGCTTTCCAGATGGCTGAGAAGCACTGTTCTGTGAGATAAAAGTTCTATCTCTAACTGTGCTAAAATCAGCCAATCGTCCAAATAGTTCAGAATTCGCAGCCCTTTCTTTCTCAAGGGGGCGAGAGCCGCATTCATGCACTTCGCAAATGTACTGGGTGTCAAAGACAGGCCGAATGGGAGGACGGTGTATTGATATGCCCGACCATCGAAGGCGAATCTCAAGAATGGCCTGTGACGGGGTCTATCGGGATCTTAAAGTATGCATCTTCCAGGTCGAGAGAGATAAACCAGTCCCTCGGGCGAATTTGCGCGAGGATTTGTCTGGTCATGAGCATTATTAACGGCCGTCTCATGAGAACTTTGTTCAAATATCTCAGATCTAAGATAGGTCTTAGAGATCCGTCCTTCTTGGGTACGAGAAAATAACGGCTGTAAAAGCCTGACTCGCTCAGAGGAGGAGGCACTGGTTCCATGGCCCATTTGCACAGCACCCCTTTTTCTGCGCGGAGTAGATGCGCTACATCCACTTTCACTTACGTCTCGGTCTGTGCTCGAAAGAGAGGGGGACGGCGAGCGAACTGAAGCGAATAGCCCTGTCTTATTGTGCTCAGCACCCATTCTGACACACCAGGAATAGCCTTCCATGCTTCTACATGTACAGCTAGGGGCAGAATGGACTCCGGGTTCCGATCTACGCACTTCGCAGGCTCGGGAAACTGAACCGGAGGTGTGTGCGGGGCGCGCGCGCCCTCTGATCTCGGGAACGGCGGCTCGCTGACAGCTGTGACTGTCTGTATCACTTGAGATGGCCCGATTACTGGTAATGGGGAACATTTTGTGATGATATTTGGTGCGAGCGGAGCCTGGGGCGAAGTGTTTGTCAGTAAGCGTGAGCGCTCGTGAGCGGGCACGTGACTTACATTCATAACTTGGCCACTGTGAGGCTGTTGCCGTGTAACAGAGCGGACAGCGAGTAGGTGTGAGCACAGGTTTGTGGGCACATTCTCTACATCTAGCACTCGAGCGGCATTTGCCAGCTTTAAGAGAGTGGGCTCTGTGAGAGCGAGAGACACGGGTATAGTGTTTGTGTGTACGGGTGAACACTGAGATGTGGGCACCTTTTCTACACTTATGACACCATCGGCCTGAGCCGGATAACTAGACATTATACCCTTCTTTGTGATGCGCGAGCAGCGCCGGGCGTTTATTAGTAAGCGTGAGCGCTCGTAAGCGGGCACGTAACTTACATTCATAGCCACGGGCAGAATAGCCTCCGGGTTCCGATCGCCACACTTCGTGGGCTCGGAAAATTGAACCGGGAACATTTGAACCGGGAACATGAACGGGGAACATTTGAGATAACTTTGTGATGCGCGAGCAACGCCAGGCGTTTACTAGTAAGCGTGAGCGCTCGTAAGCGGGCACGTAACTTACATTGATAGCCATGCTTGTCTGGGTCACCGTAGCAACGGCGGTTGTGTGCAGGCGAGCGGGTTGCATTACCGGCTAGTTGGCTGCCGAAAACACCACTGCAGTAGCTTTTGTAGCCTTCCTGGATCGAGGAGAAGGCGGAGTGATGAGAACTCGACCACTCCTCGCTGTCCGATGTCAGGATGGAACAGCTGTCGCCTGGGTCCATTCCTTCAGCTTCGTCCCCTGAGGCGGTGGCAGTGAGGGCAGAAGCCGGCAGCTGTGCGTCCTGGAGGGGTGGAGAAGGAGAGAGAGAAGCTGCCGGGATGTAACGTAATCCGGCGAGCTCTTCAGTGTGGCCTCAGGCTCCGCTCGCTTCTGTGAACGGCGCTTCTTCTTGCGCGGTCCAGAGGTCGGGGTGACAGTATCCACAGCGAAGGTCTCCGGCGCTGGGCGGGGCTCTGCACGAGCCACAGGAAAGGCGAGGCATTTTTAGAAAAACGCCTTGCGCTCTTTTTAGAAAGTGAGTGTAGCAGCGGCGAACACTCACAGAAAGCAATGCATTAAAATGATATTCGTCCCTGGATGGCGTAGCAGGCACGGAAGGCTGAAGGCGGCGAAGACGGCCGGCTTCCTCAGGCTCTTTCCTCTGCTTGCTGGTCGCTGGTTTCAATGGCGGCGGCTTCTCTCAGAGTCCAGCGATGCGGAGAGCTTCGCTGAAGATGATGAAATCAGTGACGCAGCCTCTGAGCCTGGCTTTTATACGCTAAGCCACCCCCATTTTGGCGGGCTGTGACGCGTAGAGGGCGCGACATCACGCGCGAGGCTCAGTGGTAGGCTGCAGCAGTTGCCGCACGGCAGCCCAATGAGCACGCAAGATTGCCTGCTCTAGGTCTGCTGGCTGCTGCACTGCGTTGACAATAAATGCAAAATTAAGGATAATGTTTGGCTTCAATATCTCGAGAAAAGATGACTTTACCCGTAGCGTAAGCTAGCTTACGCAATACGAGAGAACCCCGCCTAAGAGAACTCTAAATAATACAGCTCTATTAAAGTTCCCACGTGGTCAATAATTTTATCCTTAAAACTAATGTTTGATCACCAAAATGACATATTTAAATATTTTTTCCTGTGAAAATATAAATAATTTCTTCTAAAATAATGCCTTGAAATAGCTTGAATGTAACTTGAATGTACACGCTTGCTTCATTTAGTATACATGGATCCATGAATATGCATGTTAGGCCCCGTCTCCACTCACTCACACCAGCTCAGAATACCTGATCCACTCGGTCAACTTTACTTTAGTAAATGCTACATGATGGAAAGACTGGTTTAACTCAGCCATATATGTTTGAAGAAGAAGAAGAGGAAGAATTATACAGGCTTGTCTACAAGTTGATGCATAAGAATGGTAATGCCTTTTGTGTATCACTCTCCTCTTCGGACACATAGGCCAGCGGTAATTGATATGATTAGCTTTTGGCTTGACTGTTATCAAACCGCTAATAATGTGTTGCTAATGTTACACAAGCCATGTTCTTGTTCACCACCTCAGAGTCAGAGAGCTGCCTTCTAAAAATCAGCATCCGAAATGCTTTGAACAACTTTGAATGTCAGTGGAGAAAGTAGTTCATCATAACATCGCAATATCCATCATATACATAATTCACCAGCTATATTGTTAAATGTACCAGATTTTTCATATAAACAGATAAAATATAGCGGGATATTAATGATATGCTAAAGCCCGCCCTGCACGCTGACAGGATTAGTTACAACATGTTTGTGATGTAGGGAACAGGGGCGGTTTACAAACCACATTTGTCTTTGGTAAACTGCAGTTTTAAGAAGAAAATAGTCTGTAATGGTGTTGAATTATGAATTTGAACATGGTTTGTCTTAAAGCATATTAAAAAACATCATATATAGACATTTAAACAATAAAAAAAACTTGATTTTCACCACAGGGGATCTTTACCGAGCTTAAACGTAGTTAACTACTTATTTGTATTTATTTATATTTTTATGTAGTAAATGTAGTTAGTGATTTATTGTTAGTAGCTTGTAGTTTAGCTAACTACTTTTTAAAAAGAGTAGCTTTGTAGCATGAAGGGCGACCATTTTAAACAGCAAGTGAAAGCCTGTGCACAGTGCTGAAAACCTCTCTTCCTACTTCTGAATAAGGCATCAAGATTGATTTGGAGAAAGAGTAGCATTCAATAAATTGTAGTTATGTTCATACCATGATTAACTCTTCACTTCAGCATTGTCTGACTGGCTTGACGTGATTAGTATCGGTGTCATGTCCCTGTGAAAGTTTGCAGAGGATGAGAAAGTTGAGACAGTTCTGAAACCTTGCTCAGGGCCGGCCTCCTCAGCGGGGGTTATAATTAGGTTGTCTTAGAGTTCCACCAGATTGTCCAAGTGGAAAAACGATGAAATTGAGAGAATCGTTGGCCATCGATACCCAATTATGAGACTGGGATACCAGTACTTTTAAATTCTTTCACAGCATGGCAGTCCTAGCGATCTGATGTTTTGATCCTCGGAACGCTGCTTGCACATGTACAATCAACCGAGAGGAACACATTAACAGTCTACTAGATATGTCAAGGCAATAAAATAAATGTAATGAACTTAATGCTTCCCATAAAGCTACATTAAACCCACTGCAAAAATTCCATTTGAAGGTCTCTTGACTATCTGCTGCTGTTTTTTTTTTTTAAACCTACATAGATTCCGGTTGCATGTGATGGACTTCGAAAATGAATGTCGTCTCTCTGTGGTCTTACCAGGTCCTTGAAATTGTTTTAAATTTTATATTTGTAATATTTTTAAATATTTATACATTTCTTTCCATTATATAATATCTCGCTCTCATTTATTTGGAAAAGTTTTACGGTATCTTAATTACTTTAAACAATAAGTATATATATATATATATATATATATATATATATATATATATATATATATATATATATATATATATACAATGTATGTATATATATATATATATATATATATATATATATATATATATATATATATATATATATATATATATATACTCACCTAAAGGATTATTTGGAACACCATACTAATACTGTGTTTGACCCCCTTTCGCCTTCAGAACTGCCTTAATTCTACGTGGCATTGATTCAACAAGGTGCTGAAAGCATTCTTTAGAAATGTTGGCCCATATTGATAGGATAGCATCTTGCAGTTGATGGAGATTTGTGGGATGCACATCCAGGGCACAAAGCTCCCGTTCCACCACATCCCAAAGATGCTCTATTGGGTTGAGATCTGGTGACTGTGGGGGCCATTTTAGTACAGTGAACTCATTGTCATGTTCAAGAAACCAATTTGAAATGATTCGAGCTTTGTGACATGGTGCATTATCCTGCTGGAAGTAGCCATCAGAGGATGGGTACATGGTGGCCATAAAGGGATGGACATGGTCAGAAACAATGCTCAGGTAGACCTTGGCATTTAAACGATGCCCAATTGGCACTAAGGGGCCTAAAGTGTGCAAAGAAAACATCCCCCACACCATTACACCACCACCATCAGCCTGCACAGTGGTAACAAGTAGGGGTGTCACGATTCTCCAAATCCTCGATTCGATTACATTTTCGATTCTAAGGTCACGGTTCGATTCGATTCTCACTTTTTTTTTTTTTTAAGCACAGGTTGCTGTTGCTCCTAAAAAGCTGACATCAGTTCATCGCAATCTCACACATCTCTGTTATTATCAATGAAGCTGACTGCACAATGAATCTTTCATAATATATAGCCTACACTTTGTTTGTTATAATTAGAGGATTTGCCAGCTTACAGAATTCAGCACTGAACAAAAAGTCAGTTTTGAGTGGTGAGGAGAGTCTATCTTAAATGCTTCTGATTGGCCATTGCGTTCAAGAAATCAACACATATGTCTGTGATTGGCTAAATCGCTCAACGCTGCAAACATGTTATAAATAGAAACTCTGGCCTGTAAATCGTTTCTATTTTGTTTTAGTTGTTCTTATTGCTTTTCTGTAACAGATAAATAAAAATGTATTAGTTTTAAATGTTTTATTCATAGATATTTCTAGTTTGCGGGAGTCCCGCGAATCGTTTTATTCTCCCGCACACACAGAGTGAGTGCATTACCGCTCGCACTCGGCCATCAAATCTAGTCCCGCGCCGCACTCTATTGCGTTGGGAGTGCACGTCTATTGATCAAGAGCCCGGCCCGAGGATAGTGACGGGAAATATCGGCCCGGGTCGGGCCAAGTTCGGGCCCGGGCATACAATCTAAGTTAGTCACAGCCTTTTAACACGTGTGTTTTTTTTTCCCGCGCCGTGATGAGTCGTTCATGAACGATCCGTTCATTGCCTCTGTCACGCGACAAATGAACAAAAGACTCGGAAGGTCAAGTAATTATTAATGTTCCCTGTAAATTATTTTTGACTGCATTATAATGATTTCTTAATTCAGAATATGATCAAGATTGCGTAGGTGGATGTGTTCGGGGAATTTGCCTGTTAAAACTATAACATTTAAAGCCCCTGAAATGACTAGAAAAAAGATTAGTTAATTTTGATGAACGAGATTGAACAATAGAGTCAGTAAAACGATCCGAACTTTCCATCACGGGCGCGACATGGGGGCGTGGCAGCATCGACGATTCCATTTTTTATTTCGATTTTTGAGATTGTGAATTAATTTCGATCGATCTCGATTTAAAATCGAAATCGTGACACCCTTAGTAACAAGGCATGATGGATCCATGTTCTCATTCTGTTTACGCCAAATTCTGACTCTACCATCTGAATGTCTCAACAGAAATCGATACTCATCAGACCAGGCAACATTTTTCCAGTCTTCAACTGTCCAATTTTGGTGAGCTCTTGCAAATTGTAGCCTCCTTTTCCTATTTGTAGTGGAGATGAGTGGTACCCGGTGGGGTCTTCTGCTGTTGTAGCCCATCCGCCTCAAGGTTGTGCGTGTTGTGGCTTCACAAATGCTTTGCTGCATACCTCGGTTGTAACGAGTGGTTATTTCAGTCAAAGTTGCTCTTCTATCAGCTTGAATCAGTCGGCCCATTCTCCTCTGACCTCTGGCATCAACAAGGCATTTTCGCCCACAGGACTGCTGCATACTGGATGTTTTTCCCTTTTCACACCATTCTTTGTAAACCCTAGAAATGGTTGTGCGTGAAAATCCCAGTAACTGAGCAGATTGTGAAATACTCAGACCGGCCCGTCTGGCACCAACAACCATGCCGCGCTCAAAATTGCTTAAATCACCTTTCTTTCCCATTCTGACATTCAGTTTGGAGTTCAGGAGATTGTCTTGACCAGGACCACACCCCTAAATGCATTGAAGCAACTGCCATGTGATTGGTTGATTAGATAATTGCATTAATGAGAAATTGAACAGGTGTTCCTAATAATCCTTTAGGTGAGTGTATATATATATTTATACTATGTGTATATACATTGTATAAATATATACACACATATACACACACACACACATAAGTAATACATTTAAATGTATGGCCCATTCAGGCACATTTTTTGATTGGATTTGAACATCTAAATCTAGCAAATGAGTAATTTAAACATTATTTGAACTTCTATTTCATGATTTGATTTTGTTTAGCTTTATTTTTGTACTATTTTTTCTCCTCATTCATTTTTGATAGTTTCCTTTGCTTCAGAAAAACTCCATGTCCTTCATAACTTCATGTATATGAATATCAAATCAGATGTCCTTCTATATCGAATATCAAATGATATCTTTTGACTTTCTGACTGATGTGCTTCCTCTTGCTTAGCTGACATGTTCATACATTCCATGATTTTAATTCTTATCATAATTTGTGAGAACAAACTTTTTTAGGTTGCCATTACTCATGTCAAAACTGGTTGTTAAGTACGTTAAGATATGATCGTGTACTGTTAAGGACCACTTAAAATTAGACATTTCTTTTGAATTGGATATTTCTTGATGGCCTAAATTTTAATGAACAGCACCCCTCTCATGTTTGGGGTTTTATATGAAATGGTGCATTGGCGTCCTTGATCTCCTGCAGTCATCCTCGAGGTGTTCTCTAATATGGCTGAGAGTGACATGCCTCGACAGTTAGCATTTGCACATCAATAAGGCAATGCAGAGCTTTGACCCAATTACAGGGCTGGAGATCAGTGAGGCTGGAGCTCCGGTGGGCTCGGCTGGGGAGCCTCGCGCTCAGCTTGGCAGGGTCACAGGGAGCGGGGTCACTCCATCGGCTCTCGGCTCTCAGTCTCAGGGTCAGCCGGTGGTCAGGAGATGAGAGAAAGCGCTGCCTTTAGCCTTTGAGTGCTGTCATCTTTTCCTCTTATCTTCCTCTCTTCATCTGCCTCTTTCTCACAGACACACGCACACATCTCATCTGCTGCTGAATATTGGGTCTCTCGTCTTTTTACACACACGCACACACACACACACACACACACACACACCAGGGGTGTTTTCTCTGAAGAGGTAGAGGCAGTGCTTCCAAAAATGTGGATGTAAATTTTATATTAAAAACATATTATATATTTAAAAAAAAATTTTTAGTTATAATAAATATATGTTAAATATTATATTCTATAATTAAAG
Source organism: Gila orcuttii (assembly GCA_026230005.1). Lineage (NCBI taxonomy): Eukaryota > Metazoa > Chordata > Actinopteri > Cypriniformes > Leuciscidae > Gila > Gila orcuttii. Next base: position 28,201,571 of record JAPDVR010000013.1, on the reverse strand, counting down.
TGGACCTATTATGCCTTTTTACATTTTCAACTTAATGTTGCTGTTTGAGCATGAAAAAGGTCTGCAAAAGTTACAAAGCACGGAGTCACTTCAAAAGGAGTTATTCTCTACATAACTAAGCACTGTTTCTGAACTCCCTAAAATGCCAAAACGCCTAGATTGTAGTCTTGAGTTTTCCTCTGGGAATGTACACGTCACAATATTCCTCAATTTTCCTTAAATAATTTCTGCCCAAGGCATACGCAAAATAAAAAAGGGGGTGGGGATGAGGCCTGGTGAGTCGCATTAGTAGCGTGTTGAAACTCGCGGTTATGGTAAGGGGTTGGACATTTCCGAAATGCGCTTAAAACGGTTGACCAATCACAACACACTGGTCCAGCCGACCAATCAGTGCACATTGTACTTTTCGGACGGAGGGGCTTCATTGAGACCGGAACTTAACAGAGTGTTACTGACAGACTGGGAAGAGAGGTGCTGGAACAATGTAAAATGTGTTTTTTCAACATGCAAGCATAGAAACCTAGTAATTCTAGTAAAGTCCACAAACATAATCAAGACTTTGTAAAAGGGCATAATATGGCCTCTTTAATATTGTATTTTTGTTTTGTTTTAATAAATTCAGAAGTCCACTGCATGCCACTGACTTACAACACACACATTACACTTGTCACACACTGAGAAGTGACCTGTCAGTCAGCCCATTCCCACAATCCTTCACCTCGAAGAGGAGTGGAGGAAGACTTCTCTCGGTTCCATGCCTTGTTAGATCTATCATCCCTTTAATTAATAGTGTTTTTACGGCAGCGTCTGAACTGTGTCATTTCCATTATTGGAAAACCCAACGCGATTAATGAATAATTTTCATTTTTGATCCATTATATCATGCCAGTTGATCTCTTTTCCGCACGGCTGAATGATAGCGTCGTTTTCTGCCCCTCGATCAAATTTAATTTGGCCCTCTATTATATTACAGTGTTGCGACTGAAGTGTCAATTTTTGTCAGGCAATTAGAAGCTCTAACCTGTGAAGCTAAGTTTGATAGGCATTGTAATTGGATTGTTTCAGCAATAGCTTGAAATGCTTATAGCTCTTTTTCCCCCCTCTCATTTCCACCCCTTTTCACTCCTTCCTGGCTTCTGATAGCAACTCTATATGTGTAACTTCAGAACAAACAAAAGATGGTGGTCTAAGGGGGAAAGCTAAGAGTGCTTGCCTGGCAGAAACTCCCCCTCTTTGCTGCTTTCCCGATTTGCATGGATTTGCAGTACGTCTTTTTTCTGCTTCTGTGGTAGATGTTTGTCTATTCATCTTGACCCTGCAAGAAAAGCATAGTGCCACATTTAAAGCTCTTTCTGGCAAAATTGTGGCCTTTGTGGGCCGTGACATGAATGTAGAGATTTCTGTAGGAAAGAAAAAGTAGTAGCTACGCACAAAGAAAGTAGCTATAACTACACTTAAGGGGGCAAGACATGGCTACATATATACTGAACTAAATACAACAATATAAAACGCACCATTTTACATAACTGAGTCAAAAATATAGTATATATTATAGGGAGTCGAATCATTTTTTTTTTTAAATCTGAACTGTCCGACTGAACTGATTCCAGTACTACATACTGTAGGAGAGAGAGTTATTCAGGATGAACCAATTTGCTAGAATTAATCAGACTTTTCCAGTGCTACTATTTAAGGCAAACAGATTATCTAGAATGAATTGGTGTTCCCAGTGCTACATAGAAAAGGGATTCATTTAAGACAAACTGACTCAACGAATCTGACTTTCCAGCCCAACATAGACCGATTTATGATAGACCTTTATGACTGTTGCTTGTCAGACTATACGGACGTGATCCCCACTGTAAGCCATGTCACACTGTAGGATCTCAGTTGTTATTAATGAGTTTTACATCATCATTCCAGGACACTTTCGGTGACGCTGAGCTGCATTTACATGCTGGATAAAAATGGTGGCTGGCAAACAAAAACAATCTCTAGTGTTAATTTTGATCATGGCTTTACTTAAAAAAGAAAACTCGAAAAAAACAAAGAGAAACATGTTCGTGGAGCAAGTGTTTTTTTTGTTGTCTCACTAATTCCATCATCAGGTTCTGCACTCATATTGGTTTTTGATTTGACGGTTGTTGTAGGAAAAGCCACACTGCATGACTCCGCCTCAAAACTTTTGACACTGCCAGAACTTTGTCAGAGGTAAAATTTGATCGCAATGGTCCTTAATCAGCTGTCGGCCAACATGTCAAACTAGCGATCAAAGACTTCAGATTTTGGCCTAGAATCAGAGGAATCTTTTAGTATTCACAAAATTAGTCTCAGACGGCTAAATCGTGGCCAAAATTAAACGGTGTGAACCCGACTTTAGTCAGGGTAGCGCCATATTTAATTTTAGACAGGTATAAAAACGAGGCTGTGAGGGATAGAATACAGTGCGTTTATTGGATTGTACTGATAATCGTTCAGCTGATGTATCATCTGTATGAAAAAAAAAAACTAAAGTAGACAAAAACAAAAAAGTTGTGAGTTGTGAAAATTACGTGATTTAGGACCTTTATACAGTGTGTGCCATTGTAAAGAGTGTAAGTCTATCCCTCACAGCCTAGTTTTCATCCGCATTAAATTCAATATGGCGTCTAACCCGACTAAGGTCTATAGGTGAGAGAAACATTTTGTTGAACCGATTCACTAGAATGAATCAGACTTTCTGGCTCTACGTGTGTGAGAGAGACAGAGAGTTCGTTTGATTATTCTTTCAGCTCAGACGTTGAAAACTCACTATATCACAACTTGTTCGATAAAGTAGCTGCTTTGTGAAATAGCTTACACTGTTTTGAAAATAGCTGAACTTCTAGCTGTCTTGCTCCTGAAAAATATCCTCCCTAACACCGCCTCTGATTAATACAATTGTTTTTGTTGACTGTAATTTTTTTTTTTATCTCAATTAACAGAATTCAATTTAGCATATTTTCAAATTAATTAAACAAGTCAAAGCGTTTTCACTGTGGCTATCCAAAAACAATTTATTTCCATGCCTATTATTTATATTTATAAGTGCATAATGTGCTCACACATGTCAGACGTGCATTATTAGTTAGAGAGCTAAACTGAGGTGCTGAGTCATATTAGATGAGCTCAAGATATGCACAGTGTTTTTGATGAGAGCTGTTAAAAACCTTCACCTGTGTCGAGTGTTCTGCCCTTTATGGCAAAAAGCTGGGCCCTTTTCAGTCAGAGAGTAAATTAGGCCTCTCATAACGGCCTATTTTTGTCTCCTTTTCTTTCTCAGCATGACAAGAACTGTGACACGGGTGTATTGGCCAAATTAATGAGCACTTCCTAGTAGGGTTCAGGAACGCATTAAAGCACTCTTGAAATGAGCCATGTTCAGATTTTAGCCACACTTCTGTTCTGCATCACATGTGCTTACCAGAGAGACTTGAGAAACACTGTCAAGTGTTTTTTGTGGACTTGGCTATGAAGGAGACACTCCCTCAGTGGAGCTTTCGAATCAGAATGACAAATGCTTTATGATCTGCCCTTTCAGCTGGAAATGCAGGTGTCTTTGTTAGAAATGCATGGCGGTCAGAAAAGCTGCTCCCTACATGTAATTACCAAAAGATTTTTGGCAAACACACCAAATGATTTCCCCCCTGCTTTCCCAGGAATCCCAGTAAACACTTTCCCCTTCCTTCACAGTAGGAGAAGTAAAATTATACTTTTGGTAGAATGAACCTGAGATGTGTTTTGTTTTCATAATACTCCTCTAAGTTTTAGCTAAGTGATATCACTTTGCGTAGTCGGCTTTGTTACTGTTAGTTAATCTATAGCTTTTTCTTTTCCCCAGTAGCACTGCATGCTTTACTGTAGTTGATATGTCTCTATAGACATCATTATTATTTATGCTTTGGCTCATAGAGACATTTGCCTATCAGACAGGCCTGGATTAACATGTGGCTTTTTAGCACCTGGAGCAGCGATGCTCTTCAAGGAGGAGCAGGCATTTGAAGGTGCTCAAAGAGCATCAGGAGAGGGGGTGGAAGCCGGTATGATTGTTTGCGCTAGATCTCCCCAAACCACCACCCCCTCCCACTTGCTCTCGGAACACCGGTCCCGTCGCTCCTGGCAACTCCCCGGGTGACATGGGCACTGCCGATGCCTCCTGGGAGAGACTGTGTCACCTCTCAGTGAGGCATCAGGCTTTTGTTTCATGATCAACCAGGGTTGGATAATAACGCATGCATGTTGAAAGTGAAAAGAAGACAATTAAAACAAAATGTGGAGAGGCAGTTGTTCACTAAAAAAATAAATAAAAAAAAGAATGAGGTTAAAGAACATTATTAAGTGTGTTGTAGGATATCACGCTTTTCTTGTATAATTTCTGCTTCTTCGCTTTAAGCAGTAAATTTGCAAAGAAAAAAAACATGCATTCATTTATTTAATGTGATTTTATGTAAGTAATGCTTCATTTGGCAAAATGTGGCGAGACAGTTGTTCACTAAAAAATGATAAAATAAAATAAAAATAATAAAGAGGATAAAAGTCATTATCAATTTAAATACAAACTGTAGGAAATTGTGCTTTTCTTGTATAATTTCTGCAAATATATTGCCTGTTTTATTAAATTATTATCATGTTTTTTTCACTTTAAACAGTAATTTGCAAAAGAAAAAAATGCATTCATTTATTTCATGTGATTATATGTAAGTGATTATTTATTTGTCAAAAGTTGTTCACAAAAAAAGAGATTAAAGGTCTTTATCAAATGTGTAAATCATGCTTTTGTTGTATAATTTTTATATTTTATATTATATTTTTGTTGCATAGTTTTATTATATTTCTTCTGTTAAAGGTCATTATCAAATGTGTTTAAATACATACGGAAGGAAATCATGTATTTCCTGTATAATTAGCATTTCCTATTATAATCCTGTTTCTTCACTTTAACCCAGTAATATGCAAACAAAAAACATGCATTAATTTACTTCACGTGATTTTATGTGATGCTTTAATTGGCTAACTGTATGTGTTTATGTACCACACACACACACACACACACACACACACACACACACACACACACACACACACACACACACACACACAATATCTACCTGGTTTCAGTCAGACAGGAAATGCCTGCCTTTTTGTGTGCACCTTTTTTGTGCCAGTGGAGGGCAGAATTACATTTCTGAAATTCAATCCGGCAAAGTTGATTAAAATGCAATGAGAACAGCTCTCCTGCTAATGTTGTTGATATCGAGTATAGTTCCTCCACTTTTCCTAAAGGATACGCAGCCATAACAGGCAATAATTCCAGTCGCTCAGATTAAAATACACACTAAGGGCATGCTGATGAGACTGAAGACTCTAACCGTTCGCCGTGTCGTACGTACGTTTTTTAAAAAGAAGTATTTGTCTCTTTAAGTACACATTTAACAGTATAAGTCAATGATAACTCGCTCGACGCAACTTTGTGTCTTAATTATTCGGGATAACGTGAGACTGGAGATCCTGGTGCCGAAATCTCTGACCCCAGAGCATCTCTTTCTCGTGCCGCTCGATGATTTGTTTTTATTTCAGCATTTATCATATACTGACAGATAAACTCCAGACCCAGATCAGTTTGAATCAAAGCGAGTTGGAGACTTCTACAGAGCCGTAAATGTCTTTAATGATCCCCAGGCAGCGGAGCAGAGAGGCAGAGTCGGTTTGAGTGGCGTTAAAGGGAGAGATCTGGGCCTCCCCTCAGCGTCTAACCTCCTGGCACTTAAGAGGAATGTTGCTTTATGCCGCCCTGCATTTGCCACTTGGATCAACCAAATTATCTGACAGGAAAAAGGGAAGGTTCAAAATTGAAATTTCAGCTCCATTTATTTAAACACGGCAAACCACTTTGTGTATATTCACCTTGCGCCGGTGACATCACTGTAACGCTGGCCCGGCCGGGTGTTTGATGGGCGCCTTGAAAACAAACCGTGGCTGAGATCTGGTTGCATTATAATAAATAGAATATGCCAATCAAATTAGGGGTGTGTGTCAGTTTGGACTGTGTGGAGAGCCAGGTACCAATGGTTTAAACTGAGCGCATCAATAGCTCATTTTAAAGGTCGCCGGCCTCATTTGTGTATATTTGGTACTATATGAGTTTTGAATCTTAATAAGTACAGCATTTTTTTCTGGTGTTTGTTCAGTAAATGTTATGAAGACTGCGAAAACATACAGTATGTTTATGCAAATTTAGGCAGGTTGCAGTAATGGGCCCATGGTAGTCAGATTTAATCAGTCCATAAAATATAATGAGTCAAAACTAGAATATTTTTTGGTTATAAACTGTAACCAGGCATTCAAAAAGGTATACTTTGTTTAATTTGGGCTAAATTTGCAACTCTGTTTATTTAAAAGGTCCATTTCATTTAGAATTTTATGATTTTTGGCAACAGGGTTTAAAAAAACTATTTTGACTGACCATTTGTTATAGAAGATAAAGTGACTTCTCAGTATTTTGTACCCTATTTGTGGGAAGTACCATGTGGTTTGTGATTGGTCTACAACTTTTACCTTAAAAAAACCTTGAATATCATTATTAAAAATGAGCCATTATTATCTGTATTTAATATGTTAAATCTCTGCTATTATAAATCTTAAATTAATAAAAAGTGAAATAGTAGGATATCGACGCTTGAGAAAATATTCAATTAGCCCCTCTGTATTATATATTCTCGCATACGATTGCGCTGAGGCTTGTTAAATTGAGATTAATTTAAAATTCACACTTACAGTGTGATCACAGATCAGAGTCTTGTTTTAATTTTCTTACTCTTGGTTACTTCACTGGAGACTTAACAGAGGAGCTCGAATTTTCTCAGCATTCTAAATAGACTCATGCCGACTGACTGAGCAGCATTTCCTCTCACCAGCCCCGTAAAACAGAAGAAAAAAATCTGTTCAGGCCTCCATCATATCATATTATCAGGCTGCACAAAAGTTTACAGTTCACGGTAGGGTGATGCATTTGATAGACTCGCTTTTTTTTCTGTGGCCATATGAGTTTTAGTTTTCGTATCATTATTTTGTATGGACATTCTGTATCTCATATCTTTTTTTCCCCCCTCCCCTTGTTTATCCTTGTTCATACATGATCGCTGCTCTTTTGCTTGCACGTAAATATTTCAGAGACAGTGCAATCAGTCTTACTTTGGCAGACATTTCTGAATGGAAATGCATTGATGCTGTTGGTAAATTTGATCTTTGAATTGCTCCCTCACAGAAGCAACCAAACATGGCACACTTTTATGACATCAGCAGAAGTATGTTAATCTTTCTTTGTGAATTATAACAAGTCGTTTCTTCATTCTGCAAAAGAAGGTGTCTGGCGCGTCAGAGTGATGCATGGTTTACTCATGTAAATGTGATCTTACTCGCTGTGGCACGATGACTGATCTCCAGTGTTTTCCAGAAAAAACAACGGCAGCTCGTTAGAAATGCGTTAAGCACACAGATGTAGTCTTTTGCCAAAGGAGACAGGAAGGACCTGAGCAGAGCAGAAAAATGAAATTCAAATAAAATGTACAGATGAGACGTTTTTGAGTGCAAAGGATCTGGCCAAGTGTATGAATTTCCATGTGTGGTCTGTGTCATTTTATCCCCAAAAATAAAAATTGTCATCATGTACTCACCGTCATTGACCAGTGAATCCAATCCAACTTTCTTTTGTCTGGAAAACCAAAGAAGTTAAGCAAAATGCTTTTCCTTTGCATACAATGAAAGTACAAAAGACATAAAGCACCATGATCTAACTTGTCAAGTTCTCTGATGTCATGAAAAAATCCATAAATGCAAGACATTATTCTCAATTTTGACATAGCATATTTAAATATGCAAAATTAGATTTTTTTGTGATTTTTGGAGCTCGACAGCTTCAGTCCCCATTCACTTTCATTGTATAAGAGCAGCTTGGATGTTCTGCTAAACATCTTTTGTTTTCCATAAAAGACATGATGGTGAGTAAATGATGATAAATTATATATTTCTTACATTTGATATGCACATTTCAAATGCCTCTAAATTATCAACACAATCAAAACTTTGCTGACAAGCATGATATACTACATTTCTTCTGACCTCTGATTGTTCATCATTTTTTTTTACCAAGTAAAATGCCTTTTAGTATCATTCTAAAAACGTTGTCTTTTTTTCCGTCTCAAGTATGAGCTCCATATTTTCCTATTGCATAGTAAATGAGCCATAAAAGCATGATGTATCAAATATACTCAACAAAAAGGACACATGCAGAATTGTTTTAAAAAATATATTTTTTTCCTCAGGTTCAATAAACTGTTACTTATTTTTTTATTTTTTTTACGTATTGTTTCATATGTCAGGCTTTACAGGGTTAAAGATAGGGTAGGCGATTTTCGGAGAGGCTAGCAATAGCGAGCTAGCTTTGAAAGCGTAAGAGTCCACCCTCCCTTCAGTGTCTCCAAAACCACGTCTCCTTCAAAACACATGAACGCCCACAGCAGGGAGCAAACAAAAGCGTTACGAGAGACGGTGTTAAATAACCTCATGTCTCAATGCACATAACATTACAATAATGAACATAAACAACTTAAAAAGAACTGACCTGTATCACCTGACTGCTGCAGATTCATTTCGGCATTGATGGTAAAACGCATATATTTTAGTCACAAACCGCCCGAGTATAACATCACAGGTTTCCATCTCTTACAAATTACGGTAGTTATGGTGTGAACGCAGCATAAGCTCGATGTTTTGGTTCAGGAGGAACTGTAAAAGGTGGCTGCTGTTTTGGTGGCGATCAGGGTCTGAAATTAACTTTTTCACTCACCGGCCAATTTGGCTACTAAATTTTTAAGTTACCGGCCATTAAGAAAAAAAAAGAAAGAAATAGGCTAAATCAGATTAACTACGTCACAGTTTATATATATATATATATATATATATATATATATATATATATATATATATATATATATATAAATAAGCTGTTAGGTAGTTAATCTGGGTTATTTATTTTTTTACTTCATTTTTCTTATGTATATTTATATTCTTTTCCCTTTATATATATATGTATATATATATATATATATATATATATATATATATATATATATATATATATATATATATATTATACAATTTGGATATTTGAATTTCATACATTCATTTCTTAGTCAAAGAAAATCTCCAAACAACAAAATCTCTTTCATCAAAAAATTACGATGTTTTAAAATAAAATCTTTTCTGTAAACCAAATGCTTTTTAATCTTCGCTATTGCTTTAATTCAAATGAACAAGCGCGCCGTTATTTGTTGCGTAGTGACGTACATGTTCAAGTAAGCCAGATATGTACAGATTCCGTGCAATAAGCTGTATTTAATATATCATGATGACTCACGAGTTGAGTATTTGCGATAAATCTGTGCAGATTTAGCATACACTAACTTCTCCAGCAAAGTAAGTAAACATAGTAATTTGACAGCGTTACCCGCCACAGTTGATTTTTACCCGCATTTGGCGGGTTGGGGGCTGTTAATTTCAAACCCTGGTTGCGATGCTCGGTGACTGACGTCTGTCTAACTCTGCATAGCATGAAACATGCTGATGACGTGTGAGGTATGGGAATACATACATTGACAGGCAGGTAGGGCATCGTATCAATGATTGGAAGCCTAAACCTTCAACAGACGAGATATATACATATAAATACATTTAGACCACCTAACTTAGTGATTGCTATCAGGATGTGAAGAGACTTTCAACCACCATAACAAAACATGTTTCTGGAACAAATCACCTACCCTGTGTTTAAGCTAAAGAACCAATGCACATGCATCTCATTCTCTCCATTCAAATCTGCGGCGTTTCCATAATCAAAGTTTCAGCAATGACTTTTAGATTTTCTCCAAGCTTTAAAGTTCACACAGAAGCCAGTGATAATTGGCAGTGTTATAGCTAGAGCAAGTAACTCAGACTCACAAAGCAAAGTTTTCCACTCTACTCCAAGAAGCACATATTCTGTGGGGAAGTGCACTTTCCTAAGCGACACGTTGTGCTATCATAGATGGCTTTGGCACTTTAGAGCGCTTGATATACAGTGGCATCCTGCAATCCATGGCATGTTTTAGTGGAGGGGGGAAAGGGATGGAAGTGGGGGTGAGGTTGGTCCCAAGAGAGGCACCACTTCCCCTTGTTTATGGGGCATCCTAATTGGGACAGTGTTGTCAGACAGTCTGATGTGACTTCTAAGGCACTGTTTCCCTGAGAAGTTTGCGTTTGCGTGTTTGCTTATGTGCACACATGGTGTTGAAACTCTGCTGCCTGCCCTGTGGCTTCCTCTGCTGTTTCCTGCATGAGCGGCCCAGGCTGCCTGAGCTGGCTCCCCCTCCGAACGCATCTCCGACGCCGCATGAACGTGGAGGTGCGCCCACCTGTGCTCAGCCTGGCACAAACCCACAGGTTCGGAGCGCTGGATGGCAGGAACTTCCCGCTGCCACATCTACCCCCCACCCCCCCCCCCCCCCCCGCTGCTTCCAGCTGAGGAAGAGTGGGTGAGAACACCGCCAAACTTTACCTGCTACACCACATTCGTATTTATAGCTTGTTTTGTGTGTGTGTGTGAGTGTTCTTTGCGCTACCTGCTTACCGACTGACAGCGATTTTATCTTGTTCTCATACCTGGCAGTGACACTGTACACACAACATCCCGGCAACATTCAGAGAAGAAAAAGTACATGAACATACATGAACATTCATAAATAGGTCATCTGTGCTTTTTTTTTTATTTTTAAATTGTTTTATATGATTTGGATGAAAGTATGATTTTTTTAAAAAGTAAGGGGGTTAATATTGATATTTCATAACAGAAATTTGAAACCCTTTAAAATTTCTACTAAAAATGTATTTTTGTATGAATAACTTGTGCTTTTATTGTAAATATTGTTTTTAGTTGCAAGGCGGTTATTTTTACGTGTTAATGATGATAAAACATTTTATTTCTTAACACGTTTCAAATTTCAACAAGGAGAGGAGCTTGTACACATAGAACATTTATTATACAAAGTATAATACAAAGATTACCATCCTACCATCGAAGCAATTTTGCCACCTTCATGTTTTTTTGTAAGTTCTGACAACTACAGTCAACGTACCGTACCCCGCCAAACCACACTTACCAAAAGCTTGCACAAAATGAGTAGCGTCGTTCAAACAGGATGTATATTTGCAATCAATTACAGCTAGATGACGCTCCACGAAATGGAACAGAATGCAAGGGTCTCGGTGTTTTTTCACAGTGGACAACCAAGTCTTAAAACACTGCGCTAATGCCGTGAGATGCTGAAAAAACAGCAAAATCAATACATTGACCAAAGACATCAACAATACAGTGCAGAAAGAATACAAGTCAGTCAGTCTATGCAAAATAAAATAAATAATAATAAAAAACTTCTAAAGCCACTTTTTATAATGCCTGCTCAATGATTTATTTGTCTGCCAAAACCATTTATCTTTAAATGATCATCATTTGAAGGCTTTTGCCTCCAAATATTGATACATGCAATTACTTGTGATTAATTACATTAATTAATTGTCATATTATGTAATTAATTACATTTAAAGTTTTAATCAACTGACAGCCCTAGTTGTAAAGGGAACATGTTTAGTTTTGAAGATAACTTTGAGAACTTGGCGCAAATCAGAAAGACAAAACAAAAACAAAAACAAAGGCAGAAATAAACTGCATTTGGCAGTTGGAAATCAAACAGCTGTGAGAATAGACTGTGTGTGAGAGAAAAATAGGGGTCCACTCTGGGGGTGAAAATGCGCCAGTTAACATCCTGTAAACAAGGCCAACAAAGGCGAGATTTGAATAATAGTGCAGAACAGTACATGGAGGTTACCAATTATTTTTGCATAAGCAGTTTGAGATATCTCTCTCACCCTCCCTCTCTCCCTCTGTGTTTAGCATTAAACATCTCTTTCTCCATTCTCTGCTCCTCAAACAGAAATATTTGAGCACGGGGTAAAGCTTTGTTTTCTGCGATTTGATGGCATTGCAATCCCAGTTGCTTTAAATAATTCATCACGTGTGGATTTGCTTTAAAATAAATTTGATTTTCTTTGAGAACTGACTCTAAAATACTTCTCATCTAAATAAAGTGCTATGATAATTGTGACTTTGAAAGTTCTTTTTTCACAAAGATCATTTGAATGTAGTAAATATAAATGTATCAATAGTTGTGTAACTACTATATATATATATATTTTTTTTTTTTTACATTATAATCACTTTGTTAATGTGCACATGGAAAAATGGGGTATAAATAACACGTACACAATTTAAAAATTACCTGTTTATTGCACACATTTTATGAAAAAAATAATAATTCATAATGAACAAAGCACTTTATTGACTTGAAATTAGCAGTATGCATTTAATGACAACAATATCTGTATTTCTCTATATTAAGATGCTATCCCTTGACTTCTGAATTAAGTTTAAAAAACCAGCACACTTACAGTATAACAGTTAAATGAACTGACCGAACAAAACTGAATTCAGATTTCTCATATAAAATTGATTTTCACTATATTATTGCTGCACTATTGGCATGAAAATATGTTAACTGAAATCTTGCTGGGTCAAGTCAGTGCAAGTAGAATTATTGTATATCAGAAGTTCTTGACAGGAAGTGCTCTCTGATTCTGAGAACCGTGTTCGTGCGTTTATACGCCGCCTCTCCGTACTGCACACATCATGTCGAAACTCGTCTTAAGTTGTACACCTCCTTTCTCTAGAGTCATAGTTCACTACCAAAACTTTCACCTTCATTTTGGTGACTCTATTAAGCTAAATTTTGTAAGGCATGCATCCTTTATTAATAATGGTCTCAGAAACCACAAGGGTTTTACACTCATGCATAGTTAACTGTTAATGCAAAATGCTTGTATCAAGCAGCACCGATCATTGTCTTACAAAAACCCCAATGAATTATGCGATCAAACCCCAGGCTACCATGTGTCAAAAACCTTCTATTTAAGCACCGGAACCCAAATAAACCAGCAGTTTACTTCTCTCTCACAGGTCGGACGGGGGGAAAGAGGTCTCACTTCTATAGAAAAAAAGCACCAGGAATGCTTTTTTTTCCTCTCCTCGGTTCATATAATGACCAACAGCTGTTACACCTGCCACAGTGGAAAAAAAAAAAATTAATATACATCATAAACATTGATTTGGTTCATAAGCATAATTTTAATTAACGTCTCAAAGGGAAAGAAAGAGAGATTTTTAAAGCCAAATCTATAATTTCCGCACTGTATTACTAAACTAAAATGTTTTCATTTATGAAATTGTTTCATCGCTGTATTATAATTGTTACGCTTTTTGGTTGGGGATTTATTATAAAACAAATAAATAAAAACTGTTCAAGAAATATATGAATTATTTATACGCAAGCCAGATTCCTAATACAACCGTTTCTTGAATTTTGATACTGATCATAGATAATTTGCTGAACACCCATGGCGAATAAAAAAAATAAATTAGGCCTACTTATTTTCCAAACAATATGCTCACTGCAACATGTTTTCCAAGTTAAGGCTACCAAGAAGTGAACTAAAGTGTGAAGAGCATTATTTTGAAAGAGTAATAAGAGAGTGTTTTGTGCTCGCTTTATTTTTATCTTGCTCGGGAGCTGCGAGAGGAAATGACAGATTGAAGGATTCGGTGGGCGTCTGGTTTTCGCTCGAGTGTCCTGTGTGTAGTTAACACATGCCCACCGTCGCTCCTCACAGAACACCAAATGCCAAACGATTCTCTGCTCAAAAATGTCCAATAACAACTTGCAAGAAATGGGTCCAAATGCCCTCATTTCTATTTCCTAATTATACACTACTTTTATGTTCTCATTTTACTTGCTTCAATTAACTTTCTGCAAGACCATTAAAAATATAATATACACAATTATATATATATATATATACATATATGTGGTTAATGCATATTAATCTATATTATAGAATTTGGTTGGTGTTTGTTTGTTTATTAGTACTTGTCGATGTACCTGGCCATTTTTGAAAAGAGAAACTGACGTGTGTGTGTATATATATATATATATATATATATATATATATTGGTCACATCGACAAGTACTAGTAAACAAACAAACACCGAACTGTTCCGCAACAACCCCCAAATACCACCCTGGGGGGGGGGGGGGGTGGTAACCAGGGAGGGATGATGGGGAAAATCCTGCAGTAACAATGGACAATTAAAATTTTATTCCTGAGTTGAGAAATTAAATTTAATGAATGTAGAGCTCTGCAACAACAGATGGTCTTCTTATACAAAATACAAAGATAGATTCCTTGTTTGAAGACCGCCTGATCAAATGCCAGTGGTTATCAATTAGGAGCAGAGTGATGGTTAGTGAGTGGGAACATAAAAACACTGTGTCTCCCCCTCCACACACACCCTCTCTACCTTTACACACACACACACACACACACACAACACACACAGTCTTCAAATCATATAGTTTAAACACTATCTTGCCTGTGAGAATAAATGTAAAATCGTCCTACTCGCAATTGCTTTATATACTTTATAGCAAGGTTTTATTATACAACTTATACAACAGACACTGATCTCCACCTCACCTGGGTCACAAAGTCGCAGAGAAGAGAAATTAAATGCGCTGCATACTTTTCATATAAAAATTCGAACACCTTCTCTCTCTCTCTCTCTCTCTCTCTCTCTCTCTCTCTCTCTCTCTCTCTCTCTCTCTCTATGTATATATATATATATATATATATATATATATATAATATTGTGCCAGATAAACATGATTTTCTAAATTATGTATAGTTAATTTAGTTTCACAAACCCATCAGGTGAGGTGAATTGTTTATCACACAAAAAAGAAAGAAAAAAAATTAAGTGATTGAATATGTAAATGAATAAATGAGAGAATGAATGCAGAAGGAAATGACCACAGTCATCTTCATATTTGCAATATGATTCTCAGGCTCCATAAATAGTAATGGAGTGTGGTAATATATACTGCAGCCCAACTGGAGAGAGCAATTAAGAGGCTGCTCAGATTTAGTGGAAATGAAGCTACTTGCAAAAGCCAGGGAGGTAATTGTGAGACAGCATTGATTGTTTTGTAAAAAGATGCTTTCCCTTTAACTTTTTAAACACTCCGGCATCTAGAGAGACTCTGTTTTAATAGAAATAAGTGAGTCTGGAAAAAAAAGGTCTAAGTTTTTCTCATTTATTTACTTCCCTAAATGCATTCTTAATCATATAAAAATTAAGGAAATAAGAATAATTAAAAAATGGAAAATTTTAGCACTTTTGGGAACGGCGAGGTCCTCGCGTCATTCTGCTTCAAAGAAAAAAGATAAATGATGATGCCATTAAAAAGTGAACTAATTAAGGAAGGCTTCTTTTAAGAACTCATTAACTGCAACCTCATTTACATAATGATGCATATTAATTAAGTTTTAATGAATCTGAATTTCCACCAAGCCGCTTTTCTTTGGCTGTGGAACAAATTGAACAAATTATTTAAAAGTGTTCTTGAGTCTACTTTTCACACCAAAGGGGAGAGAATGCAATCATTTGTAGAAAATCATATTTTTTTAGGCAGGCCCATCTGTTATTTATTTTTTTTTTTATGTAATCATTTACCCTTTTTTTCTAAACCTGGGAGATTTGTTGCATTTCCACACGAATCATGAGGTTTGTGATCAAGAGTAAAAACCCTGGAAAATAAATCTTAAGAAATAATGATCATTTATAGCGCATGTCCACGCAGTCAACAAGTAATGCCAGAGAGTGGCTTTATTTTTCGGTGTACAGGACCTACTTAATAAACAGGAACATGTGCATATTATAAATTCAATTTAACACAAACTATCTAATAACATATTTAATATCAAAAATTTGAAGACATCATAATTGGTTACCTTAAAGACCTCTATAGGACTTTTGTTGCTATCTGTTGCTGCAGAGGTGAAACTGGAACAAGAGAATGCATGTTTAACAGCACCAGCTGCCACAATTTCAGGTGTTATTGTGGTGTGTGTGAGTGACTTAACACATGTGCTGCACAAACATTAGTATCATCTCCTTCCTTTCTGCATGCAAAGCTCTCTCTCTTTCTCTCTTCCTCTCTCTCTCTCTCTTTAACACTCAACGCTGCAACGCTACTAACATAAATCTGGGAATAAGCACAGCCCGTGGGACTGACAGTGCACAAAGTTTGGCGTTTTAGCCTTTTTTATTTTGGGGGAGGGAGTGGAGGTGAGAAAGGAAGAAAGAGAGAGAGAGAGAGAGAGAGAAAGAAAGAAGAAAGCTGATGAAAGCCATTGCATGATGCTTAATGCCAAACTCACTTGCGCCAAATGGAGCGACGGTGCTTCTCTCTCCCCTCCGTCTCCCAGATGCTGAGCTCCGGATGTGTCTCTGAGGTTAACCTGACACAAGCGACAGCTCCCCTCCCCGTCTGCCCGCCTCGCGCAGCCCCCTCTCGCTCCTTCATCCGTTTCTGGCGCTTTAAAGGAATCACCTTTCTGTGGCGGTAGGATGCCGGGGGTTCTTCTGACAGTGAGCACCTTCCTCAGGGGAGGTCAGGAGTCAGGGATTCAGATGAGGCAAGCTGGCGATGCAGTGTAACTGAAAATGGAAAGCAGATGTTAGTTAATTAGGGAAAATGTGACTGACAAGACTTGAGCGGCAAGGTACACGAGCTAGCCGGCACCGAGCAGCTGTTGTTGCCGACTTCATTGTCAGTCTCGTACACAAGTCACAACATCCCCACGGCGAAACGCGTCCGCGTACGCAGACAATTATCAAAATAGAATTAAGCTTGATTTAATCATACCCTCCTCTCCTTTGAGTTTTCGGCCACCGTCGGCCAGCCGCGCCGGTTTTCTCGCCTCCCTGTTTTCTTCCAGTTCATTTTCTGCATTTATTCCGTCGCCGCGGTGCTCCCAGGGCTGTGACTCCGCCGAGACTTGTGCTGAGAGGGTGAAGAGACAATAGACGGGGAAAAATTGCAGACAAAATAAAACATTCTTAATGAGGCGAACGCAGTAATCTTTCACTTCTCTCTTCTGCAGTAGGAGGACTTAGTGGCGGCACTGAGATTTTTTGGTGAAGCGTTTCAGCGAAGTGAGAACGAAGAGGTGCAGAGCTCATCGCTTCGATTGTCATGCATCCTTGGATGGGAAAACAGATTAATATGCATTAAATGTGGCACTGTGGAAATCACGATCACATACTGATAGATGGCTCCCTTTACCCCTGACCTTCTGTGTGTATGTACATGTACAGTGGCCCCAAGATGTTTTTTTTGGGAGCGTTCACCCAAAAATTAAGAATTTTGTCATAATTTACTTATCCTCATGACTTTCTTTCTTTTGTGGAATACAAAAGGTGATATTAAAAAAAAAGTCATTTTTTTTTCTTTCTTTCATACAACGGAAGTCAATGTGGTCTAGTGTTGCTCCAGACTCCATTGACTTTCATTGTATGGACCAAAACAGTTTCTTTAAAATATCTTCTCTGGTCTTCCTCAGCATAAAACAAAGTCATGAGAATGGGAAAATTATGGACAGTCCCTTTGCAATGTACCACTCAAAATCCCGATAAAAAGGTGTAGACATTTTCATGTTGTCAAAACACCTCCATAGCTGAACATGACCGTATGATAAACTTATGATACAAATTTGAGGGGAACTGACTTCATAAAAATCACCTTGAGACCTGAAAAGTGAATAAAGATTAAGTTAGCTCTGAGAAGAAAAGCCACATTTTGTTATCAAATTCAATGACATTTATAAAGTGTGACTAAAGTGTCTAAATATCACGTGAGGCCACACTGTACAATGTACAATTACAATCTCCCAGGAATTTATACCATAGCTTTTTTTTTCTCCCAGCGTCTAGGTGACTCATGCAAAGTCTGAAGAGGATGTATAGGTTTAGACATCCATTAAAATATATATGGATATGGTCACACTTGTTTTAAAGGTGCATTGTGTAATATTTCTTAGGATCTATTGACAGAAATGCAATATAAGATCCATAACTATGTTTTCAGTGCTGTATAAAGACCTTGCATAATGAACAGTTATGTTTTTGTTACCTTAGAATGAGACATTTATATCCCCAATAATCGCGGGCATCCCCTTTATGGAGGTCGACATATTGTGCTGTCATGTTTCTACCGTAGCAGACAGCAAACAAACAGCGCTACAGAGCGCGTTTCGTCACTACCTTGAAAAATAAGTTTTCAGTGGTGTATAAAGACCTTACTTAATGAACCGTTATATTTGTATTACCTTAGAATGAGCAGTTTCTATCTACATACACCGCAGCTCCCCTTACATTGAAATGTGCCGACATGTTTCTACAGTAGCCCTAAATGGACAAACGCGTTTCGTTACTATGTTGCTCTTCGTGCAAGGAAGCAAGCTTAGTTCAGCGAATAAAACACTGACACAATGATGAACAAGTAACAATAATATTCGCAATAACATATCGTTTTACTGAATAATTAAGTAAACATAATTTCTTAATTTATCCTTTTATAGAAACCTCATTGTTGAACTGGCTACTCTCTGCTGTCGTAACCTCACCACTAGATGCCGCTAAAAATCACACACTGCACCTTTAAGGAGTGGATAATCTGCTATTGATTTGTTTTATATCCTTTCTGTGCAATCTTGGTGCTCCAGTATGCTAAACACATGCAATAATACATTTCGTTGAAAGCACAAATCGGTATACGCAGGATGCCCCCCATTATCTTTGGGGTGTTATTTAGTTTGGAGAGTGTTTAAACTAAGTAGCTATTTCTAAAAAATAATTTCAAAGTAGCCTAACATCTTTTCTTGTCCATCTTCCATTTCTCATTTATTATATGAAGGTAATATGATGCCATAAAGAATTGCATGCACAGGGTAAGATTTTTGAAAGTGTACATAAGATTGCAAGCATAAATTAAATCTGCAATGCGCAAGAGAAGATTTGTAAAAAATATTTGCAGGATTTTACTGTTATTCATAAGTGTAATTGATGTATTGTGAAGCTGCAGCTTGCTTATATACGCAACATAAAATCTGTATTCCTCTGACTTCCATTTTTCTCCTCGCTTTTGGCACGTTTTTTGCGCACAAATATGGCCAAAAGCATTGCAAGCCTGTGAACAACAATTTGCAAGCGAAAACAACAGAGTCAGG
Organism: Gila orcuttii; assembly: GCA_026230005.1. Taxonomy (NCBI): domain Eukaryota; kingdom Metazoa; phylum Chordata; class Actinopteri; order Cypriniformes; family Leuciscidae; genus Gila; species Gila orcuttii. Next base: position 28,182,284 of record JAPDVR010000013.1, on the reverse strand, counting down.
AACTGCAAAACAGATTGATTGCGTAAAGCCAACCTTTGTGTAAAAAAAATAAACTGTTACAAATGTCTGAATGACTTGCTGTGTACATGGGGCCAAAAAGTGTCCGAAATAACCCTGTTTGTACAGTTGCGTCTTTCTTTTAGCTGCGCTCACAGTTTTGGCACGATTCTCTCACTCATTGAGTTTTGCAAGCGTAAAGAGGAGGGCGGGTCCACCTTCTTCATGTAGCCAATCAAATGAGCTTCTCGTTGACTCTCGATTTACTCTTATCTGATTGGTTCAATAAACACGCGAGTCGCCAGATCACATCTTTATCTTCATTTGGCTCAGCATCGTTCTCAAAATGGTACTTTTAATGCACACATGCATGTTAATTAAATAAATAAATAAATCATGATTGCTCAATAAGCTGTGCACCATTAGGCTGACTAAGGCTGACTAACATTCATACTGAATTACTGAAAATAAATTTAACATTTAATTTAATATTCAACAATAATATTGATCTGCCTGCATTGACAACATATGAGAACTGAACTGAGCTGGACGATGACATCACGTTTTCACCAGAGCAGCAAAAAAAAAAAAAATATATATATATAATGAACAAAATTAATAACTTTTTTACAACAAAAAGGAAACATACTCACCCTCATGTTGTTCCAAACCTCTATGACTTTCTTTTGTGGAACATTGGGGAAGTCATTAGGGACTTTTCAAATGACAGTGGACCTCTTTTGGCCTTTTGATTTATAATATCGTCTTTTGTAATCCTCAGATGAAAGAAAGTCATACACGTTTCGAACAAATGTCTGATTTTCAGTTTAGGGTGAACTATCTCTTTAATACACTTATTATATCAATTTCTAATTTTGACAGCACTGTTGCAATAACACACTGCAGAGCGCCAAGCATTGCTCTAAAACGTCTTCTCGTGCCTAAATCTGGGCATGTTACGTGAATCTCTGGTCAGCAATATTAGCCTGTGAAATTGATGAATTGCTAGACATTAGCCCCATTCAAACAACAGATGTTAATTCACTTCAGATGTGAATTATCTGATCATTTGTGTCAGGAAGCATAATATGAATGACACAGATTATCTGAAATTCGGCTCTTCCCCTGGTAGACACAACGTCCTTTGTCTCCTCAGGTAGAGGGCTCTGGAGTTAAGAAGGCAAACTCCAGAATGTTCCATTAGCCAGCCGTGTCTCTAAACATCTCATTAGGACCTCGACATGGCCCGCCTTGGGCTCTGCTGTGGAGAGCGATTGCTTTGCTCTTTGATGAGGAAATATTAGTTATCCTGGCTCTGGATCCGTACACATATGTCCTTTTGGTGTCATTAACCAAGGACACCGGAAATATCATAATGGCCTCGGTTCTTAAGGTTGCATACACATGTCTGAATGATAGCATTTACTACTGTATAACTATCACGACTAATGTATTTCTAAATCTAAAGTGTGGTACAAAAGACTGAGAAAACATTAAAAAGCTGGATTTCAAATGTAAAACTGTAAACAATTAAACGTTATGATGTAAATTAATATATTTCTTGGCCACTAATCCAATAAGAATGTTTGTGACATTGAGCATGTGCTTTCTTGCTTCTGCTTAAGATGCTCTTTGGATCATTTAAAAGTCACCATGAAACAGAAGTTAGATAGTCTTTTCTTTTCTATTGTGATGTATTTCCGAGTGAAATGGCTTTTCGAGAAAAAATGTAGGACGGGGCCTTAATTTTGTCCATTGGGAAAGGATTGGATCTGTGTCATTTGGTAGCGCTGCGATCCCATGTGAGTGACAGTTTGTCCCGCTTTCGTGCCAGTAACATTCGTTGACAACCATATAAAAATTCACCACAACATCTAGATAGCTTTCTTCAGAATCTGGAATTTTGGTCAAATAATGTAAATTTTCACTGTGTATATAAAACATATAATATGCTTCAAATGGTTATTCATATATTTAATATGCACTACTTTAATGACAAGACCATGTGATGCAGCTGTTGTGGAAAAAAACAAATAAGAATACCAGTCAAAGGAGCAATCGTTCTCCCACGCTTAAAGCACGCCTAACTTGAAAACTCAGTTTCCCAGTAGTAAATATGACGTGTCTAATTTCATGTTTAATTTCCTACTAGGAAACTCGTATTTACCATAATTCCGATTGCACGTGAAGGCATTCCACCGAAAGGGTGACATTTCTGTCCCCAGGACATTATATGTATAACATTGCATAAAAATTAACTCTAAAATACATCTTATTATTGAGCAAAATGTCCTGCACATTAAGCTATCTACAAATTTAAAATGTATAATTAAAAACATTAATAAAAACTACATAGAACACAAAAAAATTGCATTTTCTGCATGTCCCCACTCTCTATCTCTAAACTTTATCATGAAATATAATGATTAAAATCTTTCAGAAATCTTATTATTTTTTTGCATTGTTGTGTGACTTTATCTATAGTTTAAAATGTTTTCATGAGAAAAAAATATTTTATCTAATATTTTAGATAAAATACACATTTTAGTTGTGTCCCTGGGTTTTCACTCAGTCCTGTTACCCTAACCCCCCCCTCCCCCCTCCCCCTCCCTCAAAACACTTGGAATATTCCACAAGACACATTTTCAACAGAAAGTTGCATCATCTGGATCTTCTGAAGGCAATGGGAAGACCATAAGTAAGTCCTCTCATTTTAATTTCTGTGTATTTGATGAAATTGTAACTATGACTGAGAAGGTCAATCTCAACATACTGTCCTGTTACCTATTTAAAATATTAACTTTTGGTCACTAGAATTTGCTCTGTGTCCTCATGCTATTAGCATGTGCTATGTGGCCATATGCCATGTATTTGATAACTTTTTACTTAAAAACTCAATCCTGTTACTTTCAGTCCTGTTACTTCTATGAAAAATAACAGGAGTGAGTTAAAGTTACAGGAGTGAGTAGAGTCCTCTGTTTTGTTAGTTGATATAATACTATTCACCTGAATTAAGAGTTATAATTCTTTCTCTTCTTTCTCTTTTTACCTCCTTCGCTGTGAAGTACAACTAGCACATAGTACATCACTTCTATAGAAATCTTATGCACACACAGTCATGTACACTCTCTCTCATATACACACATGCACACACATATGGACACTCAATCCTGCTACAATGTTCATTCCTGTTATCAAGTGTTCATTCCTGCTACTATTTTTTTCTTTTTCAAAAAAAATAAAGTTAAACCACTGTTTTTATCAGATTTCTTTAAAATAAACACTTTATTGTGGGGAAAACAAAGGAATTCATTGACATGCTTTTAAACATGCTTTTTAAATGGCAAAATGAGTTTCAGTAACAGGACTGCGAAAACATGCGTCCATCTTCTGCTTAGAAACCTTAAAAAAAAAAAAAAAAAAGTTGCCTGAGATTGACCAATACACATTTTGAATAGTTGTGTAGTATTAGATTCATTGTTGAAAAAAGATAGAAAATAAAGTTTAATTTTGAAGAGTTACAACAAGCAAATGTCACCCATTCGGTGGAATGGCCCTAATACAGTTGCGTTATTTACAAGATTGCCAACCTCATTCGATAATTTCATTCACGGGAGCCCCGTGCTGTGTGAACAGAAGTGTAGTAGACAATTGTCCATCGAGTACAATGCAATCTCGTTGCGTGTTTTATACGTGGGGTTTTGGTAACTCACACCGACAGAGATATGAAGAGCTATCAATGTTCTAGATCCAACAAGAGCTGCTCCCATCAGTGTTGTAGACAGCGTGAATATCCAATCATAGTCGATGAACTTGCGTCTTGTTTAGACTCTTGCTATGTCAACTGTGATGTCGCCATCTTTGATTTATACCTCAGTAAATGTCACTTTGGTTGCAGGTGATATTTACGGCTAGCTAGAGCTAGAGTCCATTACTTGTTTATCGACTTGACTAGTGCATTAAAGCTGTTATGTGAATGGGACAGTTTGAGAGTCACACTTGTTATGAAATAGGGTGTCAATCCCAAACTGACTGTGTGAATGTGCATTCTGAAATTAATGGCAGCCTAGTTTTATATTCATTATAGGCTATATGAAAATGTCTTACTTTTAATAAATACTACTAATAATATATATTATGTGTTATATTATATATGTGTGTGTATATATTTTTTTAAAAAAATAAAGTAAGCCATTTTGGTCTCAGTCTTTTGGACCCTCACTGCCCCAGATTCAATATAAGATAGAAAGAATGCTGTGTTCCATGAACTAAGAGCACCACGGTGGTAAGAATGTGTTGCTAATCACCTCTGTCTTTGTTATTTCTGCGGTTGAATCCTTTTTAGCTCAGCTGATCTGATCAAGGCACCACCGTTTCCAGACTTTGAGCAGTTTCTCTTTCCCTCCCTCTAGAGAAAAAGCATTTACTGAGAATCCAAAAGAAAAATATGGTGTTAGAACCTCCCCTTCCTTCAACACAGTCTCGTGGGAGCCGAGGAAAGGTATCAAAACAAAGAAAATCAAAAATTTCAGACTAGATAATAACTTGGATTACAAAGAAATGCGCAGCCCGAAGAACTGGTAATTGGGTCAAGAGTACTTCATGTGCAGAGAATGAAAATAATAAGATGAGATAAAAACAGATAAGATTAGAAATATATGAAACCTTGCGCTTGTTAACTTTGCTGAAGATTGGCGTGCTTCTGTTAACCCATCCTTCCACAGTGTTTTTTAAACTCATTTTCACAATGCGATACGTCTAATTGCACAATATGTTCGTCAATGTAAGCATTGGTCTTCATTTAGGTCTCTTGAGTATACATGTAGCATCAGGCCACAGTCCATCCGGGTTACTTCGATTGTCTCTTCAGTTTTTGGACCATGTGTCCTTTTAACTCCCACAGAGCCGTGGCCAGACCGTAATGCCTTCCTGTCCACTATAGCCACAGCCGGCCCCAGGGGCTATCTAAGCCTCGTTGGCAGGCTTGAATCCCAGAATCCTCTAAATAGAATTAATTGTCCCTGACAATTGCTGTGTGCTTTGCTAATGCTTGTGACAGAACTTTTTTGTCGTTCTGACGCCCACGAGCCTGGCTAGCAATACATGTAGAATATGCTAAGCTATGTAATCTCAGTCCTGATTAATAAGTGCCACGAGTGCTCACGCTGGACGCTAATGGCTCCATTCAGCAGTTGTGTGACCACGCTGGAAACCGTGGGACCTAATATCTTGACATTATTCCACTTGACCACTCTCGAGTAGGATGATGATGACCTTAATTGTGATAATTTAGCCTGCCTGTTTATATAAATCTGTCCTGAATGTCGCTCATATAATACAATCTGTTATCTTTACTCATTAAAAAGCATGAAAAGTATGATACGTGTTCAAAAAAACACTGTCATTTTATTGAATTAACGTTTTGTTTGTTTTTTTAAATGAACATTTATAAAAAAAAAAAAATTTAATAATAGCTAATTGCACCTAATGCAATGTGTGCAATCTAAATGTGTGTCCAACAAACCTAGTCAGGAAAAATAATATTCAGATTGTTTGACCAGCATATCCTTTGGTTAGTTAGAGCGAAGTGTCAAGACCATAGTAAATATGCAGACCGACATACAGGCTCTACAGAAAATGTGATTTGGATCGTTATGGTCAATTTATAGGTTCCAGTAATTTTTTAAGTCTGCCTCCTTCAGTTGTTTCATTCTTTCACCTCTTCTTTTCTTTCTTTCGAGACTGCGCAACTAGTGCCGCAGAACAAATTTGCAGGCGGTGCAGTGCACCTGTGGCAGACGCTAAATACAAGCTAACAAAAGACCCAAACAAACACATTCAAAAGCAACTCTCCTCAATTTTCCAAACGACTTGTCCATTTTACGACAATACTTTTTTCCCGTTTTTGTGCCACTCTTTTTTTCTCCCCCCTTCTAGTCAAGGCAATCACCTCTCTCATATACATCTGTACAAATTGATTTCCTCTTTACAAGAGAAGATAAAGAGCACAGCAACAGAAATACCTGTAAGTGAGGTATAATTACTTAGAGAGACACCCCCTACTGTGTCCATTCAGCAAAGTCCCAACAACATGCATTTAAAACCTCAATAGCGCTCGACGGCCTCGTACGAATAAGCCAGAGATTTGATTAAAATTATAGCTCTTTTGCTCCTACTTCATCTATTAAGATAAGCATCTTGTTCAGGGCATTTTTATATATACATATGAAGAGGGCTGGTACAATTTAACAGTTTTCTCCTGCTGCTCCATACAAAAGGATCCCTGAGGGACCCCACTTCACTCTCACCTGTACAAAGCGGTTGGTGTCAGAGTGGCAAATGGACATATTCAATAATATTCAGGAACTCTATCTCTGACAGGGTTTCTAAAAGAATGTGTGGCTCCATTGTTCGTTTTTTAACGTGTAATGTGTCTGCAGTGGCCTCAAAATCTCTCACTGGTGTTGCAATATGTGTAATAGTTTTTAAATAGTGTATGACTTTTGGAAATTTTTGTTTTTAATCTGGCAATGTATGGGTTTGGATACACGGTTATATGCATAATCTGGATTAGTTCACCCAAAAAATGAAAATTCTGTCATTTACTCTCTTATGTTGATCCACACCTGTATGACTTTTTTTCTCTGAACGCAAAAGTTTAGATTGATTAACTGTTGGTCTCTCTTTTCCATGCAGTTACAATTTACACCATAAAACTATTATAAATGTGGTCTATACAGTATGATTAACACCCTATACTCCAAGTCTTCTAAAGTCAAATTATAGCTTTGTGAGAAACAGATTAATGTTGTTATTCACTAATGATCTTTGCCACCAGATCATAAAAAAAAAAACACTGTAGTTTCAAAAAAATCATTAATTCATGAACCGGATATCACTTTTTCTCTCATTTAACTTTGAAAGATTTGAATTATAATGCAAAAGTTGTATGGATTTCTTTTACCACACTTTAATAATTTGATTTCTTTTCAGTTTTATAAAAAGTTAAAGAGTTTCAGTCCCCCTTCTTTGTAACTGAATGTAAAAGAGTTGTTCAAAATGTATTCTTATGCATTTGGCAGAAGACAGAAAGTCATATGAGTTTGGAACAACTTGAGCATGAGTAAATGATGACAGAATTTTCATTTATGGGCGAACTATTCAATTTCATGACAAAACAATCCAAATATTGTGAGATGGACTATATTATTTGTCTCATTTCAGTTATCAGTGATATTATAATTTGTTTGTTTTGTTTTAGGTCATTTTTGGCAGCTGTAGTGGGAACCAGAATAAACATAGTTTTCAGCTCAAAATAAGTTGTAAGTAAGTAAAGGAAAAGATGCAACATTTCTGGAGAGGATAAAGCGAGAGGCAAGAAGTTTTATGCACTTTTACCTCATATTTTGCAGGTGACAGATATGTCAGGACCTAAAAACCCTGCGGTACAGCGTTTTTCTTCCGCTTAAAGAAGGAGTTTCTTAAACCAGAGAGCACACAGACAACCCGAAGGACTTTATTTTTTTAACAAAGCAATTCTCTTTTTAAAATATCTTCAAGTAGGTTCACCTCATCCCTCCGAGCTTCCACACTTTTCTTTTGTATTAAAATTTTGGGAGGGAAAGGCATGAAGCAAAACAAGAGCAGAGGGCTGTTTTTCTTTTTTAGTGGTGAGCTGATACTAGGTATTTTGAGTTTTGCGATGTCTAATGATCCACTGACGGTGCTGTTGTGTCCCGTGAGGCCTGGTTTGAGTGACTTGTCTGATGTGGTGAGCTTTTAATGGTACATAAAAATGAAGTCACGTAATAAATGAGAGGGAGAGTGAGAAACAGGGGAAGGGGGTTTAAGAAAGAGTGTCCTCTTAGTTATGACAGTCATGCTTTCCTTACACTGCTTGTACAAATTGTATGCTTTTTAATAGTTAAACGGTTACAAATAAGATTGAAATAATTGGCATGACTCTTCCATCTATTTGCATATAAATGCATCTAAATACTTAGTATCTGTCACTGCCTCATAGGATTAAACAATAAAAGAGGGCATGATAGAAATGGGTAGTAATCACTTCGCAGTGTGATTCCCTTGAACCATATTCTCTAGATTTTCATGGTTTATTTATAGATGTTTTTGCATATGTGTGTGATGTGTAAAGCAGCGATCAGGGCCTTAGATATAGAATGTCCAGAGTCTATTTAAGGATGATTTTCTTTAAGATGGCATTTGAAATTTCTGATGGGGCACACACTAAATGTAACACTGCAAACAATGTGTTCTATTGTCACCATATATTAGGTATTATCATTCCTCCTTCATTTGTGGCTGCAATATGCCTATAATATAGATAGATAACATATTATATTTATATAATGGTTGAATTAAACATTTTATCCGGGGAACACAGTGATCCGGCATAGGGTGTATAGCCTTCACCCAGCCTTCACCCTAAAAGTGTCTATCTTTCTTTTTTTTTTTTTTTTTTTTGATGATCCCATTGAACACATCAGCACTTGCCATCACTGCTTACTATAAGGTAATGATTTGGTAATAGTTTGCTAATTTAGTCATTCATGATCATCTGCATCATCTCCGGGGCAGCAGCAGTCAATTCCGCAGTTGTACTTATACTGATAAAATAAGTCAAGAGGTTGTCCATGTTCACGGCAAAAAACATCCAAGTAACTGGTAGGAAACACAGACTTAAACAGAAATGGAACAGTGTGAAAATCAAATTGTGTGGAAGAAAATCTAATGGCTGTGTTTAAAAGTGTCACAACATTGGCGAAATATATGGTTGCACTCGGTCTCATTATACTCTGAGGGTGTTCATTTCCTTAAAAACAATCACTTAGAATAGTATATTCAGTAGTATCTCTGTATTTTCCGTAGCTTTAAAACTGACAGTTTAAATACACTGACCATTTCTTGCTTCCTCCTGAATTCCTTTACACACCTAAGAAAGCAGGAAGTTGTGATGAATATGTACCATAACATAGGTCTGTATGCACTTCTTTTCTTCCAGTTACTACCTGCCTCTCCAATGCACTCTTTGTATTCAGCATATGTAAGACTAGCAGATTGCTTGGCTGTTCTCTTGTGGAATAATCAGTGCCAGAGCAAATGCATCTGCTTCATGATAACCATTCTCAACGTGAGCAAATGTCTCTGAGGTTGTCCAACACATCCACCTTGAAATGTAGCTGATTCACTGAGGCCTTGGCTCTCAAACATCAGAGAGTTGTGATAAAAATGTTGAGTTTGTTTTTTGTTTTGTTTTTTCCCACAGGCCAGCTTCTGTTGTGTGGCACTGAGAGAGGCAGAGACAACTATACAGTACTGGCTGCTGTAGCTTCAATTAAGGCCGATTAGACAAGTTTGTGCAAACAGGTTATTTCAGGCCAGAGAACCATGTAAATGTTAAAACTATATGAGGGAAAGTCAACATGAAATAAAAAACTGACCCTACTTATTTTCTTAGTACATACATGGTCTGGGACTTATAGTGTAGAAAACAATTTTTGTCTTAGTCTGTCTTCACCAAGCCCTCTTCATTTTAAGCAATCGAAAGAATGAAGAAAAAAGTTGTCATGAAACTCTAGATGGCGCAGGCTGATAGGTCCTTATCTCAGTTTGCTAGTAATCACTTCGTTCTCTACATCAGCAGCCAATGAGCTCGCTGCTCAACTTGCAAATATGTGGTCCGTGTTTGCTGTAACAGTTGCAGCGTGATTCAGAAACCCTCCACCTTCCCCAGCTCCACCTGTATTGATCTGCTATGGGTTATTCATGTGTGCTTTGTACAGCTGTAAACACTTGGCAGTAAACATTTACATAGCAGTGTGTTGTGTGTGTATTGGAAGTAGTAATAACCAACAGTAGCAGCAGTGTAGAAGATCTATTCCGCCAAGACCACACATGTCAACATTGTCATATCCATTACCCTTCCAAACACTCCAAGAGTTGTCATGACAGACACATTGTTTTAATGAAATGGCCTTTACTGAATGTGTGAATTGTGTGATAATGTTTACAACAATCCAGAAAAATAGAATTGAGCGAGTCAGAGATCAGCTGATGGTTTCAGATAAGAAGTTATATTGTGTCAAAAATACTATATAAACTCTTTAGGCTCATGTAAAAAAAAAAAAAAAAAACACAGCAAGAGAATTTAAGCAGGTATTTAGATGACTAAGCTTCAATGGAAATGTTAGAGGCATGGTAGCGTATAGCACAGCAAGAGAATTTAAGCAGGTATTTAGATGACTAAGCTTCAATGGAAATGTTAGAGGCATGGTAGCGTATAGCTCAGCACTTTCAGAGAACACACGTGGTGTTCTTCAAGAAAACTGAATGAAATGGCATCATAAACATATGCTTTTATTTAGCATTTTATGGTTTCAAATTGCATTCGGAGAACCGGCACCCCCCATATCTCATTTCTTAAGCGCATGCAGGCAAGAGTGAGGCATTGTGACAGTGACCATGTGCAGTCAATGGGAAAGGCCTCTTTGTCTGCCCCGCTCCCTGTCACGGAGGGTCACGCAGGCTTACCCTCGGAATAAAGCCCTGGCCATTGTTATAATTTGCATTGATGCATAGAGAAGCAGATAGGCTGCTAACAGGGGTTACTCGGAGCAGGGGTGTCTTTGCATGGAAATGTATGCTCAGGGTGGACAGTATGCGTATTTCTCTCACACCCCCTTCTCCTGGCAGCGTTGTAGGCCTCTTCAAGGTCACTGCCAAGGACAGTGAAGCCAATTAGTATGCAGATCAGGACCTGATATGGTTTAAGGGTATTGCTCTGATGCAATCACATTAGTTAGGCCAGTAAAGAATCCTCAGCTTGACCTCAATCATTGCAGCCACAGGAGAAGGTGAAGAAAGAATAGAGGAGGGTCTGCAATGTCCTGATGCTTCTCGTACCCGGCATCACCATGGTCTTTACTGTAGGGGACGTGCATTTTTTAACTTTGCTTTCGATATTCAGTGAATGAATTACTATTAAGATTCTGTTGATGCTTTCATTTCATTTTATACTATCCCTGGGTGTCAAACCTACAACCTTGGTGTTTATTGTGTCATTATCTACCAGTTATTCAATTACAGTGCGGTTCAAAGCCCTGGGTGCAATGGTGAAAAGGCTTAAATTTTGCTGTCTAATTTTTCAACTTTGCTTTCACTATTCATTAAATCAATTTATCAATACTAAGATTACTGATGCTGTTCCTTCCTTCCTTCCTTTCTGGGAATCGAACCCACAACTTTGGGCTTTGTGTTTTTTGCGTCATTATCTACCAGCTTTACCGGTTCATTATCTACCATTAAAATTTGACAATTACAGTGGGGGTTCAAATGCCTGGGAGGACTGTTAAAAAGGATTCTATTTTGCTATCTAATTCAATCAAACACAAATAAATTTGAATAAAATCAATTTTATTTTATTTGAATGCTAATGTTTTAAATCCTAAAACTTATTTGTTTTCCAGGTTTAAAATGGCAAGTTAAAATCCCATATTCCAAATGTGGTCACAGACTTTTGGACCCCACTGTATATCTAACTGTTAAATGCATAATCTGTACACTAAATATGACCAAAAAAGGTTTGTAAATGTAAATGCTTATTGCATAGTGTGCACTATGTGGGGCTGGTGTTGTGTGTGGGGCTGGTGTTGTGCTGCGTAAACATGATTTCTGACCGAGCGCACTGTTCCCCTGGTGGTCTGGTGCCTGGTCCGAGCCGGTCTGCTGTGGCCTTAGAGGCTAGAATGCAATTTACTACCCCCTTTTTCTTTCTTTAAATCTGTGTCCGGGTTGTAAATTTCTTCCAATTCTCGCTCTTTCGCTCCTTCTATCTTTCTCCCCTTGTCGGAATTAATGAGATCAGGTTTGATCAGGGCAGCCGAGTGTTCAGAGAGAAATCTCACAAGCGCCTTGTGTCCTGTAATAGAATTTGCATCTAATGCATACATAAATCAAACATCTTTCTGGACATTTTCATATGCATAATGTCATTTCATCCTGTTTCTTTCTGAGTGGGGTGCTCAAGGAGAGGAGGGGGTATATGTAGGTGGCTGGGGGGATTGTAGTCAAGTAGAGAGGTGTTTTTTTTTTTACTCTCCTTTTTAACTTCCCTTTAAAGGTTTTCTTTTTGCTGACTGTGTGTTCAGTGCGTTACAGAGATTACAGATCTTTTGGGGTTTTCTTGTCAGGAACTTTTATCGTGAAGGGGATTGTTGTATGTTTGGGTTGAGTGTCTGTGCGTGTGCGCTAATATGTATAAAACATGAGATATGTGTATTTTTGTGCGTGTGTGCAAATATCGGAGAATAAACATGCTTTGTATATCAATGCGTCCACCGACACATGTGGATGTGCACATGTATTTTTCTGAGCGTGAATGTATGTGTGTGCATGTGTATATTTGTGCTGATGGCATGTTGATAGAGAGACTAAGGGATGGGGTGGGCCGATGCTACAATATTTCTTTCTTCCACTACCTTAGTCTTTGGGGCTTTGTTATGCAAATGCAGAAAAGAGTAGGAGATTTAAAGTGCCAAGATTTCAAGATTTTTTTTTCTTTCTTTTTTCATGAACAAAGTGATGAGGTATCTTGATTGTCCTCAATGTTTGGTACTTCCTTGCTAGCAAGGCTTTACTTTGTAGAAATCGCATTTGCAACCATCATAATTTGAATGTCTAAGAAGGTACTTATACTACACTTTACCATACGGCAGATTTACTGTATATATGCAGTAGAAATATAGGTTAGGTACGCAATATTAACTTATAGCAAGCATTACTACTGTCTACAGTAACGTTCTGTTGGTTTACATTTGAGACCTTCATATCTGACAGGGGTTTTGAGTATTTAACATGAGCGTTATTGGCTGCCAGATCACTGGCTTAACCTTGCGAGGCTCCGGTTTTAAAATACATTTGCATTTTCTCACAGATTTATGAAACAGTTTTCACTTGATATTACATTCATTCCGCTCATGAGCGAGATTGTCCATAACTCACCAGAAGATGAATCTGTTTTCCCACCAGAAGTAATTAAATATCATATTTTCACTCAGAAAGTTAAAATAAATCACTTTTTATGTGAGCAGAATCCTTGGAGATCGCGCACACATGTTTGGGTGATGAAATAAGCTCAAATGTGGATGTGGCTCCCTACCAGAAAGAATTAAGCGTTGGCGATGAGCCAAGCTGCAGAAAAGAATCAAATCTCACAAAAGAAGCCATTCGCCTGTTTATATCCAGCATAACGTTGGGGTAAGAATGTTGGTAATTTGCTTGTTTTGAAACACACTGTCCCTTAGCATAGGCTCTCTGAAGGCCTCCATGCCCCACTTTCATACGCTCATTACGATCTACATTAATATCTTCAAATATTAATTGGACCCATGAAGCCATATGAGTCGGCACCCTTGCATGTCGGCTTGTCAAGTGCTTGGGCTGAGGATGGGCTGACGTGCCGGCCACGAAAAAGTTTCCATGCTAAAACAATGGCATTAACACCAATCAAGATGACAATTATGAGCCTTATTAAATGATATGTAATGCTCAGCATCCTTTGCGACAGCTCTGCCCATTAATGTAAACCACTTCTGACCTCTTGGGTTTCTTAGCACCATAATGTAATGTGATTATGAGTCCAGTCTCATAAATAATAAAAAGGGCTAGCAGCATCATTTATGTATTTACATGATGATAATGTGTTGCTCCTTGCTTTAATTTATATAGATTAAAAAGTAATGTGTTTTTATGCCATTTTTGCACTGGAGGAGAAGCCATATGAATCAGACGTCTACAAACATGGTTTAAAGGGTTAGTTCACCCAAAAATGAAAATTATGTCATTAACGACTCACCCTCATGTCGTTCCAAGCCCGTAAGACCTCCGTTCATCTTCGTAACACAGTTTAAGATATTTTACATTCAGTCCGAGAGCTTTTTGTCCCTCCATTGAAAATCTATGTACGGTATACTGTCCTTGTCCAGAAAGGCAATAAAGACATCATCAAAGTAGTCCATGTGACCTCAGTGGGTTAGTTAGAATTTTTTGAAGCATCGAAATTACATTTTGTTCCAAAAATAACAAAAACGACGACTTTATTCAGCATTGTATTCTCTTCCGGTTCTGTTGTCAATCCGCGTTCACGAGGCCAGTGACGCTGCTGACGTGTATCTGGTGCGTCCGTGTATTCGGGTTCAAATAAATATGTCTGGTTAAAAAAAAGATTGTTTTGTTTCCAGCGTGTGTCTCCCTCAGACTGTAAACGAAGCTCGGGCGCACCAGACACACGTCAGCAGCGTCTTACGTCAGCGGACTCGTGAACGCGGATCCACAACAGAACCGGAAGAGAATACAATGCTGAATAAAGTCGTAGTTTTTGTTATTTTTGGAACAAAATGTATTTTCGATGCTTCAAAAAATTCTAACTAACCCACTGAGGTCACATGAACTACTTTGATGATGTCTTTATTGCCGTTCTGGACAAGGACAGTATACCGTACATAGATTTTCAATGGAGGGACAAAAGCTCTCAGACTGACTCTAAAATATCTTAAACTGTGTTACGAAGATGAACGGAGGTCTTACGGGCTTGGAACGACATGAGGGTGAGTCATTAATGACATAATTTTCATTTTTGGGTGAACTAACCCTTTAAATACTTTATAAAAACGACTTAGAAAAACGGTGCATGTTTATTTTTTTTGTATTCAAGTGTAATTGACAGTGCAACAATGAGGTTTAAATTGTATTTAATTCTGTACAAGTTCAGATGATACCACACTTGATTTAATGAAGTCACTCAAAGGTAAGATTGAAGATGTTTTATTGTATTTTTTCATGCTCAAAATGTAAAGATATTGAGTATAATCGAGGGAACTACACATTGCCCAAACCCCCATTAAAATGTCCTAAACGTTTTGCACAATTTTGAGTGCTCATGTTAGCCCTGTTGAGCTTCACAATTTCATTTCAAGTTTACACTCATTTGAGTGACTCGTCTTGCACATTTCCTTCCATTTAACCAGTTCGGCTTTTCCAGAGTAATCGCTCATCTCATAGTTTCTGAACAAACAAATGGATGAGCGAGTACAGTATCTGTTTGTATTGTGTATCAGAACGATTCTGTGCGTTGATCATTATCTTCTATTCTCATCACAAAATCATCATCCACTGCAAACAGACTCTTTAAGGTCTCTCTCATCTGCAGTACTTTAGGTTTTTTATCTTCCTCTGCCTGTTCATTTGATTCATTAGCATACAGATAGTGCTCTCCAAAGATATGTCACGCTAGAGGTGTCCTCATTGCAAAGCAGCAAGTCTTATAAAGGTACTCTATATCTGTAACTGTGAGTTGTTTCTATTTTTTCCTCCAGGGATGCTTTGTTCTCTCATGTGGGAGCGACAGTCACTAATCCTTCATTAAATGGCATTGTCAGCATTTAAACAGGAACTGCATTTAATGGCTGCTGACCAGCAACACAGTGAAACTGTAATTAATTTCTTTGTGCTTGAATTAAGGATGTTTTTCAAAGCACAAGCCATTCACTTTCTTTTAGTTTTTTTTTTTCAGGTCTAAATGTAAGGTCCTGGCGTTTTTGTATGAATTCATACTATGTGAATCGTACAAAAACGTACGATTATTTGAAGAAAATAAGAAAGCATGAAAGTCCATCCCTAACATAACCCCTGGCGTAAGCAGATTGTACGAAAACTTACGAATGACATGTATTCATACGAATTAGCCACCCATTCACCAAAATGTAAATTGGTTACGAATTGCAATGAGATTGTGTTGAAAAAATCCCATGCTTTTGCTGCATGTGAGACCTACTAGGTGAGTTTATAATTAGTAATTGTGGACCATCTTTGATGTAAATTGTGATATGACAATGTAAATCTGTGATAATTATGAATGCAACATTTAGTTTAACAAGCTTATAGTAGATACACATAAACTGTTTTTGACAGATTCTTCTCCTTTATTCAGCTTTACTGAAAATAGGTAAAACACTTAAATTGCTGGTCCCTGATGACAAAGCAGACAGGAATATGCAGATAGATTTATCGAACTAGCCATACGTGGCCGTCTTCCTGGTCATGTAATGAAGGAAATATACACGGCGAGTGGTCAGAGAGCTCCCGCGGCTTAATGACAGTGGATATCTCTCAGACAGGCCCTGAAATATTTGCTCGGGAGACTCTCCGAGGGTTTCAATCTCCCACAAATCCATTTATATGTTTGCAGCTGATTTATGGCCTTATTTTAACTGTCTCCTACATGCAAATGCAGGAGGCCGCTTAGAAATATACATAATGTGATTCTCAGGGTCATCCCTTCTGCCTGTCAGAACGCATTCCAGCCAGGGAGAGTGGAGGGTCTGGGGGAATTGCTCTTTCCTAAAAGGAGTCAGGAAGTGGCCAGGCGATGCTACCTTCCTGCCCTCTTCTGTAAGGAGCTTGACATTAAGAGACAAATTCTATAGCCAATGTGAATTAAACATTCAACATTTACAACATAAACTTAGGAAACAGTGGCTTATCTTACACCTGTCTTTTAATGATGGGGGGGAACTATCCCTTTAAGAAAAGCTAGAGAAACTGATGCAATGTTCTTGAGCGATTTTGCCTTTGTTATGTGAAACTACAGATGGAGAACTTGCCATGTGATGTGCTTGTTTACATTCAGACAAAGCTACAGATGGCTGAATTTGCATGATGTGTAGAAACATCATGAAGAGATTCTCATATCAAATCTGAACATGACAAGCCAGCAGAAGCCAAACGGGATCCTGATCAATTTCCAGTTTCCTAAGCCTCTTTCCTTAAATAAAACTCATTCTATCCGTCATTCTGATCATTCAGAAACAGGGAGAAAATGACGCATAATGCTATTCCAACCTTAATGAGGCATTTACGTCCATTGGTTTGTTAGAGCAATGCACTACTTGCTTCTGCAGGTCATTAAATAACAAATGAAAAAAAAATTAAAATAAGTGCAGGGAATGCACTGAATCCAAATGTGTCCATATTTTCAGGTCGTAGTGGTGTAGCTTCATTAAAGACATCTGTCATGGAATGTGTCATCACTGAACGCCTTCGATGAGCATTACATTTTTTTATATAATTCAACTTTTATGACTTAAAGCTGGTGTTTTTGACCTTTACAGACTTAATGACTTCTCTCTCAGACTCATTATTTTATTATACTATATAAATATTTAATTATTAATTAATATATATATATATATATATATATATATATATATATATATATATATATATATATATATAATTATTTTTTATTCAAATATAAAAAAAGAAAAGAAAATTCTATATCATTCAATCAACTACTTGAAAAGTCTGGCTTTAAAGTCACTGTCTTACCTCATAAGGTTCCAATGTTATTGCTTGTCATTATTATTATTATTATTATTTTTAAATATATATTGTTCTAAACTGCTATGATATTCACATAGCAGTTTAGAATGATATAGATGATGTATGATAACTCTTCCATGTCCATCACATACACCAAAATAAAATCGCCTCAACATACTGTATCTAATTGGAGATTTTTAAGTGAATCTCTGTTTTTACTCCATTCCTGTTCCTAGGAGAAATTAAGTATTCCATTCGCTGCATAAATTTTCAGGTCTTACTCATGCGACACTCAGGGGTGTTGAATTTTTTATGACAAAAACGGTCTAATAATTGTTGAACAGATGTATTGTTGAAGAGTGGGCTCCAGCAGACCTCATAAAACAGATTTAACATGTTAACCCTGGCTAGCCCTTAAATGACATGCAAAAAAGGAGGAGGAATGAACGATGAAACTATGCTATGTTAGCAAATTGTTCTTTAATTGTCAACACATCTAGCAAAAGAAAGTGCAGTTATAATTACACTTTCAAAACAAAAAATATTTATGAAAAAAAAAACATTTAGAAGTCAATGAACACTAATCTGTTGGCATTTAGAACCATTTTTACAGTGAAATACATACCCTGAAAAATCTTTAAGCATTGATTTTTGTTTTGGCAGTTGTGAACACCGTTGACTGTTTTGTTAAGACACTCAATGCAACATTTCCTATTATTTAAATATTCTCAGCATAAAATTTCATTTTTGAGATGGTAAGTCAACCTTATGTGTCAGAAACAAGTTATGGGTCTTTTTTGGCACAGTGGGACTAGAATTAGGTGGTGTGCCAGTGGCAACATTTGAGTTCCTTCATCTAATTTAGGTCTTTTTTCACTCCCTGACTTGCTGCATAATTTAAGACTGACCTATGCCTGTGCCGATGGCACTGAAGTTTTGACCCATGGTTTGCTTTAATCAGATTCAAAAATACATGAGTTACATGTCAACTGAACTTCCCTCATGTTTACATAATAGGCATCAGCTCTAAATTAGCCCACTTCCGAACTTGACATGCATCAGGAGGCTCCGGGAGGCTTTGAGGGTCTGGATAAACATTATCAAAGGTCATGAATTTAAGTCAACTTATTCCCTTCGATGTTAGTCCACTTTCCACCATGTTTTTCCTCCCCTCAGCTTCTTTAGCAGAAGACCTATTTCAAATGGCTCTGTCACTGTTATAATGAAAAAGACTGAAAAATGAGTTAAATTAGTTACAGTATATTTTTATTGGATCAATCTGGGGCCAGTTGCATAAACATAGCCATCATGTTAAGACTGTGTCTTAAGAACTAGTATGACCAACTAGCAGTTAATGGGTTAATCATTCTAACTTTTCTGTGTCAAAGTAGACCAAGCTACGTTTTTATAAAAAGGTATGAACAGTCTTGAAGAAAACAATTATATAACTAGCTTGCAAGATTAGTCTAAGCAGTTTATGAAACCAGCCGCTGTCGACTTATGTCAATATACAGCACACAAGTATTTGGACACTTAAGTCACAACTAAAAATGTATAAATGTTTTGAATGTATGAATATTACACTGTTAAAAATATGTGTTTTGGTTTGGTTGCTGATGTCGGTCAGTTATTCTTTATGCAGGTTACATAGATATGCTGGATGGCATAATGAAATCATTGATTCAACCGATTTACAATAATTCATTCATGAAAAATTCACATGACATTATGAACGAGTCATTGAATCACTCAAGCGATTTGTTCAAAACACTGATTAAATGAGGAACGAAACAAGTTAATATGAGTGAGTCATTGAATCATTTACTCAACCACTGTGTTCATTCAAAGATACCGATTCATTCAGGAACGACTTTGTCGCTCGAAGACGGGTTTGGAACTATTTCTGTTGGCAGAGCAAAACTAGAATTATTGTGTCCAAAATACTCCATGTTGATTTCCTGCTTTTTGAACTGCTATAAAAGCAATTTAACATGTGTTGTGCCACATAATGCTGCATTTTCAGCATTATACTGAACATAAATTATTATTTTAAGTCAAGTTACAGTAAGTAAGACTGAGTTGTTTTCTGCACTGCGTCTGTGACAAACTGCAGTTGCACAAAACACATTTTTTGCTTTAATTGCTTATAAAAAGGTGTTTTGTGTAAATGGCAGTTTGTTGACTACTGCCTCCAATGATGTCCAAGTGCAAATTAGACATATTCTCCCACAGCTGTAACACAACCTGTGCATTAGTTATATTTACACTCAACGGAATGGTTAAATTACCATTTATTTCTTCCCTCACAAGCTTCCTTTTGAAACTGGTTGAAGCCATTTAACAAATCCCCATTAGTTCTCTGTATGGCAGCAAGATATAATTTAGGTAGCCGTTAATTAAGTACAGTGTAGCTTGAATAATTTACTGGTCAAAGACACATTTCATTAAGTCACCATTCGTTGACAGGTGTATGAACATTGTAATGCTCATATCTTATGCAACACGGAAAGTGTTTAAAGACCAGACTAATGACAAATGTTTTTTTTTTTTTGCATCCCTGCTCTTTAGGACTTAAGGGATGTTAGTTCACCTAAGAGCTTTAATGTTCTTTCTACCTCTCTGTATTGAAATACCTAGAATACCGCACAACTCCTCGTATCCCTAACCCTGTACAAACTATTTATCTTTCTGTATTGCTGGTGAAAATGTTACTTTAAACACCTCTTTTAAAGGGTATCTCTCAGTCTTCTCACTTTCTCAAACAGAAAAGAAAATAAGAGGTAGATGAGTATCAGTCTACCACTTTCATATTGACTTTGGGGTATTTCCTTAGCTCATATTGATTAAGGTTTAGGGTACTGGAAGTTAATTCAAGGTCGTTGCTTAAAACCAAACATCATGCGCAGTCCGTGAGTGTTCAGTTGTGGGGGAAAAGCTCTACAGCAGCTTGTTTTGATATTTAACTTGGTGCTATTGTCAGTTAGCTCTATTACATCACAAATTCAAGTGTGTACAGTATTACTTTTTAATATTAAGGAACACGCCATTAGACACACTCTTGGGTTTTAGCTCATCACTTTTTTTATTATTAATGCCAAAACAGGTTTGAAATGTAAGAAGACAGGACTGTTTTTGAAGAAGACAGCAAATATTACATAAGCAACTTGCTCAAAAAGTTGCTCAATGGTACTGTAAAGTTTAATACCTAAATGTGCTAATAATGTAGTGGTCTTATAGGAAAAGTACATTAATTTATGGAATCATATGAATAAGTTATGCTTCCTTATTATATTTCTTCAGTATTGATTACTTTAAAATACTTCTTGCCAATAGATATGGATTTATTTAGAATTTGACTAGAAAAAAGAGTGAGAAAGCACCACTAATAATAGTTTGTACTTTCCCCGTACTCATTTAGCAGATTTAACAAAAGTTAAAGCTATAAAATGCGTGATCTGGTGCGTCTTTGATTTCTTTAATTTCTCTGGTTAATTCACATAGCCATTCTCTATACTCCTTGCGTATGAAGCGTACCCCCTATGAGGAAAAACAATGGACTGCCTGAGTGGCACCAATTGCCTGGGGGCAGGACTTGCTCCATTAGGATCCCCAAAAGGTATCTAGTGAAACAAAGCCCGAGTCTACAGTTGATTGGCAAACAAAGTAGGCACAGGCACTTAGGAATTCAATTGCATTTTACCCATCACCATTTCTGTTCAGCCTAAATTGTGCGATGGACTAACAGCTTCTATTAGCTCTAGTAGTGCCTATTCAGGTGCTAATTGAGATGAAACCAGGGTTTGTCAAGGCAATTATAACAAATAGCTGGAAATGGCTGGAGATGGGCTTTGAGCGAGCTAAAACTGTGGAGGGGTATTAATCTTTTATAGACGTGACATGAGTAATAAGGGGTAAATTTATCACTGTATCACAACTGCAGAGATGATATGATATCATTATGATTTTTTTTTTCATCTTTTGAAAATACAGAGGGAAAAACTTCAAGTTCAAGGTCCTCAGAACCAGTTTATGCTGCTTATGAACACGTCTGCGGCACATAACATGACCCTTGTAATCCGAGGAATGCTTGTATTAGATTACATAAAAAAACACTCATCAACTTGTGTCAAGAATTCTAGGAGTTTTGTACAGTACACTGTTGGTCAAAAGTTAGGAATAAGATATTTTGTTAATGTTTACAGTTTTTTTTATTCGCTTTGGTACTATTTTCACAAGTAAGGTGTACATTTTCAAAACTCTTAGTAATCCAAACTGATCACACTTGTAACGCAGCTAGTCATTCTTTCAAAACATGATCCCATGCTTTCATTACAGTTATACATTTTTCAGTCCACATAATCATCGTTTCAAACACAAGATTATTGTAATATGTAATGAGAACGTTTGGTTTAATCACAGAAACACAACAGTATGATCTTCTTTCAATTTAGTACTTTTAACAATCAGTTCATTCAACAGCAAACAATGCAAGACACATGTTTCAAATCTCCCTTGTTGCTGAAATAATTACAGTAATACAGGATACAGTTGCCACATTAGAAAATACATGTGCATTACCTAACTTATGTAATTGAATCCATAATGTTTGTAATAGTATATGCAGTGAGTTATCAAAAGCTGTGATCAAGTATGACACAGCCATGAGGTTCTGTGCTAGAACAGAGTTTGCTGGCAATACAGTAAATGATTTCACTGTATACCATTTGACTGAATCTATACTGTAATGGACCTTTACAGATGAAGGGTGAGTTACAGTAATGTGGCAGTCTCTACCATGGTAATCTGTTTACAGTATCACTGTATGTATGGCATACATACTGTAATGTAAAATGCTGTATTTGGTGCCATCTGTCTCCCTTCTACTGATGCATCTCTAATCAATCTAATCTTTTACAGTCATTGACCGTTTCCTCTCCCTTATACTCTATTCTGCTTTACAGTGTTTTCACAAATGGCAAATTTCTCTGTATCTCTCTCTCTCTCTCTCTCTCTCTCTCTCTCTCTCTCTCTCTCTCTCTCTCTCTCTCTCTCTCTCTCTCTCTCTCTCTCTCTCTCTCTCTCACACACACAAACACACACACACACACACACACGCGTGTGCACACACTTTGAACATAGTGGTGGTTATTATCTATAAATCACTTATGTAAAAAGAATTCATTACATTTGGTTATCCATATCGGAAATTGCAAACAAGTTCTATAGAAACTGTATATAGAATCAATATCTATAGAAATCTATAATTAATTGATTAACCATTAAGATCAGTTGGGTTAATAGACAAATGTATTAAACTGAACAAAAAGAGATGCAAATCAAAAGTTTGATAATAAGAGCTTTATGAAAGGCAGTTACTGTGAATGAAACATTTATGTAGATGAAACACTTATTTTGTGTTGTGAAAAGGATACTTTGTGATTTTGTGAATTGTACTAACACAATTGAAAACATGATAAAATGTTTGAAAAAAGTGCACTTTTGATTATCTGTTGTGATATTAGCACTAAGAGTTTTGAAAATGTACATCTTACTTGTGAAAATAGTACCAAAGCGAATAAAAAACCTGTAAAAAAAAGAAGTAATCTTATGCTCACAAATGCTGCAATTATTTGATGTAAAACAGTAATATTGTGGTATTATTATAATTTAAGATATCAGTTTTCTATTTTAATATGATGTTATGAAAATTATACCATACTAATTTATTCCTGTGATGGCAAAGCTGATTTTTCAGCAGCCATTACTGCAGTCTTCAGTACCACATGATCCTCCAGGATTAAGCGGCAATAATAATAAATAATAACTGAGCAGCAATTTAGCATATTAGAATGATTTCTAAAGGATCATATGACTTGAAGACTTAGGTTAGGATGCTGAAATTTCAGCTTTCCCATCACAGTAATGAATTACATAGAAATAAATAAGAAAATATATTTTAAAAAGTAATATTTATTATTGTTTGACTTTATTTTTAATTAAATAGTTGTAGTTCCCTTTCAGTCGCTCACGTTCGATGTGACGTCGACGTGGCGACGTAATGGGATCACTTCAGGGAGCCCTATCAACTTCGAGTGTCTACAGAACAAGCCAATGAACGTTGGCCTGCGTGAAAAGCGTCATGCGCCCCGCCCCGCAGCGCGGGTATAAACAGGAAGCGGGCGCACGCACTCATTGTCTTTCACTTCGAAGCCGTACTTTCGTTTTGACTCTGAGTTTCTGCAGACTTCTGCAACGTTGAAGACTACTTCAAAGGAGAGAAAATACTCTGTTCCAGTGCTGGTGTGACGGCGCGATCAGTGGTGGCTGCGAGCATTACAGCTCACAACTGCTGTTTTCACAGCATACTTTGTGTGTGTCTGTGTATGTGTATGTGTCGGTCTCGGTGGGCGTTCCTCTTTGAGTGTGTACCCCGATTACACCGCGGCTATCCCTGGGTGCTTCAGCACTGAGAGAGTTATTTTTTCTTTTCTATATTTTTTGTTTTCAACTAAAAGAGCAACACTTTTCAGGATGTCATTCCGCTTGTGCGTTTCTGGGTGCGGTCGTTCCCTGGCGCCAGCAGACGGCCACAATTGTTGCCTCTCATGTTTGGGCGTTCAGCACGCTGAGGCAGCTGTTGTGAATAGCTCATGTTCTCATTGCGGGAATATGACTATGGCAGCGCTAAGATCGAGACTCGCTTACCTCAAGGGAGGTGCAGTCCCCTCGCCAATGCCCAGATCTAGTGTTTATTCTGGACCTCAGAATAAACCTACTTTTGCGCATGGTCAGGGTGATCTGAGGATTACCGTGAGGGCTTCCCTGCCGAGGCAATCTCCGCGGGCACCTCACGCCTCTCAAGCGCTGCCGCCGTTGCAGCTTCCAAAGGAACTCGCTGGTCCTCCTCATGGACGGCCAGCCGTGTCCTTTGGGGCCCCACCTGACGATCAGATGTCGATCGCAGCATCGGAGGGGGAGCTTCAGTCCTCTGGAGATGAAGACTCGGTTGCGTTACCCCCTTCCGGGAGTGTGGCGTTGCCCGAGTCAGATCCAGAATGGGCGGCTATGCTTTCTCGGGACGCCGAGAAGGTCGGGCTTGCGTGGAACCCTCCACCACGTCCCGAACCTTCTCGGTTGGACGATTGGTATCTCTGGGCGGGCCGTGCTGGTTCTCAGCGCGCCGCCCCGGTACCATTCTTTCCGGAAGTGCATGAGGAGCTTACTAGGACGTGGACGGCAGCTTATAGTGCCAGAAGCCGTCCTAGTGGCTCCTCCCTTCTCACCACCCTCGACGGCGGAGCGGCTAAGGGGTATGTGGATGTCCCACATCGCGATGCAATTGTGTCCGGCATCCGCTTCCTCCTGGCGGGGCAATCCACGCCTCCCATCCAAGGCATGTAAGTTTCCGTCCGGTCTCACGGCGAAGGCTTACAGAGCCTGTGGACAGGCTGCTTCCGCCCTCCATGCCATGGCGCTTCTGCAGGTCCACCAGGCCCAGGCGCTCATGGACATGAACGAGAGTGGTTCTGACCCAGAGCTCCTCCGGGAGCTCTGTTTGGCAACCGACCTCGCTCTCCGAGCGATGAAGGAAACCGCACGTTCAGTCTGTCAGGCGATGTCCACCTTGGTGGTCCAGGAGCGCCACCTCTGGCTCAACCTGGCGGATATGAGGGACACCGATAAATATCGGTTCCTGGATGCCCCTCTTTCCCAGGTTGGGTTATTCGGTGACGCGGTTGAGACCTTCGCCCAACAGTTCTCGGCCGCCCAGTAGCAGACGGAGGCCATCCGACACATCCTGCCCCGGCGGACCGCTGCTGCTCCCACCCGTCCGCCGGCCGCAGACCCTCCGTCCGCTCGTCGCCGAGGTCGACCTCCTGCGGTGTCCTCCGCTCCGGCTAAGCCTCAGCAGCAGCAGCCACCATCCAGGCCTCAGCATGGAGCAGGCCGCAGGAAGACGACCACGCCCGTCCAGGCAGCTGCCAAACCAGGAGGCAAGCGCAGGTGCAAACGACCCTGATGCGGGCGACCCAGAGGTGGATCAAGTTGCTCTTCAGGAGGTGGTGAAGGCTTGGTGGAGGGCCGGGCGGAGAATCCTTTGTTTCCTTTTCTTTTTGTTCCGCCACTGACCCACGGGCCAGTGGTACCCACATTTTCAACAAAAGAGCAATTTCTGAAACCTCTGGGTCCCAAGAGGGAGTGCTTGGCAGTTGACGACGCTATGCCTTGTCACCCTCAAGCCCCTTTTTCATCACCAGCGAGCAGCAGTGGCTGTGTTCCGGACGCACTGACGCCTCCGCACACTCACTCTGCCCTTCGCCGGAAGCAGGTACGTGTTGCACCACACACTCAGACCTCACTCCGGGCCGCTATGCCGTCCGAGTCGTGTCCCTGCATTCCGCCACGCTGCCCCACCCCGGGTACGTCAGTTGGTCCCGCTTGCGTGGTGTCTGGGAGCCTGGCTAGGGCTTCCCGGGCCGTCTCGCTGGCTCATCCGTACTGTCAGACTCGGCTATGCGATTCAGTTCGCCCGGCGTCCCCCTGTGTTCAGGGGCATTCTGTTCACCCGTGTTCTGGCGGACAGTGCCCCTGTGCTCAGGGCAGAGATCGCAGTCCTACTGGCGAAGGACGCGATCGAGCCGGTCCCTCCAGCCGATATGAAAACCGGCTTCTACAGCCCGTACTTCATTGTACCCAAGAAAGGCGGTGGGTTACGGCCAATCTTGGACCTGCGTGTCCTGAACCGGTCCCTTCACAGGCTGCCGTTCAAGATGCTTTCGCAGAAACGCATTTTCAAATGCATCCGTCCCCAAGATTGGTTTGCAGCGATCGACCTGAAAGACGCGTACTTTCATGTCTCGATTCTCCCTCGACACAGACCGTTTCTTCGCTTTGCGTTCAAGGGACGGGCATATCAGTACAAAGTCTTACCCTTCGGGCTGGCCCTGTCGCCCCGTGTCTTCACGAAAGTCGCGGAGGCGGCCATTGCTCCCATGTGCGAGCATGGTGTTCGCATTCTCAACTACCTCGACGACTAGCTTATTTTCGCCCAGTCGAGAGAGCAGTTGTGCGAACACAGGGACATGGTGCTCAATCACCTCAGCCACCTAGGGCTTCGGGTCAACTGGGAATAGAGCAAACTCACCCCCGGGCAGAGGATCTCTTTTCTCGATATGGAGTTGGACTCGATCAACATGACAGTGCGCCTCACCGAGGCCCGCGTCCAATCAGTGTTGAACTGCGTGAGCACGCTCAGACGCAGAACAGTGACACCACTGAAACTGTTTCAGAGGCTCCTGGGGCATATGGCATCTGCAGCCGTGGTCACGCCGCTCGGATTGCTTCATATGAGGCTGCTCCAACACTGGCTCCACGATCGAGTCCCCGAGATGGGCGTGGCAGAGCGGCTCATGCCGGGTCCAAGTGATTCCGCACTGTCGCCAAACTCTCAGCTTGTGGTCGGACCCTTTGTTCCTGCGCGCAGATGTTCCCCTAGAACAAGTGTCCAGGCACTCTGTGGTCACCACGGATAATAATAATAATTATAAATTTTATTTGTAAAGCACTTTACATTTGACACCAAATCTCAAAGTGCTACAATAAAACATAATAAAAAATAAAAATAAACAATAAAATATAGAATAAAAACACAACATGTTAAACGGCGGGACTAAAAACAAGCGTTAGTTATTAAAATAAGCCTGTGTAAAAAGATGGGTTTTTAGTCCTTTTTTGAATGTGTCAACTGTTTGCAGGGCCCTAAGGTGGTCTGGGAGAGCATTCCACAGGCAGGGAGAAGCGACTTGAAAGGCCCTGTCGCCCATTGTTTTGAGCAGTGTCCTGGGCATAACCAAACGGTGCTGTTGGCCTGACCGGGTTCTGGTTGATGAATTTGGTGTGAGCAACTCAGTGAGATAAGTTGGGGCCACACCGTGCAGACAGTGATGGGTGTGAAGGAGGACCTTATATTTTATGCGGGACTGAATGGGTAACCAGTGCAGTGAACGGAGGATGGGAGTGATGTGCTCATGTTTTCGCACCCCCATCAGGACCCTGGCAGCGCTGTTCTGAACATACTGGAGCTTTTGAAGGCTCCTGCCAGGAATCCCGATGAGGACTGCATTACAATAGTCCAGCCTGGAGGACACAAAAGCATGGACAAGCTTCTCTGCAGCAGAAAGGGAGAGGGAGGGGCACAGTTTGGAAATATTGCGTAGGTGAAAGAATGCAGTTTTACAGATGGTGGTGACATGACTGTCAAAGGAAAGGTGGGGGTCAAATTTTACCCCTAGATTAATAACAGAGGAAGAGAGGGGAGTGGTGTGTCCAAAAAATGAAACAGTGGTGATTGGAGAGGAGCGGAGTTGATGAACAGTACCAGTCTGAATGGCCTCTGTTTTGGAGCCATTTAGCTGCAGGAAGTTTTGACTCATCCACGCCTCTATCTCCTCCAGGCATGAACTAAGGCGTGCAGCCGTGGCAGAGGGGGAGCTAGAAGGAGTAACTTGAAGGTAGAGTTGTGTGTCATCAGTATAGCAATGGAAATTAACTCCATGCCTGCTGATGACACGACCCAAGGGGAGCATGTAAATGGTGAAGAGGGTTGGACGGAGTACGGAGCCCTGGGGGACCCCACAGATGACAGTGTGGGGTCTGGATTTTACATCCCCCAGAGCTACATACTCGGTTCTATCAGTGAGATAGGAGTGAAACCATTTCAGGGCAGTACCAGAGAGACCTGTGTAGTGCTGAAGTCGGTGCAGGAGAATGTGATGGTCTACAGTGTCAAACGCAGCAGAGAGGTCGAGAAAAATGACGAGGGATGTGGAACCGGAATCAGAAGCCATCAGCAAATCGCTGGTGACTCTGATAAGGGCTGTTTCTGTGCTATGGGATGGACGAAAACCAGATTGAAATTTCTCATATAGCCTGTTGGATGCCTCTGCCACCGGCTGGGGGGCCACGTACAATGGGCATGCAGCTTCAGGTCTGTGGACGGGGCCTCAACTGCATTGGCACATCAACTGCCTCGAGTTGTTAGCAGTACATCTTGCGCTGGACCGCTTCAAAATGCCGCTACTAGGCAAGCATGTACTGGTCCGTACGGACAGCACTGCGACCGTTGCGTACATGAACCGTCAAGGTGGTCTACGCTCCCGCCGCATGTTACAACTCGCCCGCCATCTCCTCCTTTGGAGTCAGAAGCATCTGAGGTCGCTTCGTGCCGTTTATATTCCGGGCCTGCTCAACCGTGCAGCCAACGAGCTCTCACGGCAGTGGGTGCTACCGGGAGAATGGCGACTCCATCCCCAGGTGGTCCAGCTGATTTTCAGGCGCTTCGGGACCGCACAGGTAGATCTGTTTGTCGCCCCGGATACGTCTCACTGCCAGTTGTTCTATTCCCTGTCCGAGGGGACCCTTGGCACGGATGCTCTGGCACACAGCTGGCCCCCGGGCCTACGCAAGTATGCGTTTCCCCCAGTGAACCTTCTTGCACAGACCTTGTGCAAGGTCAGGGAGGACGAGGAGCAGGTCTTGTTAGTTGCGCCGTACTTGCCCAACCGGACCTGGTTCCCGGAACTAGTGCACCTCGCGACAGCCCCTCCCTGGCCCATTCCTCTGAGAGAGGACCTGCTCTCTCAGAGACGGGGCACCCTATGGCACCCGCGTCCAGACCTCTGGAAACTCCATGTCTGGTCCCTGGATGGGACGCGGAGGTTCTAGGTGACCTACCCCCGGCGGTAGTTGACACCATCACTTCCGCTAGAGCTCCCTCTACGAGGCACCTCTATGCGTTGAAGTGGAACCTGTTCGTTGACTGGTGGTCTTCTCATGAGGAGAACCCCCGAACTTGCTCGATCAGAGCTGTGCTTTCCTTCCTGCAAGATGGGCTGGAGCGAAGGCTGTCTCCCTCCACCCTTAAAGTGTATGTTGCCGCGATTGCCGCAGATCACGATGCAGTTGAAGGTAAGTCGTTGGGAAAGCACAACCTGATCGTCAGGTTCCTGAGGGGGGCCAGGAGACTAAATCCTCCTCGCCCACTCTCTATACCCTCTTGGG